>CAKLBY020000259.1:525000-1125000 GCA_921007115.2 Peronospora matthiolae
AGGAAAGTGCAATGTGCTGTGAGTGTTATGCAATGCTTTTGCAATGTCTTGTTGTCTTGGCTGCGTTCGTTTCGAATTCGCCAAGTACCGTTGCTATTGTTTTTCGAGCCAAATTTGGTGATTTTAGTATGGAAATATAACAGGGCAAAGTGAAAGTATTTTCCTATTGTTGTTTGCGAGCCAAAAAAGGGTTGTGGACTTTAGTATGGAAGTGTAACAGGAAAGTGCAATGTGCTGTGAGTGTTATGCAATGCTTTTGCAATGTCTTGTTGTCTTGGATGCGTTCGTTTCGAATTCGCCAAGTGCCGCTGCTATTGTTTTTCGAGCCAAATTTGGTGATTTTAGTATGGAAATATAACAGGGCAAAGTGAAAGTATTTTCCTATTGTTGTTTGCGAGCCAAAAAAGGGTTGTGGACTTTAGTATGGAAGTGTAACAGGAAATTGCAATGTGCTGTGAGTGTTATGCAATGCTTTTGCAATGTCTTGTTGTCTTGGCTGCGTTCGTTTCGAATTCGCCAAGTGCCGCTGCTATTTTTTTCGAGCCAAATTGGAACTCTCTCATGATTTATCACTCTCTGATACGCTGGAACTTTCTCCTGATACGTGTACTGACTGTGGGTCTACGACCACGTCACGTCCTCTTCGATCGACTCTCTTTCAGTCGATCTCGCTTTAACGCGTTATTCATCCTGTACAGCACTAATCTCTTTTCTCGGATGCACCCTTCTTGGTGTGCATCCTTGTTCTAGTCCACTCGATCTCTTCGAGTGGTGAACCTTCGGCGCAGCCTGTCTCTCTACATAGGTCCCGGAAGCTGGTTCAACAGTGTAGTGGCCTTCTGCACTGTGATCTTGTGCAGTCATACTAACGACAGCACCACAAGTGAGGCCATCGTACTCACTCGTAGTACATCTGCAAGACGTTCATCAGATGGCCATCTGATGAACAAACACAGGCATCTTTACGGATCGATGCTGCCAGCTCAGCCATGGCTAGTACTTTCTGAGCCATGGCAGACCGAGGATGACATCAAATTTGTCATCCAAATTTGGTACGATGAAGTCATCATCGTACTGCTTTCCTTCTAGCGTGTAGTGGAATCCCACTACACGTTTATTCACTGTTACGGATGCGTCTGTAGCAAGGCACACCGTCATCCTCGTTGGAGGGAACTCTCGCTCAACATAGTTGAGTTTACTATCCCCTAGCAACTGGCATCGAATAAAACAGTTCGACGCCCCACAGTCAACTAGGGCGCAAAGTGACATTCCACTTGTCACTTCGATCTTCAAAGTAATGAGGGACACCTCATCTCTAGGGGCAGTAACACACAGCGACTGTGTGTTGGGAGCAATCTTCGTCAAGAGTCCAGCAAATTCTCTTGACGTTGCTGGATCAGCAGGGTGCTCCGCCCCTTCTGATACTGTCAGTTTTTGGCGGTCCGACTTGCTGTCGCGGCTTAGCGACATGGTCGGACCCGCGCCTTGGACATTTCTTCGGCCAACGCCGGTCATCACTTCCTGTCTTGGACGTGTTGCGGTGCTTGGGACACGACACTCATGGGCGTAGTGTCCAATCTTCTTACAGCGATGGCATCTTGCCGTTCGCTTGTGAGTCAGAGAGCGAGAGGTTTTGCTCTTGATGCAACAGAGGCCCATCGTTTTGGAACCTCATAATTACTGTCGTCTCTTTAGACGATAGCTTAACGAGTTAGCCTGAGACTGTCTCAGGCTGAAGACTTCTTGTGCCGCATGCGCTATCGCCTTTTCCAGCGTATGGAAGTTCTCTCTGGACAGGTAGGTCTTCACCGGCTCATCTACAAGGCCGTAGATAAACACGTTGATGAGCGTGTGCTCATCAAAAGGGTTTTCCGTAACGCTACTCGCAAGGTAGCGTAGGTGTTGTGCGTAAGCATGCACATCACGCGTACATTGTTTTAACCTCAAGAGTGCAGAGCGTGCTTTGAGCTCGGCTTGTGGCACCTCAAACGTGTCTTTGAGCCGAGAATCCAAAATCCCCAACGACTCAAACACGTTTGAGTCACGAAGCTTGATCCCCGAGGCGTAAGTCGTTGCTCGTCCTGTCAAATTTGACAGGGCAAATGTGACTTGCATCTCGTCACACTCGATGTGACGGGCCCTGATGGCGTTCTCTAACTCGACGGACCAATTCAAAGAAGAATCTTCATTGGCTCCCTTGTACCTTGAGATATCAATCTGCTAGGTTCCGCGTCTACGCGTGTGCGTCGGCCCGCCCATCGACTGATGAGAGCCTTGCTGTTGTAGCAAGGCTACCTTCTGTCCTCCGACGGCAAGTTCCCCTTGTAGGAACTTGTTGATAGCAGCATGTTGCTGGTCTCTGCTTAGAGACTCCAACATTCCACTGATGGCAGGTTCGCCCATGAGCACACTCGTGCAGTCGACTACCTCCCATTCTGATTCACTCAGATGGGAGTAGCCTTCACGTGTGACGTGAAAGCTGTCGTCTTCTACGTCCAACATGTTTATGTCGGACGGACATAAAGTAGTCGCTGGACGGAATACGAAGTGCTACTATGTGCAACGGGTCATCCTTTGCTTGGGGTACCCCGAAACTTCACGTACACTAGTACGTGCAAAGGAAGATAATCTACTCAACAACTAAGCTGAGTAAAGGGTAAAAAGAGAACTGTATTAATTACATTTAACCTATCAATCTAAATTTAGTCTTTGTCTGATTATGTTAATATACGCTTTCGTATGACGACAACCTGCTCACCACGCATAAAGAGTGTCTAGCAGCGATTGGTGGTAACCTTGGTTGATACATATTTATCAACAAAGCTTTGAGAAGCGCATAAATATTATACTACAAAATGGATAACAATCCTTCGATATTATTCATCTTGGATAATATTGGTAGGGAATCGTCACGCTAGACAATCTCCCTATTGACACCGTTTGGTTTCAACATCATGTAACGGGCTACCCCATTACAGGCAACGTCATCCCTGCTATTGCCACCGGGGTTCCGCATTGCAGCCAATGGGAATCTATATACTTATGAGAGGACAACGCGCGGCCACATGTCAAGGAATAAATAATTGCTCGCTAGTGAGGCTGGCTAACAGTTGCGCCGTGAACTGAGCTTTTTGTGTTAGTCTCCCAATAGCCTGTACTTTAAGGTGCTGGACTTAGGCTATTTCGGTCGAGTCCGATAATGTAGCATGAACGGCGCCTTGCAGCTACTAAGAGTTGGCATATGCAATCGAAAGTTCATTCACGGGTCTAAAGATAAAAAAAGTTGAAGACAACGTTCTTTCGTTACAGTCGTTTTTAAATGCAGCAATTTAGAAAGATGGTGGCAATGTATATAATTTACCACATTCGAGGAAGCACACTATTTTCAGCTTAAAGCTATGCCAGGGTTACTGAGCCTCCCCCCCCCGAACTTGAATGACATGATACGTGTTCTCTCTGTCAAATCAAAGTATAACGTGTTGGCTTTCTTTTTCTTTTTAAATTTATTCTGACGAAACGAACGAACAAGCAATGCTAAAGCAAATTGCTCTATGTAAGTCCTAGAAAAAAAAACGGAGAAAGTGTGTCTACCGAATTTTTTTGCAGAAATGTGAGCTAGGCGCGAAGCTCGACTTTCTCGCAACAATCTCGGTACGTACCAATCATTATGAACAGAACCTCAGAAGAAAGCTCGACTTTCTTGCGACAATCTTGGTAAGTACTAATTAATTGGCACTTTAGTGACTATGCTGCCAACTTTTGCTTCCTCCCTAATCTTTATTTGAAATTGGTTTAAACTTATAAAGAAAACGAGGGTCGATGCCAAATCGAAACAGAAGCTAAAACTAAAGGGTGACATGCTCAAAACAGTCACGGCATGCAAATGCTCAGCTAATTTACAAATGTGTAAAATGGTTACCTAAAGCTTTATTGATGTACAATATAGCAACTGCCACACGCGCCCACATTAAAAACGAAGACAGAAATTATAGTAGGCGTGTTTGGGATAGTCACTATATGAAACGCTTTAAATACTGCGAATTTTTTAAATTGTTACATAACGTCTAGTTTATGTATTACGAAGCTACGACCGCACGCCGCTGTATTGCAACAGAAGATAAGCCCAAGCTAAGCGTGAGCGGGATACCCGAGGTACGAGAATGCTTCAAAAAGTGCATAGGATAAATCCGATGGTATTACAGTCCAGTCTATGCACATATGGCCATTCTATTTTTCCTCATAACCTCATAACCAGTACGAGATGGGTATTGCTGTTTAAATTTGTTATGCGCAAACGTATCATGTACCACTTTGTCAATGATATTGAAATAAACTTATCTATATGCAGCGCAAACGGTACCATTTTTTGTGGTTGTGGTAAAGCTCAGACACAACATACTAATTTTGGCACTTGGCCAAAAAATTAGTGGCCAAGAACGAGCGTATAATTTTTTTTTGTTATTACGCATCCAGATGCGTCGGTATAGCTGAAAAGATGAGGAAGGGTAAGCGCTACCTGACGTGAAGAATATACGGATTATGTTGCTGTATAAGTCGATATAACAACGTGCGCCGACGAGCCCGCTGTAAGACGTTCGCGTGACGCACGTAAACGTGTGCTGACCGGTGCTGACCACAAATCCCACGGGGAGACGGAAAATTTATTAGATGTGCGCTGCTTCTTAGTGTAGTGTTGGCTTAAACGTAATCCAAAGTGTTCAAACTATTTGCCCAGAAAGTTCTTATACCTTTTTAGGAATTAGAGACTGTCCTTTTCTCTTATAATAAAGAATCTAGGTGGACCAGGAATCCCAAAGCACAAATGGCGAGACACGCGTGTGCCTATCACTGCCGATAAATCTTCATGATTTGAAGGATGATATAGTATTTTTTGGAGTGGTTTAGCGGAGTCGAAAAACCCGGGCTGGCCGTTTTGATGGGGATGCAGAACTTTGAGGATTTACATCTACAAAATACTAAGTATCTGTCTCCGTTTGCACGTTGTGAATACGGTAAACACTCCATGATTTAGCAGGACAACTATTCCAACCCTACGTCTTTGACAACTATAGAACTACTTGCTAATCACATCGTGTATTTTTGGAATGGCCTGCTCGTTTTCCGGCCTCAAATCAATCCGAAAACATGTGGACGTTAATGTAAAGGCAGTAAAATAAGAACGGAAAGTTAAAAGAAAATGATTCGAGCTTCATCATCGAAGCATTTAGAAATATACGTCGGTATTCAACAAAATACTTGATTGAGTCTACACCGCGCCGATGTATCCAACGTCTGTAGTGTGAAGACAAAGTAGAAACCGTTCTTGTTTGAGCAACGTATTGATCTCTTTGCTTTAATTAAATTTTTATACTCTTCCCTGGCCGTGCGCTTTTGGCTTGTTACCAAATACAATTTTTAATACATGAGCTATGCACATACGCACTAAATGGCACCGTTTACACTAACATGGACGTATGATAGTTTTTCGCATAACAATTTCAATAAGCAGCGCACAAAATGTTATGGGAACAAGTTTACGGGAATAATGGATGGTCGCACAAATTTGGCCTCGACTGAAACAATGCACTTCATGCTAATACCTGACTATACTTCATTTTATAGCACTGTTTAGCTCGTCCTAATAAATAATTTGGAGGATCAGAGAGGCTACACAAGACCGAACGACAGGGTAGAAAGAAGATTAATACACAGAAACGCTGCAATCTATTTATTTGCTTAAGATATCAAAGCGTAAATGTATTGAAATGTTTGATTTGGCTACAAACGGTTTTTTGTGAGCAAGTTTGGTGTCGTGAAGCGATGGAGAAATTCCATAAGATATGGGCAAGTACAATCAGGGTCGTGTAAAATTTCCTTAAAGTCTGGCCCACTTCTGACGGGACCCAAACCTCTTTGAATCGTGTATGCATACGATATAATAAGTTGAGATTTGCGGTGATTTCCATAGGTTATTAAATACCTACTTCTCATACACACATTTAGTTTTTCTAACTTAGATTCTAGAATGAGCACTTTTAGATGTAGTTCTGACATAATCTCTGCCAATTCATCAGTATTTGCTTCACAGAAGTTCCACTTTAAAACCTGAGCGTGGTAAAAAGAGGCCGTGGCACCTGCAATCCCTGTGATGTCTCTTTTGAATCTCAAGCATGGTCCGAATATTCAATGTGTATGTGTGGTCAAATTTCGAGCAGAATCAGTGGAGTTCATTGACGAAGTGCCTCGTCTATCTGAAAGATCCTTATGAGATTTCATGAAACCTAACGATCAACAAAATACGTCTGTCAAGTGCGAGGTCATCAAGAACGGGTAAGAGCGGTGGGAGATCTCTGGAACGCTCCACTTAGCATACATAGGCAGGATATTACTTTTTACCAGCAAAATTTCAAATCGGTGCCTGCAAATAGCGTACCCGGTAACTCTCCGAAATAATAAGTAGTAGAATGATCATATTGTAGAGTTTAAAGAAGTTCCTGGTCCCATCGATCTGGGTAATGAAAATGACTTGCCTTATCACTACCTCGTTCAGAACACTGGCAATAAATACCTGGTGGTGGTATTTTTCGCCAGTGGTTTTCATCTTGCTCTCACGTGACCTGATGCTGCGTCTCAGTTTGTAAACAAGTTTTAGATGCCAATAATATTCTCGATTACTACTGTTAAGTTACCCCATTCTAACACGCAGACCCTTTATCCTGGTCGAGGATTTGCCTCATCCGAGACTAATGCAACTGATCCCCTCCTTCGTTATTCCAACCCTGCAGTACATCTCTACGTCCCAATTTGGAGCATGATTGATATAAATTGCGAGAGAATTACTCCAAGAATATATTGACAATCTACCATTATTCGGAAGAAAAAGAACCAGAGACGCAGCTGTACCAAATACGTTTTTATGCAGATGATACGTGACAACACTCGAATTTACTTGATGAAAAGACTCGCTTCGCATTTTGCGAATCATCAGGATTCGACGCTTATTAATATGATTGACTTCAAGCGTTCAACGCTAGTTTTACATCAAAGCTGTGGGGAACAGTGTTTTACAAGCTTAGAATTGCCGTTTACTACTAGGAGTCTCTACATAGGCCGACGCCTCGTGGAAATGCTAAACTAAGTAGGCACAATCGTAACGTGCCAAGAATGATCGTCTGGTCGACTGAGCTTTTTGCTCGTTTAAAATATTTCTTTTCCATACTTTTTTTCTTCTTCAACAAAGTCCGTGACTACAATGGATGTGAAACGGCCGTGAACAGTAATATAAAATTGAAATCACTTTGATGGTGTACATAATCTTAAATTATCCTGGCATTCCGAAGTTGGTTGCTTCTTCCGGTAGTAGAAATGGGGCTGAATAAGAATTGTTTTGTTGCCTTCAGTTGAGTCTTTTTCGATCAAATAAATGGACTTCGCGTAAGATCAGCAGATGAGAAAGTTGTTACCTGGTGGAACCTCTATTCCAACTATAGGTCAGCAGGCGTGATTGTAGTTGATGAAGTGTCTGTTTTAATTCCTCATCCACAAACAAAATGTAATCGAATTTTTTCAGACAAACTAACTTTCGAATGCTGGTTAGTTTGAGATATTGCATTGCTTCCAGTGCCATGTTTGTCACCCAGATGGATATTGCTTGTCCAAAAATGAGAATGCTTTGTCATTCTGATTATCCTATGCAAACTCAGAGTAGCCGACCAAAAACTTTGAACAAGTCCGTTCCTAGGTGCGGTCTTTCATTAATTGAAACATTGAACAATTATTGAATGTTCATAATCGGATCATGCACTAGCTTTTCATAGCAAACGTGGACAACCAGCTTATTCCGGACCGGTAATATGCAAGGGATCGTAAGGTTATGTACGCGTTTTAGGGTAAACAACGTATCAGGTTTTTAAGTATCTACCAGTCCGTAATCCAGCATGCACAAGAATATGATAATCTAGTTTTAAGATGAGGTCTACAATAGTTTGGACCATTGGTCGTGAACCCTCCTGAATAAGTTTTGTTGGTGAGCACTGTCAATCATCATCGTACTTTGTAGATAATCCCTCAAAGTCAGCACTCAGCAGTTGCACCTACATCGGATTACTAAAGGAATTGATGACACGTTTTGCAGCATTTTACAATTCAACTGGCCATACAATTTGAACTTATACAAAAAACCTAGCTTAAATGACTTCTTTGTCAAATTTGCAATCAAGGGTGCCAAACTGAACAAATGTTTGAACCGAAAAGTTTGATCGTAGCTTTCATCAAATACTTCACAAGGAGTCGTCCTATATTTACAATCGTTTTGCAAGTATTCCCTGATCAAAAGTTTGCTCAGACTTTGATGACCTTCAAAAGATGGATAAATAAGAAGATTTCGAAGACAGATATATAAATTTTAGGAAGCAAATCGTGCTGATTGTTCCTATACTGTCACGAGATTGTCGAAATTACGAAGCCATTAGTTAAATGGATGTAAAGATGATAACGAGAGTTGGAAAGAGCTGGACTGGAGCATAATGTAGGAGATCCTGAGCAGGAATGATTGCAGCTGTAATTTTATCGCGAAATCGCCAACAAATCTGTCTCAACCAGTAGTTTGCCTAAACTCTGAGTCGCATACCAACCTTCATGTGTCCAGCACGGATGAATCTTTGCAAGTTCCTTAATTTGGCACAAATAACTGACAACATTCTTTTTGACTTCTGACATGTTTACAATCCAGCGTTGACTCGTCGACGTTTGAACGAATAGCAGATGGTAAGCTTTTATCTGGGGATTAGAGCTGTGCAAAAAGAAAATTAACTTCTATTGATTGTTAATGGCACGGCGGGGATCACCAAGTCCGTAAATATGTATGTTGTGGATACTTCACATTAAAAGCTTCTTTTTAAATGCGTAAATTAATCTCGCATAAATTATTTCTTACTAACGGTAGATTGGAGGCTTGATTCTGTGTGAAAATCAAAGGTGATATTCGCTAACACATATTAAGACATGATAATTCATATCGTAGTTATTATTGAGTATCTCTCATGGTCAGTATAGTCATTCACAGAATAGTTGATAACCGATTTCTTTAAGATGAAACAAGACGAGACGTTTAATTAAAAGAGTTTATGTGATAATATTTGGAGGTCCGGGACACCTACTTACTGTTAGTGGGTAGTCGATGAAGAAAGAAACGATCCGCCCTTTTTTACAAGGCGAACTTGCTCATGAAGAGCTCAAGAATATTGGTATGATGGAAAAAGGTTTTGAGGCAGCAAGAGGATGTTAGTAATGCTCGTCAAACTCTTTTTTTTACCAAGGATCTTAATAAACGTTGTTTATCCTAGTATCGGTGATAACACGCATAGCCTAGATCGCCGGCAAGGATTGGTGCTAGATTCAAAAAAGTTTAGATGAATGCTCTAAGACGTTCTGCTAAAATGCGGAAATCGATCGCTAGAAGGTAGAAATCTGAACAAAAAGAAAAATTAACCGTGCTTACAATGATAAATAATAGCTCTCCCCGAAAAAATTTAATAACTTGCAGAACGTGTATGAGTGTGGAAAACACTTTACATCCAGTGGTTGAGGAAGAGATGAATTTGACATTTATATATTACAGAGGGTCAAGATGACGGGTGAATGCCGGGGTTAATCGGAGAAATCGTGGATTAAGATGGTCAAACTGCAATAGATCTTTACACTTTTATATTCAATAGGGGGTTAAGAATACAACGGATCACCAGTTTTCGAAGAAAGTGAAAGATTGAGTAAAGAGATTCCGATGTCGTCTTTTGGATGATTCTCCGGTGAAAGCAAAAACAATCGGACGCACGATCTCCTCCGATGGCTTATGTCATGACGATACACAAGAGCCTAAATTAGACAGCCGGCCTTGTTATCAAATATTCGGGAAAGCAATAGAGAACTCTTAAAATTTGGAACTTGTCTCACTATCACAGTTCGACGTATTCGACATCTGGCCTTCATCTTATGCCCGTACGACCGGATTTACAAATTTAGTAAATATCATTGTCTGCCATTACGAAACGTAGAAAGGTTGAGGCTGACTGAGTGGACGTGAGTAAATTTTAGAGGAGAATTATTGCAGGTATGTATGATAGAATGACACGTACACATTATTGCGCTTGTGGACCAAAGTGTCAAAATCGTAAGTTATTCGGGTGTGTTCATAACATGTATGGATAACAAAAATTAGTAATTTATCGAATTTGCATTCAAGAAATAACCACTCGGGCTCTCAACCATAACAATACGCCTCTTGATGTGACAAACGGCTTCCCATTACACAGGAAATTAAAAGTAGAATTACTCGTTTTTCATTGCGTACACCCCCGTCAAACTACTACAAATTGTCAAATGCGCCTTGTGCACCATAAAATTGAAGGCATTTAAAACAAAGCTATCACATTTTAAGCTGAGAAGCGTTGCGATCTCTACCGTGAATCTTCTTGCATGCTTTTAATCGGTCTTGTTTCCAGACTGTATATAATTATATCGGGCTTACTGAAAGAATTTATATACCGGCAGCTTAAATAGTAATCCAATCATTTGACGGCTACAATCAGAAAAATTGTCGGTATAACGGCAGCTTAAATCGTAATACAATCATTTGACAGCTACAATCAGAAAAATTGTCAGTGCATGCTTCAAAAGAGCTCACCCTTAGTGCAGTGAAGTAGCCAGCATCCACTGTTTAAGTGCAGGAGATAGTCACGTTTCACAAATCGTAATGGAAAAATGATCACGTTGTAACACGTACCGAGCAGATGAACACCTCATACTAATCTTCGAGCGGTTGTGCATGATCGATGTAGCTAAAAATGGAGGTATCAGCTGATAGATAAATATCGACTTACACCAAAAGATGTGATAATATTTGACGATACAAGTTTAATTTCAATGGCTAAAGCCACAAACACAACCTTCTTAAACCGGATCAGCGTCTTTCGATGAAAGAGGCTTTTTGAAAAGTATGCGCTGAGCACCAGTACTACAGAGTAGAATCAAAGAGCATTTATCATCCTTCCTATCTGTGCTCGCTTTTTCAGCAGCAGAACACTAGCAGACTGTCACATACGATACATTGCTGGCGTCGAATCGTGTGGTCATTGCCATGATCAGTTGTCCATGTGTCAGTTTTGAATGAGACGGTAATTTCTTTTTAAAATGTTTGTTTAGATGCGGCAATATCGTGACGCTTCCACAATTATTCTTCAAAATAGCTCGGTAGGTTCTTGTATTGGCCGGCACGAGCACAAACCAGCCCAACTTTCCTGTTCTTTTTTGCACAAGACTCCTTTTTCTGACGTGCACCCTTCATTTAGCGTAGAAGCAAGTATTACCGGTCTCGACCCCGAGCGACTTGTGTCCATCACCTGCGGGGGGTGGAAGCAAGAGTCGATTGCGTATTTGTTTTACCTTGGTAACGCAGTATTTGGCTACGCAGTTCTTCTGAAATGCAGTGCTATCTAAAAGATCTGCATTGAATTCGTCAATTACGCATTTGGTGGTATCGTAAGCAAGGTGGAGTTGATCTTATTAAACAGTTCAATAGGACGTACGTGTCAGGGATGATGTTATACCCGTAATAATTTATAAATAAAAGGAGCTGCTAATAAGCCTTTGGTTTTCGCCAATGTCCCTTCGGCTTAGACGTTATACAAAGATCAGAGCTTGAAGACTCCTCGATGATTTAATTGGATGGTTTTACTGCTCAAAAGTTACTGTTACATAGTTCAGATGAACCACTATATCATATTTAAAGAACTCCTTATGCAAAGCAATATGGAAGACCTTGACCATCTCACAGGAGCAATGGTTGATTTTGTTGATGGATCCTGTCACGCACTTGACGATTGGAAATTGCTTTAAGGCCATATGCCAACAATCAACGACAAGTAAAGGGTGAGTATTTACAAGGACTGTGCGTTTTTAGAGCTGTGAGTCTGAAATGCTCATGTAACGACTCTTGACCTTATTGTGGGGAAGATCCAGGCCTTGCCATTCTTGTGCAGCGCATAAGATCCAGACGCTCAACTAGCTGTTTTTGGATAATTCATTGTTGATGTAGATTATCGCTGACAATAAACAAGTCGTTTTATATTAATGATTTCACTGCGTAATTATCATCCGATCGACAGCACTTCAAAACATTTTGTGAATCTACGACTACGACCTCTTAATGCTTTCCATGACAGGCGGATCGTGACGATGGGTTTGACATAGCACTTGACCATTACGAGAGGGAGCGCAGCTTGAAATTTGTGTGTTGTACTTGTAAAGTCAAATGTTTACACTCTGATCATAAAGATGGTGTGTATACGCGAGTACTGGATACGAAGTGCCTGAGTCGGAGCTTGTCGAGGTGTATCTCTTCGAGCGACGCCTTGAGGAACGAAATTATTCTCACCTTATCGAAGCCGGTGCATCTGTATTTCAAGTGCTGCAGTAGGCTATATAAAATATCAGAAAGCTTCGTTGTGTCAACACTATGGTGTAGTGACTACCAAAAGTGTGGCTGGTCAACGGGATGCACGCAACGCCAAAGCAACGCGCGAAGTACAAGGAGTCTACTATGAAGGATAGAGAGCACTTTGCAGTTTCTTGTATGGACCACCGACCTCAAGTGATGTCGACAAAGCAACCATGAGGCGAAGAGGGGAGGAACCATCTAGCTTTAACATCCTCCTGTCCTACTACTGTCACATCATGCGGCAGTTTTAGCTAATTAGCTAAAGCTGAAGGTTCAGTAGCCACTTCCGAAATGTATCGAAATTTTAAAATGAAAGGCCTTAGCACGCACAAATACAGAAATGCATAGGTAACTCAGCAAATATCCATGACGATCTTCTGTACAAACAACTTTCCTGATAGCTCATCGAATGTTCTCCAAACAGAAACATATTGAAATTTGTCTTCAATGTAAAGTTACAACCGGACATGAGAATATACAGCAAGTTTTTACAATTGTCTCTAGTGTACAAATTGATGGCATTTTATGAGAATTATAGCTCACGACAAAAAAGACGTGAGAAAACTTTGTAAGGCGGGCCGATGCATGAACGATTGTTTTCATTAACGTTTCAATACATTTACAGATTCAAAATCTATTCTTACATTATACAGAATGTGGGAAATACACGTGCCATCACCGATAGCCGTGTCTCGACTGATCGCAAATTTGCTCGTGATTTTTCTACTCTCGTGCGTTTTACACGCGTGGATTCTACTTATCATATCTGCAAGAAAAAAAGATCAGCTTAAACAAACGGATCTTTTTTACATGATGTGCTACTGATTGCTGTTCTCACACGATAATGTCAAAATCTCCGTTGCGAAAGACGGCTGATGTTTGCAGCAAATATGTCCAATGCTCATACTTTTTGCCCGCTTAGCCATAAGACCATTCTTTGTATCATAGCACCAATACGCATACGTAACATGAGAATAGTGTTCAATCTGAAGAGTCAAGATACAATGTTAAAATTAGGCACATAATCTGTCTTTCATTAATAGTGTTTGGGATAATACATCATCGTGTATTGCCGTCAAACTGTTCCGGTGTTGATCGAGAGAATGGCTGCTTAATATAATGCCTCTATTTCTGAATTCACATACTTACCAAAATCTCCATTTGAAAACTACTCCTTTCGTTTCAGTATCTTTGTCTTATTTCGAGCGAAGTTTTGGTTCATAGTGTTTGTCTGTTTCGGCAAGTTTCCTTTTTTAACGGCCAAAAAAGGTCTATATATTCAAGCCATAGTATGGTATTCTTTCAGCTAATTTAATTATCAACATCGGATCAAAGAGCCAAATTAATAATAGAGACAAATTATTGCGATTTTAGCTGAAACATGCGTCGATGTCAAGATTCAATAACGATCTTTTCCAAAAGAAATAAAAACACGAACAAAACCAGCGTTATTATTCAACCTATTTTAGCTGTTGTTTAAGCTCTCACACTTGACAAGCGGTGGCTTGAACGCTTCGCAGTCGACCTCGGCACCAAAAATGTCAAAACTGATATGTTTTCGGGTGTAAACTTCTCGGCTTGGGTCCACCGGAAAAGTATGCGACCAAAACTAACTGAAAGAGCGTAGAATAGGATAATATTAAAGTGAAGTAGTCAATTAGGCTCTAAAACGAGCTGATTATTGCTTTTTTCTGTAAAGGGACAAACATGTTACAACGAAGAAAGCAAGAAACGATATTTATTCCTTTTATACTCTTTATAGACTTCCCGCAATCGTGCCAAACATATATTCCATTTGCATCAAAAAGCGACACTACAGCCCTGCGCACGATCTTTGCTGCTTACCTGATCTATAATGATACAGATAAGATCACTTAGTAACTATGATATCGAAAGAGCTGAAAATAATTTAGAAAGATGTTACACATTAGTCCAGCGAGGTAATTGCTACTTTGTTGGGCTACGTTTGCTTAACGCACCATTTCTCTTTGAATAGTTATAGTAGACGGAATGATCCGCACAGTTTCCGATATTTTGAGTCAGAAAATATAAGGAGATCGAAATGAGCACATGTAGGAAAGCTTTCTATTGCCGCTACCTTGTTTTCCATCGCCAGCAGTATTTCACAATTAAACGACCGTAACCCAAAATTAGACTACATTGAAAACATTTCGATCGCCGCTACCCTCAAAACAAACTTGCCTGTAATGTGTGTTTCTTAACATTCACTTATATTTGTATCGTTCCATTAACCTAATAACGTATTTGATATTTGGATCAAATGAAAAAGTGCTGCCGTAAAGCCGAATGTGGTTCTTCTTAAAATCCAGCGAAGTACGTAATAATAACGCCAAAAGTCAGACAGACGCAAAAATTGATAGTTTTAATTTAATCTATGGAGCGCATGGAGATTTATAAGAAGTAGGTACACAGGAAAACTCTTTAAGTGCTGCGGATGTGTAAGGTCAACAAGGCTGTGACTTAATATAAAAAAGCGTCATATCTGCTGTAGCAGCGCTCCACAGCTCTGAGCTAGAGGAAGGTCTACTACCTTTAAAATCCACATAGTGCTACGGAACTACGTTCCCATTCAGAACATCCGTGCGAGACGATATGTCGAGGTAGTCACCTTATCCGATTCGCGAACGTGGGGCTGAGGATGCGCTAACTGCGTTGCACATGACGCCTGTCTTGAGTCCAGAGATCATCACGAATGCGCTCGATGAAGAACAAGTGCAGGTGCTACAACAATCGAAGAGCGCTCATCGGCGATGTTAGATCATGGTAATGTTTGGAGGTCATAATACTACTTGTTCACCCTGTTGGTGTGGAGGATCGTCTCCTCCAGACTGGGTGCCAACCTTTGGAATTGCGGATTATTTCTCCGGCAGCCGCTATACCTAAAGAGGTCGAAGAGCGCGGGTTATTACGCGGAAGATACCTGGTTCCATATGTTACAAACCAAATTTAATGTAAGGTAAGAATTGTAACGCAAGTTCATGTTGTACCAGTCCCACTGATAAGGGGTCTTCCCGTACTCCTAGGCAAAAGAGCGATAATCCCGGAAGAAGACGTGTGTTTAAACGCTGAGTTCATGAAACACGACGCTTGAACATCATGGCAACTTTACGGGCAAGCACTGACAAGTCTGATGAACATCTCAAACGGAAACATCCGTTATGATTTAGCCAAAATAAGACTAAAGGTCGGTTGCGGGCAGCGTTACGCTATCTCTAAGATCCGGCGGTGCCAATATCTGCAAGTCCCATCGGACTTTGGCCCTAGGCTTTCCAAATATTCTCATTACTGTTGAGAAGCGTGAGGGATCACAAGTTTACCCCGACCAAGGCGCTCAAACCCATCCACGGCATGTGGGAAATCTTGTCGAGGGGGGTGTCTCGTACTCCTTTGCGTTCTCAGACTCAGATTACCCCACCACTTTACCAGATACTGGCAGTCGCCATGACGATGAAGCTGTTGCATTAACCTCTTCACATGGAATTGGAGGTTCCCTTGTTCGTCAAGCAACCCCGTTGGCGGACTGTGTGTCGGCTGCAGCCCATGCGGCTTTGGTTCACAAGGCGAAAAGTCTTCGTAAGACTTTGGGTAAGACCCATCGCACGCTTGACGTGGTTCAAGCCCGTCTTTTTAAGTTTGTCAATAGCTGAACGCGCACGGAGACGTTGATTGAGCTGCTTATTAGAGTGCAGAAAACTGCGGCAAGACCAGCTTCCGCAACGCAAGCGCCTCCTGATCAACCCGAGAAGAATATCGGTAGGGCTTGAGGAAGCCAACGTAAAACGGGGGTATCTGCAAAATTTGCACAGTAATTTTAGTTTATACGCAAGAATCTTATTGGCCGCGACCGTAAATGATCCGATGAAGGAAAAAGCAGCTTCGTCTTCAACACATCATGCACTGAATTGTAGGTAATTTCTTATCCTTTAGTAAGACTTAGTGACCGACCTCATAACTTTGAATACGGAATATGTCTTTACCATCCACATTTTCATTCTTTTTGTATTGCCTATCAGCCATCGCGTCAAGCACATGCCTTAAAACATTTGATCTCGTTGTTAGTAACGCGCTTACCTGGTATTATTAACCGTAGTAGAGCTGACACCAGCTAGCCGATCTACCACCTCTCCCCCCACAAATCCCTGAGCCACGTAGTTGTAGCGTTAATGGAACGGTTTTTCTGTGTGTGAGGACGTTCACATAGAACCCAGCATAGCCTATCGAGGCATGAAAGGTATTTTTCATGGCAAACTTAACAATTGAAAGTATTGAGCTCCAACGCCAAGGCGTCTCAGCACACACACTATGTAGAAAGCCTTCGAGGAAGCGATAACACGCTCGGTCTGACTATCGGTCTGCGGATGATCCGCTGTAGACATATCTAATCTCGTGCGAAGTACCTTGAAAATAGACATATGATATGTTCTTATGAAAACAAGGCTCTTTTAGAGACAATTGCCAGTGGCAGTCCGTGTTGTAACAAATGCGGTCAATGAGTGGAAAAGCTGTACCTTCACCATCAATCGAATATCGCACAGTCGCTAGTGGACCATTTTGCTCAAACGGTCGACAAAGACCACAATACCTGTGTTACCGTCCGAAACACTCGGTAGAACGAGCACAATTTCCATGATGATAGACTCCCAGCACCTAGATAATACTAGAACACTAGTCAGAGGCGCAGTCCATTGAGCCAAGGGTTTGACCCGTTGGCACGTTTCACGTGTGAGGATGTAAGTGCTTATCCATTAATAGAGTTTGGACCACCAACAACTTTGCATAACTAAACCTCAGGTCTTTTCAATACCAAGATGACCGCTAATAGCTTTGTCGTAGACATAATAGAGGATTAGATGCTTCAATTCTTCATCATGAGCTACAACGATATGTGGAGTATCCGCAGCATCCTTGTGATAGCAAAATAATCCATTATCAATAGAATGTCGAAGTTGCCGCGCACGCGAACGTTCCAACAATTCAATTTCCGTCTCATTAAACTTTTCATTTCGAAGAGCACGAAGCAGAGCGATGTTCATCCTTGGCACAAGATGCACGGATTAAGTCAGTAATAGACGCGGACAAAATCGTTACATGAGTAAGCTCATAATCAGGCCGGCGTGACAGCGCATCAGTCAATGTATTTTGCCTCCCTTGGCTTACACTTCACCTAGAAAATATATTTTGCAAAGAAGGATTGCCAACGGGCCATCCTATGCTAGAGAGGCGGTTAGTTTGCAGTGGGATATGACGCACGATCGGTATAGAGTACTAAAGGATAAGAGCCAAGCAGAAGAACTCTACATTTGACTAGAGCATAATTCATAGCAAGTATCTCCTTGTCTTGAGCTCTATACTTCTTTTCGGCAGCTTTAATCGGGTGGTATTAAATAGCGATGACACGCTCGCGTCCTTAGACATCTTTTTGTGAAAGAGCACAGCCAATAGCAAAATCCAAAGCGTCACAGACGACACTAAAAGGCCGTTGAGAATCTGGAAAAGCCAAAATTAGGGCATCTAGGAGAATCGCCTGTACGGCTTGAAAAACGTCATCTTCGGTAATAGTTTAGCACCGCTTTACATCCTTTTTAGGTAGATTGGATAATGGCCGAGCCATGCCAGCAAAGTTCTTGCTATACCTGTGTAATAAATTGGTAAGGCCAAGCCACTTGTGTAGATATTATGATTATTGCAAGACTAGCCAATCCATTATGGCCTTCACATTTGCAAGACGATCCGCCCGGAAGACCTCGCTTCTCAATGGATCATCCTAAAAATGAATTTATTCCGCACCAAAGATGCATCTTTGAAGCATTAACGAACATCTTGTTTGTGCGCATAGACTTGAGTACAGCTCGTACGTGGTCGTTGTGGTTATCAACATTTGACCGACCCTGTTCTGCGCGGCTATGGATCAATATGTCATCAAATTTGTTTGTGCATAAGTGTGTTGAGGGCGGAACACTTGCGTCACCATGCGATTTAACGTAGCCGGGTATTGAAAAGCACCTGAGGCATAAACAGACACTACTAAATCAAAACGCTTGGAGTACTAACCGCTACAAGCTAGATATCACTTGATCGCATAAGAAGTTGATAACAACTATTCGTACAGGTGGAGTGCGCTGTACACTGCACATTCTTCCATGTTTGTCCGAAGAAAGTCTTTTCTAGTAATGTTGTTTCTGCTTTTATATCATCCGCATTAAGCGTATCATAAGCTTGCACAATATACCACTTAACATCAGGCTTTTTGGCACAAAATGTTGGTGTGAGATGACGAGACTTGCTATCATGCACCATTCCAGCCGTGCGCTTGGCACAGAAAATCTCGTCAATGGCGTCTGTTGTTACTTTGGTAAAGGCCACTGCCGTTTAGCATAGTATTTGGCTACAGGAAACAAGTCAATTTCATGATACACGCCCCTATCGAGGTAATATAGATGGTGGATTATGAAATACCACGTCTTAAATTTCCTTAACCGACGGGTAGTAGGCGTCCGAAGTATTTTCCAAAATGAATGATCCACCACGTGTACTAAAGGCCACCTTTGTACTTTCAAGGACCGCCTCATCGAACAAAGACGAGGAGTTCAAATAATTATCGGTTTTAAAGTACACCATAACGAATAAGTCGCCTTCCTACAAGTCCTGACTGAACCCATCTA
Source organism: Peronospora matthiolae (assembly GCA_921007115.2). Classification (NCBI taxonomy): domain Eukaryota; phylum Oomycota; class Peronosporomycetes; order Peronosporales; family Peronosporaceae; genus Peronospora; species Peronospora matthiolae. The sequence continues at coordinate 544,177 of CAKLBY020000259.1, forward strand.
CAGGTATTTCACTACCTATAATAGAGCAGTTAAAGATGGGAAGGCCGCAAGACCTACTTCACCATCCACGTGAATGTCTCGCCATCGAACAGTGTACATAGCTGATCACTAGCATTGATAAGCGACATTACAGACGCTTTACGTATTGCAGCCACCATCTGGCGTCACTGCCATCTCTGCAAAGAGACTGAACTCCTCAACAAAGACGGAACATCTGGTCCCGCAAGCTAACAAGGGTTTTCAGCTTTAGATTTCTTTATACAAGAGCAAATGTCTTTACCGATACCCAATGCAAAGTAATTTAAGTCGAACTCATCAATCAGCGACTCATACGACATTGCAAGTACATCAGGGGAGTCTGAATCTTCTTTTTGGGCGTGTCGCCAACAATGCCATTACCGGTATCCAGTGAGGTGCCATGACAGCAGCCCTCACTCTGTAGATGCTCACGTGCAACTGTACGTGCATCAGAAGAGCCTCACGCTTGATGCCGGGGCGTTTCGTCAACAATTTCAATACCGAGATTCAGTATGGTGCTATGATACCGCCCTCACTCTGTGGATGTTTACGTGCTACTCCACTTCTATCTATGGTGTCACGCCCTAAATGAATTGACCTGGGGCCATCAATGCTATCAGCAACTAGTAGTGCTTTGTTGTAAGAACGAGTGCCAATCAACGGAGTACGTGCCGTTTCACGATTGTCATTGACATCAGAATTGAGTGACTCCGACATTCCGATGTCCGGCGCACTAACTGAATCGTTCAGTGGATCACACCAATAGCGCTTTGTTTTTCTGCAAAGGTGGGCTCGTGAATCTCCAAAGCTTCTCTAGAATCATTACGCGTTGCGCCTAGTTCTTGGATCTACAATCAATCCATGGATAATGGCGTTTCAACCAGACCATAACAAGAATGATGTCACGTCTCAGTACCAAATCTAAGACAAGATAGCGTTCAATGCTGTCAAACTATTAAACCTTACACCTTAGTTCAACGCAGATTTAATGAAGGTGACGCGGGCCCCAGTTGCTCGACGGACCGTGATAAAATCACCGTCGTGCGCTACCAGCACCTCATCACACCGCTGACTCCCTAAAAGGGAACGGCGCTGGGCGTTGTTGCCCTATGCCCCAGAGTCAATCACTATTAACGACGGCTTTTTATAGCCCTTAATTTTTGCCGAGGCGACCAACAAGCCTGACTTGTACTCACGCTTCGTGGTAGCGTCCACGAGGTTATTTAGGGATCAAAACTGTTCAATGCTATCTCCTATTGACTCTACAAAGCCTAGTTCATTCTATGTAGGGCACCCCGCGCTTACGGAGAGTCGACGTTTTCCCGCGTCGTACCAGATGTCTGGTTTGGAGCGATATTACGGCTCGGCCGATTCTGCTGCGGTTTACTCAGTGGAAAATTAGGGCGGAAATGCCTCTTACTTCTGCACATGTAACATCTACAGATGTTGCTATATCGTTCCACGGCTTAATTATAGGCTTCTTCATCATATTCCTGAATGATATATATGGGATCACCCCTATCAAACGAGTTCTGAGCATGCCTATGTGTACCGTAACAAACCGCTTTGAAGTTAAACTCGGCGTTTAACGCTATGCCCACCGCTTCTTCAAAGGTTGAAGGTTTGACACGAAAACTTCTGCCCGAGCGACCCCGTCATGGAGACCAATTATGAAAATGGCCACACAGATTTTTCTGGGGTGAGAACCCTACTGCATAGCAGCGAGAAGAGTTCTCAACTCTTGGGCATAGTCCAAAATCTTCTTTCTACCTTTTCGGGAGGATAAGAAGCGTGAACGCACTCAATAGTCCTGATTAGGCGGTGTAAACACACGATACATCTGTCTCTTAAGCAAATGTTACGTAGAAAATGCGGTGTCGACAGACGTATTACATGTCAAAGCCCATTCTCTGGCTCTGCCGCCAAGATTTGGTATGTCCAGGCCAACTCTCTGCTGCTCGTTTTGCAGGATAGCGGCACTCATCACCATTTAGAATTCCCTAATTCAGAGAGTTGTTTGAGATCCTCACTCCCTTTGAAAGTATTTACGCTCAGAACGAGCGGGGGAGCCTGAGCCTCCTCGATAGGCATAGGGATGTAGCGTGTTAGATTGAACGAAGCCACATGGTCATGGACCTGACCAAATAGCGTAGCCTCAAATTGCATAAAGTTTTCCAGCCGCGCATTGAACACTTACGGGCCTTGAGCCACAATACGGTCGATTTGCTCGACCCCAATCAATGCTCGAAGCTTTTCAAGCGCGAGGCGTTAGACCTCGTATAGCTAATCTAGGCTCTTCATCTTAACAGATGCTTATTAGATTTGCGACAACGGCGTAGGATTACCTACAAGTGCTACCAATTACAGCGGAGCTACACAGCTCTGAGTCAGAGGAAGATCTACTACCTTTGAAAGTCACTTATTGCTACGGAACTAAGTTTCCATTAATTTAAATAGTCTTTATTTCTTAGACTCTGAGAGTATTTAAGATCGTAGAGCTTCTAGCCCTAGTTCAAGGGACCAACAACGACTCTAAAAACCCTTCGCACAATGTGCTCTTGAGTATATGCGACAAGCTGGCTCTTACTATTAATGGCCTACAGAAGGCTTAATAAGACACGCGTCAACACTATATCAGAAGGGGAACTGAACTTTAATTTCTTAGTTTTATCTAGAATGCACCTCATATAACTACTCAATACTACGGTCAAACGTTGCTCACATAGTAATCGCTAGTACATTAAAGATTGATGGATGGTACATCGATCTGTCATCAATGGACGCCTAAGGTTGCCAGCCACATCAACTATCACATGCAAACTCGAGGCTGTATATCAGTAATAATAGGTAAACTCTTTTCGGGCGGTACGTTGGGTGACTTAGTTACAAACAGATTTTGTGAACCTACAAGTCTTCTTTGAGAGAGGAGTAAGTTTATCTCCGCTATACTTGGTATTATCTGTAGTTATTCGACATCTGATTTTACTATAGATTGCTCTTGCGTAAAAACGGAAAAAAATTCTCGAAGCCTAACTACTTGCGCTGGATAAAATAAGAGTACTAGGCGGGAACGCATAAGTGGATTCAAAACCCGCAGAAGTTCCTGATGTGATTATTGTATTGATCTTTTCGTGCAATTTGAGCCCACTTTTATTGGACAAGTATACGATCAATTATCATCGATTATGCAAACTAATAATTAATTTTAATCCAAACAAAGAATTGTTTTTTCAAGACTCGCCCACGTTTTTTAGTGTAGCGAATTTGATAAATAGGAGGAAAAAGATTTGTTCTGACGATCCTAGAATTGCAAATAATTATGATTTCACCTGTTCTCCGAACGTAGCAGCAGCGAGTTGTGCTGGCTATCTCAAATAAGATTTTCGAACCAGATTATGGGCTTGTCAGAAGTAGCACGTCTGTAGAATAAATGTTTCCATATGGGGTTCATTTATCAGAAAAAAGACAGTTGATTAATTTGTGTTGATACGACATGTTGCGTGCGCTTACGCTCCCTATCCGCCCGCCAGTTACAAAAAAAGGTTCTAAGTCTCTGCATAGTAGTTGATAAATGTAAGCGCTGCCACGCAGCTCGATTACTTACCGAAAGTAAATTTGACAATCGTATTCTTTAGGGGTCTTCGTACTGGTGTGCATCCAGCAAAATTGTCCGGGTCCACTTTACCTCCTTTATGTCGGCCCCGCCACCGTAAATCATTTATATGATTTATAGGCTGGACCCTGCATATCTTTATCTTGCCGAGACAGACGAAAGATAAGAGCTTCGAGGTGTAGAACACCATCTAAATTCTCGACGATGTATGACGTGCTGGAGTACAAAGCAGCTGCGCCCGAACGCTTATTTTAGTTCAGGCACGTCAGGCCTTTTCATGCTAAAATTCCGTTGTGAAGCAGAAATCTACACAGCCCTATCAACACATAATCCTAGTAGGCTCGAGGCGCCCTTCTGGGAAAGAACTAGGTCGTAACCCTCTAGAAGGTAGTGGCGAACAAAACATATACCTTAAGATTTTTAAAAGTAACCCTAACGCCCACTTTGATTTCAAGCCAGGCTTGTTGGTCACTAAAGCCAATTTGAAGGATTTGAGAAACCCTGGCCTTGTTGATCTACTTTGGTGCATCCGGGTAAAAATCTTAGATGATGTCCCCTTGCAGGCATCAATGATATGCTGATGCACTACGCGTGCATACGACTAAAATCATATAATTTCATTTAGCGATAGAGGAGCATGTCACGTGCCTTAAGTTCTGTGATAGCATCGAACGATGTTTTTCCCTTGCTTCGGACCTGATAACTGATTTTATTTTTAGTGGGACCTGGCTGAAACGCCAGAAGCCATGGATCGATTGAAAGATCAATAATTAAGGCGCCGTGAGCAGTTCCCCAACACCGATTAAAGGGGTCCGAAAACCACCTGTACGAAGAATCAAGAAGCTCTCTGACGGCGGACCACTAGCTGATGATGTCAGTGTGCTGGACACCAGATTGTCAGATTTAGTTAATTGAGACCATGTCAAAGGCATGAATTTAAAGACAAGTTTGTGTTTAATTGCGAACGGCACGTACTCAGCTAAGTGATATTCGTTGTGTGTTTAGCGCGCTTCTTGTTGAAGATTTAGTACGAAGCATCAAGTCATCGATATTTAAACCATCAAATGAGCAGGATCGGCACGAATAGACCCACAGAGTGACTTTTGCCGTTATAGTGACGCGCTAAATGCCAATGTTGGTCTAACAAAAATAACGTTAAAGCATCTGAATTCAGCTCAGCATGTGCGTGTAAATTTTCACGTATACACGTGATGACGAGTTCGCGTTAAGTGATTCACATCTCATGTCTATAGTGACATCAGATCTAGCATAGAAAACACTAAGATTTATCATGGCATGTTTACCCAGGTAATGACAGCCACTTTGATCTCTTCGAGAAGTCAAACTTTTCCTTATAGGCTACGACGTGCCGTGAAGCTTGTTTATGTCACAAAGAGATAGTGATATTTTACTGCCTTCACTCGTTTATAAAGTAACTAGCGAATGTGACATAACGGCCAAACTTGAGACCATACTCCCGTTAATCGATTTGCTGGTACTCAAAGAGTTGCGAGTGGATGTGTTAAGCCACTCATTGAAAAATGGCGGACAGCTTGAGGTGGTGGTCACACTACCCGACATCATACATTTGATCTTTTTCTCAGGGTCGATCAGCTCTACAGTACACAAAGGATGTTTTCGGCGCGCGTAGTGAATTAGAATGAACAATAAATCTTTTTGAACCCTTTCACTGATTAGACAAATATTTTGCGATGTGGTGTGCCATGACCCATCCTCTGTTTTACTTATAAAAGAGGTTTTCATCACAAAAATAGCTTAGTTTTTGAGGATAAAAATTATGTCACACGGCAGTAAATAATTCCAAAGGAACAATGTCACAAGATTGGTGACTTCTCTTGTGAAAAGTACGAGGCCGTAATGGTACGTGAGAGAAAATCTCTGCACTTGACACTGACATAATGCGCTACAGGCTTAAAGGTAACTCGTTTCTCTACATGCTAGTAATAGGGTTAATCTAGCAACCATTACGGCACAGACATCCATATCTCGCAGATAATTTTGTAAAATTTCATGGTTCGTTGTACAATGTATAGTGCACTCGACTTAGTCGATCCATATAATCTATTGATTATCGAAGTGAGTGATATTCCACTGACAGCCGTGAGCCCTCGGATTAATATGTTACGGGAATGACTGTTGATTTAAAAGGGTCTGTCTAACGGCCGGTTAGGTTAATTTGAATGGTGACGAAATTTCGTCCAGGTAGAAATACGCACAGACATAATCTGCTGAAATTTTTGCCCATATTCAAGCTTTAAAGGCCGGTCGAATGCTGCTAACCAAATTGGTCATCTGCGCTTTTATCTGTTAAATTTTAGCCCACACTATCAGTATTTACACTAGTGTATTTATGTACAAACTAACGAGTTCATAGGAGATGAGCCAATCATGGAAATGATACATTATTTAGAACGTACATTATATGTACGAAAGAGTCAAGCCAACAAAGAAGATGATAATTCTATAAATAACTAAAAAAAATAGTAAGCATCGGCTTATGTGGGTGTGCAAAGAAAATAAATTATGGCAGTCACATTAAAGTAGGCTCGACCTTTAACGATTTGGCCTAAATTAAATCTTAATCACTAAATTTGACTTCAACATAGTTCGATAGATAGTTTGCAATAAAACTTCATGCACAATTAATTTACAATCCTAAAAGAGCGTTTTTGGCTAATTGAATCCGACATAATACACAATCATGTTGGCTAAATTTAAATTTTGTTTCGTGTGTTGAAAAAGCAGGAAAGGAAAGTAAATAATAATGCACCTAGTTTTTTTTAGATTGCCTTTAAAAGGTACCATAAAAATACAAATAAAAAATAGCACTAAAATCTAGTCTTCTGAATCATTACCAATAATTAACCTTTCTATAATATATAATTTTTTTGGGTCCACACCCACTTCTGGTTTGTACACATCCAGGTTAACCCCTGTGACTATGTCATCGCTAGAACACTTTACTTCAATACACCAAGACATGCTTTACTCATTCTAAACAAAAAACAATTTTTTATCTTAAATATATAGGAAGACCTAGTCTATAGCCTTATATAGCATGGCAGAAAGGTAGAAAGCTACCCAGAGGATAAATGATTACTTCTGTCTTTGTAATGCTACACACAATGCAGCCCCCATTGTTGACGCTTTACCCTCACTTCATTAGTTATCACAAAAAACACAATTTCAGGATGGTGATTGAGTGCTTATTTGATAAAAAAATATGTAAACCAAATCCCAGGTTTGTGTTTAACTAGTAAAAAGCTGTCGAATAACCTTAAGCGATGTCATAGAATTGGAGGCGTCATTGGCGTAGTGCAATCAAATGCATGACAACATAGAAACCGTAGTGGAATTCGTTTAAGGTCACCACCGCAAACTTTAGTGATCGCACAGCTTTTTAAACTAAACCGCGCAAAAAACATTAAACGATATATATTAGAATTACATCACGACACACAGAAGCTGCACCTTGGTCTGGAAAATTCTCGATCTCTAAACGGTCGACTACAACTAAATCGCACAGCTTCGCAGTGCAATAAGTTACCGTTGATTTTGCAGACGTGTTTAATTAAAAGTATTAAAAGGCACTGTTCATTTCAACAGCAAGACTGAGGATTTACGCATCAGAGGACATATGGGTGCATTGACATTCCCCGAAACTAATAGATGCTTTTACAAACTTTAGTAGATCAATATGATCTCTATCTTTATGTCTGCAACCTTGTTATTGGTCGATTGAGGCAATACACTTTGAACGTCTGTATGTGTGCAAATTATCTAGCGAGCTTGCTAAAGCATTCGTGACAGCTTACAGAGTTGGGAGGATGGCCCATAGAATAATGTAAGTAGGTTGCTCGTAACATTTTAAACGCAATAATAAATTTGATCAAGGAAAATTTAATCTAAAAAAAATATTATTAAACTATACCAGCATCTAAGTGTCAAGAAAAATATATTCATCATCAACAACTGCATAATCGGCTTGCTACAATTTATGATCTGCTGCTTTATAACAAACCCTTTTATTTCAAATTCGGTGTCTATATCATTTATATTCTTGACATTGGTAAAGGAATCCATTACCTACATGCGTAGATTACGATCGGATGCGATCCTCAGAGACGCATGCAAATAAACGTCGTTTTTCAGTACAAGAACTGAAGCGTGATCGTACAGCTCCCTAACTTTGCTGATACGTGTCTGCAGTATCGAACAAGAAAATCCTTCCCGGCAACATCGTGCCCGAAGTAACGCAATACAACCAGACATGCCGTAGGCCGCTATATCAATTAGCATGTCACCTTAGATGTAAATGCCCATTAGCTAAAAATTTGGCTCACCGTTAGCTCTTATTAAAAAAATAAATATTTTTAGATCCGATTTCAATAATTAATAGACATAATTGCAACGGAAAATGTTTTCATGCTCTTTGAAGCGCGACAAACATGCGCATACGACAAATTATGTTCCTCTGCTTGATCATCAGCAAATTTAAAGAGTGGTTTGCGGTTTCATCACACGAATAGTCGACATTTTTTATAAAACCTTGGTTCATCTTATCATCGTTTCTGCAGCTATTTAAAATATAAAAAATCATGTCATGATTCGAACGAATCTTACGCTTCGTATTTGGCAATAGAAAAAGCTTCTTGAGCTACACCAGAATCGATTGTGATAAATTAATTGCGCAATCGTACTTTGTAATATGCACCAAGGCCTCACTTTATACGTAACTTGTGTAGGCTTTGGGCTATCATGTACTAATCTTGGCATCTAACCCCTCAGGGAACGCCTAAATTTTCGCTGTGGTGGATTTAGAATAGATATTTACCACTATTTATACAGGGTAAAAGAGGTACACAAAGATAATTTGAGACTTTGTTGTCCTAGTTGCACGAGCGAGTCACCTTATTATAATACAGCAAGATATTCGTGTCGTTTTATTTGTCGCAGCAACCCATAATTTACCACTATCGTCCCCAGTACTACATTTTTCTGGACGGCACTACCGCGCCATCATCTAAGTAGACATAGCGACTTTGTAGTCAGAATTTTTGCTTGTTTTCTATAATGTAACGTATTGTAAGTGTATTTTTACCGACACAATTATTCAGAATTTTGACACTATTCAATAAAACTTTGCTGGTAAATGCTTTGATACCTATAGCGCGGTTACCACCACGACGGGACACCACCGTACCGCCCGAAAAGAGTATACCTTGTATTAATGATATACAGCCTCGAGTTTGCATGTGATAGTTGATGTGGCTGGAAACCTTAGGCTTCCATTGATGACAGATTGATGTACCATCCATCAATCTTTAATGTACTAGCGATTACTATGTGAGCAACGTTTGACCGTAGTATTGAGTAGTTATATGAGGTGCATTCTAGATAAAACTAAGAAATTAAAGTTCAGTTCCCCTTCTGATATAGTGTTGACGCGTGTCTTATTAAGCCTTCTGTAGGCCATTAATAGTAAGAGCCAGCTTGTCGCATATACTCAAGAGCACATTGTGCGAAGGGTTTTTAGAGTCGTTGTTGGTCCCTTGAACTAGGGCTAGAAGCTCTACGATCTTAAATACTCTCAGAGTCTAAGAAATAAAGACTATTTAAATTAATGGAAACTTAGTTCCGTAGCAATAAGTGACTTTAAAAGGTAGTAGATCTTCCTCTGACTTAGAGCTGTGTAGCTCCGCTGTAATTGGTAGCACTTGTAGGTAATCCTACGCCGTTGTCGCAAATCTAATAAGCATCTGTTAAGATGAAGAGCCTAGATTAGCTATACGAGGTCTAACGCCTCGCGCTTGAAAAGCTTCGAGCATTGATTGGGGTCGAGCAAATCGACCGTATTGTGGCTCAAGGCCCGTAAGTGTTCAATGCGCGGCTGGAAAACTTTATGCAATTTGAGGCTACGCTATTTGGTCAGGTCCATGACCATGTGGCTTCGTTCAATCTAACACGCTACATCCCTATGCCTATCGAGGAGGCTCAGGCTCCCCCGCTCGTTCTGAGCGTAAATACTTTCAAAGGGAGTGAGGATCTCAAACAACTCTCTGAATTAGGGAATTCTAAATGGTGATGAGTGCCGCTATCCTGCAAAACGAGCAGCAGAGAGTTGGCCTGGACATACCAAATCTTGGCGGCAGAGCCAGAGAATGGGCTTTGACATGTAATACGTCTGTCGACACCGCATTTTCTACGTAACATTTGCTTAAGAGACAGATGTATCGTGTGTTTACACCGCCTAATCAGGACTATTGAGTGCGTTCACGCTTCTTATCCTCCCGAAAAGGTAGAAAGAAGATTTTGGACTATGCCCAAGAGTTGAGAACTCTTCTCGCTGCTATGCAGTAGGGTTCTCACCCCAGAAAAATCTGTGTGGCCATTTTCATAATTGGTCTCCATGACGGGGTCGCTCGGGCAGAAGTTTTCGTGTCAAACCTTCAACCTTTGAAGAAGCGGTGGGCATAGCGTTAAACGCCGAGTTTAACTTCAAAGCGGTTTGTTACGGTACACATAGGCATGCTCAGAACTCGTTTGATAGGGGTGATCCCATATATATCATTCAGGAATATGATGAAGAAGCCTATAATTAAGCCGTGGAACGATATAGCAACATCTGTAGATGTTACATGTGCAGAAGTAAGAGGCATTTCCGCCCTAATTTTCCACTGAGTAAACCGCAGCAGAATCGGCCGAGCCGTAATATCGCTCCAAACCAGACATCTGGTACGACGCGGGAAAACGTCGACTCTCCGTAAGCGCGGGGTGCCCTACATAGAATGAACTAGGCTTTGTAGAGTCAATAGGAGATAGCATTGAACAGTTTTGATCCCTAAATAACCTCGTGGACGCTACCACGAAGCGTGAGTACAAGTCAGGCTTGTTTGTCGCCTCGGCAAAAATTAAGGGCTATAAAAAGCCGTCGTTAATAGTGATTGACTCTGGGGCATAGGGCAACAACGCCCAGCGCCGTTCCCTTTTAGGGAGTCAGCGGTGTGATGAGGTGCTGGTAGCGCACGACGGTGATTTTATCACGGTCCGTCGAGCAACTGGGGCCCGCGTCACCTTCATTAAATCTGCGTTGAACTAAGGTGTAAGGTTTAATAGTTTGACAGTATTGAACGCTATCTTGTCTTAGATTTGGTACTGAGACGTGACATCATTCTTGTTATGGTCTGGTTGAAACGCCATTATCCATGGATTGATTGTAGATCCAAGAACTAGGCGCAACGCGTAATGATTCTAGAGAAGCTTTGGAGATTCACGAGCCCACCTTTGCAGAAAAACAAAGCGCTATTGGTGTGATCCACTGAACGATTCAGTTAGTGCGCCGGACATCGGAATGTCGGAGTCACTCAATTCTGATGTCAATGACAATCGTGAAACGGCACGTACTCCGTTGATTGGCACTCGTTCTTACAACAAAGCACTACTAGTTGCTGATAGCATTGATGGCCCCAGGTCAATTCATTTAGGGCGTGACACCATAGATAGAAGTGGAGTAGCACGTAAACATCCACAGAGTGAGGGCGGTATCATAGCACCATACTGAATCTCGGTATTGAAATTGTTGACGAAACGCCCCGGCATCAAGCGTGAGGCTCTTCTGATGCACGTACAGTTGCACGTGAGCATCTACAGAGTGAGGGCTGCTGTCATGGCACCTCACTGGATACCGGTAATGGCATTGTTGGCGACACGCCCAAAAAAGAAGATTCAGACTCCCCTGATGTACTTGCAATGTCGTATGAGTCGCTGATTGATGAGTTCGACTTAAATTACTTTGCATTGGGTATCGGTAAAGACATTTGCTCTTGTATAAAGAAATCTAAAGCTGAAAACCCTTGTTAGCTTGCGGGACCAGATGTTCCGTCTTTGTTGAGGAGTTCAGTCTCTTTGCAGAGATGGCAGTGACGCCAGATGGTGGCTGCAATACGTAAAGCGTCTGTAATGTCGCTTAGCAATGCTAGCGATCAGCTATGTACACTGTTCGATGGCGAGACATTCACGTGGATGGTGAAGTAGGTCTTGCGGCCTTCCCATCTTTAACTGCTCTATTATAGGTAGTGAAATACCTGTAGATGGGTTCAGTCAGGACTTGTAGGAAGGCGACTTATTCGTTATGGTGTACTTTAAAACCGATAATTATTTGAACTCCTCGTCTTTGTTCGATGAGGCGGTCCTTGAAAGTACAAAGGTGGCCTTTAGTACACGTGGTGGATCATTCATTTTGGAAAATACTTCGGACGCCTACTACCCGTCGGTTAAGGAAATTTAAGACGTGGTATTTCATAATCCACCATCTATATTACCTCGATAGGGGCGTGTATCATGAAATTGACTTGTTTCCTGTAGCCAAATACTATGCTAAACGGCAGTGGCCTTTACCAAAGTAACAACAGACGCCATTGACGAGATTTTCTGTGCCAAGCGCACGGCTGGAATAGTGCATGATAGCAAGTCTCGTCATCTCACACCAACATTTTGTGCCAAAAAGCCTGATGTTAAGTGGTATATTGTGCAAGCTTATGATACGCTTAATGCGGATGATATAAAAGCAGAAACAACATTACTAGAAAAGACTTTCTTCGGACAAACATGGAAGAATGTGCAGTGTACAGCGCACTCCACCTGTACGAATAGTTGTTATCAACTTCTTATGCGATCAAGTGATATCTAGCTTGTAGCGGTTAGTACTCCAAGCGTTTTGATTTAGTAGTGTCTGTTTATGCCTCAGGTGCTTTTCAATACCCGGCTACGTTAAATCGCATGGTGACGCAAGTGTTCCGCCCTCAACACACTTATGCACAAACAAATTTGATGACATATTGATCCATAGCCGCGCAGAACAGGGTCGGTCAAATGTTGATAACCACAACGACCACGTACGAGCTGTACTCAAGTCTATGCGCACAAACAAGATGTTCGTTAATGCTTCAAAGATGCATCTTTGGTGCGGAATAAATTCATTTTTAGGATGATCCATTGAGAAGCGAGGTCTTCGGGCGGATCGTCTTGCAAATGTGAAGGCCATAATGGATTGGCTAGTCTTGCAATAATCATAATATCTACACAAGTGGCTTGGCCTTACCAATTTATTACACAGGTATAGCAAGAACTTTGCTGGCATGGCTCGGCCATTATCCAATCTACCTAAAAAGGATGTAAAGCGGTGCTAAACTATTACCGAAGATGACGTTTTTCAAGCCGTACAGGCGATTCTCCTAGATGCCCTAATTTTGGCTTTTCCAGATTCTCAACGGCCTTTTAGTGTCGTCTGTGACGCTTTGGATTTTGCTATTGGCTGTGCTCTTTCACAAAAAGATGTCTAAGGACGCGAGCGTGTCATCGCTATTTAATACCACCCGATTAAAGCTGCCGAAAAGAAGTATAGAGCTCAAGACAAGGAGATACTTGCTATGAATTATGCTCTAGTCAAATGTAGAGTTCTTCTGCTTGGCTCTTATCCTTTAGTACTCTATACCGATCGTGCGTCATATCCCACTGCAAACTAACCGCCTCTCTAGCATAGGATGGCCCGTTGGCAATCCTTCTTTGCAAAATATATTTTCTAGGTGAAGTGTAAGCCAAGGAGGCAAAATACATTGACTGATGCGCTGTCACGCCGGCCTGATTATGAGCTTACTCATGTAACGATTTTGTCCGCGTCTATTACTGACTTAATCCGTGCATCTTGTGCCAAGGATGAACATCGCTCTGCTTCGTGCTCTTCGAAATGAAAAGTTTAATGAGACGGAAATTGAATTGTTGGAACGTTCGCGTGCGCGGCAACTTCGACATTCTATTGATAATGGATTATTTTGCTATCACAAGGATGCTGCGGATACTCCACATATCGTTGTAGCTCATGATGAAGAATTGAAGCATCTAATCCTCTATTATGTCTACGACAAAGCTATTAGCGGTCATCTTGGTATTGAAAAGACCTGAGGTTTAGTTATGCAAAGTTGTTGGTGGTCCAAACTCTATTAATGGATAAGCACTTACATCCTCACACGTGAAACGTGCCAACGGGTCAAACCCTTGGCTCAATGGACTGCGCCTCTGACTAGTGTTCTAGTATTATCTAGGTGCTGGGAGTCTATCATCATGGAAATTGTGCTCGTTCTACCGAGTGTTTCGGACGGTAACACAGGTATTGTGGTCTTTGTCGACCGTTTGAGCAAAATGGTCCACTAGCGACTGTGCGATATTCGATTGATGGTGAAGGTACAGCTTTTCCACTCATTGACCGCATTTGTTACAACACGGACTGCCACTGGCAATTGTCTCTAAAAGAGCCTTGTTTTCATAAGAACATATCATATGTCTATTTTCAAGGTACTTCGCACGAGATTAGATATGTCTACAGCGGATCATCCGCAGACCGATAGTCAGACCGAGCGTGTTATCGCTTCCTCGAAGGCTTTCTACATAGTGTGTGTGCTGAGACGCCTTGGCGTTGGAGCTCAATACTTTCAATTGTTAAGTTTGCCATGAAAAATACCTTTCATGCCTCGATAGGCTATGCTGGGTTCTATGTGAACGTCCTCACACACAGAAAAACCGTTCCATTAACGCTACAACTACGTGGCTCAGGGATTTGTGGGGGAGAGGTGGTAGATCGGCTAGCTGGTGTCAGCTCTACTACGGTTAATAATACCAGGTAAGCGCGTTACTAACAACGAGATCAAATGTTTTAAGGCATGTGCTTGACGCGATGGCTGATAGGCAATACAAAAAGAATGAAAATGTGGATGGTAAAGACATATTCCGTATTCAAAGTTATGAGGTCGGTCACTAAGTCTTACTAAAGGATAAGAAATTACCTACAATTCAGTGCATGATGTGTTGAAGACGAAGCTGCTTTTTCCTTCATCGGATCATTTACGGTCGCGGCCAATAAGATTCTTGCGTATAAACTAAAATTACTGTGCAAATTTTGCAGATACCCCCGTTTTACGTTGGCTTCCTCAAGCCCTACCGATATTCTTCTCGGGTTGATCAGGAGGCGCTTGCGTTGCGGAAGCTGGTCTTGCCGCAGTTTTCTGCACTCTAATAAGCAGCTCAATCAACGTCTCCGTGCGCGTTCAGCTATTGACAAACTTAAAAAGACGGGCTTGAACCACGTCAAGCGTGCGATGGGTCTTACCCAAAGTCTTACGAAGACTTTTCGCCTTGTGAACCAAAGCCGCATGGGCTGCAGCCGACACACAGTCCGCCAACGGGGTTGCTTGACGAACAAGGGAACCTCCAATTCCATGTGAAGAGGTTAATGCAACAGCTTCATCGTCATGGCGACTGCCAGTATCTGGTAAAGTGGTGGGGTAATCTGAGTCTGAGAACGCAAAGGAGTACAAGACACCCCCTCGACAAGATTTCCCACATGCCGTGGATGGGTTTGAGCGCCTTGGTCGGGGTAAACTTGTGATCCCTCACGCTTCTCAACAGTAATGAGAATATTTGGAAAGCCTAGGGCCAAAGTCCGATGGGACTTGCAGATATTGGCACCGCCGGATCTTAGAGATAGCGTAACGCTGCCCGCAACCGACCTTTAGTCTTATTTTGGCTAAATCATAACGGATGTTTCCGTTTGAGATGTTCATCAGACTTGTCAGTGCTTGCCCGTAAAGTTGCCATGATGTTCAAGCGTCGTGTTTCATGAACTCAGCGTTTAAACACACGTCTTCTTCCGGGATTATCGCTCTTTTGCCTAGGAGTACGGGAAGACCCCTTATCAGTGGGACTGGTACAACATGAACTTGCGTTACAATTCTTACCTTACATTAAATTTGGTTTGTAACATATGGAACCAGGTATCTTCCGCGTAATAACCCGCGCTCTTCGACCTCTTTAGGTATAGCGGCTGCCGGAGAAATAATCCGCAATTCCAAAGGTTGGCACCCAGTCTGGAGGAGACGATCCTCCACACCAACAGGGTGAACAAGTAGTATTATGACCTCCAAACATTACCATGATCTAACATCGCCGATGAGCGCTCTTCGATTGTTGTAGCACCTGCACTTGTTCTTCATCGAGCGCATTCGTGATGATCTCTGGACTCAAGACAGGCGTCATGTGCAACGCAGTTAGCGCATCCTCAGCCCCACGTTCGCGAATCGGATAAGGTGACTACCTCGACATATCGTCTCGCACGGATGTTCTGAATGGGAACGTAGTTCCGTAGCACTATGTGGATTTTAAAGGTAGTAGACCTTCCTCTAGCTCAGAGCTGTGGAGCGCTGCTACAGCAGATATGACGCTTTTTTATATTAAGTCACAGCCTTGTTGACCTTACACATCCGCAGCACTTAAAGAGTTTTCCTGTGTACCTACTTCTTATAAATCTCCATGCGCTCCATAGATTAAATTAAAACTATCAATTTTTGCGTCTGTCTGACTTTTTGGCGTTATTATTACGTACTTCGCTGGATTTTAAGAAGAACCACATTCGGCTTTACGGCAGCACTTTTTCATTTGATCCAAATATCAAATACGTTATTAGGTTAATGGAACGATACAAATATAAGTGAATGTTAAGAAACACACATTACAGGCAAGTTTGTTTTGAGGGTAGCGGCGATCGAAATGTTTTCAATGTAGTCTAATTTTGGGTTACGGTCGTTTAATTGTGTAATACTGCTGGCGATGGAAAACAAGGTAGCGGCAATAGAAAGCTTTCCTACATGTGCTCATTTCGATCTCCTTATTTTTCTGACTCAAAATATCGGAAACTGTGCGGATCATTCCGTCTACTATAACTATTCAAAGAGAAATGGTGCGTTAAGCAAACGTAGCCCAACAAAGTAGCAATTACCTCGCTAGACTAATGTGTAACATCTTTCTAAATTATTTTCAGCTCTTTCGATATCATAGTTACTAAGTGATCTTATCTGTATCATTATAGATCAGGTAAGCAGCAAAGATCGTGCGCAGGGCTGTAGCGTCGCTTTTTGATGCAAATGGAATATATGTTTGGCACGATTGCGGGAAGTCTATAAAGAGTATAAAAGGAATAAATATCGTTTCTTGCTTTCTTCGTTGTAACATGTTTGTCCCTTTACAGAAAAAAGCAATAATCAGCTCGTTTTAGAGCCTAATTGACTACTTCACTTTAATATTATCCTATTCTACGCTCTTTCAGTTAGTTTTGGTCGCATACTTTTCCGGTGGACCCAAGCCGAGAAGTTTACACCTGAAAACATATCAGTTTTGACATTTTTGGTGCCGAGGTCGACTGCGAAGCGTTCAAGCCACCGCTTGTCAAGTGTGAGAGCTTAAACAACAGCTAAAATAGGTTGAATAATAACGCTGGTTTTGTTCGTGTTTTTATTTCTTTTGGAAAAGATCGTTATTGAATCTTGACATCGACGCATGTTTCAGCTAAAATCGCAATAATTTGTCTCTATTATTAATTTGGCTCTTTGATCCGATGTTGATAATTAAATTAGCTGAAAGAATACCATACTATGGCTTGAATATATAGACCTTTTTTGGCCGTTAAAAAAGGAAACTTGCCGAAACAGACAAACACTATGAACCAAAACTTCGCTCGAAATAAGACAAAGATACTGAAACGAAAGGAGTAGTTTTCAAATGGAGATTTTGGTAAGTATGTGAATTCAGAAATAGAGGCATTATATTAAGCAGCCATTCTCTCGATCAACACCGGAACAGTTTGACGGCAATACACGATGATGTATTATCCCAAACACTATTAATGAAAGACAGATTATGTGCCTAATTTTAACATTGTATCTTGACTCTTCAGATTGAACACTATTCTCATGTTACGTATGCGTATTGGTGCTATGATACAAAGAATGGTCTTATGGCTAAGCGGGCAAAAAGTATGAGCATTGGACATATTTGCTGCAAACATCAGCCGTCTTTCGCAACGGAGATTTTGACATTATCGTGTGAGAACAGCAATCAGTAGCACATCATGTAAAAAAGATCCGTTTGTTTAAGCTGATCTTTTTTCTTGCAGATATGATAAGTAGAATCCACGCGTGTAAAACGCACGAGAGTAGAAAAATCACGAGCAAATTTGCGATCAGTCGAGACACGGCTATCGGTGATGGCACGTGTATTTCCCACATTCTGTATAATGTAAGAATAGATTTTGAATCTGTAAATGTATTGAAACGTTAATGAAAACAATCGTTCATGCATCGGCCCGCCTTACAAAGTTTTCTCACGTCTTTTTTGTCGTGAGCTATAATTCTCATAAAATGCCATCAATTTGTACACTAGAGACAATTGTAAAAACTTGCTGTATATTCTCATGTCCGGTTGTAACTTTACATTGAAGACAAATTTCAATATGTTTCTGTTTGGAGAACATTCGATGAGCTATCAGGAAAGTTGTTTGTACAGAAGATCGTCATGGATATTTGCTGAGTTACCTATGCATTTCTGTATTTGTGCGTGCTAAGGCCTTTCATTTTAAAATTTCGATACATTTCGGAAGTGGCTACTGAACCTTCAGCTTTAGCTAATTAGCTAAAACTGCCGCATGATGTGACAGTAGTAGGACAGGAGGATGTTAAAGCTAGATGGTTCCTCCCCCTCTTCGCCTCATGGTTGCTTTGTCGACATCACTTGAGGTCGGTGGTCCATACAAGAAACTGCAAAGTGCTCTCTATCCTTCATAGTAGACTCCTTGTACTTCGCGCGTTGCTTTGGCGTTGCGTGCATCCCGTTGACCAGCCACACTTTTGGTAGTCACTACACCATAGTGTTGACACAACGAAGCTTTCTGATATTTTATATAGCCTACTGCAGCACTTGAAATACAGATGCACCGGCTTCGATAAGGTGAGAATAATTTCGTTCCTCAAGGCGTCGCTCGAAGAGATACACCTCGACAAGCTCCGACTCAGGCACTTCGTATCCAGTACTCGCGTATACACACCATCTTTATGATCAGAGTGTAAACATTTGACTTTACAAGTACAACACACAAATTTCAAGCTGCGCTCCCTCTCGTAATGGTCAAGTGCTATGTCAAACCCATCGTCACGATCCGCCTGTCATGGAAAGCATTAAGAGGTCGTAGTCGTAGATTCACAAAATGTTTTGAAGTGCTGTCGATCGGATGATAATTACGCAGTGAAATCATTAATATAAAACGACTTGTTTATTGTCAGCGATAATCTACATCAACAATGAATTATCCAAAAACAGCTAGTGGAGCGTCTGGATCTTATGCGCTGCACAAGAATGGCAAGGCCTGGATCTTCCCCACAATAAGGTCAAGAGTCGTTACATGAGCATTTCAGACTCACAGCTCTAAAAACGCACAGTCCTTGTAAATACTCACCCTTTACTTGTCGTTGATTGTTGGCATATGGCCTTAAAGCAATTTCCAATCGTCAAGTGCGTGACAGGATCCATCAACAAAATCAACCATTGCTCCTGTGAGATGGTCAAGGTCTTCCATATTGCTTTGCATAAGGAGTTCTTTAAATATGATATAGTGGTTCATCTGAACTATGTAACAGTAACTTTTGAGCAGTAAAACCATCCAATTAAATCATCGAGGAGTCTTCAAGCTCTGATCTTTGTATAACGTCTAAGCCGAAGGGACATTGGCGAAAACCAAAGGCTTATTAGCAGCTCCTTTTATTTATAAATTATTACGGGTATAACATCATCCCTGACACGTACGTCCTATTGAACTGTTTAATAAGATCAACTCCACCTTGCTTACGATACCACCAAATGCGTAATTGACGAATTCAATGCAGATCTTTTAGATAGCACTGCATTTCAGAAGAACTGCGTAGCCAAATACTGCGTTACCAAGGTAAAACAAATACGCAATCGACTCTTGCTTCCACCCCCGCAGGTGATGGACACAAGTCGCTCGGGGTCGAGACCGGTAATACTTGCTTCTACGCTAAATGAAGGGTGCACGTCAGAAAAAGGAGTCTTGTGCAAAAAAGAACAGGAAAGTTGGGCTGGTTTGTGCTCGTGCCGGCCAATACAAGAACCTACCGAGCTATTTTGAAGAATAATTGTGGAAGCGTCACGATATTGCCGCATCTAAACAAACATTTTAAAAAGAAATTACCGTCTCATTCAAAACTGACACATGGACAACTGATCATGGCAATGACCACACGATTCGACGCCAGCAATGTATCGTATGTGACAGTCTGCTAGTGTTCTGCTGCTGAAAAAGCGAGCACAGATAGGAAGGATGATAAATGCTCTTTGATTCTACTCTGTAGTACTGGTGCTCAGCGCATACTTTTCAAAAAGCCTCTTTCATCGAAAGACGCTGATCCGGTTTAAGAAGGTTGTGTTTGTGGCTTTAGCCATTGAAATTAAACTTGTATCGTCAAATATTATCACATCTTTTGGTGTAAGTCGATATTTATCTATCAGCTGATACCTCCATTTTTAGCTACATCGATCATGCACAACCGCTCGAAGATTAGTATGAGGTGTTCATCTGCTCGGTACGTGTTACAACGTGATCATTTTTCCATTACGATTTGTGAAACGTGACTATCTCCTGCACTTAAACAGTGGATGCTGGCTACTTCACTGCACTAAGGGTGAGCTCTTTTGAAGCATGCACTGACAATTTTTCTGATTGTAGCTGTCAAATGATTGTATTACGATTTAAGCTGCCGTTATACCGACAATTTTTCTGATTGTAGCCGTCAAATGATTGGATTACTATTTAAGCTGCCGGTATATAAATTCTTTCAGTAAGCCCGATATAATTATATACAGTCTGGAAACAAGACCGATTAAAAGCATGCAAGAAGATTCACGGTAGAGATCGCAACGCTTCTCAGCTTAAAATGTGATAGCTTTGTTTTAAATGCCTTCAATTTTATGGTGCACAAGGCGCATTTGACAATTTGTAGTAGTTTGACGGGGGTGTACGCAATGAAAAACGAGTAATTCTACTTTTAATTTCCTGTGTAATGGGAAGCCGTTTGTCACATCAAGAGGCGTATTGTTATGGTTGAGAGCCCGAGTGGTTATTTCTTGAATGCAAATTCGATAAATTACTAATTTTTGTTATCCATACATGTTATGAACACACCCGAATAACTTACGATTTTGACACTTTGGTCCACAAGCGCAATAATGTGTACGTGTCATTCTATCATACATACCTGCAATAATTCTCCTCTAAAAATTACTCACGTCCACTCAGTCAGCCTCAACCTTTCTACGTTTCGTAATGGCAGACAATGATATTTACTAAATTTGTAAATCCGGTCGTACGGGCATAAGATGAAGGCCAGATGTCGAATACGTCGAACTGTGATAGTGAGACAAGTTCCAAATTTTAAGAGTTCTCTATTGCTTTCCCGAATATTTGATAACAAGGCCGGCTGTCTAATTTAGGCTCTTGTGTATCGTCATGACATAAGCCATCGGAGGAGATCGTGCGTCCGATTGTTTTTGCTTTCACCGGAGAATCATCCAAAAGACGACATCGGAATCTCTTTACTCAATCTTTCACTTTCTTCGAAAACTGGTGATCCGTTGTATTCTTAACCCCTATTGAATATAAAAGTGTAAAGATCTATTGCAGTTTGACCATCTTAATCCACGATTTCTCCGATTAACCCCGGCATTCACCCGTCATCTTGACCCTCTGTAATATATAAATGTCAAATTCATCTCTTCCTCAACCACTGGATGTAAAGTGTTTTCCACACTCATACACGTTCTGCAAGTTATTAAATTTTTTCGGGGAGAGCTATTATTTATCATTGTAAGCACGGTTAATTTTTCTTTTTGTTCAGATTTCTACCTTCTAGCGATCGATTTCCGCATTTTAGCAGAACGTCTTAGAGCATTCATCTAAACTTTTTTGAATCTAGCACCAATCCTTGCCGGCGATCTAGGCTATGCGTGTTATCACCGATACTAGGATAAACAACGTTTATTAAGATCCTTGGTAAAAAAAAGAGTTTGACGAGCATTACTAACATCCTCTTGCTGCCTCAAAACCTTTTTCCATCATACCAATATTCTTGAGCTCTTCATGAGCAAGCTCGCCTTGTAAAAAAGGGCGGATCGTTTCTTTCTTCATCGACTACCCACTAACAGTAAGTAGGTGTCCCGGACCTCCAAATATTATCACATAAACTCTTTTAATTAAACGTCTCGTCTTGTTTCATCTTAAAGAAATCGGTTATCAACTATTCTGTGAATGACTATACTGACCATGAGAGATACTCAATAATAACTACGATATGAATTATCATGTCTTAATATGTGTTAGCGAATATCACCTTTGATTTTCACACAGAATCAAGCCTCCAATCTACCGTTAGTAAGAAATAATTTATGCGAGATTAATTTACGCATTTAAAAAGAAGCTTTTAATGTGAAGTATCCACAACATACATATTTACGGACTTGGTGATCCCCGCCGTGCCATTAACAATCAATAGAAGTTAATTTTCTTTTTGCACAGCTCTAATCCCCAGATAAAAGCTTACCATCTGCTATTCGTTCAAACGTCGACGAGTCAACGCTGGATTGTAAACATGTCAGAAGTCAAAAAGAATGTTGTCAGTTATTTGTGCCAAATTAAGGAACTTGCAAAGATTCATCCGTGCTGGACACATGAAGGTTGGTATGCGACTCAGAGTTTAGGCAAACTACTGGTTGAGACAGATTTGTTGGCGATTTCGCGATAAAATTACAGCTGCAATCATTCCTGCTCAGGATCTCCTACATTATGCTCCAGTCCAGCTCTTTCCAACTCTCGTTATCATCTTTACATCCATTTAACTAATGGCTTCGTAATTTCGACAATCTCGTGACAGTATAGGAACAATCAGCATGATTTGCTTCCTAAAATTTATATATCTGTCTTCGAAATCTTCTTATTTATCCATCTTTTGAAGGTCATCAAAGTCTGAGCAAACTTTTGATCAGGGAATACTTGCAAAACGATTGTAAATATAGGACGACTCCTTGTGAAGTATTTGATGAAAGCTACGATCAAACTTTTCGGTTCAAACATTTGTTCAGTTTGGCACCCTTGATTGCAAATTTGACAAAGAAGTCATTTAAGCTAGGTTTTTTGTATAAGTTCAAATTGTATGGCCAGTTGAATTGTAAAATGCTGCAAAACGTGTCATCAATTCCTTTAGTAATCTGATGTAGGTGCAACTGCTGAGTGCTGACTTCGAGGGATTATCTACAAAGTACGATGATGATTGACAGTGCTCACCAACAAAACTTATTTAGGAGGGTTCACGACCAATGGTCCAAACTATTGTAGACCTCATCTTAAAACTAGATTATCATATTCTTGTGCATGCTGGATTACGGACTGGTAGATACTTAAAAACCTGATACGTTGTTTACCCTAAAACGCGTACATAACCTTACGATCCCTTGCATATTACCGGTCCGGAATAAGCTGGTTGTCCACGTTTGCTATGAAAAGCTAGTGCATGATCCGATTATGAACATTCAATAATTGTTCAATATTTCAATTAATGAAAGACCGCACCTAGGAACGGACTTGTTCAAAGTTTTTGGTCGGCTACTCTGAGTTTGCATAGGATAATCAGAATGACAAAGCATTCTCATTTTTGGACAAGCAATATCCATCTGGGTGACAAACATGGCACTGGAAGCAATGCAATATCTCAAACTAACCAGCATTCGAAAGTTAGTTTGTCTGAAAAATTCGATTACATTTTGTTTGTGGATGAGGAATTAAAACAGACACTTCATCAACTACAATCACGCCTGCTGACCTATAGTTGGAATAGAGGTTCCACCAGGTAACAACTTTCTCATCTGCTGATCTTACGCGAAGTCCATTTATTTGATCGAAAAAGACTCAACTGAAGGCAACAAAACAATTCTTATTCAGCCCCATTTCTACTACCGGAAGAAGCAACCAACTTCGGAATGCCAGGATAATTTAAGATTATGTACACCATCAAAGTGATTTCAATTTTATATTACTGTTCACGGCCGTTTCACATCCATTGTAGTCACGGACTTTGTTGAAGAAGAAAAAAGTATGGAAAAGAAATATTTTAAACGAGCAAAAAGCTCAGTCGACCAGACGATCATTCTTGGCACGTTACGATTGTGCCTACTTAGTTTAGCATTTCCACGAGGCGTCGGCCTATGTAGAGACTCCTAGTAGTAAACGGCAATTCTAAGCTTGTAAAACACTGTTCCCCACAGCTTTGATGTAAAACTAGCGTTGAACGCTTGAAGTCAATCATATTAATAAGCGTCGAATCCTGATGATTCGCAAAATGCGAAGCGAGTCTTTTCATCAAGTAAATTCGAGTGTTGTCACGTATCATCTGCATAAAAACGTATTTGGTACAGCTGCGTCTCTGGTTCTTTTTCTTCCGAATAATGGTAGATTGTCAATATATTCTTGGAGTAATTCTCTCGCAATTTATATCAATCATGCTCCAAATTGGGACGTAGAGATGTACTGCAGGGTTGGAATAACGAAGGAGGGGATCAGTTGCATTAGTCTCGGATGAGGCAAATCCTCGACCAGGATAAAGGGTCTGCGTGTTAGAATGGGGTAACTTAACAGTAGTAATCGAGAATATTATTGGCATCTAAAACTTGTTTACAAACTGAGACGCAGCATCAGGTCACGTGAGAGCAAGATGAAAACCACTGGCGAAAAATACCACCACCAGGTATTTATTGCCAGTGTTCTGAACGAGGTAGTGATAAGGCAAGTCATTTTCATTACCCAGATCGATGGGACCAGGAACTTCTTTAAACTCTACAATATGATCATTCTACTACTTATTATTTCGGAGAGTTACCGGGTACGCTATTTGCAGGCACCGATTTGAAATTTTGCTGGTAAAAAGTAATATCCTGCCTATGTATGCTAAGTGGAGCGTTCCAGAGATCTCCCACCGCTCTTACCCGTTCTTGATGACCTCGCACTTGACAGACGTATTTTGTTGATCGTTAGGTTTCATGAAATCTCATAAGGATCTTTCAGATAGACGAGGCACTTCGTCAATGAACTCCACTGATTCTGCTCGAAATTTGACCACACATACACATTGAATATTCGGACCATGCTTGAGATTCAAAAGAGACATCACAGGGATTGCAGGTGCCACGGCCTCTTTTTTACCACGCTCAGGTTTTAAAGTGGAACTTCTGTGAAGCAAATACTGATGAATTGGCAGAGATTATGTCAGAACTACATCTAAAAGTGCTCATTCTAGAATCTAAGTTAGAAAAACTAAATGTGTGTATGAGAAGTAGGTATTTAATAACCTATGGAAATCACCGCAAATCTCAACTTATTATATCGTATGCATACACGATTCAAAGAGGTTTGGGTCCCGTCAGAAGTGGGCCAGACTTTAAGGAAATTTTACACGACCCTGATTGTACTTGCCCATATCTTATGGAATTTCTCCATCGCTTCACGACACCAAACTTGCTCACAAAAAACCGTTTGTAGCCAAATCAAACATTTCAATACATTTACGCTTTGATATCTTAAGCAAATAAATAGATTGCAGCGTTTCTGTGTATTAATCTTCTTTCTACCCTGTCGTTCGGTCTTGTGTAGCCTCTCTGATCCTCCAAATTATTTATTAGGACGAGCTAAACAGTGCTATAAAATGAAGTATAGTCAGGTATTAGCATGAAGTGCATTGTTTCAGTCGAGGCCAAATTTGTGCGACCATCCATTATTCCCGTAAACTTGTTCCCATAACATTTTGTGCGCTGCTTATTGAAATTGTTATGCGAAAAACTATCATACGTCCATGTTAGTGTAAACGGTGCCATTTAGTGCGTATGTGCATAGCTCATGTATTAAAAATTGTATTTGGTAACAAGCCAAAAGCGCACGGCCAGGGAAGAGTATAAAAATTTAATTAAAGCAAAGAGATCAATACGTTGCTCAAACAAGAACGGTTTCTACTTTGTCTTCACACTACAGACGTTGGATACATCGGCGCGGTGTAGACTCAATCAAGTATTTTGTTGAATACCGACGTATATTTCTAAATGCTTCGATGATGAAGCTCGAATCATTTTCTTTTAACTTTCCGTTCTTATTTTACTGCCTTTACATTAACGTCCACATGTTTTCGGATTGATTTGAGGCCGGAAAACGAGCAGGCCATTCCAAAAATACACGATGTGATTAGCAACTAGTTCTATAGTTGTCAAAGACGTAGGGTTGGAATAGTTGTCCTGCTAAATCATGGAGTGTTTACCGTATTCACAACGTGCAAACGGAGACAGATACTTAGTATTTTGTAGATGTAAATCCTCAAAGTTCTGCATCCCCATCAAAACGGCCAGCCCGGGTTTTTCGACTCCGCTAAACCACTCCAAAAAATACTATATCATCCTTCAAATCATGAAGATTTATCGGCAGTGATAGGCACACGCGTGTCTCGCCATTTGTGCTTTGGGATTCCTGGTCCACCTAGATTCTTTATTATAAGAGAAAAGGACAGTCTCTAATTCCTAAAAAGGTATAAGAACTTTCTGGGCAAATAGTTTGAACACTTTGGATTACGTTTAAGCCAACACTACACTAAGAAGCAGCGCACATCTAATAAATTGTCCGTCTCCCCGTGGGATTTGTGGTCAGCACCGGTCAGCACACGTTTACGTGCGTCACGCGAACGTCTTACAGCGGGCTCGTCGGCGCACGTTGTTATATCGACTTATACAGCAACATAATCCGTATATTCTTCACGTCAGGTAGCGCTTACCCTTCCTCATCTTTTCAGCTATACCGACGCATCTGGATGCGTAATAACAAAAAAAATTATACGCTCGTTCTTGGCCACTAATTTTTGGCCAAGTGCCAAAATTAGTATGTTGTGTCTGAGCTTTACCACAACCACAAAAAATGGTACCGTTTGCGCTGCATATAGATAAGTTTATTTCAATATCATTGACAAAGTGGTACATGATACGTTTGCGCATAACAAATTTAAACAGCAATACCCATCTCGTACTGGTTATGAGGTTATGAGGAAAAATAGAATGGCCATATGTGCATAGACTGGACTGTAATACCATCGGATTTATCCTATGCACTTTTTGAAGCATTCTCGTACCTCGGGTATCCCGCTCACGCTTAGCTTGGGCTTATCTTCTGTTGCAATACAGCGGCGTGCGGTCGTAGCTTCGTAATACATAAACTAGACGTTATGTAACAATTTAAAAAATTCGCAGTATTTAAAGCGTTTCATATAGTGACTATCCCAAACACGCCTACTATAATTTCTGTCTTCGTTTTTAATGTGGGCGCGTGTGGCAGTTGCTATATTGTACATCAATAAAGCTTTAGGTAACCATTTTACACATTTGTAAATTAGCTGAGCATTTGCATGCCGTGACTGTTTTGAGCATGTCACCCTTTAGTTTTAGCTTCTGTTTCGATTTGGCATCGACCCTCGTTTTCTTTATAAGTTTAAACCAATTTCAAATAAAGATTAGGGAGGAAGCAAAAGTTGGCAGCATAGTCACTAAAGTGCCAATTAATTAGTACTTACCAAGATTGTCGCAAGAAAGCCGAGCTTTCTTCTGAGGTTCTGTTCATAATGATTGGTACGTACCGAGATTGTTGCGAGAAAGTCGAGCTTCGCGCCTAGCTCACATTTCTGCAAAAAAATTCGGTAGACATACTTTCTCCGTTTTTATTTCTAGGACTTACATAGAGCAATTTGCTTTAGCATTGCTTGTTCGTTCGTTTCGTCAGAATAAATTTAAAAAGAAAAAGAAAGCCAACACGTTATACTTTGATTTGACAGAGAGAACACGTATCATGTCATTCAAGTTCGGGGGGGAGGCTCAGTAACCCTGGCATAGCTTTAAGCTGAAAATAGTGTGCTTCCTCGAATGTGGTAAATTATATACATTGCCACCATCTTTCTAAATTGCTGCATTTAAAAACGACTGTAACGAAAGAACGTTGTCTTCAACTTTTTTTATCTTTAGACCCGTGAATGAACTTTCGATTGCATATGCCAACTCTTAGTATCTGCAAGGCACCAGTTCATGCTACATTATCGGACTCTATCGAAATAGCCTAAGTCCAGCACCTTAAAGTACAGGCTATTGGGAGACTGGCACAAAAAGCTCAGTTCACGGCGCAACTAGCAGCCAGACTCACTAGCGAGCGATTTTTATTCCTTGACGTGTGGCCGAGCGTTGTCCTACTGTAAGTGTATAAAGTCGCATTGGCTACAATGCAAAAACCAGGTGGCGATCGCAAGGATGACGCTGTCTAGCAACCTGTCGACGTACTCCGCTCTCTCCACGGCAGTCACATTATTAATTTTCAGTAGTTACAACTAGGAAATTCTTACAGGTCCGTTGTGCGACCATTTGTTCCTTAAAAGGCCAGATGACAACTTATTACTGATAAAGAACCATTGACGGCTTCTGTATCGGAGATACTTAGCGCTCCTTAGCAGAGGAATTCTTGACCCAAATAGTCTCTTAGTTGTAACAAACTAACAACGACGTACAGTCGTTCAAGCGTACAAGCTTAACGATTTTGGCCTTAATGAAATTAAGAATCATAGAATAACACACTAACTAGTCACTAATAGTAAAACAAGAGTAACTGCCTTCACAAGGATAACACCCTTCCAACACACTATGCCTTGACTAGGCACGGACGTCCGCCAAATCAAAAGGAAAACAGAAATTTATTTATTTTTAAAGTATGGTAATAAAATGCTAAAACCTTGCCTGAATGACTTCTACATAATGGTCTTATGACAGAAGTTTGATCCCTTATCCTAACCCGATAAGGTGCGGTATTACCGTACGTACATGGTAATAAGACGGCATTACTCAGATCCACCAATCTTTACTTGGTGTGGACACACAACATAACCGGTTAGAAAACCGCGTGTGACCCCATTACAGCCTTCTTTCTCGAACTGGCGACTGCTTCTGATAAACTTACCTTACCGATTAAATTCTTGCTTTTACACCGTCTTTAAAATTACACGTAAGTTTACTCGTATTAGCACTGTGAACTCATTTGATATATTAAATAAAAATAAATACTAGAGTGGCGCCGGCTCGTTAATAGACAGGTAAATCCGCTTGGACGCTCGTATCATGTAAAACTACTTCTTATCGAGATATATTACGTCGTACACAGGGAAGGTGAGCAGTGTCGACTCATAGGCAAATTGAATGATAAAAGCTTTACGCTCGCGCTCGTTATTCTCACATGTCGGAAGGGGTGCGATAGTGTTGGTCGTCGCCATGATGTCATGGTGCCGGCGTATCATCGAGTAATTCTGACACTTCCGTCGCGTGTCCCAAAGATCGCAGTGCTTTTTGCTTTCTGTACGGCAACACCTTCCGTTTTCTATATAGCTGCAAACGACTTAGTCCTTTCCTTGCCTACCTTGCTTTTCAAATTGGATCGTTCATCTAGTAGGTCTGATGAGAGAACCATTTTTTCGCGACCACGCTTACATACTCTCATTATAGACTTCACATAACATGCATATGTTAGCGCCCTCTTGTCAAAATCATCTTAACTTACCTTCATGTTAGCACCAGCACAAAAAGGAGTATACTAGTGCGTTCGGGGTCCGTGAGGTTCTTCGAACGGCTCTTGGTTTGGTGCACATCTTCGACAATCACAGCACTACTACCAAGCAGACAATGGTTTGTACAGTTTGATATGATACATGTGTATATGCCCAATGAAAAAGGCAGCCATAATTATTGAGGCAATTTAGCGTGAGATTGGTCTGAAGAAGCGTCTCATTTAGGCAGACATTGCTATCTGCCTGGAATTAAGCTTCCCAGGCACCGATAGAGATTTTCTACCTTAGAATCTTACATTACAATTGTCAAGAGTGACAATTAGTAGTCTTCAGGCACCTCAATCATCGTTAGTAAAAAACTTCTAAAAGGCTAGATGTGAGGTGCTACTGTTAAGCTTCAAGATATTGGAAGATTGCACGGACAGCACTGGTAGAAATAGCTTAACATGTGCTTTTAGTATGGTGCGTGAGCCAATCAAACTATTCAAATGATTTGTTTGCTCTTTTATTAAACAAAATGATTGCCATGTTGATACTAAAGAAGGTGATGGTAAAGTTGTGCGTTATGATCATAATTTTAAACTTTGATCGGATTGAGCGTCTTTGTACGCTCCCGACACGCAAATTCTTAAATCGTCGGTTTATACAAACATACATCATTACATCTAAAAACATTGCATTACACCCCTGTACAAAAAAAAAGATTTTAAATATACGAGGCGTATGCGAAGGTGAAGACTATAATTCTCAGCCAAAGTAAAATTAGTTGTTTGCTCTCAAAAAGCAGTGAGAGTGGTGGATCTCGATCGGGAGTTACGTCTGGCACAAAACTTCTTGGTGCGGCGCCTATTTAAATGACGTCACCTATTTCTTGTTGACTGTGTAGACTCTAGCGTATTTACACGATAAAGTCTTCCCTCATTCCTGGCTCCTGGCGGACGTGTCGCTGCTTGCCGGGCTGCTATTGGTAGTAACGATGCTGACTAGATTTTGGCAAATGTGCAATAGTTTCCATGCTCTAAAGTGTCGTGTGATTGGATTCGATGACAGGGCCCCGGGTGGGTTCAATTAAAGGGCGCCTGAGATAGGCCAATACAGTAGACGAACAACCACACAGAAGTGACCGCCCTGCCAACTTACACTAAGGTGTATGATAGCTGGGAGGGTTGGACGCCCTACTGACCGAAAAGCCTCATAGTGGAATCAGGGGTTCAGTTCCTGTGAGGAGTTCGAACTGAGTAACAGTACTCGCAGTTCACCCCAGGGTGATCTGAAGGACCGCGTGGCTTGAATCTCTAATAAGTTGTGTTAACAATTTTTATCTTTATTTGACCCGAACGACTTCCGGGCTAATCACGTGCGTACATTTGTGTGTAGGACTTTTACTTCTATGCCGTTGTAATCAATGACTCACTCAAAGCGTGGCAACTATAGTACATTTCTACCGATAAGGAGGGGATGAAAGCTTCGCCACATTTATTACGACGTGTGAGGTACACCTAACCTCATTTAAACACACGCAGAGAGACATGCACTAACAGAAAGTAGATATTTAGAGTACGGCATTCACCTTGCGACCACTTACTGACAGCTTTACCCTTCGGGCTCGCAACTAGTGACAAAAAAGCACATAGAGTGGCAAGATAGGAAGTAAGTCGAGCCGAATAGTCTTCGTGATACTAATTGAGATGGTAACTGCAGTACATTTGGTAAAATCGAACAGATAGCATGTCATTTGGCAGTACGATAGAAATTTATAGAAACGCGAAAATGTTGTAGCTTGGAGCTGAAATTTGGCGCAATGATGCTATATTGAGCTCAGCACACACGCAAATCTTTGCTGGTCTTGCGATTGACGCGGCACTGTCGTATAGTTGTACTGGCTGGATTTAACTTCTTGTTCCAGTTGCAGCAACCTAGGGTAACTCTAAGTACACCTACGTTATTGGCCGAATACACCTACACGAATTGTAGACTATTAATTAGACCTTAGTAAACTATGCTGGCAAATGCTAAGAAAGCATCCACTAAGTAACAAGAGAACAGCCACAATTTAGCTAGAGAACATCCAACAGTTAGCCTCAGTCAGATCACTCTTCTCGTCTACGTAACTTTATCATCTACATGACGATGAGCCATTATGTCTTCACCCCTGGTGTTGCAGCTCACGATATTAAACATTCAGTCGCTCCTGCATCGGCTCCATTGCTAATCTTGATAATGCCAAAAGATGTCGCTGCATGCACCAATAAATACAATAATGATACTGTCAATCCTTTCGCCCCGGCTCCATCATAAGGACGTGGAGTTGTAAAGACCCCTACTGCGAGCCATTCGGAAGTCAAGGGGCAGCGGTCCGTAATGTCAGCAATTCAGCACGCTTTGCTTCGAGGTTTCGCTGCGACCATTGTCCACACAAGGTCGCGCGGCATCATGCGCGTTCTTCTTCGTTGCTTGCTAGAAAAAGACTATCATTATTTCACAGGCAGTGGTGTCGTTACTAGAAAGCGAAATTAAACGCGTTTGCAGTTTGTGTGAGCTTGTGATCATCTTTGACTGTAACAAGTGCACAATTAAGCCCGGTCGACACATTTTCAAACAACTGCCACTGTAGCACGTCCGACGCGTACACTGAAACGGCGACGCGGCGTGTCCCACAAGAAGGAGACAATTTGAAGGCAGCAATTTGTCCAAATGCATCACACTGTAGCTGCTGCACAGTATGTGATAATGTGAAAATACATAAGAACGTGCCGTACCCATTTTTATCTCATGGTTACTGGACCAGCTTAAGAGAACGAAAATCATTGCGAGAGAAAAGCGATGTCCACAACCACTTCCAAAAAGCACTTCATACGGGTTTGTGTGTGAGAACGAATGCAGAATCTTTACCAATACCGCGATGCTTTCGCTTCTATCCGTCAAAGTACAGAATCTTCTGACATACAGTCTGTCGGTATGCTCTTGCACTTGCTAACGGGCAATCCATAAAACTGATAAGAAAGACGGAGGAAGGTTATGAATTCTGCTGTATGAAGAAGGTCAGTGAAACGTTTAATCAAGGGGACGGCCTAATAAACGGATGTTCCTATGCAAAATTGTGGTAGCTCTCTTGTTAATCAGTGGATGCTCTCTTCAAATTTGTCATTGTATTATTGCTTATAAGAGCTAAATGGATAGCCAATGAATCATGAAGGTGCAATTGCGTTAAATGTAGATGTTGTTAGAGCTACCCAGCAACCTGCAGCTCTGCGACGTTGGCTACAGCAATGGTACGACTTTAACATCAGTGAAGTGGTAGGGGTGGGCGTATGTCCGAGGGATACGATCTCCTGCTTTCTATTGAAACAGTGATCTTTGCACTGTCAAGTATGTTGTGCCGACGTCGAGTGAACACATTGGTTTTGTGGCGATTCCAATGTATTGTGTAAAAATCGAGTTTAAATGGGGAGTGACAGAACACGGCAAAGCAATGGAACTATGCATTGGTACTGGATAGCCTTGCTCTACAGCCGGCTAGCCAGCTAGTTCAAGCAAAAGAAGCAGCCTAGAAGATTATCCGAGAAGCCAATCTACCAAGCCCTAACAGCTGCTTGCAATATGAATCTAACAACCACTCAACACATTGACAGTGACGTTAAACAAGACGCTCGAGCGTCTACTTAGCTTCCACTGCAACGTGGTCGCTGCTGTTGTCATTAGGCATGGCTATATTTTAAACATCTTGCACACGTTACAAACCAATAAGGGCGGTCATGAAGCTCCTTTGTCATGCACGCGACCAAAGTTGTTTTAGCCGCAGGCGCGATCTGCTCGGGCAGTTTGCACCGATAGCGTCTGTACGCAAGTGATCGCCGAGTGTGATGCGTAGCATGTTTTTTGCATCTTCCGGTAAACTACAAAGCGTGTGCAACGATCCAAAGGGAGCTGTCAAACTTGATTTGTGTAGAGCCAACCCCTCTTATTAAAGAGCAATTTTGATTGATCCTATTCTTTTTGATTCAGTGGACTTTTGTTCTAGTAGATATGCTCGCTGCGTAAAACGTGTGAATACCCCTCTACTTTAGGTGAGGGCCGACAAAAACAAGTGCATCATGGGTCACGAGAATGTGAGTTGGACAACAGACGATTGTCAAAGCGTGGTCATTCACTCGCGAGGTATTTCCATGCCTATGATTGAGGTTTACCAGGGTTCATCCCAACGAATGTGTCTGTTCCTTCAGAGTAGCTCCTTTTCGGCTAGCACATAGTCAGCTCGTCAACCTGCTCAAGCGTATATACAGGTGTGCTTTGCATGCGACACAATTACAAGATGACGATATGTTAAGAGGACACAAAGAAGCTTCAGGTAGACCAGGACTCCTACCTTGCATTATTTTCTACAATTTACATCTTTATTCAGTTGTTATCTTCATCGTCAATCTACGCTAGTTGCTTACAGGAGGCGTGAAAACTGGATGCGGTGACGTGTCTCGTTTAATCGGAACAATCGGAAAATGAAAAACTCTTGGAGTTTACAACGTTGCAGAACAGAAAAACAAAGATCCCCTATCAAATGATGGCTCTTGCCTGTAAAATTTATAGCTCTTCACATCGAACACATCATTTAACCTTACTGAATCGAAGAATAATAGTAAACGTAGATCAAATCGAGACCCGATGCATCATTTTTTGCAATCAACGAAAGACGCGTACGTCTTCTGAACTGAGCTCTATATTCCATATGTGGCACTTGCATTCCAAATCAATTTAGTCTCAGTTTTATGATACAATCCACTGTGCATCAAATGCAAGAAGCGTGCTTCAAGCTTTTAGAGTTGCATAGGGCTATCCTCACTCACGTGATGTGAAATGTAGCTGGCTACACCTCTGCATCTTTAAAGCCAGCGGCACACTTCATGATGTGAAAGACGGGGGCGGTACCTTTATCTTATGATGTGTCGACGGACGTATCGCAGAACAATGGACCTCCTGCTATACGGTCCAACAACGTGTCGCTTTTTGCTTTCTTCGACAGCGGTGCAGTTCAGTTCATTGTGCAATTCGCGTCCCCTCCGAGACTCGACCACCAGCTTCGATGAAGACCGGTCTCTTCTTGTACGGCGCTCTGTTCGCTGCAGCTGTGACCCACGCCGAGGATGCACCATCTAAGATGGCCGTCAAGCAAAGCAGCGTTGACGATCTGTACTCGGACAGTTCGGATTTGGTGGAGCAAGTCTACACTGGCTCGAAAAAGGATCCTGCCCCTGCCCCTGCTCCGCCGACCGTCATTTATGTCTCACCTCCTGTTCACACCCACGCACCAACTCCTGCACCGACTCCCTCGTCAACTCCCGCACCTTCAACGCCCTCGACACCGTGGGTGATGAGGTCGAAAGAACACAACCAAGTGCAGCCTTTCGCGCAAGTGGTTGGTGATAACTCCTATACCGCTGTAGCGGCTCTGAAGTTCAAACCGCAGCTTCACATTACCAGCGGCTGCCACTCGTACCCTGCTGTGAACGCGGAGGGAGAGTTCAGCCGCGGTCTCAAACCATCTGGACCCAATAGTGGCAAATGCAAGGGATCCGGATACGGGTCTCAAGTCTATGGACGCTCGGCTTGGTGCAAGGACAAGTGGGCGATTATGTACGCCTGGTACTTCCCGAAAGACAACCGTGAAGGTGCCCGTCATGACTGGGAGCACATTGTCGTGTGGCTTGACAATCCTGCAGTAACTCACCAGAAGCTTCTGGCGGTGTCGATATGGGACGGCCGCAAGTCAAATTACTGGACTCTACCCCTCCCTGGTCCGGTGTTTATGGACGGATCGAGTCCCAAACTCGACTATGGGAGGTTAAACAGCTATGAACGCACGCTCAGCCTCACGCATTTGGCTGGTGAGTTCCAGCCACTGATCATGTGGGAGCAGATGACGGAAAATGCTCGCATTACGTTCAATACTGTCCTCTGGCCCAAAGACCTCATGCCCATGAGCAATTCAAGCTTCAAGTCACACTTAGAGAAAGCGTCCGACTATTGGTGAGACGACCCCGTGATGCTGTCATTGGCAGCATGCCAGTTTCCATTCGTATTCGCGCTTTGCTACGAGCTTTAAGGTCCATAATCTCCCCAGATGGACAAACCGGCCCTGCATTTTATGATTGCATCACTTTTCAATACATTTTCTTTGCACAATTTGTTGATCTTGATATGTTTGTGACCTTTTCTGAATTATTATTGGCGGCTGGGTACGTTGACTGGCAACTTTCCAAGCGGCGGACATCAGCGCGATATATCGAGCACTACTCTGTCTCATTTCTTTACGGGCTAAAACGTTATGAGAGCTACACGAAACAATATGATTGGCTAACATTCAGCTCTTTTCTTGGTCTGGTCTATTTGGCAATTCATCGTCTCATGCAAGCTATTTGGGGCATTGGTAAAAGCGCTCGCCAGCAAAAACGAGAGTGAAGACACCTTTTCATGTGCCCTATGTTTCCAAAGATCATCTGTCACGTGCAGCGCCTCCCTGGCCGTCACCGATCGCTTATGTGCTTGTATCTGAAGTTATGTTTCTTGGTAAGAACGGCTAATCTGAGCCTTAAGCAAGAATAAAGCTGACGATAAACATGACTGTTTTTCCATTGTCTAATATTAATCAGTTTGTAGCTATTTCATCTCTAGAAAACGATCAGACAAATACCAGGATGCTTCTTTGGCATCTGCATTAAAATGGGCAAGAAACGTTTGTGAAACGCTTCAGAATGAGCTGTTAACGCTGGTGATATTTTCGTCCAAAAATACAGGCTGTGTCAAGAATGCGAGTCAAACGCGTGACAATCCATAAGCAACCGGGACAAAGTAATAAGTGGAAGGAGCTGCCTAAGCGCAAAGCAGCTCGCATCAAGCGGAAAACGCATTGAAGTGCATACCTTCTTCCTCTCGGGAACTACTTCATCTCTTGTTTTCCAGGTTTCGGGTACGCGGTTACCCTCGATGACCTTTTTATAGTACTATAGAGCTAAGATGTTTTAGGACAAGTGATGAGTTTCTGCCGCTCCAGCGTCACTTATCCATTTTAGGTTTTGGAACACAGGACACATCAAAGAACACTTGCTTGTTCGCCCCATGAATGGAAGTCCAGATCTTCCGACCTTCTCACGGTATGTATGTAACGGGGCACCCTTTGTCCGGGTGCCACGAAAGTTCACGTACACTAGTAAGTGCAGAGAAAGCTAATCTACTCAACGACTAAGTTGAGTAAAGGGTAAAAAGAGAACTGTTTTTTAATATAGTTAAGCCATCAATTTAACTTCAGTCTTCATCTAACTATGTCAATCTACACTGTCGCACGACGACAACCTGCTCATTACTCATTACGCGCGTCCAGTAGCACATGGTGGTAGTCTATGGTCGATATGCTTTCATCAAACAATCTTTGAGCAGCGCACGAATATATCCTACAAGGTTGTAAATTTTCTTTATTAGCATCTATTATCGGGTAACATCGGCAGGGAATTGTCGCTCTGGACAATATTCATTTTGACACCGTTAGATGTCAATATCATGTAGCGGGCTACCCCGTTACATCCCCCCCTTCTTAACCCTCAATTACTCGTTGATTGAATAGAATTGATTGGGACAGGGTGACCACCATTGAATCACTCTTGGAAGAGGAGCACTTGTTGGCTAAATCCCAACCCATTTGCCAATTCTTCGCATGGTGTCAAAGTTCATGCGCTGTGCTGCCGAAGCAGCAAGAAAAGCTGTACACGCAGGCTTGCAGCCGAAGGGAGTCCTTTTATTGCTTCAACAGCAGATTTGCCTACTGTTGCGATTCTTCAACAGGCGGTCCCTGCTGCGAACAGTCCACGTGGTGCGTCACCACGTGAGACAGGTACATCCGCTGCGTCTGCAGAGGGTACTAAGAATCGCAGTGTAGATGAGCCAGGAACTGAGCTCATCCATTCTGGCGAGTTAGATGATGCATCCAACTCGAACGCGACACCTCACGCCTCCGGATCATCCGGGGCGGACACTGCAAGGGCCATGTTGAATGGCTCTGGGGGACGTGGTGGCATCATGTCCGAGATCTTCGGACTCAGCGATTCTTTTGATGAATCCTCGCCTCACGCAAGTCCATCCGAAGATAGTACGCATGTTGATGGTGGTGATGTCCCTATGCATCACCACAAGAGAAGCAACTTGAGAGATCGATCTGTAACTGATGTCAGTGCCCATACTGACACCACTCAAAAGGCCAGGGACCAAAATGTCCTGCACCACGCTCCTCAACTGTAGTCTTGTTGGGTGCATATAAAACATTTTTGATAGAGTGGCCGGCATGACTACCGAACGGGATTGAATCTCGTTGTTCGACTGTAGAAGGATCTGTCATCCTAATTCCAGCACGGAATCAATCCGTGCTGAGGAAGAGTTCTTCACCGATGCGCGGTTTAAACAACGGTGGTATAATGGCAATCTTGTCGAGGCGGTAAGGCCTTGGTAAGAGGATGGAGTGCCTTTATCCATAACATCGAGTGCATTGGTCGTGAGGCCTGGCTTGGTAAATTTGATGCAGCTCGCGTCGTGTTAGAAAAGCGCAATCCAGTCAGGGTACGATAAAAGTTGCACCGACTGTCAAGAGAGGCAGGATTACCCTGTTTCTTGTTAAGTGATTCGTGTTTAAGTTGCCTGGACCACTCGAATCGTGCCCCTTGGGAGGCCTACCTCCCTAATGATCCCTACTGGAGGGCGCGCATCTTTTCTATGATGGCCGAACGGACTGACACTTTGCACTATCTGTACTCGCGTTCGGGGGTGGGGTCGTTTTCCGACAACCCTTCTTCGAACGCAGCGGTTGGGTCTCGTCATATTGCTCGACGAGACCCAGAATATCAGCATTTAACTAGACACGAGGCTCCCAGCTTTCCCAGGATGGTGGATAGCCACGCTAGCGGACGAGGTAACTCGTCCGGACGCCATTCACTTCGCGGTGGGTCACGATAATCTCCACCATAAAGCGTTGACCACCGCCAGAATCTACCAAAGGATGTGGTTTTGGCGGGAACACTTGATCTGGCTCGAGGGTCGGATCAGCTTGATGTTCAGGAACTGAACCGTGTAACGGAACAGTTACACGTTAAATTGGCTCATGAACGGACTCGGCGTTATGAACCCCATGATCTTGTAAAGAATAATTAAAATTCAAAAGTACACGATCGTTCGAACGATCGTGCCGCATTTGCGTTTGCGCAACTTGAGAAGAAACGTTCGAATCATTTTCTTCGTGATGAGCTGGCTGCTGCTCGTCGATACATCGCTGAGCTGCGTGAGTAGGTCTCTTTGCTAGTCGACCAGAATGGCTCGTTGAAACGGGACCACTCGAAGGTGGTCTCGGCCCTCGACCGCGGGGTGTTCTTCGCATCTCGAAACGGGCTCGTACTGATAGTACGGGCGCAGACGACCAACG
Organism: Peronospora matthiolae; assembly: GCA_921007115.2. NCBI lineage: Eukaryota > Oomycota > Peronosporomycetes > Peronosporales > Peronosporaceae > Peronospora > Peronospora matthiolae. Next base: position 582,848 of record CAKLBY020000259.1, read on the forward strand.
TAAAACGTACGATGCGCACGCATCCTACGGGGCAGTTCATCTGTGTATGCGTTGCCCATTAGGCGCAACACACGAAATGGACCGATGTACTTGGGCAGTAATTTACTGCTGCTCACGTTTGTCGCTGTGTATTTTGGTAGGTTTACTGTTGACATTAAAACTAAGGTTCCCTGAAGAACGTTTGCTCTTCCATGTTTGACTGCGTTTCTTTTCTGTCTGTCTAGTGCATTTGCAAAAGAATCTTGGACAAAACGGACAGCCGCTTCGAGAGTCAGCAAAAATTACTCTGCTACATTATCCTTGTCAACAGCAGTGCGCTTCGTGTGCACCGCTGAAAGAGCGTTGTCTTCACCAATAAGGGCTTCATCGTCCTCACTGTGGCAACCTTTGGAGATGCTTAATATCCCAGCATCATCGTCATCATCGTCATCGGTGTCGATGTGATCGACATCAGCATTCATCAGGTTGACAACATTGTCGATTGATAAGCAAGAATCAGATCAGTTTTTGTTCTAGCGATTCCACCCCTCTTAAAACAATGTCACACTCTAAGAAGGCGAATAGACGTGGATGGCGTAGGACATTCACGAAGAACGGTGTATAGCGCTGTCGACGAATGCACCGAGTTGTTGATGGCAAATTCTGCCATCGGCAAGAACTCACTCCAACTCGTAACGAGTGGACGTACCCTTTAATTATTTCTTCGAGGACGCGGTTGACGCGTTCCACCTGACCATCTATTTCTGGATAGTCAGAAGGTGACATGTTCAAACGTGTTCCAAGTGAACGGAATACGGATTGCCAGAACTCCGCCGTAAGTGGGGGTCCCTATCAGACACGTTTTCACCGGGTATTCGATGAAGTTAGAAGATAGTATCGATAAAGACACGAGCATATCCCTGGTATGCAATTGACTTCGGTACAGCAGCAAGATGTGTCACCTTGCTGAACCGATCAACAAACACAAGAATACCAGTAAACTTGTAAACGTCTGTGGGAAACCCAAAGACAAAGTCCATCGATACGGACTGCCAGCACTCTGCCGGAATAGGTAGAGGCTGCAAGGGTGCGCGGGATGAAGAAATAGGATTCATGCGCTGGCAAACTTCGCAAGCGCGGTGTATCTGCGCACAAACTCATACTGGCGGGGCCGGTAGAAGTCACGACTTACCGTGATGTAAGTCTTTTCTATATCGCGATGCCCACTTGTTGGGGCATCTTGAGACTCATACATGATGCGCAATCGCAAGTCATCATAAGCGGGGACGGCAACACGAGGTGTATCGCCAGTGACTGCTGTATAGTACAGCATTCCATCACGAACTGAATACCGTTCGGTTGAAGTGCGCTATTGAGACGTCAAGCATTTCAAAGCTTGACTGCACGGATTGGATACGTAATCCATCAATCGCAGAGGAGACTCTTCTTCTGCGTCTGCTTTCCGCACATCGTTGCAGATTCGACGACGGAACACTCGCTGATAGTGTTGCGACAGTGGGAACATCCCTCTTGTTGGTTGAGCAGTCGGCTCAAACTCGGGCCGACGCGAAAAAGCATAAGCGACGACCTTAAGTCGTCCTGGTTTATACTCGACGAATAGGTTGTACCCCGCGAAGAAAGACAGCCACCTCGCCATTCGTTGTGAGAGGTGTGGACTGTTTACGGCCGTTCGTAATGACGCATAATTTGTATGAACGATGAAGGGCCTATCTCCTAAGAGATATACCCAAAAATTAGACAGTGCGTATTTCATGGCAAGAAGTTTTTTGTCCTGCACTGAAAAGTTACGTTCGGCTGCTTGCAGCTGACGCAATTTACAACAGACTACGCTCTCAACGCCGTCTGAGTCGTAATGCATCAACGCGTAGCCGATTGCAAAATCGCTGGCGTCACAGACCACATGCAATGGTCTGTCCTGGTCTGAAATCGCCAACAAAGGCGATTGTATTAAGCTTTTCTTAGTACCTTCGAAGGTGTGCTGACACACAGCACTCCATGACCACCTCTCGTTTTTCTTCAGCAGACGAGATAGATGTACGGTCATCTCGGCGTAGTTAAGAAGTACTTGTACAAGCACGTTGCCAAGCCAAGGAACTTTCGAAGTCCCTTGACGTCGACTGGCAATGTCTAGTCGCTAATCGCCTTGATCTTTTCCGGATCAGGGTGTACACCGTTTTTACCCACGATGCAGCCAAGAGGTGGTTTTTCGTTCGCTGCAAATCTACACTTCTTGAAATTTGCGAACAACTTATGCTCTCGCATTAGAGTAAGAACCTTCCGGACATGGATTCTATGAACCTCCACGTCCGTCTTTCCATCCATAGCCCGGCTATGCACGAAGATATCGTCGAAGTAACTTGGTCCGAAATCTCGCACCGATAGCAATAGATTCGTAACACATCTGTTGAACGTTGCAGGGGTGTTACTTAGCCTCTGTGGCATCACTAGCCACTCCCAGAGCGTACCGCTGGGGGTGCTAACTGCCGTGTACGGAATGTCTTGTTCAGGCATAAGGATCTGTTAGAACCCATCCAATGGATCCATGGTTGAAAAGATGGTGCTTTTTGCCCCACCATGAATGATGACGTCCTTCTTCGGTACGGCGTTTGAGCCGGTACCGTTGCAGCGTTCAAAATGTTGAACGCGTGCACTATTCGCCACCCTCCTGTGGCCTTTTGCACACAGAAGGTCGGAGAGCTGTGTGGGGATGTTGATTCCATCACATGACTAGCCGCTAAACGATTGGCAAAGAATTTGTCGATCACTGTGACCTGTTCACGAGGCAGTGGCCACTGCTTCATGACACAGTACTTCGAACCGGCTTTCAGTCCAATCTCCTGCCGAGAGCCTTTGTCCTTTGGCAGCTTCCCATGGCACAAATTCATAAAAAACACCTCTGAATTCAGCCGAATTCTTACACAAAGATTTGTACTTAAACACTCGAAAGATTGAGACGTGCATCACTAAATCCGGGCCTTCTCATCAAGGATACATTCGTCCATCGATGAGCTACTGAGAACTTGTTCGTTCTCAGTAAACACTTGTACCGACCGAATATCGGATACGTACTCGTCTCCTGTGATAAGTACACAGATCGGCTTGATCTTGTGTCCACGCATATCCCGCAAGAATCTTTTCGATTCTAGCATTGGCAAATTAATTACCTTCGAAGCTAATTTTGGAGGTGTAACCAGATCAAGTGTATAAGCGCCTACACTTGATCCGTCATTCACCAAGACATTCCCTGAATCGGTGATTTCCTGGGTAAACAAATCCGCAGGTGGTTGTGAAAACACACCCTCAACATAACTCTCTCACGAGTTATCAATCTCAGGAACGCTGGAACTTTCTTCTGATACGTGTACTGACTGTGGGTCTACGACCACAGTCACGTCCTCTTCGATCGACTCTCTTTCAGTCGGCCTCGCTTCATTGTGTTGTTCATCCTGGACAACACTAATCTCTTTTCTCGTATGCACCCTTCTTGGTGTGCATCCTTGTTCTAGTCCACTCGATCTCTTCGAGTGGTGAACCTTCGGCGCAGCCTGTCTCTCTACACAGGTCCCGGAAGCTGGTTCAACAGTGTAGTGGACTTCTGCACTGTGATCTTGTGCAGTCATACTAACGACAGCACCACAAATGAGGCCATCGTACTCACTCGTAGTACATCTAAACGCTTGTGGACGCTCCAAGACGTTCAACAGATGTCCATCTGATGATCAAACGGCAGGCATCTTCACGGATCGATGCTGCCAGCTGACCCATGGCTGGTTTTTTCTAAGCCATGGCAGACCGAAGATGACATCGAGTTTGTCATCCAAATCCAGTACGATGAAGTCATCATCGTACTGCTTTCCTTCTAGCGCGTAGTGGATTCCCACTACACTTTCGTTCACTGTTACGGACGCACCTGTAGCAAGGCCCACCTTCATCCTCATTGAAGGGAACTCTCGCTCAACATAGTTGATCCTACTATCTCCTAGAGACTGGCGTCGAATGAAACTGTTCGACGCCCCACAGTCAACTAGGGCGCAAAGTGACATTCCACTTGTCACTTCGATCTTCAAAGTGATGAGGGACACCTCATCTCTAGGGGCAGTAACACACAGCGACTGTGTGTTGGGAGCAATCTTCGTCAAGAGTCCTGCAAATTCTCTTGACGTTGCTGGATAAGCAGGGTTCTCCGCCCCTACTGACCCTAACCGTTTTTTGACGGTCCGACTTGCTGTCACGGCTTAGCGACATGGTCGGACCCACGCCTCAAATCCTTCCTTGGCCAACAGTGGTCATCACGTCCAGTCTTTAGACGTGTAGCGGTGCTCGGGACACGACACTCATGGGCGTAGTGTCCAATCTTCTTACAGCGATGGCATTTTGCCGTTCGCTTGTGACTCAGAGAGCGATAGTTTTTGCTCTTGATGCAACAGAGGAACACCGGTTCGAGACCTCCGGTTTCATGTCGTCTCGTCGGGAGATAGTTTGACAAGTCAGCCTGAGACAGTCTCAGGCTGAAGACTTCTTGTTCCGCATACGTTATCGCCTTTTCCAGCGTATGGAAGTTCTCTCGGGACAGGTAGGTCTTCACCGGCCCATCTACAAGACCGTAGATAAACACGTTGATGAGCATGTGCTCATCAACATGGTTTTCCGTACTCGAAGGTAGCGTAGGTGTTGTGCGTAAGCATGAACATCACGCGTACCTTGTTTTAACCTCAAGAGTGCAGAGGCGCGCTCTGAAATCGGCTCTCGGCGGCTCAAACGTGTCTTTAAGCCGAGACTCCAAGATCCCCAACGACTCAAACACGTTTGAGTCACGAAGCTTGATCCCCGAGGCGTAAGTCGTTGCTCGTCCTGTCAAATTTGATAGGGCGAAGGTGACTTGCATCTCGTCACCCTCGATGTGACGGGCCCTGATGGCATCGTCTAACTCGACGGACCATATCAAAAGGGAATCTTCATCGGTTCCCTTGTACCTTGAGCTATCTATCTTCAAGGTTTCGGGTCGACGCGTGTGCATCGGCCCTCCCATCGACTGATGAGAGCCTTGCTGTTGTAGCAAGGCTATCATCTGTCTTTCGAAGGCAAGTTCCCCTTGTAGGAACTTGTTGGTAGCAGCATGTTGCTGGTCTCTCCTTAGAGACTCCAACATACCACTGGTGGCGGGTTCGTCTATGAGCACACTCATGCAGCCGACTACCTCCCATTATGAGTCACTCAGATTGGGGTAGCCTTCACGTGTGACGTGAAAGCTGTCGTCTTCTACGTCCAACAGGTTCATTTCGGACGGACACTAAGTAATCGTTGGACGGACTACGAAGTGCTGCCAGGTGTAACGGGGCATCTTTGCTTGGGGTGCCGCGAAACTTCACGTACACTAGTACGTGCAAAGGAAGTTAATCCACTCAACGACTAAGCTGAGTAAAGGGTAAAAAAGGGAACTGTATTCAGTAAAGTTAAGCTATCACTATAACTTCAGTGTTTATCCCACTATAGTTAGATCTACATTGTCTTATGAAGACAACCTGCTCACCACTCATTGCGCGGGTCTAGCAGCGATTGGTGGTAAGTTTGGTTGCTATGTCTTTATCAACTGATCTTTGAGCAGCGCATGAATGTTCTCATTCAAAGGGGATAATAATCCTTCAATATTATCCATCTCGGATAATTTTGGCAGGGAATTGTCACGCTAGACAATATTCCTATTGACACTGTTTGGTGTCAATATTATAAAACGGGCTACCCCGTAACATGATTGCTAAAATAATAATCGAAGGTACTCCGCGCCAGGTAACATCGTACACCTGTACTTTTATCCACTGCTCAGTCAATTTTACGAACTAGCGGGTGCTATATCGATCTTTGTTGTATTCTATTGATAAAAACACCCAATGTGTGTTAACGATTGCGATTTCGCAAAGCGTAAGGGGCCTCACATACAAATGACTGGTTTTGACTCTGCGACAAAAAAAACGTACAATTTGGCATACAATTATTAAGTATGATGCATCAATTTGAATTGGATTACTGGGTTATTATTAGCGGCACAAGCATTTGGCAACACGATGTTAGCGGGTTATATCGACGGGAATGGCAACAAGAAGCCAAGCCTTACCGACCACGATCGGGGAAGGATAGTGGGGCTTCGAGAGGCTGGACTGAGTTTGCGTGCCATCAAGACTGCCGCCTCAAGGGTCCTTGACACTATACGTTGAGTAGCATTCCCTAACTCTCCCCTACAGATGAAATGCCGAGGACCCGCCCCGCATCTCTCGAAGCGCCACTTGCGACTTCTCTTGCGCACCTCTACTCAGGAAAACCTGTTCGCCGCTCAGCTCAAGGTCGAGCTAAGCCTGCCTATGTCCGTCCGCACCGTGCAGCGCATTTTTCCTTTGTCGATTGGATTGCGTACGCCAAGATGGGAAACACATTGCCGCTCGCGGACTTGGGTGCGCGCAAATTCTGGGCGAAGGACATGCTGTTGCTTGAGGATGCCTGGTTCGTCTAGGACTCCATTATTTTCTCGGACGAGAAAATAATGAATCTTGACGGGCCCGACGGCTTTCAGCACTACTGGAGAGATGTGCGCCAGTCCGTCTGCCAGACGAAGCGATGTCAAGCTGGAGGTGGGTCCATCATTGTTTAGGCCGCTTTTAGAGCCCGTGACAAGTGTCCACTTGCTGTGCTGACGGGGAGGCAGAATTCGGATGACTTGATTTTACAGTGTCTGTATATCTTCTACCATTTGCGCATCTGAGCTATGGTACAGGTTTTTTTTCCAACAGGACAACACAAGCATAAATGTTCCACACCGTAGCCGCGAATTCTTCATTGAAGAGATTAATTAGGTGCTTGACTGGCCATCAAAATCACATGATCTCAACCCCATTGAAAATCTGTAGTCTATCGTTAGAAGGCAAGTGTACGCCAACAGAACACAGTTCGAGCGCGTGTCTGAGAGCTAAAGGCTGCGCTAATTGTAGCTTGATATGTAATTCCGGATGCCACAATTGTGTCGCTTGTTCGCTCGATGTCGCGACGATGCATTGAGGTCGTCGAGAAGAATGGCAATAAAATCCACTATTAAATACAGTGAATCTTTAATTGTTCATTTTACGCTTAAAATTTGTATGCCATTTTGTACGATTTTAAATGTCGCAGTGGAAAAACCAGTCATTCGTATGTGAGGCCCCTTACGCTTTGCGAAATCGCAATAGTTAACACACATAGGGTGTTTCTATTAATAGAATACACCACATATCGAAATAGCACCCGCTAGTTCGTAAAATTGACTTAGCGGTGGGTAAAGTACAGGTGTACGATACTAACTGGCGCGGAGTGTATTTAGTGTCTCATACAACATACAATGTCTCTCATGATCTTGGCGTTGATAGACCGGGGATAGCTTCCGTTGCAAGCAATGCATTGTACGACAAAGTGCTATGTTTTAAGCTCCTTCTCTGTGAGCAACGCGCATATGCTTTATGACAGAGCTGGTACCGTGTGACGCAATACCTCGTTGCCGAAGAAATTCACATACACTTGCCTCTGCAAGGTTTTACATACTTCATAACTTGTTCCTAAAATTTTCTCGCCTTTTCATCGAGATTGTACCCCTACTCCAGAATAGCTTCAAGTAGGCGACGGTTTTTATATGGTTGGATACCTGCCATCGAGAAACATCACACATCTGTAACGGGGTGAATCGTTACATAACAATTTATAAGAAATTGTTAATAGAATATAACTATAAGAGTTATATTCTCAGAATATTGTCATAAGGACAATATTCTGTAGCACTTCCAAGTAGTTCCTAATTGGTTGATATAGGCCATTATATCAACCAACGAAGACGCGCCACGACAGACGCACGCAATGAGTGGTGAGCAGATAACTGATTTACACATTTGTATTTAGACATAGTTAGATGAAGATAAATAGTGATTTATTGCAGACATTAACTATTATAAATACAGTTCTACTTTTTACTCTAACCGAGTACTCGCTTCTTCTTACCGTCTTCCTCTGCACGTACGAGTGTACGTGAAGTTACGAGGCACCGCCTTATTCTGTTATCAGAATAAGTAGCTTGTACTGTCACCAGTACAAGCTTCAGGGTGCCCCGTTACACCTGGTAGCACTTGTTGGTCCGTCCAAGGACCGCGTTCACATCCAACATGAATATGTTGGATGATGAAGATGACCAAAGCTTTCACGCTACGCGTGACGGCTACTCCCATTTGAGCGATGTCGAATGGGATGCGGTTGAACGAATGGGTTCGACCATGGGCATCCATGCTGTTAGCGTCATGCTAGAGGCTCTCAATAGAGATGCCCAACATGCTACTATCGCCAAGTTCATTCAAAATGAACTTGACGCAGAACGCGAGAAAGTAGCCTTGCTTCACCAACAAGGTTCTCAACAAGCAGAGTTGTTGAGAGAACAAGGTGCTCAACAGTTTGAACTGTTGAGACAGCAGCAGGCTGCTGCTGGCGGGTCGATGCACTCGCGTCGGCCCGAGACTTTGAAGATTGACATCTCAAAGTATAGGGGGGGTCGAAGAAGACTCCCTCTTGAGATGGTTCGTCGAATTGGATGACGCCATAAGGGCGCGTCGCATCGACGACGGGGATATGCAAGTTGCATTTGCCCAGTCAAATCTGGCAGGACGTGCCAAGACTTGGGCACTGGGGCTCAAGCTGCACGACCCATATGCGTTTGGGTCGTTGGAAGTCTTCAAGTCGCGGCTCAGACAAACGTTTGAACCGCCTAGAGCTGAGTTCAGAGCTCGAACCGAACTCTTGAAGCTCAAGCAGGGTAAGCGTGATGTGCACGCTTACGCTCAACATATACGACATCTCACGAGTTGTATAAGTTCCAATCCGGTGGATGAACACACGTTGGTTTCGGTGTTCATGCAGGGTCTTGCGGATGGTCCCGTCAAGACTCACCTGTTCCGGCTTGAACTAGATTCACTAGAACAAGCCATTTCAATTGCGGAGCAGGAAGACTTCAGTCTGAGACAGGCTCGCGCCAGCTCGACATCATATCGTCAACCGAGACGATATGACAACGGAGGTCCAGAGCCGATGGAACTCTGTTATGTAGAGAGCGAGAAGGCTCGCTCTACAGGCTACAAGAAGTTGCAGAGATGCAACAGATGTCAAAAGACAGGACACTACGCTTACGAGTGTAGTGCCCCTCGTCCAGTGTCTCGCGACACTGGGCGTAGTGACCGTCCACCCATGAGAAAGGGGCAGGGACGAGGGTCCGCAGTTGGTGCAAAGACGCAACAACGGGATGGACCGTCAAAAAACGGACAGGATCAGTAGGTGCGGAGCACCCTACTGATCCAGCAACGTCAAGAGAATTTGTAGGCCTCTTGATGAAGGTTGCTCCCAACACACAGACATTGTGCGTTGCTGCTCTAGGTAATGAGATCTCACTCATTACTCTTGAAACTCGAAGTGACGAATAAGTTGTCCCTTCGAGCTCTAGTCGATTGTGGGGCGTCCAACAATTTTGTGCGACGCCAATCGCTAGAAGATGGTCACTTTAAATTCAGTGAATGTGACACACCTCCTACGAGGATGACGGTACGTCTTGCGACAGGCGCATCCGTAATCAGTCATGAAGCGTATAGTGAAGATTCACTATACGCTAGAAGATACCCAATACGACGATGACTTTATCGTATTGGATTTGGATGACAAATTTGATGTCATCCTTGGAATACCGTGGCTCAGAAGGTACGAACCACGGGTAAACTGGCAACATCGGACAGTAACGATGCCTGCCGCTTGTTCATCAGATGGCCATCTGATGAACGTTTTGGAGCGTCCACAAGCGTGTGGATGTACTACGAGTGAGTGCGATGGCCTCACTTGTGGTACGGTCGTTAGTACGACTGCACAAAACCTTAGTGTACCAAACGGTTACACTTCGGAGCAAAGTTCCGGCGGCTGTGAGGAAACACAGGCTGCGCCGAAGGTCCACCACTCGAATAAGTCGGGTGGATTGGGACAAAGATGTATCCCTAGAGGGGAACATCTAGAAGAGAAACAATCGATCGCTCAGGTTAAGCGAAACGATAATCCTAGATCGACTGGAGAGTCTTTCGTAGAGGATCTCGCTGTGGTTGCGCAACCCCAGCTAGAGGGAAGTAAAGGGAATAAGTCCCAAGATTACAAATACGGCGGAAATAAGTTCCCCGAAACCCGCGGGAATAAGTCCCCGGGAAGACGAAGGAATAAGTCCTTCGAAGCCTGAGGGAATAAGTCCCCAGGAAATGACAGAGACATTGAATGTCATAGTCAATAACGGATCATGTGTAGGCGCTTATACACTTGATCTGATTGCGCCTCCGAAGTTAACTTCGGAGATCACTCAGTTGCCAACGCTCGAACATAAAAGGTTCTTGCGTGATCTGCGTAGTGGCAAAGTCAAGCAGATCTGCATACTCGTCGCTGACGACGAGTATGTAACCGACATAAGGTCAGCAACAGTGTTTACTGAGAACGAGAGAGTTCTCAGTAGTTCATCTATGGACGAGAGTGTCCTAGATGAAAAGACACGAATTGAGCGATATGAGTCCCAATCATGGGAATCGCTCAAGGAAAATCCTCTCTATGAAGATTTGGTTGAATTCAAGGATGTATTCCCTGAAACTGTTCCGTGCGAATTACCGAAGGATAAAGGTATTCGACACGAAGTCGAGCTTAAACCAGGCTCGAAGTACTGTGTCATGAAGCAGTGGCCACTGCCTCGTGAACAAGTACTTGCGATCGACAAGTTCTTTGCCGATCGTTTAGCAGCGGGCCATGTGAGGGAATCAACTTCCCCACATAGCTCTCCGACCTTCTGTGTGCGAAAAGCAACAGGAGGGTGGCGGATAGTGCACGCGTTCAACAAATTGAACGCTGCAACGGTACCGGCTCAGACGCCGATACCGAGGAAGGACGTAATCATTGATGGTATGTCAAAGAGTACCATCTTTTCGTCCATGGATTTGATGGATGGCTTCTATCAAATCCTAATGCGGGAACGGGATATACCCTATACCGCAGTTAGCACGCCTAGCGGCATGCTCTGGGAATGGCTAGTAATGCCACAAGGGCTCAGTAATGCCCCTGCCACGTTCAACAGGTGTGTATCACATCTGTTGAGGCCAGTACGAGAATTCGCGCCGAGTTATTTCGATGACGTATTCATCCATAGTCGAGCTATGGATGGAAAGTCGGACGTTGAGGTTCACAAGTACCACGTCCGACAAGTTCTTACAATCATGCGAAAGCATCAATTGTATGCAAACCTCAAGAAGTGTATATTTGCAGCAAGCGAAATACCACTTCTTGGGTGCATCGTTGGTAAGAACGGTGTACGTCCTGATCCCGAAAAGATCAAGGCGATCACCGACTGGCCCGTGCCGGTCGATGTCAAAGGTCTTCGAAAATTCCTTGGGCTAGCGGCGTATTTGCATAAGTATTCACGCAATTACGCCGAGATGACTGTACACCTCTCTCGTTTGTTGAAAAAGAACGAGAGGTGGTTATGGAACGCTGAATGTCAACGCTCCTTTGAGGGTATCAAGCAGAGCTTGATACAATCCCCAGTCCTAGCAATAGCCGATCAGGACAGGCCATTTCATGTGGTCTGTGATGCCAGCGATTTCGCAATCGGTATGCATTAATGCAGTACGACCTTGAAGGCGTTGAACGCGTCGTCTGCTATCAGTCGCGTCAGCTGCAACCAGCTGAGCGGAACTATCCAGTGCATGACAAGGAACTCCTTGCCATGAAGTATGCACTCGCGAAGTTCAGAGTCTATCTATTAGGAGATAGACCCTTCGTTGTTTACACTGACCATGCGTCCTTACGCACGGCAGTGAACAGCCCGCACCTTTCACAACGAATGGCGCGGTGGTTGTCATTCTTTGCAGAATACAACTTTACGGTCGAGTACAAACCAGGACGACTTAATGTCGTCGCTGATGCACTCTCACGTCGTCCCGACTTTGAAACAGTCGCGAAACCCAACAGTGAGACAGTCACTGTTGCGGTTATGACGTCCTCAGTTCCATCTACAACGTTGTATGATGATGTGAGGCGGGCATACGCCCAAGATGGTGAGATAGTGAAGTTGTTGTCACATCTCTCCCAACCATCTCGAGAATCGTTGAAACGATTGTCGTCTGCGTATCGATCTGCATCAGATCGATACACTACTCGTAACGGTTTACTGTACTATACAGCCGTTTCTGGTGACACACCACGTGTTGTCATTCCAGATGATACTGATCTGCGTTTGCGGATCATGTTCGAGTATCACGATGCTCCTATAGGAGGACATCGTGGCCGAGAGAAAACATATCTCACGGTAAGTCGAGACTTTTACTGGCCCCGCCAGTATCAGTTTGTGCGAAAGTATGTTCGCGCATGCGAAGTCTGCCAACGAGTGAAGTCAAGTCCTTCACTGCGTGCACCTTTACAGCCTCTACCGGTTCCGGCTGAGTGCTGGGAATCCATCTCAATGGATTTCGTCTTCGGGTTACCCAAAGACGCACGCGGGAATACGGGTATTCTCGTATTTGTTGACAGATTCAGCAAAATGGTACACCTTGTGGCTGTACCAGAGACAATCACGGCAAGTGGCTGTGCTTGTGTCTTTATTGACACCATCTTCCGACTTCATGGGTTGCCCCGTGAACTCGTATCAGACAGAGATCCACGATTCACTGCTGATTTCTGGCGTTCCGTGTTCAAATCACTCGGAACGCGCTTGAAGATGTCAACATCTGATCATCCAGAGTCAGATGGTCAGACGGAACGTGCCAATCGTGTCCTTGAAGAGATAATTCGAGGATACGTACACTCCTTTAAGAGTTGGAGTGAGTTTTTGCCGATGGTAGAGTTTGCCATCAACAACTCGGTGCATGCGTCGACGACACATACACCGTTTTACGTGAATGGCTTGCGCCATCCGCGTGTACCCACCTTACTAGAGTGTAACTCTGGTTTAAGGGGGGGAGGGACTCGCGCGAGCAAAAAACGATTTGGTTCACGCTCATCACGCTCTGACGAAGAAGTCATTGCGTTTGATGCCGATATCGATAACATCGATATCGAAGAAGATGATGCCAGTGAGAGTGCGGAAGCCCTCACTGAAGACAATGATCCCAGTGAGAGTGCGGAAGCCCTCACTGAAGAAAAGGTTGTTGTCGCTGCAGTGCGCTCACAGCACACTGAAGCTAACGAGTCATCAGATGAGTTCATACTGGCTCGTGAAACGGTAGTCCGTTTTGTGCAAGACTCCATCGCCGAAGCGGTGGATAAGCAAAAGCAAAACGCTGACAAGAATGGAAGGGCAAACACTCTTTTATTTAATAAAGGTGACTTAGTCCTACTGTCTACGGTTAATCTACCAAAGCATGTAGTGACTAACTTGGGTAGCAGTAAACTACTACCCAAGTACATTGGCCCATTTCGTGTATTGCACCGCCTAGGCAATGCATACACGATCGAGTTACCACGTAAGATGCGAACACATCCCACGTTTTACGTTGGTCGGCTTAAGCCGTACCATCAGTACGCTGCTTCTTCCGATGAAGAACGCCCTTGCGCTCAAGCATCTCGCAGAGAGCCTTGTGCTCCCGATGGTGGGCATCAACAAGGGTCTGAAGAGCAGTTATCTCAGCCCGAGACCGATCAACAATCCCACGAGCTACCCTTAGCTCGTCACGAAGAGATGTCAGAGATCTCTCGTTCTCAAGCTGAGCAAAGGCAAACTCAGCTCGATGCTTCGAGGCAGTGTCCACCATCTGGAGACGCCTATTCCGCTCATGCTCGAGATCGTCGCGTAACCCTTGCGTTACGCGATCAAAGAAGCTCTCGGGAACACACCGATCCACATGATCGTGTGGAGAGCGTCTTTCCTCCTCCTCCACCTCCATTAGAGGACTCTCGCGGTGGCCAGCGCTATCTAGTTGAGCAGCTGTTGAACCACCGCGACGTGAACGGACGTCGGACGAGTTACCTCGTCCGGTGGCGCGGCTATCCCCCGTCCTGGGACTCTTGGGAGCCCCGCTCCCAATTGATGGTTGACGTACTGGGTCTGGTCGAGCAGTACGACGCGACACATCCTGTGCCGCAGAAGGACCGCCGGAGAAAGTCTTCCCGGCACGGTAGTAAAGGGATTTCAGGTTGTCAATCCCTTCGTACATCTCAGTAGAGACACGTACGCGCCACCACGGGCTGGTAAGGAGGTAAGCCTCCTTAGGTGCTCGTGCAGAGTTGTTCACACAACATGGGCACGAGTCTCCCCAAGAGAGGCAGGGTAATCCTTTCTCCCTTGACAGACGATGCAGCTTATAGCGTGCACCTGTCGGGGTTCGCTTTTCAAACTTATCACGAGCTTTGATAAGTTTGTCGTTCCAAGCGTCACGACCTACATCCTCGAGATTATGGATGTAGGCGTTCCACGCCTGAAGTAGTGAGGGACCATCACGTTTGTGATTCCCACTGTACCATCGATGTCTGAAGAAAGCATCGATGAAGAACTCATGTTCAGCGCGATAGTCTTTCGCGCTGGGGTCAAGGTGATGAATCCTTGACGAATCGAACAATCGTGTTCGATAACGATCACTCGTCGTCGCCGACAAGTGATCCATGACAGATTTAGGAGGCATCCATGCCTTCTTTTCTGGAGCGAGACGCAACACATTGCGGTCCCGCTCTTCCTGCGACGTGCCGACAGAAGTACTGGCACCTCGCTGTGAAGTGGTGTCCATTGGAGAAACGACACCACTATTAGCGCCCGAGTCTCGCGACCTCGAGCGCCTTCGCTTCGGCGATGGTTCATCTGACTCATCAGATGAACCAAAGATGCTGCGACGCAAAGCATCGTCCATGCCACGCTTGGCAGGCGGCTTGGATTCAATTGCCGTCGATACGGATCCGTCATCCGTATCAGGAGAGTACGAGACACCGAGCTCGTACTCTGTGAAGACACGAGTGTCTTCATGACCAGCGCCTGCATCACCAGGTGATACAGGCTGAGTCGATTCAGCAACCGATGGGACATCAGTTGCTGTAGTTTCTGCTTCGGCGTCCGCACAGAGACGTGCAGACGCGCTCTCGGCGGCCTTGCTCGCGCATCGCATGGGCTTGTTTACCATGCGATGAGATGTTGGAAAGTGGACGCGGACCAACAAGTGCAAACCCCGTCCCAAATGATTTGGGACGAGTATCCATTTAGTCAATCAGTCACTAAAGTGACTGATGGTTAAGGGGGGTGATGTAACGGGGTGAATCGTTACATAACAATTTATAAGAAATTGTTAATAGAATATAACTATAAGAGTTATATTCTCAGAATATTGTCATAAGGACAATATTCTGTAGCACTTCCAAGTAGTTCCTAATTGGTTGATATAGGCCATTATATCAACCAACGAAGACGCGCCACGACAGACGCACGCAATGAGTGGTGAGCAGATAACTGATTTACACATTTGTATTTAGACATAGTTAGATGAAGATAAATAGTGATTTATTGCAGACATTAACTATTATAAATACAGTTCTACTTTTTACTCTAACCGAGTACTCGCTTCTTCTTACCGTCTTCCTCTGCACGTACGAGTGTACGTGAAGTTACGAGGCACCGCCTTATTCTGTTATCAGAATAAGTAGCTTGTACTGTCACCAGTACAAGCTTCAGGGTGCCCCGTTACAACATCCATATGCGCGGCTTGCAAGTGTACCAATCATAACACACCGTCGAGAGGCTAGTCGCTGCTTTGATTCTTCTTTGTTTTTGACGTATAAATTTCCACTTACATCTATAGGACACTCACATGAACGAAGTGCAGAAAACAAGTCTACATCTTCTTCTTTCGGCCTATTCGATTCGATCCAAATTATATGATTTGGTCCTTCCAGTGCCGATTTATCACTTGGAGCGTTATAGGTACTAGAATTAATTTGTGCTGCTTCAAGCCAAAGTCGTTGCTCAAATTGCTCATATTCATTTCTTCCACGTGCTCCACTTCCTTTCGTTTCAGGGTCCGGATAATTACATCTGCTTATTGACACTCCGCGGTGATCACGCATACCTTCAGGTGCTTGACTTTTGGGGCACTTGCATTCAGCAATTTAAGTTGTTGGTAATGGCGGATTAAGTGTGCTGAAAAGTAGTCAAGGACGCGTCGGTCAACGTCATATTTGCTATCATTGAGGTTGCTGCATGTTCTGAGCATGAGCGCCTGAACCTTTGAAATTTTTGATCGAGAGTTTGTGTCAAAGACAGATAGGTCGGATACAATTACATTCTCATTCGCACCCTATCCACTTAAACCCGCGCGATCTTCTGGTCTTTATTAGTTAAGTTAAAACGTAAAAAAATACTTTTTCGTAGCTTTTGTATTCCAAGCGCCTCGGTTGGAAATCCATTGAGCGCTAAAGTGCGGATAGCTAATCGCATGTTGGGCCTCCCCACGCCTAAACGAGGTTGACGACAGCTCACTTCCTATACCTGCCCTTCTTGCCAAATTAATTAGAATGATGTTAACGTAGATATAAATCCTTGGAGCACGAGTGTTTGCCGGTCCAGGAGTCGTCTCTTTTGAAAAATTCCCGCTTCATATGGCAACCACCTTTAAAAAGCTTTACCTTATGGAAATTGATACGGTACTTGAAGTATTTATAACATAAATTTTGGTGGTGAGTTTTGGTAGCAGTGAGAAGCATTAGGCGGACTGCATAAGTAGGTCCACAGCGATGGCTTGAAGTGTATATGCCAAAAATGTCTTTTTGTCGGGGAAAATAAAATACCTTATTCTTTAGAAGTCTTGACGCAGATTAGCCAAACGTATAATACGTTGTTAGCGCTAGTGGATATACCTTGTTTTAGGACCAGCAAAGGTCAGAAGCCCGGCCCAAGACGTGCCACGTTAGGCACACAAGTGCAGCGTCTTGGTATTCCGTCGAACTTGTGGCAGTCATGAAGAAGTTGTTTTTAAGAAAAAGCAAATTTATATTTCGTGCACAACGCAGCCTTCTTTGCTAGTCCTCCCTTTACTCACGTAACGCAGTGTCTCTCTAGAATGTGCGCCACCTCGAGAAGCCTGTCTTTAACATGTGGGCTTTGCAAAGCAAAGAACACGAGCAGCCACTTCTTTGGTTATCTGCAATTGGAAAAAAAATATTCTTTACCGAAATTTCGCCATTGCTTCCCTCGGTATAGGCGACGAGTATGAAGAATTTCTTCATTACTGCGACGAAGCACACACCAGACGGGTCACTGAAATAGACATATGTAGCCTTAAAACCGTGACGGACCCGGTGCGACAATTGATCTAATTATTTACAGCTGCGGACATGGCCAACTCGGAGTTGGCTGGCAACAACGACTGAATGCTCATGTTCCTGTGCTGCATTGCTATTGAAGTATACAAGCGTGTTTACTTTATTAAAATTCAGTTTGCTGCAGCTATGACTTGGCCTTTGCATGCTGGACAAACAAGATGAAACTAAAGCTCAATATTTACATAATCATGGATTAACTTTGCAGTTTTTCATCGCTACTGTATAAATATTACAGCTACTTACTTAATAAAAAAGAGAGGTGCCCTATTTTTTGGAAATCTTTTACTAGATGCAACGAATGTGCCTTGGACTTGGCGTTTGTATGGAGGTCAGACATATTTTACATCTTCAAACTGGCAAAAATGTCGGAAAGGTGTCAGATTAGATTGCCCTATCCTATCAGTCCGATACCCACACTTTGTTTGCGCTTAAAGGTCTTGATGACGTTTGATTGTGATCGTTTTGAAGCGGACACAAAAGTGAAACCTCAGCAGTCGGTTGTATGACAGGGAAACGACACAGGCGAGACCATCGTAGTGCTTCAACGATAAGTAGCTGAATGCATATGCAAGTTTGCTAAAAACTAATATACTTTCCCATTTGCTTCCTGACTACTAGTTGCCCTCCCTCTGCAATATTGCCTCAAAAGGTTATGAGCCCAAACACTGTGGGAGCGAAATATGTTCGCAACGACGGTAACTACTTCGCATGGGAATTTAATGCGCGGATGAAGCTTGCCAAGAAAGGGCTGCTGAATCACATTGACGCGACGAAGGCACCGAGAGGATATGACGCTAATGCGTCATTTTATAAAGTCAACGACATACAGGCTTTTGCAAACGTTTGCACGATGATCAGCCCAAGCCTTCAGTCCATGGTTCGGGATGCAGCGACGACTGCAGAAGCGTGGGGGTTCTAAAGAGTTTTTTTTATCTTTGCAGAAGCATTAATAATCGGGTGAAGATGCGTCGACAGCTGCACGAGATCAAGATGCAGAAGGGAGACAGTGTAATGTATTACTTTCTCAAGTTCGATGAGATTTGCATGTCAATGCAAGCTATCGGTGACGAAATTGTTCAGGATGAGCGAATCGTGATTCTACCAGAAAGCCTATCTGAAGAATACGACCAGATAGTCAAGATCATCGAGAACATGAAGGGCATGGATCTATTT
The DNA here is from genome assembly GCA_921007115.2 of Peronospora matthiolae. NCBI lineage: Eukaryota > Oomycota > Peronosporomycetes > Peronosporales > Peronosporaceae > Peronospora > Peronospora matthiolae. The sequence goes on from CAKLBY020000259.1 coordinate 601,382, forward strand.
CAAGCCAAGGAAATGCTTCGTCGTGAATACGAAGGCATTGCTCGGATGGAGAAGAGCGAGATCGCGTTGAAGGCTACAAGAAGGTTCAAGAGCAAGAGTTTTCAGTCAAAGGAATCAAGGAACAAGTTCACTGGGACGTGTTTTATATGCGGCAAGCATGGGCACAAGAAACAAGATTGCTGGAAGAATTCAGACAAGAAGAAGAGCTCTGAGCAAGCGTTCACTGTGGGTGAACAATGCTCTGATGGTTGGCTACTCGACAGTGGAGCGAGTAGTCATATGTGTCCATTTCAAGATGACTTTGCGGAGATCCGACCACTAAATGAGTCGGTTGGAGTTTCGATTGCGATTGGACAAACGATTATGGCTGATGGTGTTGGGAAAATTCGTGTCCTACTGAAAAAAAAGAAGTTAATTCGCAATGAAGACCTTTCGTACGTTCCTGATCCGGATCTTCGTCTTCTTTCTATTCCTGCATTGTCTGCTAAAGGGTTACACGCAACCTTTCGCAATAAGACATGTGAGATCAGGAATGATCAAAAGTTGGTGACTCAAGTGACCCAAATGGGCAAGTTGTTCGTGATTGAATATGATACAATAGAATCTGCAAGCGTGAGTAAAGAAGTTGGCGGTGGAGCCAAGCCTGTGGGTCCAAGTATGTTGCATACAAGACTAGGACTTCTGCCAATGAAGGCAATAAAAAACCTCGGCAAGTGTGTTGAAGGGCTTACGATGGAAGATTCGTCTGTTATGGATGTTGATCAAGACGAAATAAGCGAAGTATGTGTGACCGAAAGGTTGTCGGTCAAGCCGTTCCCGAAGTCTACTTACGGCGAAGTAAAGACCACTTCATTGATCCAAGTTATCCATGGCGACGTATTGGGACCAATAAAGACAAAGTCGCAAGGAGGAGCAAGATTCGTAGTGACATTTCTGGATGATTGTTCAGGATATGTGGTTGCTTACTACATTCCACACAAGTCAAACGTGGTCGACAAGTTCATCAAATACAAGTCGATGATGGAAAACCAGTTGAATAATAAGATTAAGTGTATTCGCACCGACAATGGTGGTGAGTACATCAACAATCGGTTCACAGAGAATTGTCGAAAGGCTGGTATTGTGCACCAAGCGACAGTGCCGTATTCGCCGCAGCAAAATGGAATAGCTGAACGACTCAATCTTACACTGAATGAGCGAGCAAGATCGTTTTTTAATTACATGCAAGTCGAGAAGAAGTGGTGGGCTGAGGCGATTATTACTGCGGTATTCGTGACTAACCGATTCACTTGAGCTTCGAACCCGACCAAGTCTCCAGTAGAAGTATGTTTTGGGACTAAGCCAGACCTGTACCACATGATAGTATTTGGTGCGAAAGGTTACGCCTACATTGCAAAATTAAAACGTCTAGAGTTGGACAAGAAGGCACTTCAGTGCATGTTTCTGGGCTACTCGCATGAAGTGAAGGGATACCGTGTCTGGAATTTTGATTCAAATAGACTGGAGCTCACGCGATCAGTGACTTTACAAAAGTTACTAAAATCCAAGTATGTGCAAGTGATTGCGAATATACCTGCTACAACACGTGCAAATTTCGACAATGATGATGATGCTGAAGTTCTGCAATTACAATCTACATCAACCCATAGTGAAGTGGAAGCGCTGGTTGTAGACCAAACTGGGACTGACCAAGTCGTATTACAACCAAGTGAATTTAATTCTTTGAATCTACGACAGGAATTTCAACACATCCCTGATCCTGCTTTCGATATCGATGATGTTTACATGGAGCCGACTGATCTGGATGCCAATACAACTCGGGACATTGTGCCCAGGGGGAGATTGATGAATCCCAATGTGAACGCTGTGGTACAATCATCTCAATATAATGGACAACACGTCCCTTTTTGTGCTACCATCATCGAGCTGTGAAGATCAAGCTTTAGTTCCAGTTGAGATGTCCAAAACACCTGCTACCAGGCGCAGTGATGATTCAGACATTCGAGCGTCAACAAGATATCGCATTGAATATGAACAAGCGAATGCAACACTCGAAATCCCGTCGACATACTAAGCCTTAATGAAATCTTCGCAGTCTAAGATGTGGAGCGAGGCAATCGACACCGAATTGATGGCACTATACAAAAAGAAGACTTGTACAGCAGTGGAGAAATAGCCAAACACAAAGGTGATCGGAACCAAGTGGGTTTTTGCCATTAAGCGGAATGAACTTAAATAAGTTGATCGAAATAAGGCACGGCTTGTTGCTTTAGGGTATCGACAAACGCTTGGTGTGGATTACTACGAGACACATTCAACGGTCGCAACCATGAACTCTGTTCATGTATTTCTTGCCGTGTGTTGTCATCTCGGCATGATAATACACCAATATGATGTTGACACAGCCTTCTTTTATGGAGCATTGGAAGAAGATTTATTCATTTCTAGCCCTCAGTGCGTCGACATGAACCCAAGTCAAGTTTTGAAGCAAAACAGAAGTTTGTATGGATTAGCTGCCGCGACGTGGTTCAAGATGTTTTTAAGTTTTTTCAAGAACATGGGTTTTGTGGCATGTGTTACAGACCCGTGTGTTTTCGTCCGTCACAATGGACACCTTTTGTGGATTTACGTGACACTGTATGTCGACGATATGATGATTGGAGGTACTTCTGATATGCTAATTGACAAAGTTGCGGATGAATTTTCTAGTCATTTCAAGTTAAAGACGCTCGGAAATGTGAGATTTATTCTCGGCATTGAAGTGGAGTATGCACACCAGACAAAGAAACTCAAGATCAGTCAAGCTGCGTGCATCAACAGAATGATCGTCAAATTCAATCAAGTTGGGGCGAAAGCGGTCCACAACCCAAGTGTGATGGTCAAGTCATGCTCAAGTGCGAGAAAAGAATCCTAAGATGAAGAACCGACCCTATCGATCTGTGGTCGGATCGCTCCTATATTTGGCAATAGGTACAAGGCCCGATATTGCATTTGCAGTGGGTCGCCTGAGTCAACATTTGAAAAATATCAAGTGAAGAACACTGGAACGCAGCCTTTCGTGTGCTGCGCTACCTAAAGTCAACTGCAATGCACGCAATTTGCTATCGTAGCAAGCCCGGTTGCCTCAAGCTGAGGACATTTAGCGACGCAGATTGAGGGAGTGACAACGATAATCGACGGGTCACATCAGGAGTTATGGTGATAATCAATGACTCTCCAGTTATATTCAAGTCGAAGCTTTAAAGCAGTGTATCACTAAGCACTGCTGAAGCTGAATATGTGGCACTTTCGTTGTGTATTCAAGAGATATTGTGGACCAAGAGATTATTGATGGAGATGAAGATCAAGATTGACGCTCCAGTCATTGTGTATGAAGACAGCCAAAGTGCGATTGCTATTGCGAAAAATGAAGGATATCAAAGTCGAGCGAAGCAAATTGAAATTCGCTATCGTTTTGTTCGTGATCAAGTCAAGGCCAAGGTGACTCAGCTTGAGAATATTGAAACCAAGTTACAGCTCGCCGATTTTCTGACGAAGGCGATTTTGACCAGCAAGTTCCACTTTCTCGTGGCAAAGACAAACGTTGGAGACTTCTAGTCGAGGAGGAGTGTTGATGATGTACACTTTGTGTACGCTTAAACGTCTTGATGACGTTTGATTGTAATCGTTTTGAAGCGGACACAAAAGTGAAACCTCAGCAGTCGGTTGTATGACAGGGAAACGACACAGGCGAGACCATCGTAGTGCTTCAACGATAAGTAGCTGAATGCATATGCAAGTTTGCTAAAAACTAATATACTTTCCCATTTGCTTCCTGACTACTAGTTGCCCTCCCTCTGCAATATTGCCTTAAAAATATGGTGACCTTCTTTTAGTCTATGATCGCTTGCTAAAAGCACACAAATTTTGTTAGTCAGAATAGTGATCATATTATTTAAACAGGCAGCGTATCGACGAAGCTTATTACATTCCCGCCTTTATTTTCCCCGCCCTACGTAAATATTGTGCTCAGTACACAAAACCAACAGTATATCCGCGTCGCCAAAATCGCCAGTGGCCCTAGTCGCCATGTACTACGTGTACCATACTTACCGTCTTCTTTTGCGCCTTCCTTTACCACTTCTGAGGGTCCCGCTAGTTCCAAACGCGATGTGTCTCTTGTCAGCGCACGTGATCCTCCTATATGCATGAGTACAATAATTACGTTCATTTTTTCTTCCCCTTCATTTACCAAGTGTTGTCTTTACTCTTATGTTTCTTCTGCTGGACGACAAGGCTTTGAGTCCGACTGTCAGTAGTTGTTCTGCTCGATCTTCTCCGTCTGCACGTATCGGGCTGTACGCTTGGTACTCGACATCTTCGAGTCCATTTTAGCAAATTGATACTCTAGAATGCTTTTTCCGCCATGTTTTCCCGGTTTTAAGCTTGTCGACATCAAATAACATGTTATAAACAAAGTCTTTTTTGATCGGGTGGATGTGGACCCTACAAAGGACATTGAAAGAGGGCTAAAGAGCTGCTTTTGTGGCCAATGTACGATATTTACGTAGGATGAAGAAAATAAGGCGGGGAACCTAAAAAAGAGCTTTCGCATCGACATAATTCTTACAGAATAATTGGTAAAGACACACCGCACGTATTCTGCCAACCAATCGTGCAAATCCCCGCGTAGAATCTGAATCTACGCGGTCAGCAGATCAGTGTCACTTCGGTGTTTGCTGTGCTCTATCACCTTCCAACTTGTACCATGCGAATCGCCTTTTCTGTTTTCCTTCTTCTAGGCACCATCTCGATGTGCCGTGTCGACCTCGTTTCGGGTCTCAAGGTCTCGGCCGATGGTCAACCTCCCCGGGAAAAGAATTTGGCGATTCGTGGCCTCGAGATTGCGACTGGAGACGACGGAAGGTCGGTCTTAAGGAACGACAAGGAGATGCATCGGGAACCAAGAGGCGTCTTTGACAGGCTGGCAGCTTTCTTGCGTCGAGCCCCAAAAACCAGCAAAATGGACCCACGCGGGGCAGAAGACGCCTTGACACACGTGAGGGCAGTTGTCGACCGCGGTGGAATGTCGTCGACCAAGTTCACGCCGGGACAGGTGAAAGCCTTGAAGAGGTACCGAGCGGAGAAACCGGTCAACTGGTTCGAGTTGGCGTACTACTTGCATTTCACGTTGGGCCTTTCGATGGCTGCGTTTATTATGTGGGGCGCCTACTATCATGGGTGGCGCCCTTATATGATAAGTGGCCCGCATAGGAATCCCTGATCCAGAACGGTCAGCCCGAAGAAGACTCGTGTCAAGACACTTGAGGCTTCCGCAATTGCATTTTTTCGATTAGATTCTGTCGATCATCCCTGGTTGTACGAATTCGCACACTTGGCCGTCGTGCTCGTGTAATACGAATCTAGTGGACGTCGAGCACGTATGGATACGACTCACACGGAGCGATACCACGCAACGTTGTTGATGTGCAGGTAATGGTGGTAGATGTTAATTGAATATTTTGCGTCAACTATCAGAATAATGGTGAATTGACGAGAGTGAATATAACGTCACTTGTGCAGCTCGTCAACTCGAAGATGCATCAACCAGCTCACTGACATCGGCGTGTTTCTTCTCAGCGGTTGGATCGTCATTCCCATGTTGGTCAGTGTGGTGGCGCAATCAAAAGGATACACGACTCAAGTCGCAATACTTTCGCATCTGGAAATGTCGATACTGCACACTCATTACTGTGGCATCGTGAAAGCTGACAGCAAAAGTGCGGGTGAAGAATACGTATGATTGTAACTAATACAGAGGCAGATTTATTACTACCCACCGCTTCTGGTTTGCACGATGGAAGCCACGACACTACCCTTCGGCCAGAGCCAGCAATTTCTTAGAGTACGAACCCGCTAGAACTGCAAGCACGAGTGACAACAGACCGCACTGCATCATGTAAAAGAAGGATACTCGACGCGGTGGCAGCATCTTACTCGCTTGTCATGGTGATAGCACCATGGCAAACAATCGGTTTATGCATCATTTATATTCTTGTCATTATAGCAAACCTTACTGATCTTGTTTTTAACGACATTGGCAATATGTCATTCTGTTTATATCGTCTACATCTACAGGAGAGGTTGCTGAAGGTGCCGGAGGTGCCATTTGACGACACGCTCAGACTTCATGGCTGGCTAAATTCGATTTCAACAAAAGTGACATTTGTAGTTGTTTAGTGCCTTTGCTTGATTGAACGGCGATAAATCGTGCTTTGTGTTGACCTGAGGGTGACTTGAGGCACTAATACAGACCTTTTACAATCAAGTTTCCGCTTAGTATCACACGTTACATCCAATAGCGCAAGGAGGTATCGGTAGCAATATTGCAGGCTTGGATTAATTACCCTGGCAGCACCAAACGAACAGACCCATGCTAGCTCTGTCTTTCATGTTGGCCACCTTCCTCATATGCTTGATCGCATAAACATTGCCTTTTATTGCCGCATCTTTGTTGAACGTCCGGCGACTTTTGCTGCAGCATGCTGTAGACGGCATCAAAACAAGGTAAGGCACCCATTTAAAAATGACTGATTTACGTGATGGGTGTACATATACGTGTTATATTGCGTCAAAAAGCATCGTTGGGGGGGTAGCATTTGGATGAGAGAGAAGATGCAATGCTTGTAGTGTGATTGGCATCCAGTATTGAGAAATGTGACGCTATTTCTGCAAAATTTATGTCAAATTTAGTAAATCACAACTTGTCGAATATTTATTATTTTCAAAATAGATGGTGGGTGTTTGACGAAAATTTGGTGGGTGCTTAACAGAAACCTGGTGGGCTGGGTGGCAAAAATCGGGTGGGTAATTACGGCTTGCTTTAAAATACGAAATGATATAAGTACTCATTACCATTAGGTACTGCTTTCGGTTACGTAAATACAATCAGAGCACAGTGTTCTACACACGATTGTTTCACATCTAGCAATTTTACAACTTTGTATCATTTTATGCAAATAATCCATACAATACAGATTCCGACACAATTTTCATCCGACAAATAATGGCGACAAATTAGTGAGCTCTAATATAAAGATGAACTCCCCTATTTAGAGAGCTTGATTATTGTAGACTACGAACTAACTTACTGTACAATGTTTTGGCTTGTGTCGGCACTTGTTATTCGACATAAGTCCAGAGATTCAACGAATGTTACGCTGCTGGAAGCTTGTAGGTAATGAACGTTGCCTATGTACCGATTATGTACTTCTTTGCTAATAGAGAAGGTAGGCAGGTTGCCGGCTCTGACGTCGCTGGATGTGATCGTTTTGCAATACAGGGCTGCCACTCACAGCTTGGGAGCCGCTGCGTGGGCAAAACTTGGCGGAATTGTGGCGCTGATGCTCCGTGGGGAGTGTAAATTTGTGCAGATATGCTCCAACGCGAATGTGCGCTTGCAGCTGCTGTGTTGGTGATGGGAAGTGAGCTTCGACACAAGTAAGTACGGTGTCGTGAATTACTATATTGAGCGTGTGTTTATATGTAGTTCACTTGACGCTTTTAAGTGCTAGTTGATACCGCTGCAGTTGCTACTGCTATGTACATCCGTGTCACATTATCAAGTTAAAATATGACTTGGATAGTGATATTCGCATCTTATTATTGACGATCTCGTACAGATTTGGCGAGTGGCTGCTAGATACCATAAGTCGCGCGGTACCGTAAGACCCATTTCGAGTATCGATGGATTATAAAGGGTGAGTGTAAATTCAACGATACGTTGTTTTTTCGGCATGTAGTAGGTCGTTAACTATAGAATGCGTCGACAAGCGCCTGCTCGTTTATGTGGTTGTGATGAAAGCAGTACTACATATGTCACCGTTAAATTGCTTGGTGAAGCCCTTGTTCGCCTACAGATTTTCCTATTTCTATTGACATCGTGTTTCAGGCGGCTGATCTTGCTTTCGTCGGTGATCTTCCACTAGGATGAAAAGGCTTCGGAAACTGGTGTTGTAAAGCAACTGCAGATTGCTAAGTTTAAGCGCAATATGCGCTTACTAGTACCAGGTACTTGACACGGAACGATGATGTGCCTGACACAAAGAAAGCTGTATATAATATTGGACGCAAAGAACTTACTTACTGTATTACGTTTCGGCCTGCGTTGGCAACAGTACAGATCGTGCGCTGATACCAGCGAGGCGAAATATTTGCTGGACGCTGCTACAGGAACAGCAAATTCTGTAGATGTACAGTGCTCCTCTTGTGGGTATCGATTGGCGTCTGGGACCATAGAGTAACGGGGCACCCTCAAGATTGTACTGGTAACAGTACAAGCTACTTATTCTGATGACAGAATGAGGCGGAGCCGCGTAACTTTACTTATACTGGTACGTGCAGAGGAAGACGGTAAGGAGAATCGAGTACTTGGTTTAAGTAAAAAGTAGAACTGTATTTATCATAGTTAATGTCTGCAATAAATCCCTATTTATCTTCATCTAACTATGTCTAAATACAAATGTGTAAATTGATTATCTGCTCACCACTCATTGCGTGCGTCTGTCGTGGCGCGTCTTCGTTGGTTGATATAATGGCCTATATCAACCAATTAGGAACTACTCGTAAGTGCTACAGAATATTTGTCCTTATGACAATATTCTGAGAATATAACTCTTATAGTTATATTCTATTAACAATTTCTTATAAATTGTTATGTAACGATTCACCCCGTTACATCACCCCCCCCCTTAACCATCAGTGACTGATTGACTAAATGGATACTCGTCCCAAATCATTTGGGACAGGGTTTGCACTTGTTGGTCCGAGTCCACTTTCCAACATCTCATCGCATGGTAAACAAGCCCATGCGATGCGCGAGCAAGGCCGCTGAGAGCGCGTCTGCACGTCTCTGTGCAGACGCCGAATGTAACGGGGTGAATCGTTACATAACAATTTATAAGAAATTGTTAATAGAATATAACTATAAGAGTTATATTCTCAGAATATTGTCATAAGGACAAATATTTTGTAGCACTTACGAGTAGTTCCTAATTGGTTGATATAGGCCATTATATCAACCAACGAAGACGCGCCACGACAGACGCACGCAATGAGTGGTGAGCAGATAACTGATTTACACATTTGTATTTAGACATAGTTAGATGAAGATAAATAGGGATTCATTGCAGACATTAACTATGATAAATACAGTTCTACTTTTTACTCTAACCGAGTACTCGCTTCTTCTTACCGTCTTCCTCTGCACGTACGAGTGTACGTGAAGTTACGAGGCACCGCCTTATTCTGTCATCAGAATAAGTGGCTTGTACTGTCACCAGTACAAGCTTCAGGGTGCCCCGTTACACCTGGTAGCACTTCGTAGTCCGTCCAAGGACCGCGTTCACATCCAACATGAATATGTTGGATGATGAAGATGACCAAAGCTTTCACGCTACGCGTGACGGCTACTCCCATTTGAGCGATGTCGAATGGGATGCGGTTGAACGAATGGGTTCGACCATGGGCATCCATGCTGTTAGCGTCATGCTAGAGGCTCTCAATAGAGATGCCCAACATGATACTATCGCCAAGTTCATTCAAAATGAACTTGACGCAGAACGCGAGAAAGTAGCCTTGCTTCACCAACAAGGTTCTCAACAAGCAGAGTTGTTGAGAGAACAAGGTGCTCAACAGTTTGAACTGTTGAGACAGCAGCAGGCTGCTGCTGGCGGGTCGATGCACTCGCGTCGACCCGAGACTTTGAAGATTGACATTTCAAAGTATAGGGGGGTCGAAGAAGACTCCCTCTTGAGATGGTTCGTCGAATTGGATGACGCCATAAGGGCGCGTCGCATCGACGACGGGGATATGCAAGTTGCATTTGCCCAGTCAAATCTGGCAGGACGTGCCAAGACTTGGGCACTGGGGCTCAAGTTGCACGACCCATATGCGTTTGGGTCGTTGGAAGTCTTCAAGTCGCGGCTCAGACAAACGTTTGAACCGCCTAGAGCTGAGTTCAGGGCTCGAACCGAACTCTTGAAGCTCAAACAGGGTAAGCGTGATGTGCACGCTTACGCCCAACATATACGACATCTTACGAGTTGTATAAGTTCCAATCCGTGGAAGAACACACGTTGGTTTCGGTGTTCATGCAGGGTCTTGCGGATGGTCCCGTAAAGACTCACCTGTTCCGGCTTGAACTAGATTCACTAGAACAAGCCATTTCCATTGTGGAGCAGGAAGACTTCAGTCTGAGACAGGCTCGCGCCAGCTCGACATCATATCGTCAACCGCGACGATTTGACAACGGAGGTCCAGAGCTGATGGAACTCTGTTATGTAGAGAGCGAGAAGGCTCGCTCTACAGGCTACAAGAAGTTGCAGAGATGCAACAGATGTCAAAAGACAGGACAATACGCTTACGAGTGTAGTGCCCCTCGTCCAGTGTCTCGCGACACTGGGCGTAGTGACCGTCCACCCATGAGAAAAAGGCAGGGACGAGGGTCCGCAGTTGGTGCAAAGACGCAACAACGGGATGGACCGTCAAAAAACGGACAGGATCAGTAGGTGCGGAGCACCCTACTGGTCTAGCAACGTCAAGAGAATTTGTAGGCCTCTTGATGAAGGTTGCTCCCAACACACAAACGTTGTGCGTTGCTGCTCTAGGTAATGAGGTCTCACTCATTACCTTGAAACTCGAAGTGACGAATAAGTTGTCCCTTCGAGCTCTAGTCGATTGTGGGGAGTCCAACAATTTTATGCGACGCCAATCGCTAGAAGATGGTCACTTTAAATTCAGTGAATGTGACACACCTCCTACGAGGATGACGGTACGTCTTGCGACAGGCGCATCCGTAACCGTCATGAAGCGTATAGTGAAGATCCACTATACGCTAGAAGATACCCAATATGACGATGACTTTATCGTATTGGATTTGGATGACAAATTTGATGTCATCCTTGGAATACCGTGGCTCAGAAGGTACGAACCACGAGTAAACTGGCAACATCGGACAGTAACGATGCCTGCCGCTTGTTCATCAGATGGCCATCTGATGAACGTTTTGGAGCGTCCACAAGCGTGTGGATGTACTACGAGTGAGTGCGATGGCCTCACTTGTGGTACGGTCGTTAGTACGACTGCACAAAACCTTAGTGTACCAAACGGTTACACTTCGGAATAAAGTTCCGGCGGCTGTGAGGAAACACAGGCTGCACCGAAGGTCCACCACTCGAATAAGTCGAGTGGACTGGGACAAAGATGTATCCCTAGCGGGGAACATCTAGAAGAGAAACAATCGATCGCTCAGGTTAAGCAAAACAATAATCCTAGATCGACTGGAGAGTCTTTCGTAGAGGATCTCGCTGTGGTTGCGCAACCCCAGCTAGAGGAAAGGGAATAAGTCCCAAGATTACAAATACGGCGGAAATAAGTTCCCCGAAACCCGCGGGAATAAGTCCCCGGGAAGACGAAGGAATAAGTCCTTCGAAGCCTGAGGGAATAAGTCCCCAGGAAATGACAGAGACATTGAATGTCATAGTCAATAACGGATCAAGTGTAGGCGCTTATACACTTGATCTGATTGCGCCTCCGAAGTTAACTTCGGAGATCACTCAGTTGCCAACGCTCGAACATAAAAGGTTCTTGCGTGATCTGCGTAGTGGCAAAGTCAAGCAGATCTGCGTACTCGTCGCTGACGACGCGTGTGTAACCGACATAATGTCAGCAACAGTGTTCACTGAGAACGAGAGAGTTCTCAGTAGTTCATCTATGGACGAGAGTGTCCTAGATGAAAAGACACGAATTGAGCGATATGACTCCCAATCATGGGAATCGCTCAAGACAAATCCTCTCTATGAAGATTTGGTTGAATTCAAGGATGTATTCCCTGAAACTGTTAAGTGCGAATTACCGAAGGATAAAGGTATTCGACACGAGGTCGAGCTTAAACCAGGCTCGAAGTACTGTGTCATGAAGCAGTGGCCACTGCCTCGTGAACAAGTACTTGCGATCGACAAGTTCTTTGCCGATCGTTTAGCTGCGGGCCATGTGAGGGAATCAACTTCCCCACATAGCTCTCCGACCTTCTGTGTGCGAAAAGCAACAGGAGGGTGGCGGATTGTGCATGCATTTAACGAGTTGAATGCTGCAACGGTACCGGCTCAGACGCCGATACCGAGGAAGGACGTAATCATTGATGGTATGTCAAAGAGTACCATCTTTTCGTCCATGGATTTGATGGATGGCCTCTATCAAATCCTTATGCTGGAACGGGATATACCCTAAACCGCAGTAAGCACGCCTAGCGGCATGCTCTGGGAGTGGCTAGTAATGCCACAAGGGCTCAGTAATGCCCCTGCCACGTTCAACATATGTGTATCACATCTTTTGAGACCAGTACGAGAATTCGCGCCGAGTTATTTCGATGACGTATTCATCCATAGTCGAGCTATGGATGGAAAGTCGGACGTTGAGGTTCACAGGTACCACGTCCGACAAGTTCTTACAATCATGCGAAAGCATCAATTGTATTCTAACCTCAAGAAGTGTATATTTGCAGCAAGCGAAATACCACTTCTTGGGTGCATCGTTGGTAAGAACGGTGTACGTCTTGATCCCGAAAAGATCAAGGCGATCACCGACTGGCCTGTGCCGGTCGATGTCAAAGGTCTTCGAAAACCCCTTGGGCTAGCGGCGTATTTGCATAAGTATTCACGCAATTACGCCGAGATGACTGTGCACCTCTCTCGTTTGTTGAAAAAGAACGAGAGGTGGTTATGGAACGCTGAATGTCAACGCTCCTTTGAGGGTATCAAGCAGAGCTTGATACAATCTCCAGTCCTAGCAATAGCCGATCAGGACAGGCCATTTCATGTGGTCTGTGATGCCAGCGATTTCGCAATCGGTATGCATTAATGCAGTACGACCTAGAAGGCGTTGAACGCGTCGTCTGCTATCAGTCGCGTCAGCTGCAACCAGCTGAGCGGAACTATCCAGTGCATGACAAGGAACCCCTTGCCATGAAGTATGCACTCGCGAAGTTCAGAGTCTATCTATTAGGAGATAGACCCTTCATTGTTTACACTGACCATGCGTCATTACGCACGGCAGTGAACAGCCCGCACCTTTCACAACGAATGGCGCGGTGGTTGTCATTCTTTGCAGAATACAACTTTACGGTCGAGTACAAACCAGGACGGCTTAATGTCGTCGCTGATGCACTCTCACGTCGTCCCGACTTTGAAACAGTCGCGAAACCCAACAGTGAGACAGTCACTGTTGCGGTTATGACGTCCTCAGTCCCATCTACAACGTTGTATGATGATGTGAGGCGGGCATACGCCCAAGATGGTAAGATAGTGAAGTTGTTGACACATCTCTCCCAACCATCTCGAGAATCGTTGAAACGATTGTCGTCTGCGTATCGATCTGCATCAGATCGATACACTACTCGTAACGGTTTATTGTATTATACAGCCGTTTCTGGTGACACACCACGTGTTGTCATTCCAGATGATACTGATCTGCGTTTGCGGATCATGTTCGAGTATCACGATGCTCCTATAGGAGGACATCGTGGCCGAGAGAAAACATATCTCACGGTAAGTAGAGACTTTTACTGGCCCCGCCAGTATCAGTTTGTGCGAAAGTATGTTCGCGCATGCGAAGTCTGTCAACGAGTGAAGTCAAGTCCTTCACTGCGTGCACCTTTACAGCCTCTACCGGTTCCGGCTGAGTGCTGGGAATCCATCTCAATGGATTTCGTCTTCGGGTTACCCAAAGACGCACGCGGGAATACAGGTATTCTCGTATTTGTTGACAGATTCAGCAAAATGGTACACCTTGCGGCTGTACCAGAGACAATCACGGCAAGTGGCTGTGCTTGTGTCTTTATTGACACCATCTTCCAACTTCATGGGTTGCCCCGTGAACTCGTATCAGACAGAGATCCACGCTTCACAGCTGATTTCTGGCGTTCCGTGTTCAAATCACTCGGAACGCGCTTGAAGATGTCAACATCGGATCATCCAGAGTCAGATGGTCAGACGGGACGTGCCAATCGTGTCCTCGAAGAGATACTTCGAGGATACGTACACTTCTTTAACAGTTGAAGTGAGTTCTTGCCAATGGTAGAGTTTGCCATCAACAACTCGGTGCATGCGTCCACGACACATACACCGTTTTACGTGAATGGCTTGCGCAATCCGCGTGTACCCACCTTACTAGAGTGTAACTCTGGTTTAAGGGGGGAGGGACTCGCGCGAGCAAAAACCGATTTGGCTCACGCTCATCACGCTCTGACGAAGAAGTCATTGCGTTTGATGCCGATATCGATAACATCGATATCGAAGAAGATGATGCCAGTGAGAGTGCGGAAGCCCTCACTGAAGAAGATGATCCCAGTGAGAGTGCGGAAGCCCACACTGAAGAAAATATTGATGTTGCTGCAGTGCGCTCACAGCACACTGAAGCTAACGAGTCATCAGATGAGTTCATACTGGCTCGTGAAACGGTAGTCCGTTTTGTGCAAGACTCCATCGCCGAAGCGGTGGATAAGCAAAAGCAAAACGCTGACAAGAATGGAAGGGCAAACACTCTTTTATTTAATAAAGGTGACTTAGTCCTACTGTCTACGGTTAATCTACCAAAGCATGTAGTGACTAACTTGGGTAGCAGTAAACTTCTACCCAAGTACATTGGCCCATTTCGTGTATTGCACCGCCTAGGCAATGCATACACGATCGAGTTACCACGTAAGATGCGAACGCATCCCACGTTTTACGTTGGTCGGCTTAAGCCGTACCATCAGTACGCTGTTTCTTCCGATGAAGAACGCCCTTGCGATCAAGCATCTCACTGATAGCCTTGTGCTCCCGATGGTGGGCATCAACAAGGGTCTGAAGATCAGCTATCTCATCCCGAGACCGATCAGCAATCCCACGAGCTACCCTTAGCTCGTCACGAAGAGATGTCAGAGATCTCTCGTTCTCAAGCTGAGCAAAGGCAAACTCAGCTCGATGCTTCGAGGCAGTGTCCGCCATTTGGAGACGCCTATTCCGCTCATGTTCGAGATCGTCGCGTAACCCTTGCGTTACGCGATCAAAGAAGCTCTCGGGTACACACCGATCCACATGATCGTGTGGAGAGCGTCTTTCCTCCTCCTCCACCTCCATTAGAGGACTCTCGCGGTGGCCAGCGCTATATAGTTGAGCAGCTGTTGAACCACCGCGACGTGAACGGACGTCGGACGAGTTATCTCGTCCGATGGCGCGGTTATCCCCCGTCCTGGGATTCTTGGGAGCCCCGCTCTCAACTGATGATTGACGTACTGGGTCTGGTTGAGCAGTACGACGCGGCACATCCTGTGCCGCAGAAGGACCGCCGGAGAAAGCCTTCCCGGCACGGTCGTAAAGGGATTTCAGGTTGTCAATCCCTTCGTACATCTCAGTAGAGACACGTACGCGCCACCACGGGCTGGTAAGGAGGTAAGCCTCCTTAGGTGCTCGTGAAGAGTTGTTCACACAACATGGGCACGAGTTTTCCCAAGAGAGGCAGGGTAATCCTTTCTCCCTTGACAGACGATGCAGCTTGTAGCGTGCACCTGTCGGGGTTCTCTTCTCAAAATTATCACGAGCTTTGATAAGTTTGTCGTTCCAAGCGTCACGACCTACATCCTCGAGGTTATGGATGTAGGCGTTCCACGCCTGAAGTAGTGAGGGACCATCACGTTTGTGATTCCCACTGTACCATTGATGTCTAAAGAAAGCATCGATGAAGAATTCATGTTCAGCGCGATAGCTTTTCGCGCTGGGGTCAAGGTGATGGATCCTTGACGAATCGAACAATCGTGTTCGATAACGAGCACTCGTCGTCGCCGACAAGTGATCCATGACTGATTTAGGAGGCATCCATGCCTTCTTCTCAGGAGCGAGACGCAACACATTGCGGTCCCGCTCTTCCTGCGACGTGCCGACAGAAGGACTGGCACCTCGTTGCGAAGTGGTGTCCATAGGAGAACCGACACCACTGTTAGCGCCCGAGTCTCGCGACCTCGAGCGCCTTCGCTTCGGCGATGGTTCATCTGATTCATCAGATGAACCAAAGATGCTGCGACGCAAAGCATCGTCCATGCCACGCTTGGCAGGCGGCTTAGATTCAATCGCCGTCGATACGGATCCGTCATCCGTATCAGGAGAGTACGAGACACCGAGCTCGTACTCTGTGAAGACACGAGTGTCTTCATGACCAGCGCCTGCATCACCAAGTGACACAGGCTGAGTCGCTTCAGCAACCGATGAGACATCAGTTGCTGTTGTTTCTGCTTCGGCGTCCGCACAGAGACGTGCAGACGCGCTCTCGGCGGCCTTGCTCGCGCATCGCATGGGCTTGTTTACCATGCGATGAGATGTTGGAAAGTGGACTCGGACCAACAAGTGCAAACCCTGTCCCAAATGATTTGGGACGAGTATCCATTTAGTCAATCAGTCACTGATGGTTAAGGGGGGGTGATGTAACGGGGTGAATCGTTACATAACAATTTATAAGAAATTGTTAATAGAATATAACTATAAGAGTTATATTCTCAGAATATTGTCATAAGGACAAATATTTTGTAGCACTTACGAGTAGTTCCTAATTGGTTGATATAGGCCATTATATCAACCAACGAAGACGCGCCACGACAGACGCACGCAATGAGTGGTGAGCAGATAATCAATTTACACATTTGTATTTAGACATAGTTAGATGAAGATAAATAGGGATTCATTGCAGACATTAACTATACTAAATACAGTTCTACTTTTTACTTTAACCAAGTACTCGCTTCTTCTTACCGTCTTCCTCTGCACG
The DNA here is from genome assembly GCA_921007115.2 of Peronospora matthiolae. Lineage (NCBI taxonomy): Eukaryota > Oomycota > Peronosporomycetes > Peronosporales > Peronosporaceae > Peronospora > Peronospora matthiolae. Next base: position 618,215 of record CAKLBY020000259.1, read on the forward strand.
TACGAGTGTACGTGAAGTTACGAGGCACCGCCTTATTCTGTCATCAGAATAAGTGGCTTGTACTGTCACCAGTACAAGCTTCAGGGTGCCCCGTTACACCGAAGCAGAAACCACAGCAACTGATGTCTCATCGGTTGCTAAAGCGTCTCAGCCTATATCACCTAATGATTCAGGCGCTCGTCATGAAGACACTATTTTTACAGAGTATAAGCTCAGTCTCTCATACTCTCCTGATACGGATGACGGATCCGTATCGACGGCGATTGAATCTAAGCCGCCTTCCAAGCGTGGCATGGATGATGCTACGCGCCTTAGCATCTTTGGTTCATCTGATTATTCAGACGAACCATCGCCGAAGCGAAGGCGCTCGAGGTCGCGAGACTCGGGCGCTAACATTGGTGTCGGTTTTCCTATGGACACCACTTCGCAACGAGGTGCCAGTCCTTCTGTCGGCACGTCGCAGGAAGAGCGGGACCGCAATGTCTTGCGTCTCGCTCCTGAGAAGAAGGCATGGATGCCTCCAAAATCAGTCATGGATCACTTGTCGGCGACGACGAGTGCTCGTTATCGAACACGATTGTTCGATTCGTCAAGGATCCATCACCTTGACCCCAGCGCGAAAAACTATCGCACTGAACATGAGTTCTTCATCGATGCTTTCTTTAAGCATCGATGGTATAGTGGGAATCGAAACGTGATGGTCCGTCACTGCTTCAAGCGTGGAACGCTTACATCCATAACCTTGAGAATGTAGGTCGTGACGCTTGGAACGACAAACTTATCAAAGCTCGTGATAATTTTGAGAAGAGAACCCCGACAGGTGCATGCTAAAAGCTGCATTGGCTGTCAAAGGAGAAAGGGTTACCCTGCCTCTCTTGGAGAGACCCGTGCCCTTGTTCTGTAAACAACTCAGCGCGCGCACCTAAGGAGGCTTACCTCCCTAATAGCCCGTGGTGGCGCGTACGTATATCTACTGAGATGTACGAAGGGATTGACAACCTGAAATCCCTTTACGACCGTGCCGGGAAGGCTTTCTCCGGCGGTCCTTCTGCGGCACAGGATGTGCCGCGTCGTACTGCTCGACCAGACCCAGTACGTCAATCATCAGTTGAGAGCGGGGCTCCCAAGAATCCCAGGACGGGGGATAACCGCGCCATCGGACGAGATAACTCGTCCGACGTCCGTTCACGTCGCGGTGGTTCAACAGCTGCTCAACTATATAGCGCTGGCCACCGCGAGAGTCCTCTAATGGAGGTGGAGGAGGAGGAAAGACGCTCTCCACACGATCATGTGGATCGGTGTGTACCCGAGAGCTTCTTTGATCGCGTAACGCAAGGGTTACGCGACGATCTCGAACATGAGCGGAATAGGCGTCTCCAAATGGCGGACACTGCCTCGAAGCATCGAGCTGAGTTTGCCTTTGCTCAGCTTGAGAACGAGAGATCTCTGACATCTCTTCGTGACGAGCTAAGGGTAGCTCGTGGGATTGCTGATCGGTCTCGGGATGAGATAGCTGATCTTCAGACCCTTGTTGATGCCCACCATCGGGAGCACAAGGCTATCTGTGAGATGCTTGATCGCAAGGGCGTTCTTCATCGGAAGAAACAGCGTACTGATGGTACGGCTTAAGCCGACCAACGTAAAACGTGGGATGCGTTCGCATCTTACGTGGTAACTCGATCGTGTATGCATTGCCTAGGCGGTGCAATACACGAAATGGGCCAATGTACTTGGGTAGAAGTTTACTGCTACCCAAGTTAGTCACTACATGCTTTGGTAGATTAACCGTAGACAGTAGGACTAAGTCACCTTTATTAAATAAAGGAGTGTTTGCCCTTCCATTCTTGTCAGCGTTTTGCTTTTGCTTATCCACCGCTTCGGCGATGGAGTCTTGCACAGAACGGACTACCGTTTCACGAGCCAGTATGAACTAATCTGATGACTCGTTAGCTTCAGTGTGCTGTGAGTGCACTGCAGCAACATCAATCTTTTCTTCAGTGAGGGCTTCCGCGCTCTCACTGGCATCATCTTCTTCGATATCGATGTTATCGATATCGGCATCAAACGCAATGACCTCTTCGTCAGAGCGTGATGAGCGTGAACCAAATCGGTTTTTGCTCGCGCGAGTCCCTCCCCCCTTAAACCAGAGTTACACTCTAGTAAGGTGGGTACACGCGGATGGCGCAAGCCATTCACGTAAAACGGTGTATGTGTCGTGGACGCATGCACCGAGTTGTTGATGGCAAACTCTACCATTGGCAAGAACTCACTTCAACTGTTAAAGAAGTGTACGTATCCTCGAAGTATCTCTTCGAGGACACGATTGGCACGTCCCGTCTGACCATCTGACTCTGGATGATCAGACGTCGACATCTTCAAGCGCGTTCCGAGTGATTTGAACACGGAACGCCAGAAATCAGCTGTGAAGCGTGGATCTCTGTCTGATACGAGTTCACGGGGCAACCCATGAAGTCGGAAGATGGTGTCAATAAAGACACAAGCACAGCCACTTGCCGTGATTGTCTCTGGTACAGCCGCAAGGTGTACCATTTTGCTGAATCTGTCAACAAATACGAGAATACCTGTATTCCCGCGTGCGTCTTTGGGTAACCCGAAGACGAAATCCATTGAGATGGATTCCCAGCACTCAGCCGGAACCGGTAGAGGCTGTAAAGGTGCACGCAGTGAAGGACTTGACTTCACTCGTTGACAGACTTCGCATGCGCGAACATACTTTCGCACAAACTGATACTGGCGGGGCTAGTAAAAGTCTCTACTTACCGTGAGATATGTTTTCTCTCGGCCACGATGTCCTCCTATAGGAGCATCGTGATACTCGAACATGATCCGCAAACGCAGATCAGTATCATCTGGAATGACAACACGTGGTGTGTCACCAGAAACGGCTGTATAATACAATAAACCGTTACGAGTAGTGTATCGATCTGATGCAGATCGATACGCAGACGACAATCGTTTCAACGATTCTCGAGATGGTTGGGAGAGATGTGTCAACAACTTCACTATCTTACCATCTTGGGCGTATGCCCGCCTCACATCATCATACAACGTTGTAGATGGAACTGAGGACGTCATAACCGCAACAGTGACTGTCTCACTGTTGGGTTTCGCGACTGTTTCAAAGTCGGGACGACGTGAGAGTGCATCAGCGACGACATTAAGCCGTCCTGGTTTGTACTCGACCGTAAAGTTGTATTCTGCAAAGAATGACAACCACCGCGCCATTCGTTGTGAAAGGTGCGGGCTGTTCACTGCCGTGCGTAATGACGCATGGTCAGTGTAAACAATGAAGGGTCTATCTCCTAATAGATAGACTCTGAACTTCGCGAGTGCATACTTCATGGCAAGGGGTTCCTTGTCATGCACTGGATAGTTCCGCTCAGCTGGTTGCAGCTGACGCGACTGATAGCAGACGACGCGTTCAACGCCTTCTAGGTCGTACTGCATTAATGCATACCGATTGCGAAATCGCTGGCATCACAGACCACATGAAATGGCCTGTCCTGATCGGCTATTGCTAGGACTGGAGATTGTATCAAGCTCTGCTTGATACCCTCAAAGGAGCGTTGACATTCAGCGTTCCATAACCACCTCTCGTTCTTTTTCAACAAACGAGAGAGGTGTACAGTCATCTCGGCGTAATTGCGTGAATACTTATGCAAATACGCCGCTAGCCCAAGGGGTTTTCGAAGACCTTTGACATCGACCGGCACAGGCCAGTCGGTGATCGCCTTGATCTTTTCGGGATCAAGACGTACACCGTTCTTACCAACGATGCACCCAAGAAGTGGTATTTCGCTTGCTGCAAATATACACTTCTTGAGGTTAGAATACAATTGATGCTTTCGCATGATTGTAAGAACTTGTCGGACGTGGTACCTGTGAACCTCAACGTCCGACTTTCCATCCATAGCTCGACTATGGATGAATACGTCATCGAAATAACTCGGCGCGAATTCTCGTACTGGTCTCAAAAGATGTGATACACATATGTTGAACGTGGCAGGGGCATTACTGAGCCCTTGTGGCATTACTAGCCACTCCCAGAGCATGCCGCTAGGCGTGCTTACTGCGGTTTAGGGTATATCCCGTTCCAGCATAAGGATTTGATAGAGGCCATCCATCAAATCCATGGACGAAAAGATGGTACTCTTTGACATACCATCAATGATTACGTCCTTCCTCGGTATCGGCGTCTGAGCCGGTACCGTTGCAGCATTCAACTCGTTAAATGCATGCACAATCCGCCACCCTCCTGTTGCTTTTCGCACACAGAAGGTCGGAGAGCTATGTGGGGAAGTTGATTCCCTCACATGGCCCGCAGCTAAACGATCGGCAAAGAACTTGTCGATCGCAAGTACTTTTTCACGAGGCAGTGGCCACTGCTTCATGACACAGTACTTCGAGCCTGGTTTCAGTTCGATCTCATGCCAAGAGCCTTTATCCTTTGGCAGCTCGCGTGGCACTAATTCGGGAAAATCCCTCAATTCGATTAATTCTTGTACAAAGGATTTGTCTTCAAAGACTTCCAAGATTAAGACGTGTACCGCTTAATCTGGATCTTCTAATCGACGACACTTTCATCCATCGATGAGCTACTGAGAACCCGTTCGATCTCATTAAGCACTTGTACCAGCCGAATATCGGCGACGTACTCGTCCTCTGTGATAAGTACACAGATCTGCTTGATCTTTTCACGACGCATATCTCGCAAGAATCTTTTAGATTTTAGCATTGGCAAATTGATTACCTTTGGAGCTGATTTCGGGGGTGTAACCAGATCAAGTGTATAAGCGCCTACACTTGATCCCTTATTCACCAAGACATTCACTGTCTCGGTGATTTCCTGGGTAAACAAATCCGCAGGTGGTTGTGAAAACACACCCTCAACATAACTCTCTCACGAGTTATCAATCTCAGGAACGCTGGAACTTTCTTCTGATACGTGTGCTGACTGTGGGTGTACTACCACGTCACGTCCTCTTCGATCGACTCTCTTTCAGTCAATCGGGCTTGCTCCACGATCAAATCTCTGATAGTCGACCTTGCTTCAATGTGTCGTTCATCCTGGACAACACTAATTTCTTTTCTCGGATGCACCCTTATTGGTGTGCATCCTTGTTCTAGTCCACTCGATCTCTTCGAGTGGTGAACCTTCGGCGCAGCCAGTGTCTCTACACAGGTCCCGGAAGCTGGTTCAACAGTGTAGTGGCCTACTAAACTGTGACCTTGTGCAGTCATAATAACGACCGTACCGCAAGTCAGGCCATCGCACTCACTCGTGGTATATCCACACGCTTGTAGACGCTCTTATACGTTCATCAGATTTACATCTGATGACTAACGGCAGGCATCTTCACGGATCGATGCTGCCAGCTGACCCATGGCTGGTTTTTTCTAAGCCATGGCAGACCGAGGATGACATCCAATTTGTCATCCAAATCCAGTACGATGAAGTCATCATCGCACTGCTTTCCTTCTAGTGCGTAGTGGATTCCCACTACAATTTCGTTCACTGTTACGGATGCGTCTGTAGCAAGGCACACCGTCATCCTCGTTGAAGGGAACTCTCGCTGAACATAGTTGAGTCTACTATCTCCTAGAGACTGGCGTCCAATGAAACTGTTCGACGCCCCACAGTCAACTAGGGCGCAAAGTGACATTCCACTTGTCACTTCGATCTTCAAAGTAATGAGGAACACCTCATCTCTAGGGGCAGTAACACACAGCGACTGTGTGTTGGGAGCAATCTTCGTCAAGATTCCTGCAAATTCTCTTGACGTTGCTGGATAAGCAGGGTTCTCCGCCCCTACTGACCCTAACCGTTTTTTGACGGTCCGACTTGCTGTCACGGCTTAGCGACATGGTCGGACCCACGCCTCAAATCCTTCCTTGGCCAACAGTGGTCATCACGTCCAGTCTTTAGACGTGTAGCGGTGCTCGGGACACGACACTCATGGGCGTAGTGTCCAATCTTCTTACAGCGATGGCATTTTGCCGTTCGCTTGTGACTCAGAGAGCGATAGTTTTTGCTCTTGATGCAACAGAGGAACACCGGTTCGAGACCTCCGGTTTCATGTCGTCTCGTCGGGAGATAGTTTGACAAGTCAGCCTGAGACAGTCTCAGGCTGAAGACTTCTTGTTCCGCATACGTTATCGCCTTTTCCAGCGTATGGAAGTTCTCTCGGGACAGGTAGGTCTTCACCGGCCCATCTACAAGACCGTAGATAAACACTTTGATGAGCATGTGCTCATCAACATGGTTTTCCGTACTCGAAGGTAGCGTAGGTGTTGTGCGTAAGCATGAACATCACGCGTACCTTGTTTTAACCTCAAGAGTGCAGAGGCGCGCTCTGAAATCGGCTCTCGGCGGCTCAAACGTGTCTTTAATCCGAGACTCCAAGATATCTAACGACTCAAACACGTTTGAGTCACGAAGCTTGAACCCTAAGACCCAATTCTTTGCTCGTCCTGTCAAATTTGATAGGGCGAAGGTGACTTGCATCTCGTCACCCTCGATGTGACGGGCCCTGATGGCATCGTCTAACTCGACGGACCATATCAAAAGGGAACCTTCATCGGTTCCCTAGTGCCTTGAGATATCAATCTTCAAGGTTTCGGGTCGACGCCTATGCGTCGGCCCGCCCATCGACTGATGAGAGCCTTGCTGTTGTAGCAAGGCTATCTTCTGTCTTTCGAAGGCAAGTTCCCCTTGTAGGAACTTGTTGATAGCAGCATGTTGCTGGTCTCGCTTATAGACTCCAACATACCACTGATGGCGGGTTCGCCCATGAGCACACTCATGCAGCCGACTACCTCCCATTATGAATCACTCAGATTGGGGTAGCCTTCACGTGTGACGTGAAAGCTGTCGTCTTCTACGTCCAACAGGTTCATTTCGGACGGACACTAAGTAATCGTTGGACGGACTACGAAGTGCTACCAGGTGTAACGGGGCATCTTTGCTTGGGGTGCCGCGAAACTTCACGTACACTAGTACGTGCAAAGGAAGTTAATCCACTCAACGTCTAAGCTGAGTAAAGGGTAAAAAAGGGAACTGTATTCAGTAAAGTTAAGCTATCACTATAACTTCAGTGTTTATCCAGCTATATTAATCTACACTGTCGTATGACGACAACCTGCTCACCACTCATTACGCGCGTCTAGCAGCGATTGGTGGTAAGCTTGGTTGCTATGTCTTTATCAACTGATCTTTGAGCAGCGCATGAATGTTCTCCTTCAAAGGGGATAATGCTCCTTCAATATTATCCATCTCGGATAATCTTGGCAGGGAATTGTCACGCTAGACAATATTCCTATTGACACCGTTTGGCGTCAATATCATGTGAAGGGCTACCTCGTTACACCGTTACAAGTTCTGCCCTGGTAGGAAAGACATTGGGGAACACATTACGACATACCTAAGCGTGTAGTCTGCTGGCACAACTCACGTGAAATCGAAGTGGAAAGTGCAAGGGGCTATGGTGTGCCCACGGCTTTGCAACCGACAGGCACCAGGGCTATCCAGTATTTTAAGGAATTTCTTCCTTGTGACCGTCCGGCCGAACTGAAAGTATAAAAACGCACAGAAGTGACGACGGCGTACGCTGAGCAGAGTTCGCATCACACGCTTGTACGTACAACAGCATCAAGTAACATGAAGGAAACCACGGAATAAATATGCAGCAACCTCTGGCTTTAGCAACTACAAAAAAAGACGAATAGCTCGTCAGTTGTTATGCCGGAGCACACAACAGCTGCTACCGCGACGTGCAACCTTATTCGTGTCGCTGTTGTAGTGTCGTCTCGAGACCTGCAGTTTGAGACCGGACCGGCTTCAGACTCCACGAGGAACCGATTGCTCATCGAGCTTTCGTGACGACTTTGTTCAAACAGCTCGTACGTACGACTTGGTTTATAAGTGTATAGGCAGGCAGGTGGTAGGTATCTCTGTCACGTGTAGCACGTTCTTTCCAATTATGGGAGCTGAAGGAAGTTTGCTATACCCTGCAGCAAATCCCGATCAGTTGCAAAGGGCGTGGTACTCGCCACAGCTATTCCCGATCGGCTCTAGAGCATGTGCAACCTTGTACGAGTGAAGTACATGTTGTAAGGACGTGCTGACGGCAGCAGCTCAATTCACGATTCTCTTTCCAGAAGACGCGGCGCGAAGCCGGTATGGAGGCCGTCACCTTGTTGCTCGCTGCTCTACTCGCAGTAGTTGTGGTCCGAGCCCAAGATGCGAGGCGAGGCACAGTGGGCTTCCAGCCTGGTGTCGTGATGTCCAGGCCTACCCTTGATGCAGGCCCAACTCAAATATCGAGCTTGGTACTGTGGGCGCCGAAATGGGTCGGTCACGACACTTTGCAGCCGTTCCCTCAACCGAAGCCAGTGACACGGTTAGATGTCGTGGCTATCAAACTAAAACCCAAGCTTTTCATTGTTCACGGATGCCACCCGTACCCAGCAGTGAACGCAACGGGTCACACAAGTAATGGTCTCAAGACTTCGGGTTATGCTGATGGCCATTGCAAGGGATCTGGGCATGGGTCTCAAGTCTACGGGCGCGCAACTCGGTTCCGTAGCAAATGGGCTATTATGTACGCATGGTACTTTCCAAAAGATGCGCCGGATGAGGAGTCCGGCCAGCGACACGATTGGGAGCATGCCATCGTGTGGATCAACAACCCGAAAGTCAAACGCCCGGAGATTCAGGCGGTGTCAGTGTCTTGCGGAAAAAAGTTTGGGTACTTGAAAAAAGTTGCACCTGGGCCTGAAGTTTTCGATGGGACGCGATTGAAAATGAGCTATGGAGCGGACCACAAGCATGACCACCGACTCGGTTTAACAGCTGAGAAAGGGGAAGACCAGGACTTGATCATGTGGGAACAGCTCACGGATGAAGCTCGCTGTGCTTTCGATACTATCCTCTGGACCAATGTTATGATGCCTTTGAACGATGCATGGTACAAGCACGAGCTGAAAAGAGCTTGGCCTTTTGAACGATAGAAAGAGTCCCATCTGGGCGCAGCTAGCTAGTCGTTGCTGTATCCTACCAGCAGGCCACTTCACCTGACATCTGCGCTTGACGACAAGCGTTTAGGTCCATAGTTATCACTGCAATGACATGGACGATCGAGTCTTTCATGATGGTATGACTGGTTCCTTCTGCGATACACTCACTACTGATTGAACTGACTGTGGTCATCAGACGATGACTTCCTCTTGACCTGTTTTGGGTGCGTGGCTGGTATATTGTTGACCCGCGATGGATGGAGCGGTGAGGCACAGAGCAAGTAAGTGTGAGTTGATGCTGAAGCACGGACCAGGTCCACAAATAGAAAGAGTCACGCATTCAGGTATAGTAGACCCAGTCGACACTTGAGATTCTTTCGTCTGTAATTTTTCTTACAATTTCCGTGTGATTCGTGCACAATTAGCGTCAGGACTTCCTCACGCATGCAGAGCTTGACCATTCTTTGACGTACGACGTTGCATGATGTTGCCTTGCTAAAGCGAGCCTCACGTCTTTTGTTTAGGGTTCTCCTTTGATGATATCGGTCGTACATGTTGCCCAGGACATGCTGCCTTGCCTAATGCACTTCTAACAAATACTAAACGATCCATTAAGCCGAGGAAACAGCGGCACGATTCTTGCCGCTTCTTGTGCGTTGTCACTGAGCATTGAGGATATCATCGGTTGCTTGTAGCCCACTTTAGAGATCTCTTCATGCCGTTGCAGCAGTTGGAGATAACGCTGCAGTCTTGTTGACAACAATGTACTGCTCAAATGTTGCAAGCGAGCCAGACAAGCAAAAGGGTTTCGTGATGCTCTCACGCTTCGCGCAGAATGGTGCAACGCATCGCTCCTTGTGTTCTAACATACGTACCAGCATTAGCGGTTGGTTAGTAGCCAAGAGGCATCCAATTCGCCCGACACCACTTGTGGTACAACCCAATGATTGAAATGCCTCTAATTTGTTCGTTCGTCAAGCCTCATCTACCCTTCACGTATGATGCAGTTGCTGCGGTATACGTCTGCGCTTCAACAAATACGCAGTTGTCTCTTGTGCAGATACGCAGTACCACTGAAGCATCTGAACAATCAGTGAGCAATGAAGCTACAACGCGCCTGCAAGGGGTGTACTCAATCGATCGAAGTACAGCCCACCAATTCATCAGTACCATGCGGTACACGCGCATGAATCAATTCTGCTGCATCCACAACAAGCCAAGTAGTAATTAAACATCAGTGAGTGCTGAGCGCTTGGCCGTCAATCAGGCCACTTGGTCAACTCAAGCGTCGTGCTGAACAAAGACAAGCAAATGGCAATGCGACAAACGGTTCAAGGAAACGCATTTGTCCTCGGCACAAAAGAGACTCTAGACGTAGCGACTTTCGATAAACATTTGCTGGGTAGCAGTTGTGGTAACGCTTTCCAGCCTATCGAGCGTGCGAGCCTTGTCTGGTATACACACGCACTAAATCCCTGTCAAGTGATCCACCTCTACCTACAGGACCATGCGATTGCTTACACCTCAAACAGTTGACTCTTAACTTCCACATGTCGAGCTGCCAATCGACACCATGATCATAACCAGACAACTCGCAGCCGTCATCAAACCTCTCGCCTTCCAACAACCCCCGGATCGAAATCTCTTGGTAAATGCACAAAACGTCGGTGATTCACATTACGCCGATAAATTTCACGACTTCCGTAGGAAGAGTCAGACAATCGAGTCAGAGACAGAAGGTGCACGAGAAGCTCCGTAACGTCAGCAAGGAGCTGCCTTACCATTGCCTCGTCAACTTTATCGCGAGTCCGAGCCATACAACCACCTCCACGTAAGCGCCTTTCAAATGAACCGTTCAGCCTTGTCAGTTCTTCAAGCGCCAAACAGATGCAACCTTCCATCCAGATGGAGCCCCAGCCGCCAGCCAGCCAGCCAGCCCTTCCCCACTCGTCGACACCTCGACACCACGACAGTCGCAAGTAGAAAAAGGGTCTTGGTTCGCAAGTCAGTCCGGTCCTGTCGTCAGCTGGTGGGGAATAAAAAAACCGTTCAGTCTCATGACACGTAACGTGGGACTTGTTTCCAGCCGCGCTACAATAACGACGAGTTGAGCCCAGTTCAGGTCCGAGGTTGAACGTCACTCACTAATCAAGCATGGAGTCGGACGGGTCCATGACCGTGTTGCTACCAATGGTGTCCCTGATGCTCTTGCTCGTCTTTGCTGGTGGCTTGTGGTTCCTCCGCACCCGCAACCAACTGCGAGGTGCATCGCAGTCCTTCCTCGCCAGGTTTGTCATTAGTATCTACGACTTCTTGAAAGGGCTTTTGACATCAACTGTTGATCAACTAACGGAAGGCATCTCCGTCTGTGCTGGTGTTTAGGATGCTCTTACAGGAACAAGATACAATGACGAGACTCGATCTGGAACGGGGGGAAGCGCTGGCGGAGCGCTGGAAGTGCCTGGTGTGTGAGTTTAGTAACGCCGTGGATCGGCCTACTTGTTTGTTGTGTGGTACGAAGAACGTTAAGCCTCGTCGCACTTCGGACAGAGAAGATCTGCCCCGACTTAAGCTGTCTATCGCAGAGAGAGAAGAGCGAGTGAGCTCGGCTGGCTCGGTGACCATGTTGTCCAGGCCGTCTTTCTCAGCACCCAGGGCTTCAGTGCCTGGTGGAAGCAGCAGACGTTCGTTGAGACCGCTGCGGCTGTCGACGCTGAATTCTCGGCAGAAATATGCGCGACGACGGAAGGAGTGGGTGCGTTGTCTTGGCGAAAATGGCGAGTCGGCCTTTTGGACCCGAGCCGACGTTGCATTGGCTTCAAGAAGACTTACAATGGCTAATAGCACGACTACAAGCGTAAGAGGGAACCGACGAGTATCAGTGGGTTTTGTCACGCGGATGGTGCGTCGGTCTTCTATCATGGGAGATCTTGGCCGTCTCACGTTCGCTGAAGCTTCGCAACTGGATGCTGCCGAGACCATTAGCGGGTACAAACTTACGGCGCGCGAGCTCGAGTTGCTGGATCGTGTCTCGAGACTGCCATTTCCGAAGAAATACACGTGGTTTCTTGAGCGCATGGGAGCGCTGTTGAGACCGTGGGAGGAAGGACGCATCAAGTTGCGAGTGCAAAGAGAACACATTCTGGTGGAAAGCATGGAGCAGTTACTGGGCATTCAACCCGAGCACATTCACTTTCCACTTCGAATTGAGTTCGTAGGTGAAGCAGGAATTGATGCTGGAGGGTTGCAACGGGAGTGGTTCTCCATATTATTTGGTCGATTGCTGGACGATGAACTCGGGCTCTTTATGACGTGTCATCGACACACACAGGCCGTGGCGATTAACCCGCAGTCAGAAGACTGCACGGCTGATCATTTGCTGTATTTTCGAGGCATCGGGCGGCTGCTTGGCCGTGCGCTACTCGAAGGACAAACTATGCAGGCAAAACTGTGTCTGCCTATTCTTAAGCACTTCCTCGGCACGCCAATTACGTTTTCGGATCTGCAGTACGTTGACCCTGACGTGTATACGAGCATGGTCTGGATCCGTGATAATGACGGCGTCGACGCCCTAGAGCTCACGTTCAGTGTGACTGAGTTACGAGCAGATGATGAAGTTGTGACGGTGGATTTAGTGCCAGGTGGGCACAACTTGGATGTGACGGATGCGAACAAGACCGAGTTCTTGCACCTTAAGCTGCGGTATCTCATGTTAGATCGATATGCGCCACAGTTGCAGGCGCTGTCTCTTGGTTTGTTTGAGGTGATTCCACAGGAGGCTTTACTGGCATTTGACTACCAGGAGCTGGAGCTTGTGCTATGTGGACTGCCCGACATTAACATGGCTGATTGGAAGCGCAATACCGTTGTCGCTCCTAGCTTCAGTGACGCTCCGATGGTCGTCAATTGGTTCTGGGAAGTGATCGAGGACTTTACTGACGACGAGCGAGCACGATTTTTGCAGTTTTCAACCGGCTCGTCCCGCGTGCCAGTGCAGGGATTCAAGGGTCTCACGAGCTACGATGGTCGAATCTGTTTGTTTTCACTGCGACCGCTGCCAGGACAGACACGAGGTTTTCCTAAGGTGCACACGTGTTTCAACCGGGTAGAGCTGCCGCTGTATGAAAGTCGAGTCGACATGGAGACCGCATTATATGCTGTGCTGGATATGGAGTGGACAGAGTTTAGCGAAGAATGAAGCAGTTGTGTGCGAATAGCAGGTTGGATGAGGATCGAAGTGCACTATTTAATGCGATCATCACGTAGTTGCTGACTTGACTTGACTCGACTTGACTTGAGTTTCATCTGGTCATGCTCGTATCGCTGCCCTATGCTTACCTGGTTGTCCTCAAGCTTACCACTGGATCATCCACATGACTGACAGGATGAAGCAAATGTATTTACCACGGAACAACCAAAAGAACGCTGCAGCTTCGAATTTACCATTCAAATGGTGGAGTGATTTGTCGCTAGAGTTATCTCTGTGGACGATATGCACGTCCTATCCAATATTGCAGTGTAATCGAGAATAGTGATGCGACACCGTTGCCAGAGCTGAGCTCGTTAGTCGGTGCAAATGCAGTAGAACAGCCTTCTGCTTTGTTTACTGTGCCGTGAGCTGGCTTGACGCGCACAGATAAATAATGTGTAACTTGTTGCTGCGTTGGCCACGCTACTCGTCGAAGTCGTCAGCCCAAATCGGGTGATACCCACACCGGGCTTGAATGCTATGGACGTCGTAAGAACCTTCTTTCTGAGCATGGTCACGCCGTTTATGTTGTCGATTGAATCCAGGCTGTCCTTTGTCGATGAGCTCTTCCAGCCAAATAGTTCATCAGGATGTGTCGTCGATGTGCATTACACACGTGATAGGCGGTTTTTTCATACATGCTTCTTCTCCGCTATGCTCCGCAAACCTAAGACATCTTCATGTAAGGAAGAAAGGAACTTGCTGATCGATGTTCCAGCACCAAGGCAATAGCAAGAAAAGGGTATGCATGCGTGAAGCAAGCGTGTGCTGATGCAACGCAAGCCACGCATGTCATTGAGAGCACAAATGGGCATTTTTCCGTTAGCTAGCGAACATCCAGAATCCTCGAGATAGTTCGGAATGGATAGGGCGACCGCTGCATAGTTGAGACGCTTCGCCCGAGCTACAAAGAAGCGTGTGGTTGGTAACTTGTATGCGATAGCTAACCGATGCCCTTACAAGGAGAGATTTTGTCGTTCGTGCATGAATGGCGAAGACACCATTTTAATCAAGGTCGTATAGTAGACGTGCAAACCAAGTGTACGCGTGTAAAGGTGTTGCGAAATAAAACCAAATGGCAAGTACCGAGTTTTGTAGGAGCCGTGAGTGGCAATCAATCGCTAATGTCTTCCGTCTGTCGTGGATTGCTGCGATACGAAGAGTCGAACGAGGACGAGGAGACTTGTCACGCAACCAGATGGCGAAAGTATTGGTCTAATCAGCGATACATGTTACACATCTCAATCCGTGATCGGGACTGACTTCCACTGCGTGAACTGAACACTGTCCACTTTCGATTCAGCACCTTAGCGCTCGGTCCGGTCACTTTATCGCAGGAGCGTGTGGTGCCGACATTCATGATGGGAAGCACTCGTCTCCTTCTTTTTTGGAGTGTCTTCTTCCTGACGAGCACTTTCGACTTGGTTCTGGCCGCGGGGAACTTGAAAGGGGTTCAGCATTTCCAGGATGATGGCCACACAATCCGTCAGCTGGAAACCGTTTTCATGGAGGACGGGAATGAACCGACAACGGGAAATGAGGAGGAAAGACACATTCGGGACTTTGGTCCCAGGGTCAATTCATTTGTGATGTCGCACGCACACTTACCCCACAAAGACGAACCGAGTACCCTTCGGACGGCTGACGATGCATCGCAGCATGTGAAAGTGAGCGACGACAATCTGGGAAAGGCAAAGACAGCGGGGATCGTGGCTAAGGAAGAGCCGATTGGACACTACGAACAGTATTATGACTATGATCGTAGGCTTGAGGTAATCGGGTTAGCTGTCGCTGTGTTTGGCATGTTGATGGCTGTGGTCACAGCGGCAATTTCGAGCCGCCACCCGAAGTGATCCCATACGAGTCCGCTCCAAAGAACAACTCGTGCTCACGTTCTTGCTGCACTTGTACTCTGGAGCTCGTATCGAGCGAGACCTACGACATTCGACCAGCCCGCTGCGTTTATGGACTTCACTTTCGGTGGACTTCGTCGTTGTGCGCTTCCTCGTTGAAGCATATGTTGAGGCACTTTGACTTCCACCGAACCTGCATAGAGGAGACACGATGTAACACAAACAATAGAAAACTGCGTCTTGTGACAGCAAAGCTCCCTTCATCTCAGATCTATTCGTGGTCGTAATGACGCAGGCGACGTCTATTTTCTAGACACCCTACTGTTTGCGAAGTCTCTTTGGTCTCGATGCTTGTTCAGGGTGATACACAGGATCCTGTCGAGTTTGGAATCTAAAGTGTTTATGGAGTTCTGCATACTGCAGGCAGCACAGCACAGCACTGGCCTAAGACCGTGGACTATGGCTCCATGGCTACAACTCTGTCAATTGCTTGACGTTTTACAAAGTAAATGATGAGCCACGATTCTCGGGCACACGATGTGCTGTCGAGTTGCCACGTCATCGAAGGCTTGACATTTATTGAGCTGGGACTTTTCATTTACACCACACAAAGGAAGGAACTGCTCCGCTCGATTAAATTTATAGCAGCAGCAATGGCTACAGACAGCACGAATTGACCAACAGAATGAATCACAAGGCTCACAACCAAAACCTACAATCTGACAACTGCGAAGAAGTTGACTCCCAGACCAAGACGTCCGCAGCGAGGTCCGAAAGCTAATGCATCATCTGCGTTTTAATCCTTCAAAATAAGTAAATAGCGCTAAATCGTTGAGGCACTTTGTTTCGATTCGAGTGTGTGCAAGTCGTTGAAAAGAGATGTACGAAGTGATAGTAACGGAGCTCTTCGAACCTGCAGCACAACTTTAAACTAGTTCCAGCATCTTCACAGACTCGTCACAACTCACTTCGCACAGAGAAAATGATTGATCAAGCTGTTTAACTTGTCGACAGAAGTGATCGTGACTACGCAAAAATCTCGATCGCTGACATTTTGGAAGTCATGACAGCTTGCAGACGTTCATCTCTTCTGCAGCACGGGGATAATATTGGGCAAGTCCCGTTGGAGCTGCGATAGCAGCTATTGTTACCAAAGCCTGCCGCGTCTTTGAGCGATAAAAGTAGATTGTACAGCTGATACATCGCGTGTTGTACCAGCACAATATCCTCGTACCATGCCAATGGTAAGGTGACAGCATTGTAGCCACCTGCTTCTAAATCATGATCTATCGGTGTAAACAGCGACGAGTTCAACCGGTTAAGCATCTCCAATTGTCTTTGTCCACCACTGAATACGTGCTCTTCACAATGTCACGGCAAGATGTGACCTCTATTTCCTGCGGTGTACATGTGATGGATCAAGTCGCTATGTGTGCACAGCATTCGATTCATACGAACCACTGACCTCCCTCAAGCCGAGGAGATGCCACATTTCGTTGACTAGACGACTGATCGCGGTCAGTATCTAAATCTACGTCGACATCCGCCTATACACCAGCACATTCCATTTGCCCAAGTTAGATTGCGATCTCAAGCGGAGTGAGCACATATCATGGTGGCACCCGCTCAAACGTAGGTAAACATCCGTCTGCACGTACGGTTCTTAAAGTGTCCCAAGAAGGGCTCTGTAAAGTAGCCTGATGAGAGCCTTGCAAAGCGCCGGGACTTGAGATCTCCGATGTGGAATTCCAAGCATGATCCTGGCACGACTTGACGATGTCTGCAGCGACTAAACCTGCCAACTCCTGCAGCTCTCTTTTTGATTCTTCAATGGTCAATTGCAGAGCACGCAAGTCCTTTCGTTTCACAGCCCGATCAGATGATTGTAACAACCCACTTGCAGGATGACCAGCACACATGGAATTCCGCGCACGTTGATATCGACGCACAGCGGCAACAAAAAGAAGCAAATAGCGCTCGATATCCCGCATCAGCACCAGACTGTCGAGTCCTGTCGACACAAAAGCAGGGATACCAATCCGTCCAACCGGATCAATCCGATCCGGAATCGTCCGTTGCTCTCCATCAACAATGATTGACTCGATCATACTCGACAAGTCCTCTTGCGAAGCGCGTATGCTGTGCATCAGTGCGTCAATCTCCTGCACCAGTTCTGTTGCCTCAACAACGTGCGGACCGACACTATGCATCGGTTGTGCGCTATTCCTTCTACTTGCACTCGCCCTCTCGCGAGTTCGCTGTCTGCGATCGACTGCAGCCGTCGACCGCAGCAAATGCACGTCAACATCTTGCAGCAACTGAGCCCGCCATCCTCGAGCCTTCAGTGACTTTTCATACTCCATCCACTCTGGATCTTGACTAGATGAACCAGCAGAACTAGCAGCAACAGAAGTAGCAGCAGCAGCAGCAGCATCATCTTTTGACGTCCCTTGACACTTGACTCTTGTCCCTACTGGATCCAGCTCCTGCTCGTCCAACGGCTCGACTGCTGCTACTTCAGCTACTTCAGCTGTCAGCTTCGTCCGTTCTTCCATTGCCTGCTCCAGTCCAATTGCCACGTCCTTCCTGTCCACCAATGTAGCCATTGTCTCATTAGTGGTAGCCACTGTCCTCCTGGCCGTCGAGAGTTTCTTGCGGCGCTTCCACTTGCGTTGATCCGTTCGTTGCTGCGACATGTCGCACGGCTTTGTCACCAATAAACGGTCGTCGACAGCAGACGGTGCAGCCGTCCTCAGCGGTGCTTCGTCCGGGAGTAAAAACCCGAGTCCCCCCTCTCGAAGAATAAACGCGTACAACTCGCCTTCCCCGACCAAAAAGTCGCGATGTTGGCGAGTGGCATAATTGCCAAATTCGACTTTTTGCAAAACCCCTGGTAAGTAATACAAATTTTGTTGTTGCAAGCCGTGCGGCTCGACAATGTCCCAGCCACGGGCTCGAATGATTTTGACCACCTCTTTGCCGCTAATGCCGATCTGAGCGAGCAACTCGCGCGGCAATCGCGTCTCGTGAGACATGGCGACATGACCGTGCTGGCTGTTGCGTCGCATCGCGAGCGACTTGGCAGCAGGCGCGGACGCGAGAGACGTCATGTAGTCTCTAGTGTAGGTTTGAGCCGTCCAGCAGGTTAGCCATTCGTTTGGTTTTTGATTGGTTAAGATTTGGAAAGCACAAATGTTACGCTACGAGATGACGAAGAATGAAAGTTAAGGTAGTGAATATTAGTGACACTTTGTAATATTGACAAGGGTTTTTGACAGTTTCAGGCCGTGGCTGTCGAATGTTGTCGCGAGGGTGTCAGTTTGCAGCATTTCGGCAGCGGATATTGCCGACAGCTCGTGGTGATGGTTTGTATCGCTCGAGCGTGCGTTATAAACGCTCGAGTGCAAAAAGTGCGCGCGCAGGTGCTACTGCTGCTGGGTCCGGTACGTTTTTGACATGTCGAACGCATTGTTAATGTTGTATTGTAATAATTGCAGAAAATGGTCATCATTAATTATTGACTTGTATTGTTATTTTTTATTGTCGATTTTTTGTATCATCGTAATTGTTGCTGTTGTTATGTGTACATGTCGTATACGCAGACCGACACATGGCGTTGACGATGGCCATTCGCCAGATTGAAAGCAGTTTTGGTAAAGGTGCAGTGATGCAATTGGGATCGACGTACGTGGTGGAAGATCTGCGATAAAGTAACACTTAAGTGGTACATTAGTCGCTGATCTTTCTTCGTCACTGCTGCTGCTGCTGTTTTGCTGCAGGAAAATTGCTGAGCGCGTTGAAGTGATTTCGTCTGGCTCGTTATCGCTCGACGTGGCTCTGGGCATTGGTGGTATACCGAGAGGGTACGTCAAATAGATCGATATGGTTTACGTGCTAGTACATGGAGTGTAACATCTGACCTTGAATGTTGTGGCTACTAGACGAGTGGTGGAGATTTATGGTCCCGAGAGCTCGGGCAAAACGACATTAGCACTGAGCTGTATCGCTCAAGCTCAGAAGACAGAGGGTGGCGTGTGTGCCTTTATTGACGCGGAGCACGCGATTGACGCTCACTACGCCAAGGCGTTGGGTGTCGACATCGATGCTCTTTATGTCTCGCAGCCTGACTCTGGAGAAGAAGCGCTGGAGATCGCTGACACACTGATCAGGTCGGGAGCAGTCGACCTTGTCGTGCTAGACAGTGTAGCTGCGCTCGTGCCCCGAGCAGAGCTGGAAGGGGAAATGGGAGACCAACAAATTGCTCTGCAAGCACGACTAATGAGTCAAGCTCTGCGCAAGCTGACTGGGTCACTATCGAAGTCCAATTGCACCATCATTTTTCTGAACCAAATTCGGCAAAAGGTGGGTGTCATCTTTGGATCTCCTGAGGTAACGTCGGGTGGCACGGCGTTGCGCTACTATGCTTCCGTGCGGCTGGACATCCGCCGGAAGACGGCCATCAAAGAGGGCGATCAGGTCGTCGGTAATGAGACGGTGGTCAAGGTGGCTAAAAACAAACTTGCGTCGCCTTTCAAGATCGCGAACTTTGACATGGTGTTTGGACACGGTATTGACCGCCAGTCAGAGCTGGTAAGGCAATTGTGGGGTTGTTGTTCGATGTGAAAGGACTGATCCAATATTGTTTGCTCAGCTCGAGTTGGGCGTTCAGCATGGCTTGTTAAAGCGGTCAGGCGCGTGGTATAGTGTCGCTGGGAGCGACGGTGAGACTTGTGGTTCTATCTAACCACTTCTTTTTGCACTTCGGCTGATTTTGTCTGGTGCACATGTTGCAGAACCTATTGCCCAGGGTAAGGCAAAAGCCAAGGCATATCTGCAGGACAATCCCGAGATCGCGAAGGACCTGGAAGCGAAGTTGCGTCAGATGCTTTTTGAGTCGAGCAGGGTGGAGGAGGAGGTTGCCGAGGTTACTGTTATAGCGGACCTTAACTTGGTTGATGAGGGCGAGGACGAGGACGAGACTATCGCTTCCAGAACCGAGGAAGGTCGTAATGGCGACAGTGATAGTAGTGCTGACGACGAAAAAAACATGTAAGAATGTGTCAGATATCCACATCATTAGCCACTACGGCTTGATATTTTGCAAAGCTAGAAACACCCAGTGTCCTTAAATTGCTTGCTCGTGTATTTCTGCCTTCTTTACGTCACCCATTCCCTGGCCGAAAGTCAGAAGGGCACGTAAAGCTCCCTGACGTGCGTGGTGTCGAATGCCAACAGCGTAGAATATCCACTTGCCTGCAACCTACAGACTCAATCTCTAAATATGTAGCCCACAAATACAGACTAGACTGCCTAGAATGCCATGTTAAACGATGTCGGCGGGAGGACACTTGCGACTTGGCACCGCTCAGCCTTCGAATAGCGTTTTTTAATCACCGCTAGATTGTTCGACGGTGAGTTAGAGTACAGCGTCTGAAGCTCGCCCATGCACTCCTTCAGACTCGACCAGTTGTATTGGCACGCATCCACCAGCTCCTTGGTCTAAGCCAACAAAATCAAAGCACGTTTAGTGTAAATCAAGCAAGGCACGCCACGTAGACAAACTCACCATCGGAAACCCATCCACTGTGTACATTGCCATCGAGAGGCAGCATGCAGCAACCACGGATGGCAAGTACTTCAAGAACTGGTACTCTTGTAACGCCAGCTCAAGCAAGTAGTGCGCCAGCATTGATGTCTTCTTCTGTATAGGCGGGATCATGCGCTCGTATATGTTCAGAAAGTCCAAAGCTGAGCACAAGAAACAAGCAGTGAGACCAGTGTCACTTGTCACAACGCATTGTATTACACTTACCAGTGGGCACCGAAAGCGTAAAGTTGAGCGTATTCAACAGTTTCTCTTCCATTTCCAACACTTCGACGGATGTGTATACGTTATCGGCACACATGGCAAGATCTTCTACACCGATATACGACACATCCTCGCACTTGGAAGCAACATGCAAACACGTCGCTCCAAGTAACTGAAACTGCGTCTTTTTCACCATTACGATATCCAAGTACCGGTCGGTGTAATTGACTGCCAGGAACGCCGTTCTCAGGCACATCTCAAACACGTCCACCACTAATGCAGCACACACACACAACAAACAAGGCATATTGAGTCGCTTTGCTTCGGCCACGCGTATGATGACGCATTCATCGTGCACCTTCAATCAGCCAATCGACAAGCATCGACCGGTGTGCAGGTCGAAGGGTCTTCTGCCGACTACACATCATCACGACAACGATATGGAAACGAAGTTAGCACTAGCGCATTCAAACAGCTAACACCCAGCCTCATACCTCAAATACTTGATTTCTTTCCACGACTCTAGCTCTGTCTGACGCAAGTACGCATGGAACAAATCAACATGCTCTGGTGTAGGGCCAATCCGAGCTCGGCTCATTGTGTAGCACATCTGGTCCATTGGAATCTTTGGTGTGAGTGGTAGAAACACACGAGCCTCGTTTGAGAAATAAGGGTGCCGAAGCGCGTCTTCGGCCGTAATTCGTTGGTCGGGATTGTACACGAGAAGCTTCGTCAGCAGGTCGATACCAAGATCCGAAATTCGGGGAAATAGACGATTTAAGGGTCGACGTTTCCAATGTGGGAACTCAAAATGATAATTCGGCAAGGATGAAAAGCCGGGCCACGTCTCAGACGTCGGTGTTGACAGCTTGCTGAAAATTTGAAACAGCTGGTCAATCTCCGATATGCCTGTGAACAGCGGTTTCCCTTGGGCCATCTCAGCAAAGATGCAGCCCACAGACCATATGTCGACAGCCGACGAATACCCGCGCACTCCCATTAGTATCTCAGGAGGACGATACCACAATGTGACCACCTCCATCGTATACGTTCGCCGAGGAATCCCCGTCGCCCGGACCAGTGCAAAATCGGAAATCTGGAGCGTAGCGTCGCCTACAAGTGGATAATACAATACTCTTACATTAGCGCAAGAATAAACAGGTGACTAATCGCAATAACTTACTCAATGTTTCAGTATCCAATGCCTTAATTAGCAAATGCTTTGGTTTCAGATTACGGTGCAACACTCCGCGACGATGACAGTACGCGATTGCATCCAGAAGTTGGTGAAGGAGCTTGCGAATCTATTGCAAACATCAACAAGTGTGAGGAAATCCGCACTTGATAAATACAGACACCAGCGTTGCCATACATACCACGGTCTCCGACAGCACACGGCCACCGGAAGGGTCACCCGTCGGATTTATAACTTCGTGCAGCGTCTTGTCCACGTAAGGGAAAAACACATGGAGTTCATCTTTGGCGAGGCTAATCAGCTCGAGAGACGCGATATGATCGTGCTTGATTCCCTTTAGGACAGCTAGCTCTCTGAGCATATAGTATGGTACCCCTTCTCCCTGATTTCGTCCGAGCAATCACGACAGAACAAGTTGACGTCAGTGCACGTCATCAAGCAACACCTCATATATTCCGAGCTGAAAGCTACCTTAGGAAAGACTCTGGCTTTTTTCATCGCCAAGATTTTTCCAGTCGAGCGCTGACAGCATTTAATACAAGTGCCCTCGGTCCCCTTATTCTTGATCCCCAAGTTCTTGAAATTGATCCAGTTCACAGAACCTTCCACTGTCACACTCGGCAGCGACCGATACAGCGACCGTCGACTAGTCAGCTCCTTCCACTTTTTCGACACCTGCGACATGTTTCGCAAGTCTTTCGCGTTGACCAAGAAGGCAAACACGTGCAAGATAATGTCGGTCGGCTGCAAGTCAAAGTGCTCTGACGGCGTCAGCACCGCTTCAACCTCGTCTATCTTGACTTGAGGCAGTCGACTGCCATCCCAATCCTCTTCGTCATACGCAGCAGGCGAGGCAATCAAAATCTCCCGACGCACGACTTTACTCGCGCGGTGCTCCACCGCGCGCTCCGACGGATCAATCGAGAATCCCTCCTCGCCGACTTCTTGATTATGAATGTGTTCTCTCGCGTACGCCACATAATCCGACAACACAACGTCTTGCTTCATGTCGCTACGTTTTCGCTTCCCACCTGCCCATACAAAACGCCACCGACCAACGAAAAACCCACACCAAAATAAAAACCACCGTCAGCACTTCATCCCAACTTTCTCGCATATCCAAAAAACCCACCAAAACCAACATCCGTACTTAACGGGACAATCAGCCCATCTGAAGTAACGCTAGGCGTTGCCTCATTCACCGACACCGCACGCGGCTCCTGCACTTCTCGTTCCTCACAAAGTCGTGGCACAACCTCCTTCTCCTCCTTGTCCGTCGCCTGCCCTTTCTCTTCGTCTTCACATGTCACAGATTTCGACAGACGGGACGCTTCAGCTGCCATAGCCACTGCGTGAGAGCGTGGCGTCCCTCCCAGAACCGCCAGCAGCGGATTCTCAAATGAAGTTGAGTGCACGAAACCGGCTCTTTTTCCGCGAGCGAGCTCCGTGGTTGCTGCGTCTGAAGTAACGCCAAGTGGTTCCGGAAAACAACCAAGTCCCGTGCTGCTACTTCTGCTACAAGTGGTGGTGGTCGTGGCTCGACGTTTCTTCAGTGGCGTCGAGTCCGACGTGTGGTTGGGAGCAGACGAAGCCTCCATTAGCTCCGCTGTCAAAGATCCGGGTGTGGTCTATATATAGATATCAAGAGAGAAAAGAGCGAGGTTTTTTGTTAAGTCAGTACCTTTTCAAAGTATGACACAAGAGAGGGAAAGCGACCTTGTTCGAGGGCGTCAACACCACTGGAAAGAGAGAGAGCGAGAGAGAGAGACGGCGTAGCTAATGTAGTGGGCACCCTCTACGGCAGGAAGTGGAGACGGATCGAGCGCGTGCGAGATCTTTGCGTCGTCGCCTCCTCTTCTTTCGCGTCTACTTTCGGTCTGAGCGTCGGAATATTCCTTCTGCCGTTCTCTGTCTTTCTTCCTCGGAGGTTTTCTTCCTTCTTTCGTTCTGTGGGACATTCACTCTGGTGGTTTCACGACCACCTCATTGGTTGAGCGACACGGAACTGCGCAGCGATTGGCTCGTGCGAGAAAACGCACTAGATGTGTATACATGTATTGTTGCTGTCGCGTTGTAGGAGAGAACAGATGGTAAACACAAACGACCGCTGCGGTGGTGCGCTGATCACTGGCTGACTACCGCGAATGACTACCACCTAGCTCGAGCCGAAAACACGAGATGGCTTGAGGTGCTTGTACTCGTTTCTTGTTAGTGGTATTTTTATAGTTGCTTCATCTTTTTTTTTATAGGATGGCACCGGGTATTTGGAGGAGATCAGTCTCAGTCTCGATCCCGCACAATGGTTCGTTTGGAGCAGTGATGTAAGCTGTATTCACGCTGCCTAGCCTGCTTCTTCACGTTAGATTGACATAATCTCTAAATTGTAGATAGAGCTACCGAAAGCGCTCGACAAAGGGTTGTCGTAGGCTACGTTTCCTTGATGACTAATGACATGATCAGCGATGAAAAACGTACGCGTGACCATTACTGAAGGAGCTGGGGGAGTGCTTAGTTTTGTAACGGTGACGACTGTACATTTGCTCGGGCGAATATTTGGCTTAAATGAGTAATAATAGCAATTACGTGTAACGGGGCACCCTTAGCTTGGGTACCACGAAACTTTACGTACACTCGTACGTGCAGAGAAGGTAAATCAACATGAACTACTACTCGAAGTAAAGGTAAAACGAGAACTGTGATTAATACAGTCAAGCTATGAATCTAACTTCAGTCTTTATCTAACTATATTAATCTACATTGACGTATGGCAATAACCTGTCCACCACCCATTGCGCGCGTCTAGCAGCGACTGGTAGTATTCTCGGTTGACATGTCTTAATCAACCAATCTTTGAGCAGCACATGAATATTATCCTAAAAGGGGATAATATTCCTACAATATTATGAATCTCGGGTATTGATAGGGAATTGTCACGCTAGACAATCTCCCTATTAACACCGTTTGATGTCAATAACTTGTAACGGGCTACGCCGTTACAAGGAGGATCTATCTACCTAATTCCAGCAAGGAACTATTCGTGCTAAGTAAGAATTCTTCACCGATGCATTTTAAACACAGGTGGTACAATGGCAGCCGTGTTCGAGACGGAAAGGCCTTGGTGCAGGGATGGAATGCCCTCATTCATAACATTGAGTGCATTGACCGTGAGGTCTGGCTTGGTAAACTTGATGCAGCTCGCATCAGGTTTAATAATTTCAACCCAGCCGGTGTACGAAACAAGTTGCACTGACTGTCAAGAGAGGTAGGGTAACCCTGTCTCTCGTGAGGCGATCAAGATCCAGGGTTCCTGGCAATGCTAATCGTGCCCCTAGGGAGGCCTACCTCCCTAATTTGACCTACTGGAGAGCGCGAATCTCTTCTGAGATGGCCGAAGGAATTGACACTTTGCAATCCCTAAAATTGCGTTCGAGTGAGGTCCTTTTTCAACGGCCCTACCTTAAAGGCAGCGGATTGGCCTCGTCATATCGATCGACAAGACCCAGAAAATTAGCAATCAGCTGGGCGCCAGGCACCCAGCTGTCCCAGACCGGTGGATAGCCACGCCAGCGGACGAGGTAACCCGTCCGGACGCCATTCACTTCGCGGTGGGTCACGATAATCTCCACCATAAAGCGTTGACCACCGCCAGAATCTACCAAAGAATGTGGTTTTGGCGGGAACACTTGATCTGGCTCGAGGGTCGGATCAGCTTGATGTTCAGGAACTGAACCGTGTAACGGAACAGTTACACGATGACTTGGCTCATGAACGGACTCGGCGTTACGAGCTCCATGATCTTGTAAAGAATTTTAAAATTCATCAACGCACGATCGTTCGAACGGTCGTGCCGCATTTGCGTTTGCGCAACTTGAAGACGAACGTTCTATTTGTTCTCTTCGTGACGAGCTGACTGCAGCCCATCAGGACCTCGCTCAACTGCGTGAGCAGGTCGCTTCGCTAGTCGACCAGACTGGCTCGTTGAAACGGGACCACTCGAAGGTGGTATTGGCCCTTGACCGCGGAGGTGTTCTTGGCTTTTCGAAACGGGATCGTGCTGATAGGACGGGCGGTAAAACATAGGATGCGTACGCATCCTACGAGGCAGTTCAATCGTGTATGCATTGCCCATTCGGCGCAACACACGAAATGGACCGATGTACTTGCGCAGTAATTTACTGCTGCTCACGTTTGTCACCGCGTGTCTCGGTAAGTTTACTGTAGACAGTAAAACTAGGTCTCCTTCATCAAATGAAAGACATTTGCTCTTCCTTGTTCGTCTGCATTTTTTTTCTGTTTATCTAGTGCATCTGCAATCGAGTCTTAAACGAAGCGGACAATTGCTTCGCGAGTCAGCAGAAATTCCTCTGCTGATTCGTCGTTGTCAACAGCAGTGCACTTCGTGTGCACTGCCGAAAGAAAGTTGTCTTCTCCAGTGAGGGTGTCATCGTCCTCTATGTGGCGGTCATTGGCGATGCTGAATATGCCAGCATCGTCGTCATCGTTATCATCGACATTGATCTCATCGACATCGGCATCCATCACGTTAACACAATTGTCGACGGGTGATGAGCAAGAACCAGATCGGTTTTTGTTCGAGCGAGTCCACCCCCCCCCTTTAAGCTAGATTCACACTCTAAGAAGGCGGGTAAGCGTGTATGGCGTAGGCCACTCACGAAGAACGGTGTATGCGTTGTAGACGCGTGCATCGAGTTGTTGATGGCAAATTCCGCCATCGGCAAGAACTCACTCCAACTCGTAAACTAGTGGACGTACTCTCGAAGTATCTCTTCGAGGACGCAGTTGACGCGTCCCGTCTGGCCATCTATTTCTGTATGGTCAGAAGGTGACATGTTCAAACGCATTCCAAGTAGGCGGAACACGGATTGGAAGAAGTCCGACGTGAAGCGGGGGTCCCTATCAGACACGAGTTCACGAGGTAACCCGTGAAGTTGGAAGATAGTAACGATAAAGACACGAGCACAGCTCTGGGCTGTGATTGGCTCTGGTACAGCAATAAAATGTACCATCTTGCTGAGCCGATTAACGAATAAAGAATACCGGTATTTTTGTGAGCATCTGTGGGAAATTCCAAGAAGAAGTCCATCGATACGGACTGCCAACACTCTGCCAGAATATGTAGAGGCTGCAAGGGTGCACGGGACGAAGGACTAGGCTTCACCCGCTGGCAAACTTCGCAAGCGCGAATGTACTTCCGCACAAACTCATATTGGCGGGGCAGTAGAAGTCATGACTTACCGTGAGGTTAGTCTTTTCTCTACCGCGATGCCCACTTGTTGGGGCATCGTGACACTCATACATGATGCGCAATCTCAATTCATCATATGTGGGGACAGCAACACGAGGTGTGTCGCCGTTGACTGCTGTATATTACATCAGTCCATCACGAACCGAATAACGTTCGGTTGGCGAGCGGTAATAAGACGAAAAGCTTATCAAGGCTTGACGGGAATGATCAGAAACGCAATCCATCAATCGAAGATGATACTCTTCTTCTGCGCATGCTTTCCGCACTTCGTCGAGCATTGCATTTGACGACGGAACACTCGCTGATAGTGTTGCGACAGTGGGATCATCCCTACTGTTGGGTTGAGCAGTCGTCTCAAACTCGGGCCGACGCGAAAGAGCATAAGCGACGACTTAAGTCGTCCTGGTTTAAACTAGGCGGAGAAGTTGTACTCCGCGAAGAAAGACAGCCACCTCGCTATTCGTTGCGAGAGGTTTGGACTGTTTACGGCCGTGCGTAACGACGCATGGTCGGTATAGACGATGAAGGGCCTAGTTCCTTAGAGATTTACCCGAAACTTAGTCAGTGCATATTTTATGGCAAGGAGTTTCTTTCATGCACTGGGTAATTACTCTCAGCTGCTTGCAGCTGACGCTATTGATAACAGACGACGCGCTCAACGCCGTCTGAGTCGTACTGCATTAACGCGCAGCTGATTGCAAAATCGCTGGTGTCACAGACCACATGGAATGGTCTATCCTGGCCTGCAATCGCCAACACAGGCGATTGTATCAAGATTTTCTTGATACCCTTAAAGGAGTTCTGACACTCAGCACTCCATGACCACCTCTCGTTTTTCTTCAGCAGACGAGAGAGATGTACGGTCATCTCGGCGTAGTTTAGCGAGTACTTGTGCAACTATGCCGCCAAGCCAAGGAACTTTCGAAGTCTCTTGACGTTTGACTGGCACGGGCCGGTCGCTAATCACCTTGATCGTTTCCGGATCAGGGCGTACACCGGTTTTACCCACGATGCAGCCAAGAGGTGGTTTTTCGCTCGCTGCAAATCTACACTTCTTGAGGTTTGCGAACAACTTATGCTCTCGCTTTAGAGTAAGAACCTTCCGGACGTGTATTCTTTGAACCTCCACGTCCGTGTTTCCATCCATAGCCCGGCTATGGACGAAGACATCTGCGAAGTAATTTGGTGCAAAATCTCACACCGACCGCAACAGATTCGTAACACATCTGTTGAACGTTGCCGGCGCGTTAATTAGCCCCTGTGGCATCACTAGCCACTCACAGAGCATACCACTGGGGGTGCTCACTGCTGTGTGCGGAATGTCCCGTGCACGCATGAGGATCTGAAAGAATCCATCCATCATATCCATGGACGAAATGATGGTACTTTTTTTCATACCATCAACGATGACGTCCTTCCTCGGCATCGGCGTTTGAGCCGGTCCGTTGCAGCATTCAATTTGTTGAACGCGTGCACTACCCGCCACCCTCCTGTGGCCTTTCGCACACAGAAGGTCGGAGAGCTCTGTGGGGATGTTGATTACCTCACATGACCAGCCGCTAAACGATTGGCAAAGAATTTGTCCATCGCTGTGATCTGTTCACGGGGAAGCGGCCACTGCTTCATGACACAGTAGTTTGAACCGGGTTTCAGTTCGATCTCATGCCGAGTGACTTTGTCCTTGGGTAGCTCGCATGCCACGGATTCAGGGAAAACATCCCTAAATTCAACCAAATCCTTATAAAAAGGATTTGTTTTCAAAGACTCCTAAGATTGGGAAGCTTGTCGCTTTATTCGGGTCTTCTCATCGAGGACACTCTCGTCCATAGATCAGCTACTGAGAACCCGTTAGTTCTCAGCAAACACTTGTGCCGACCGAATATCGGCAATGTACTCGTCCTCTGTGACGAGTACGCAGATCTGCTTGATCTTTTCACTACGCAGATCTCGCAAGAATCTTTTACGTTTTAGCGTTGGCAACTTTGTTACCTCCGAAGCTGACTTTGTAGGTATAGCCAGATCAAGTGTATAAGCGCCTACACTTGATCCGTCATTCACCAAGACATTCACTGTCTCGGTGATTTCCCGGAAAAACACATTCGTAGGTGGTTGGGGATCCACACCCTCAACATAACTCTCTCGGGAGTTATCACTCTCAGGAACGCTGGAACTTTCTTCCGATACGTGTACTGACTGTAGGTGTACTACCACGGTCACGTCCTCTTTAATTGACTTTCTTTCAATCGATCGGGCTTGCTCTACGACCGACTCTCTTTTAGTCGATCTCGCTTCAACGTTTTGTTCATCTCGAACAACACTAATCTCTCTTCTTGGGTACACCCTTGTTGGTGTGCATCCGTGTTCCAGTCCACTCGATATCTTCGAGTGGTAAACCTTCAGCACAGCCTGTGTCTCTACACATTTACCGGAAGCTGGTTCCACAGTGTAGTGGCCTACTAAACTGTGACCTTGTGCAGTCATAATAACGACCGTACCACAAGTCAGGCCATCGCACTCACTCGTGGTATATCCACACGCTTGTAGACGCTCTTATACGTTCATCAGATTTACATCTGATGACTAACGGCAGGCATCTTCACGGATCGATGCTGCCAGCTGACCCATGGCTGGTTTTTTCTAAGCCATGGCAGACCGAGGATGACATCCAATTTGTCATCCAAATCCAGTACGATGAAGTCATCATCGCACTGCTTTCCTTCTAGTGCGTAGTGGATTCCCACTACAATTTCGTTCACTGTTACGGATGCGTCTGTAGCAAGGCACACCGTCATCCTCGTTGAAGGGAACTCTCGCTGAACATAGTTGAGTCTACTATCTCCTAGAGACTGGCGTCCAATGAAACTGTTCGACGCCCCACAGTCAACTAGGGCGCAAAGTGACATTCCACTTGTCACTTCGATCTTCAAAGTAATGAGGAACACCTCATCTCTAGGGGCAGTAACACACAGCGACTGTGTGTTGGGAGCAATCTTCGTCAAGATTCCTGCAAATTCTCTTGACGTTGCTGGATAAGCAGGGTTCTCCGCCCCTACTGACCCTAACCGTTTTTTGACGGTCCGACTTGCTGTCACGGCTTAGCGACATGGTCGGACCCACGCCTCAAATCCTTCCTTGGCCAACAGTGGTCATCACGTCCTGTCTTTAGACGTGTAGCGGTGCTCGGGACACGACACTCATGAGCGTATTGTCCAATCTTTTGACAGCGATGGCATTTTGCCGTTCGCTTGTGACTTAGAGAGCGATAGTTTTTGCTCTTGATGCAACAGAGGAACACCGGTTCGAGACCTCCGGTTTCATGTCGTCTCGTCGGGAGATAGTTTGACAAGTCAGCCTGAGACTGTCTCAGGCTGAATTCTTCTTGTTCCGCATACGCTATCGCCTTATCCAGCGTATGGAAGTCCTCTCGGAACAAGTAGGTCTTCACCGGTCCATCTACAAGAACGTAGATGCACACGTTGATGAGTGTGTGCTCACTAACGGGATTTTTCGTAACGCTGCTCGCAAGGTAGCGCAGGTGCTGTGCATAAGCGTCACGCTTACCTTGTTTTAGCCTCAAGAGTGCAGAGCGTGCTCTGAACTCGGCTCGTGGCGGCTCAAACGTCTCTTTGAGCCGAAACTTCAAGATCTCCTACGACTCAAACACTTTTGGGTCGTGAAGCTTGAGCCCTAAAGCCCAAGCCTTTGCTCGTCCTGTCAAATTTAACAAGGCGAAGGTGACTCGTATCTCCTTCGGTGTAACGGGCCCTGATGGCATCGTCTAACTCGACGAACCATCTCAAAAGGGAATCTTCATCGGTTCCCTAGTACCTTGAGATATCAATCTTCAAGGTTTCGGGTCGACGCCTATGCGTCGGCCCGCCCATCGACTGATGAGAGCCTTGCTGTTGTAGCAAGGCTATCTTCAGTCTTTCGAAGGCAAGTTCCCCTTGTAGGAAATTGTTGATAGCAGCATGTTGCTGGTCTCTTCTTGGAGACTCCAACATACCACTGATGGCGGGTTCGCCCATGAGCACACTCATGCAGCCGACTACCTCCCATTCCGAGTCACTCAGATGGGAGCCTTCACGTGTGACGTGAAAGCTGTCGTCTTCTACGTCCAACATGAACATTTCGGACGGACACTAAGTAATCGTTGGACGGACTACGAAGTGCTACCAGGTGTAACGGGGCATCTTTGCTTGGGGTGCCGCGAAACTTCACGTACACTAGTACGTGCAGAGAAAGCTAATCTACTCAACGACTGAGCTGAGTAAAGGGTAAAAAGAGAACTGTATTTAGTATAGTTAAGCAATCAATACAACTTCAGTGTTTATCAACTATATTAATCTACACTGTCGTATGACTACAACCTGCTCACCACTCATTACCCGCGTATAGCAGCGATTGGTGGTAAGCGTGGTTGCTTTGTCTTTATCAGCTAATCTTTGAGCAGCGCATGAATGTTATCCTAAATAGGGATAATATTCCTTTAATATTATGAATCTCGGGTATTGGTAGGGAATCGTCATGCTAGACAATCTCCCTATTGACACCGTTTGTTGTTAATATCTT
Source organism: Peronospora matthiolae (assembly GCA_921007115.2). Classification (NCBI taxonomy): domain Eukaryota; phylum Oomycota; class Peronosporomycetes; order Peronosporales; family Peronosporaceae; genus Peronospora; species Peronospora matthiolae. Next base: position 650,195 of record CAKLBY020000259.1, read on the forward strand.
GTAACGGGCTGCCCCGTTACATCACGGGTGTCTTCAGACTTGATCATTGAACATCACCTGTTTACAACATTACTACGACCAGAGGTCAAGAGCCATCGACCAAGGCGACGCAACAAATACTTCCAAGTGACGCAGGGTATACAGGCTGGCGGATCAACGTTACAAACCAGTTACGCAAGAGATACCTATTGGTGACACATGATGTGCAAACTTAAGAATAGTTATAGCACTTTTCTTAAGGATTCTCTTGAGACATTTAGTTTCTCTATATTCCTGGGTTTCCCTTCAGCACAAACACTGCAACAAGCCATGTACCTCAAACCAGAAGGATATCATTTGGATCACATTATTACTCATAGCGCGATTTGAAAGCTTCAACAGGGAATCCGTTCCATGGATGGGACGTAACGAAAAAGATATGTACGCAAATTACGCTGTGGTCACCTCTTTATCACCAGGAGACGATTCTTGAAAGGTTTGAGACTTTGCGGAAGAATCTTAAAAAGCTACAAGGAGGCCTGATTAGGAAGTGTAGACAAATTTAGTAAGAGTAGGTGGTTTCGAAATTGATTGATATCATAGCGTCTACATACAAATCGTGTGTACACACTGGTCGATATAGTGTCCACACACAATTAATGTAGAATGTAGCGGAGCTACACCGCTCCTTAAATCGGAGGTATACTCAGTGCTCAAAATGCGATATTTATTCTAAAGAAATAGACCGTATGAGTAAAAAAACGTAAAGATTACGGTATCTGTTTCGGGAGATTAAACGATTCAGCGAAACTGCAGCACTTAGTGCTCAAGCGTAGCTACCTCAGGGAGGTGTTTCTAACTCTTAACGATCAAATATCGGAGACGCCTCACAAGGCACGTGTCTTGGACAAGATCAGAGGGGAACTGAACTTTATTTGCGTTCAACTCTGCAAAATATCTTGATCCTAATATTGCCTCATCCAAGTACTCATAGCCTAAAGTGATATCTTCAAATTTTTCCTATATAGTGGCTGACACCGGTCAGACCCTATAAGTCAATAAGGTATTCCAAATCTCTTTCAGTAAGATACCATCCCATGTGTGTAAGTCACAGGGTACTGATTACCCTCCGATGTGTAACCCCTTAACATAAGTCTTTTAATCAAACGTATGGCTGCGCTTCCTATCCAACTTGTCATGTCATGTATTCGATCTGATCTTCTATTAGTGGCAACAACGATTGGGCCGTGGGTAAATACTGCTTCCATGTAGAAAACAAAGAACACAATAAAAAATAACTTAATTACGGAAGCGTTCAGACGCGTTTCGCCCCGCCGCCGCGGGCCTCCTCGGTGGCTTACCGAATGAAAAGTGAGATCTCTCAGTGCAGCGGCTCTGCCGCTGCCACACATCTCCCTGCGCATATAACGTGTTAAAACTACCATTTATAAGGGATTAGCACTACCTAACTGGCTTTACCGACGTACAAATATTTATCCTAGACATACAAGGGAAATCGCTTATCAACATTCCACGAGAGAGTTTTTGTTCGACGTTGTCATCAGGAATTTCATCGGGTCCGGCTTACAACAGGCTTTGTTTGACTAAAGTAAGCACATTCGATTATGGTTGTCGCTCTGATATGACCGTAATCGAAGGTGCGAAACCAATACTGTTTCCATAACTGCGGCTCGTAATTTCCGCTGAGGTGAGGTGATAAAAGTCTTTCGATGCACCTTGATGCTTCTATCAAAAGACAAGATAGTCTTCTACCATGACGATGAAAGTTTCACAACTGATGTTCGAAGCGCACTTGATGTCCACGTAAGGACCGGAGTGGAGACCGAATTTTGTAATCAGGTTGAGTCAAAACACGATGGCTTGTTCATGGTACGACATAAGATATGTCATAGCTACGGGTCGCTGAGGCAAACCGAAAAAAATGAACAGTGCGTTATTTGTGCGGACTCAGAACTGTTTTGGTGATACCTTAATTAGATGAGGTTTCAGCGTGGGCAGACAAGGTTTTTACCCAGACGCGACATGGCTGCTCAGTTTAGATCGAAACATCAACACTTCGGGCCTCACCCTTTTCGATAATTTTCGATCACTCGTTTATCGTGCTATTGATCACGATGCCTTACTTGCGTACTTCGTGAAGCTTCAGATTCAACATGAATGGATACTCGATAGTGAAGGTAAATCGCTATCTCACTTAAACACAGGCTTTTCGTGCAGGTCGACCTTAGTTATATCGACGGTGGCGTGTGACTAAGCTTATTATTTGACTAGTGAAAGTCCTGTGCATTTTGGGGCACATCTGGCGCTTCTGCGCGTTGTGCAACTCTAAGGAGAGTCAAGAAGGTGGAGGTCGCAGTAAAGAAAGCTAGAATGATTGTCTCGAGTCGTCAACACCTTAAAAAGAGAATTTTTGGGACGAGCGTGCAGCAAAGCTTGAATTCTGTATGCTTTCCGACGGTATCAATCTGATCGAGTGAAAATACCTTCTGTTGGTACAAGCGTCTATATCAACAGGTGCTCAAGTACTCTTTTGGCTTAAGAGTACCCAATGTTAATCTGGATGTAAACGGCACTAGGTATTCGTGTCTATTGCCGGAGTTTTCATCTACCCAACCCTCCACGGCACATCAAGTATTTTGGACTTGCCCCAATGCCCGTCCATATTGGGAAAATTTTCATTCCAGATGGCAACGTTTTATGTCATTGCCGGCTACAGTACGACACACGTGGGTGTTTAGCGTAGATTTATTAGGTCTTCTAAACGCTTTTTGGGACGATAATTCTTCTTTGTTTGGCCCAGGTAAAGTTTTGTGCAGCGCAAAAAGTGTGGTAATTTTAGCGTCCCGGAGGATCTTTGTTATTTCTACAACGCAACGTGCCTTTTGGATTAAACGCCTCCGCTGTATGGAATGCCCAACTCTTCCTAACAAGGCACACAATGTCAGGGATAACGCTAATTTCGCCGTTCGCTAATAAGATAAAAAACCTTGCCTTCACATTCTGGCCATAGAGAATATGTCCAACTTCTTGCACGAGTCTGGTTATCTATTTCTAACGATTTTCTCTTTATAGAAACAATGACGCTACATTTGCTACTCAGAGATACTGCCTTGGACGTTTCCTACCCCCTACGCTTCGACGAGGGGTCGCAACAAAACCTGTGGTCCAAAAGGAACTAGATTTGTAATTATCAAGATCAATTTACATCGCACGCCGCGCGCATGATCTGGATTGCAAGTATGGCAAGCGGTTCCGTACACACTGCAAACAATGTCGCTGAATATCGGGAATTGATTTATGGTCTGCGCCAGGCAAACTCAAGCAGCTATTCACCCCAGCATGTGATCGGGGACAAATCTCTTGTGAGTTCTCAGCTTTAAACTCATCATTTTACTCACAAGCCGCCTATGTATATGGTATTTCGGGAGGCGCTAGCCTTAGCAGACGTTATCGCCGTCGTCAGATGGGGCATCACTATCGAGATTACAACAAGATGGCGGATCGACCATTCAGCATAGATGCAGGAAATTGTGCTTCCGTTTGTGAAAATGAACCCTCTAATCGACGTGTTGTCAATGATATCACGAGATTACTAATAACAATTATGTCGAGTTTGACTAGAGACTTTTCAGGCCAAAAATTCCGAGCTCTAGAGCCACGCAACGACCGCTACGGGTCTATTTACCTAAAAAAAAACACCTTGCACTGCGCCTTTGGCTGTCCGAGGACTAGATCTACCATTGCATATAACGTAGATGTTTATATGGTAGCTTTGCTGCTGTTAAGCAGGATATGGCTGGTCGTTAGCGTACCTAAATATACTTCACCTTCTTACGCTCACTAATTGAACTACTAGAACAATTCAACAGAAGTCAATTACCTCAAGAACTACATCGTAAGCAATTACGCTTGAGAGCCAGATTGAAATAGCGAGACTCAATCTTTTTCCCGTAGGAGCAATCACAGTCAATGTCACGAAGTTTTGCGGTGGCAGTATGTGCTATTGGCTATGATGGTGTGGAATTTTTTGCAGCCTGGACCGAAAGAATAACACGACAAACAAGCAAAATTATCTTTTGTGGCTTAAGTCAATGAATCCATAAACCCGAGGTGAACTTGCAGCCCAAAAAGAAGTTGCACATGAAAATACTTCAAACACTTACTCACGGTTGTGGTCTTACCCTCAGTTCTACCTACATAAGTATCGCATGGACTATCAACTTAAGCACATGGGCAAAAAAATTGGAACGTGACAGTCCTCAATTTAAGCACAGCCTTTGATACAGCGCAAACGTGTATTACGAGCTCACCAAAAATGCAGAAATTATGCTTAAGGACCACCAAATCCTCTTTTATAACAGACCATACTCTTGAATAAAAGCGGCAGGTGTTCGATATCCAGTATGATCATCTTAACGAAATAAAGCTGTACTTCTCGCGCACAAAAAATCCCTCACCCACGGAAAATACGCACGACATGGTACTGCACCACATGTACGTTAGATTTGGAAATGGAAAAAAACAGGTGTAGGGTAATGATCGAGCAACTCAAAGACGGTGGCTTCAACTGATCTGAGCAAGAACTTTAAGAGAATTTACATAACTGATGTGTCTAACAGCACGATTGTAATGACTAAGAGATCACGAACAAAAGGAAAACAAACGAACGGGAGTAAACAGGACCGCGCACTGTAAAGTGGACGAGTAATACATGCCTATCCATCGATCCAAGGATTCAACTCCGAAAACAATCCGAAATTTCTATCAAGTGAAGAATATTAGATAAAGTTCGTCGTCCTTGTCGAAAGATGACTTACCCTGATTTTTATGTCCATACAGCCTCCAATCGTGTCAAGGGACACAAGCCCAAGCGTTTGCACGACAGGGGGATAGCGCTGCAAAGCTTTAATTAATATTTGTACCTTGCCGCTAATACACTAAGTTTGTCCCTGCATCTTCTACGAACTTCAAAATCACGTGCTTTACTGTACCACCGATTGTTTCAACCGTTGCACTATTCACTCTTTATTTCCCCCTACCTAAATGGGCTATCATGCAGAGGGTGAATTTATCAATTACTGTACATAATCACTGATCCAAGAATGAAATTTAATGAACACATTATGGTGATTTCTGAAAAAAGAGAAGAACATACAGCGTATCGACTATAATATTCAATTTATCACCGGAACATAGATATACTGGCAGAATTCGATAAACAGCACGACCACAAGTTGACGGATGAAAAAAAAACGCTTTATGTCATGCATTTTCTCCGTATAATTTAAGACGAAAGACACACTCTTGACCCCAAGTACAAGAGCAATAGTAATCGTTACTAAAGTATAGAACCGACATAAATGACATGCACTTGGGACGAATTACATTTTCTGACTTTCAACTTCGGATCACATCATATGACTAACCGGTGTTTACAAAAAAAAACAGTTGTCCTGTATTACCGATAGAAAGAAAAATTCAAGGTCCTAATTCAACGGCTCATCAAAGAGAAGTTTCTCTAGCAAATAAAGTAGTTGCAGAATTCGTACCCGCGAAACTGTTATGAGTATCGATCTTTCAAAACTAGCCTATAGATGCTAACTCACGGAGTGTTTGAAAGCAATGTTTCGTATCTAGAAAGGTACTAGTTGTACGCCGGTGTAATCTGCTAGATAGTAATCGATCATTTCGTACAAGAGGTAGTTCTAGAATGTTCGCTGCGTAGGGAAATGTGTGGCAGCGGCCGCTGCACTGAGAGGTCTCACCTTGCATTCGGTAATCCCACTGAGAAGGCCCGCGGCGGCGGGCCGAAACGCGTCTGGCACGCGTCCGAACGTAAATCATTTTCTGTTATGTGTACTTAGTTTTATTTTCTACACGGGGTGGGTAATCCGATCCGCGCCTTGTAGTATAGTGGATATCTTGTGCTCATCTTGTGTAATTGTTGGTTGGTATGGCTTGAGCTCTTCGTAACGACCTTAGGGGATGTCGATGTCGCTTGGAGTTCGGGATTGAGGATGATCACTATGTGAAATGATTCAGACAGTAATAGGGGGTGTTCTTGTGTAAATCTCACTTGAGATTGCTCCGATCCTTTTTGAATTCGACTCATTCAACAAAAATCCTGTAGATAATATTAAGATGCACCTGATTCTTCTCATTCATGCTTAATGTATCACAACGGGTGACAATACAATCTCTGGATCAACAATATCGGCCAAGAAGCTATTGCTACGTGCTTTACATACGCGAAGTTCTTATGCCCCTATCTAATATAAGTGCATCTTGACCTTCATGAAAATACATACACCACATAGGGGATATTGGATCAATGCGGCAGATTGTTTGTTGCTAAAATAGCCAATTCAAAAACCTCCAATGCATTTATGGAGCAGTTATTTAGCGACAAATTTTAATCGTGGCCTATATAAATGACATACTCGTGCACGCAACGACGCTTAAGCTAACCTCGAACACTTGCCGAGCTCGAGAAATTGACCAAAGCTATGTGACATAAAACGAAAGGAAGTATCATATTTTACGAAATTAGTGGGCTGCCTTGGTTTCACCCTGGGCGTGTAAGGGATCAAATGACAAGCACGAACAGTACAATTCATTCAGGAGATCGACATTCCGATGATCAGACAGATTGAGACTGAAACACCGTCCAGCTTCCAAGCATTCCAATAAAACGATCAAAATTTCTTTCAGAGAAACTAGTTTAGTCTTTAAATATGATTAACTACTATAGTGACATGGTGTCTGGCAAAACCTCTCTGCAGACCACTGCACGATTCTGTTATTAAACATTATCTCTTGGACATGGTATCCGGGCGATAGGTAGCTTTTAATTGGATGAATAGGCATTTGTTATTATATTTAATTCTGTATATTCTGACTTCCACTAATGATTTGAAATGTACGCAGACGCAAGCGGCACACTAATTAGGGGATCAGTGTTATCAAGTTACCTAGAATTATTCGTATGAATCTAAAAGCCTGATTACACATCAGCTCATTCACGGTAAGTAAATTCCGAACCGATCTCTTTTGTCAAGATCCTGCATGGGTAAGAACCATGCTTATTGCGCTTCCGGTTAGTTTTCACGATTACAATAAAAAGAACATTGAATTTACGACCGAGACAATCCCACTAGTCAAGTGATGAAAGTTCTAATTAGCTGAGTGTCAAGTGCATTACGGATAAATAAAATAATATTTCAGATGCATTTATTAGATTGAAATGTAAATAGAATTACAATCGGAATCCCGCCGGCGAAACACAAATCGTTAATAATAATCTTACAAAAATCGTGAGTGCGTCATGCAGGTAACATTGTTTCAAGAAATCTGAAAGGAGAACTTTGAGCTAGATAATATCACAAGAAGCAGACCTTACCCAAATCACACCACGGGCTGACAACTATAACCCTTTGTAAACTACATTCTTGTGGATTACACAAATCGAGTGCTGCTTTTTGAAATTTTTACATACATGTCTTATCGCCTAATAACATCAAAATTTTGAGTATACAGCCCCTTGTCGTCGATTTAAGACCATAAGACTGATGTTTTGCTGGTCTAGAATGATATCAATCATTGCACAATTCGTGTGCATGTGTGCGGCTGGAAAAAGAACTGTATGAAGACAAACAGCAACATGGACAAGTATAACCGCCTGAAATGCTACTAATTTTTCGTAAAACTCCACATATTTTATCCGGAGGAAGACTTAAAAATTAATACGTTAATAAGTATTACAAAACTAAGATCGTATTAGTTTAATCATCCTTTAGTTTATAAAGCTAGCCAACAAATACTCGGGGAATCTCTTAGCGCGTAAAGATTCTAGTAACGATTCGGGGATAGACGAAGACTCTAGGAATCGTACGCACATGAGCTCTCGAGTATACCCCTCAAGCTGGATATTACTCTTAACAACCAACTGGCATCTAACATAGACACGTACCACTCGAGGAGTAAAAAGAAAACGGAACTTTTATTCCTTAGCTTTGTCCGCAAAATAATTTATTCAGTTACCCAATACCAACGAGAAACTAATTTGCATATTGATCTTTAGTCCATACAATTTTGATGAATTTCACATCAATCTGTCATCAATGGATGACTAAAAATTGTTAACCACATCAATTATCAAAAATGAAAATTAGGATTTTCATTCACCTATTTAAGGTTAATATCCTTAGGAACATTAACGGACGTGTGACACCGCTACAAGACATGTAGTGGTGAGTGCAAAGTAGTCGTGGGTCATACATCAAAAAACGTTTAGCATGCAAGGGACGACTATAAATTCAGCCGTCCCTTGCATGCTGAATATTTTTTGCTATATATTATTTGACATATGTACGACTAATGAAAATTGCTGTGCGATAGTGAAATCACCAAGGGATGGTGGCACACAATTTGTCGTAAAAACTTATTGTGGTGTAGTATGTGTGTGGATATTAAAGTGTTTATCGTAAAAAGTAGGTTGCATAACCATATCCTATCTAACTTAAGCTATCTCCTTCATCAAAGCAAAATTTGGGTGTATGTGTACCACGTTAACGAGAGCATACTATGCCGTGTGACATTTATATTTTCTCACTATTTTAGACTTTTGATAGGAAAAATCTATCTGGTACATTTTTCTGTTAATTAATCCATCTAATACATTTTCTGTTAATTTACAGGTACATACCCACCCTTTAGTACGTACGTACATACCCAACATAATGTGTTTATCAGTCAATGACCACAAATTGTAATGCAAACGCATATAATTATAATTTTGTTCTTTATTGAACGTGTAGAACGTAAGATTAATCTTCATTATCTAATTCACATCAATTCTGCTGTGTCGAATAGGAATTATGCGGTTTCGCATTCAGAGACGAGCCTGTTGGCCTCGGTGATCGACGACGAGTAAGTGTGTTTAACTAGCGGCACCAACAGTGGGTAACAATTAAAGTGTGAGCCAAAGCGTGATTACGATTTATCTTATATGCTTACAAAACAGGCAGATTTTTAAGTCCACGGTAATAATAGCGATGACAAAGACTTTTAAATTGCAGCAGTAGTATATCTTCGGATCTTAAAACAGTGAAAGCTTGCAGTGTGGTTTTAAATAGCCTGAAGGCATTCATCCATACTGTACATTAGACCCGTACAAGACCTAAATCGCGTCGGCAGCATATTTTGTACCCAAGTAACCACTGAAACACAGCAGAAACCGACTACGTAGCTCAGCCCCATGTCTAGGAAACGTAGCTTTAACGGCTTTGTGCTATATAGAACAAGGCCAAAAAATATTGCCAGATGAAGAAGCAGCTTCGATTCCATGTAGTTGTTCCCGTATAGACCCCATATCTTTCGGCGTGGACGTCGCACTCATCTGTAGATGCGGCTGTTATAGCGCTAGAGTTGCTTATACGCTTCTTTAAAACCGTTGAAATATACATGGCAGAAACGCTTTCGGTGTTTCGCTTGCAGTCTCACCAGTTAATTTGTGGAACAGTACATCCTGAATGGTATCATTCTGAAGCCAAATCATGACGAGACCGCCAAAACATTTCCAGAGAGACAGGACCAGATTAGAAGGTCACTCGAATTTTAAAAATATGTACTGCTTCCAGAATCTACTTATAAAGCTGCTAATTCTCTGTCGGTCTTTCTTCTCGATCTGACTCGGTTTAAAGTACACTTGGACGACCATTATAACATCAAAATTTAGAATACTCTTAGAAAGTCTGTACATGCATGACGTATCCAACGAGCACGGCCCGCACCTTCACCGTCGTTCTCGCGCGTTAATGTCATGACTATCGCGCCAAATCCTTCTAATGTGCTTCTGGTCTCCACTTCTATTGGTGTGTGACAGGCACACACTTGACTGCAGATGCATCACCTTGATCATGTGCAATTCCCCCAGCAGATTATTTATCATTCTTTTGTGCAAAGATATCACATCGATGCATGTAATTTGTAAATTTGTATTCATATTGAACTTCTCTGATCGGACTCGGCAGGAAACAAAAATTGTAGAGATGTGGTATGAAGACCACGTATAAATCTTTGTAGAGGTGGTTCACTCGTTCAGGAGATATCCGAATACCACGGAGTTATAACAACGGGTAGGCATTGGCGACAGGAGAAGATAATATCGATAATAAGTGCTTAGGTTCAACAGACGACGGCAACAGTATGCCAGGACTCAAGTTCAAGGTATCATTGTGCTGCTCTTAATATTACTGTCAAGGCGCATAAATTATCAGCGTCACGTTTTAACATCTACAGTCTATTTAAGACGGATGACTAACCTAACCTGCTGCACGCGTAAGACTCTTAGACCGTTTAGTTGGTAATTCAACCACACATCGAAACAAAGCTCGGGCGGAATAGTATTGCAGTGATATTCAATAATGTTTTTATCTGATGCGTTTACGTTACAATTTGCGGCAATAGAATACTATAACAGTATGACTGGATATGTACCTGTTAAAGGGCGGGTGTGTAACTATCAATTTACATAATACAACTTTAATGCTTTATGCTCATATGCTACAATTTGTGTTGAACGATTATTCTAAACAGTTTTACTAGGTGTGTACCAGAGTTTCACATTGGCGCTTACCGCACATTCATGGGCTAAGACCTTGTGCGTGGGTGGGCAGAGCCCACCCACATCCACCCATTCCTTTTTATAATACAGCGCACCCACCCACGCCCACCAAACTTGTTTTGCCCGATGGATGACAACTTAACTCCCGATTAATTGAGTTTGTACATAGTGTTTTAAGAACCAACATAAACCACCTTTTACAAACGATTGTGACCAAACATTTGTGGTAGATCGTGCCGCCATACATATTCAATTGACCATTCAAGTAATTAGAGAGAGATTATGACTGTCTCTTACCCCTTATTTTTTAGTTGTATTTGAAACTTCTGAATTCGTCTTAGCCAGGTGCGGCGGTGATACGTAGAATCGTGTTAGAGGTTGTAATTCGGCACCTTCACTATTAGGTAAAAAGTTTAAGTCAGGCATTAAAGTAAGCCTCCAAAGCTATTGTTTCTGCGCATCTATGTTCTCGCATAACCGATGTAATTATTGACGTACACCCATATTCCAAATCAGTACCACAGTGGAAGACGTCATGGACTCGATAGTGTGAGCATTTTGATAACACCGAAGTGGTTGACACAAGTAATGCACATATAGAACTATACCCGTTGCCACACCTTTTCGCCCGCCGCGTCATCGTCTTAAAACCTATCCAATAGTCTAGACCGCTGAAGCACTGACATTTCCGGAGCCAAAAGGTTGGCACAGCTGCCGAAGCGTCCCGAAAAGACACAAGAAGTAGCGATAGCGCCGTTTCAATGTCTGATAAATCACCCCAGCACGCACGCCCCTTAGGCACTTCCAAAGCAGGTGTAGGCAACCCTTAATGCTCCTGCAATTCACGAAAGATGTTGTTCGTGGATCGACTTGCGTGAACGATATAAAGGTACTTGGTAAGATGCGATACGCCGTCCGACCTTAAAATTGTGGAGCCCGTTGTATGCTTCCATGCATGGAAAAGGAAGATGATGGACCACCGCCCTCAGCCACATATCCGTGCTAATAATCGAATCAAATCTCTCCAGCAAGGGTTGGCGTCTCTACCTCGGTAGATCCGTCTCAGATACCATGCAGTATATTGACTGCCTTTTTTAATCAAACCATACCTATAATGGCAGCGAATGACTTCTGCGAGTACCTACTATGCAGCCTCAGCGCTCAGCTACCCATCGGAAGTCATGATGAAACGGAAGGCAAAAATCGAATCGACATACACGCTCCAGACCCATTTCCGACGGAATAGGTAAATCAGATGATGCCAACAAAACATGAGTAACCCATGTCCGTAACTAGGGCTGTAAATGAGTATCACTGCCCGGCCGCGACGGTGGGTGGACGGCGGTGGGTGTGCGCGTTTGTGAGTGATTTGTTTCTATGTTGTAACAAATATCGATAAAAAGTCGTCGAGACTATTTGTTGGTCTCGACACTTTTACGGGCTCGTAAACGTAATTATAAATGTGGTTGATAACGGTGCTAAAACACGATTTATAAACTCGGTTTAGCCGGGTTTTGGAAGTCATTTTCACCAGATTTATATCGTTCAAAAAAGTCTCACACCGTAATAAATAAAGTTATAATAAATGCAGTTCAAAATAATTATAATTCTCTCTTGCAACGTCGCGCCCACCCACGCCCACCCACGATTTGTCTGTTGCACCCATTACAGCGAATGAATTAATGGGCGTGGGTGGCGGTGGGATTAATCGTGGTCGTGAGCGTGGGCGCCCATAGCAAAATATGGTTAGTACGCATCATAGTGTGGCTGTGTACCTATCCAAATTCTTTTTATATTTTTCTTATTGAATGGTGCATTTTCCCTTTTATTTACGGTTAAAGGCGTGGCAAAACACATGTACTTTAGGTACACGCTGACAGGTACCATTTTCCGAACCAATTTTTAAATTTGATCAAGCATAAAGAATGAAGGTATCGGTGACTGTTGCAACGTTAATGCCAAACTTTTGTAGCCAACTACCTGTCGGTCTCCATGGGTCTTTAAATAATGGTAGATGTACCTTGGAAGTCGTACGAAAAGGCAATCCAGACTGTTCCGTTCTCATACGTGTAGCGGAGCTACAAAGCTCCCTAAATCAGAGGAATAAATTAACGCTTAAATAGCAACTTAGTTGTAAAGAACTAGACTCGATGAGTCAACAAGCGTAAAGCTTATGGTCCTTGTTCCAGGGGACCAAACGATTCAGTGAATCGACAGCACTTAGTGCTCAGCAGTTGCTAGCTACCTCAAGAAGGTCTTGCGAAATCTTAGTGATCAGTGATCAACGACCAAAGACACCTCGCAACGCACGTGCTTCCTGATCAAAAGTGGAACTGAATCTATATACATTTAACCCTACAGAATATCTTAATTCTAACCAAGACACTTATTTCCCAAGTTAGTAAAACTAAGATCTCTTCTATCTGGTGGATGACACCATTCATCCCTTACAAACCGATAAGATTGTCTATGTCTCTTTCAGTGGGGTATCATCCGTGTCTAAGACACAAGATACCAGGTATCCAGCTGCGTGTTACCCCTTTGCACCCCCCACCAGACTGACGTTTCTTAAAACGACAATCGAACCTTGTTCCAATCGAACGTTCCCATTAAACTTTACTCTTCCACGAGGTCAGTGCACTTGCGGTATACCTCAATGTAACGTTAAGCTTAGCACGATGTCCTCATCACCTAACAAGTCAAACACTCTCAGAGATTACCTCAAAATGGAGGAGGTATTGGACAATGGTAGTGATACCAGTGTCCAGGGTGATGCAGGGACAATGTCCGATACACCCGTGTCCGAGGTACAACCTCGTACTGCCCCCTGTACGTTTCCTGATCGTGATAATGAGACTTCGCCATTGGCGCCACGCTCAAAACTCGGTTCAGATGATAATATCATCACGGACTCGCTCGACGAGCAACAATAGATAATTCTTCAACAAGGAGAAAGCACTCGGCGCCATGCGCTAATGGTCGCAACCCTCGAGCACCAACGTGATTATGTGTTCACTTCACCCAATGTGGAGGAACTCTTACGTCAAGCGACTGGCCAATCGTTGACAACGTGGATCATTGGCCACAGGCCTAAGTCTCCTGAGGAGGTGGCGAGCGGACAGGCACTTCGCGAGAGGTACCTGGAACCTCACCTAACGACCCAAGGTCAATACAAGGCACACCTTGATATACAAGCACGTGGTGCATCAGTCCCACCGATTAAGGGTATACCCATTCCCTTGTCTGCAGGTGAAACCGAGAGCGAAGAAGACAATGCCTTCTTCCTATGGGTGCAACGCACACGTCGTCTCAGCAGTATGTCGGCTCTGAGATCTAGTGTCAATGTGGCTGATGTGCGTCTCGAATGCAAGCGTCGGTATGACTATGCCAAGCATAAAGGTCGGAGGCCAATCGTTTAATTCCACGCGATATGCTTCAGCTACTACAATAGCCGCGAGCATTGGTCATACTATGACCAATAACCCACCACCAGACACCACTAGTGGTGGAAAAAGAGGCTCGGTCTCACGATGACCTTGGCCAAGATGTTCAAAAACATCCAAAGCATAAGGGCAATCTTGCCGTAGGGGTACCTTGTACTCCCATGAGTTTTCAGACTCAGGGTACCCACGCCACTTTACCAAATATGGTAGTGGCCATGACGACGACGTCGTTTCAGTAGTCTCTCGACATGAAACTGACGACACCCATGCTCATCGAGCAGCGTCGGTGGTGGCCGGTGTATCGGTGGCAGTTCGTGAGAAATTGGCTCTCGAAGTGAAGGGTCTCCAAGAGACTTTGGGGAAGACCTAATGCATGCTGGATGCGATGCAGAGCCGCCTTCTGGCGATGGAACATGAACAAACTCGGAGCAAGGCTCAATTGGATTTTCTCATTTACTTGCAGCAATCCGGGTACCGCCCTAGTCGTCGGCGCCAGCGCCTCAAAGTTCACATGTGAAGGATTCCGGTACGGCTTAAGTAAGCCTCTTTAGAACACAGGGTGTGTGTGAAATTTGGGTGGAAGGTTGAGCGTATACGCAGGGCACTTCTCGGCAGTGAACGTAAACGGTCCGGTGAAGCTTGGACTCAACTTTGTCGTGCAGACAGCAGACACTACATTTGTAGGTAGGTTTTTAGCATCGAGTAATACTTGGTCTTCGACCTTATAACTTTTAATGCAATTTCTGATTTTAGCGTCAGCTTGTTGTTTTTGTTGGATTTGGCTATCATCCATTGCGTCACGCACATGTCTTAAGACATTTAATCGCGTTGCGAGAAACTCGCATACCTGTTTTTGAACAGTAGCTGGGCTGATATCGGCAGCCTCTACACCACCAAGCCCTGATCCACAGAGTGGTAGCGTTGACAAAATGCGAGGGAAGGTGAGACCGTTAACGTAAAACGAAGTAAAGCCTGTGGAGGCATGAACAACGTTGTTCAACGCAATCAACAACAGGGAGCATTGAGCTCCAAACGCGTGGTGTAAATTGTATTTTTTAGCGCGATTAACACGCTCAATTTACCCATCGGTCTGCTGATGATCCGTCGTGGACATATCCAATCGAATGCCGAGCACCTTGAAGATAGACCTCCAAAAAATTTCTAGCGAAGCGGATATCTCTATCAGAGAAAATTGCCACAGGCAACCCATGTTGTCGAAACACACGATCGATTAACAGCTTTGCCGTGCCTTAAGCATCGAACGTATCCGGCACAGCCGCTAAATGCGTCATCTTGATCAAAAGGTCAACAAAGAGCACAAAACGTGTGTTGCCTTCCTAATCCTTCGGTAGACCGAAAACAAAATCCACGCTCATGAACTCCCAATACTTAGTGGGTGCAGGCAGACTAGCCAGCGGCGCAGCCGCATGTGCTGAGGGTTTAACCCGTTGACACGTTTCGCATGTACGCACATGAGTGCTCACCCATTTGTACAATTTAAGCCACCAATAAGCCTGGCTCACCGAGCCATGGGTCTTCTCACGACCGAGATGACCACTTATAGTGGTATCATGTGCCTCATAGAGGATTCGATGCTTCACCTCCTCATCATGAGGGATAGCGATACGAGGAGTATCCTAATATACGTGCGATAGCACAACAGGCCATTATCGATAGAATACCGATGTAGCCTTGCACGTAAACGTGCCGACAATGTTATATCCTAGTCTTTAAACTCATCGCTCCCAAGAGCCCATAGCAAAGCTACACATTGTTCATCCTTGGCATAAGCCGCACGGATTAAGTCAGGGACTGATGACGACAGTGTCGTAACATGAGCAATCTCATTGTAAGGTAGACGCGATAGCGCATCAGCCAAGATATTTTGCTTTCCTGGATTATACTTCAGCTCGAAGTTATATTCGGCAAAGAATGAAAGCGGACGAGCCATTATCTAAGAGAGATGCGGCGACTGTGTCGCAGTGCGCAATGACACATAATCTATATAGACAACAAAAATGGCTTTGGGCCAAGCAGATGTACTCTGAATTTGACCAGAGCACACTTCATAGCAAGTAGTTCTTTGTCATGAATTAGATACTTCTTTTCAGCAACTTTAACCTGTCCAGACTCGAGCGCAATGATGCGCTCGCGTCCATCAACATCTGTTTGTGACAGAGCACTGCCAACGGCAAAGTCAGATGCATCACAGACGACACGGAAGGGCCGATCAGGATCGGGCAAAGCCATTATTGCCCCGCATGAATAAGACTATCCTTAACCTCTCTAAAAGCATCGTTCTCGGTATTACCCCAACATCAATTCACATCTTTTTTAAAGGAGAACGATAATGGCCTTGCCATGTCTGCATAATTTGCACTATACTTATGCAAGTAATTGGCCAAATTGAGCCACTTACGTAAGTCCTTGTAGTTCTTGGGAACTGGCCAATCGACTATGGCCCTTACCTTAGCGGGGTCCGCTCGAAAGCTTCGCTTCCAACGAAGCTCCCTAGAAAGGGATCCTCTTCTGCACCAAAGATACACTTATATGCGTTAGCGTACAATTAATTCGTGCGCATGCACTCGAGCTCCGCTTTTTAATGACCAATGTGGTTGTCCACATCTGATCGACCATCCGGTGCACGAATATGGACAAAGATGTCGTCAAAGTACGTTTGTGCGTAACTTCGATGAGGTCTGAACAGTTGCGTCACCAGACGGTTAAAAGTAGCCGGGGCGTTCGGCATCTCTTGTAGCTTAACGAGCCACTCCCAGAGCATACCGCTCGGAGTACTCACCGCTGTTAGCGGAATATCACTCGCTTGCAAGAGCAGCTGGTAATAATTATCGACTAAGTCAAGTGCACTGTACAATGTACATCCTGCCATATTGTTCTGATGAACATCATCTCTAGAAATAGGCGTCTGCGCCGGTATAGTAGCTGCATTAAGCTTATTACAAGCATGCACAATGCGCCACTTGCCATTTGGCTTCTTGACACAACTTGTCGGTGTTAAATGGGGAGATTTACTCTCACGAACCATCCCAGCAGCGTGCTTAGCACAAAAAAACTCTTTAATGACGTCACACTGTTCTTTAGGCAATGGACACTGCCGTATTACACAGTTTTTAGCTCCTGGAACTAAGTCAATGTCATGACGTACACCTCTATCAGGTGGTAATATAGATGGTCGATGGTGATACACCACATCTTAAAATTCCTTAATCAAAGGATAAAATGGATACAAAGGATCTAAAAGGATTGAAGATCTGCTTCGCGCACTGAGTGCCGCCTTAGCGTCCTCTAGGACAGACTCACCCATTAATGAGGACGATTTCAACTCAGCATCGGGTATAATGACCACTAATTCGGATAAGTCTCCTGCCCGAAAGGCCTGGCTAAACTCGCCATCAGACATTTCGCCTAGCCCACACAGAGCATCAAAAGATGGAAGGGTTTCAAGGCAATTATTGCCATCAATCTGACCAGTCACTTCGTTAACGAGCGCATATATAGTATAACGATTATCACTCAGTGACTGTGCGGACGCCTGGATCTTTAAAGTTTTCACCTGGCGTCCAAGTCGTACCTTGTAGACCTTACACCCGTTAGGGGTCGGGACAATACCATCCCCTTCATTACTACTAACAATAGTACGATCTATACGAGAGCCGATGACTTACCCTGCATCCGGTGAAGTGTTGCATAATTTTAACTCTTCATCCAGTGAGTTTCCACGTGCCACTCCACGTACACTACGCGGGCCTAGCCCTGAACTGAACGGCGTTCCGGGAACAATTTCACTACCTATTTTGAGTGTGGTAACTTCACGGCCAACCACACTCGGTGAATTTTCACGAGCCACCTCACACACATAAAAGGAAAGACATCCTTGAAAATCCGGCCCTCGTCCAAACATGCTTTCAGCATGCAACGACTCGTCATCACAACGAATAACACTCAACGAATTACGCGCCGTATCACCTATACTTAACGGGCTACGCTTGGAATACAAGTTCTTAACATTAAAGTTAAACAAATTAGATATTTTGATTTCCAGCACATTGACATCTTCTGCCATCGGCTCGTGCCAGTGGTGCGTCTGTTGCCTTGCGAAGGTGGGTCCACGACTCTCCAAAACGTTGCTAGGAACGTTGCGCGTGGCGCCTAAGGACTTCGACCTCCACTCAATCCATGGATAATGGCATTCAAGCCAAGCCATACCAAGGATGAGATCATATCTCGAGTCCAAGTCAAGTTCAAGACAGCGTTCGATGCTGTCAAAGTCTAAAAACAGTACGCCTAAGCTCAATAGTACTTTAGGCAGAGTAACACGACTTCCAGTCGCTAAATGAACCGTGATAGAATCACTCTCATGCGCTGTAATCGCCTCAGCATAGCGCTGACTCCCCTTAAGGGAACGACCTCGAGCATAACTGCAAGACGCTTCAGAGTCGATCGATATCGACCAAGGCCTCTCAAAGCCCTAAATTTTCGTCTCGGCGACTAACAAGCCAGACTTGTGTCCACGCTCCATACCAATAGGGACGGAGGTCTTTGGGGATAAGCCCTGTTTTATTATACCTTCTAAATGTGCAACAGAACCCAGTTCTTCCCCAGTTCGGTGCCCCGCGCCTACTGGGCTTGGATTGTTGACTTGAAGCCTGACGCTGCCTACGCAAGGGGCAATCAGGCCGCAAGTGTTTAGTGCTTCCGCAAGTAAAAAAATCGTCGTACGACGCGTTGCTGCTCAGCAGTTTGAAGTTCTACTTTACTTTCATCTTCAGCATAACTGAGATCCATCGGTTCCGGCCTGTTCAATGTTGGACCACTCGTGGAGTTTGCCCTCGCAGATCCAGGCTTGTACCCATTCCATCCGAGCCTGTCCGACTTGAAGTTATGCTCAGCATTAAGAGCAATTTTTACGGCCTCTTCGAACGTAGAGAGGTGAACCCGAAAAACTTCGGTTCTGGCAATGCCATACGAAAATCTTCCGTGTAAAAAATTCACACGAACTGCCTCGGGAAGAGGGTCAGACTGCATTGCAGCCATGAGCGTTCTTAACCTCTGGACATAGTCCGATAACTTATTTTTTTCCTGAAGGATAGACAAAAGCGTGCACGCACGCGGTGAGCTTGGTTAGGTGGTGAGAACACCTGTACCAATTGTGACTTTAGCGACTCCCATGTGGGGAATGCTCATTCAACTGACGCGCTACACGTCAGGGCCCATTTCTTACTCTTCCATCGAGCTTTGAGATAGACAGTGAGACCTGTTAATGGCTAAGCTTGATCAGGACTAATCTCATGGGCATCTCAATCTCACAGATCCAGAGGATAAGGTTTTCACCCTCCTTGCCAGAGTAATTCTTAGCTTCCACTCTAAGTGGACGAGGCCTAGCCTCTTCGTCTAGTACAGAAATATAGTGTGTAGGCATAGCCGACGCTACTCGGTCTTGGACCTGTCCTAGAGTGGTCGTTCAATGCTGCATGAAGCCTTCAACACGTGCATTTAGCACCTCAGGGCCTTGTGAAACAAGGAACTCCACGTTTTCTGAGGCCGAAGATGCGGTTAGCATATCAAGCGCGACCTTTTGGGCCCCAGAGAGGGGAGTGGGGATTTCCATCCTCACAGAGGCCATGCAGTGAGTTGGGCATGCAGTGAGTTGTCGGATGATGTCTTTTACATTGAATGTTGCTTATAGTAGGATGTGGTCTGCGTTCCCCGAAACACGGTATCGTGGCGCTTAATCTATTTGTGCGTTTAGCAAATAGTGTTCACTGAAAACCGATTTCTTCGCCAGACCTGTTCATTCGCCAGATCTGTTCATCCATCGTCTAGAGGACATGAACGCAGCCAATCCCTCTGTTTTTGGCAGTGTCACCTAGCTTGACAATTACAGTTTAGTGATTGGCGGGATTCGTCAAGCCGCGTTTATTTACTGCCCGTACTGTGAGAGATAGGTTGTTTAACGCACACCCTACTACACATACACAATGTGCGCTGAGAATTCCATCATTCCGAGACGCGTCAGTCACGTTTGGCAACCATCGTCAGCAGGACGGCCGATATGATACTATTTCAGTTGTGTCATAGCGAATTTGTACAGTTTCCCGTCGAAACCATAAAATTAAAAGAACATCGGCGTGGTTGCGTACTTGAGAAAAGAGCTGATGAGCTGCTATCCTGAAATTTGTGCACTAACAACGCCCAGTCTATCAAACATAGGCTCAAAAGGCTGACTAAGCTGGCATTAAGAACGAAATATACGACGCGAGTAATTGTCTTTTGAGCGAAAAAGTCCCGTAAATACCTTGCCAGCCGCCAGTAATACTAATGATGTCGAGAATGGGCAAAAAATAAATTTCATTGAGTGGATTTGCACCGCTTAAGCCGACCCCTCGAAGTCCTTTCGACGCTTCGACAAGCTCGGGCGACGCTGTAGGGAAGAATTAATGAGCTCTATCAACGCCTGCTTGAAATGAATGGAAGCGGTGTTAAAGACTCTCTGACCACGTCTAGCGCCCACTAGTCTACCCCATCGCTCCGTTAAACAGCCACAGTCAATGCTTATTGAAGGTGAGTGACAAAGTAACAATTAGACTCGAGTGCTAACTTTTTCTGGTTGCGAAAGGGTAAGGAGAGCGAAGGGTGGGGACTTCTTGTATTGCAACTGGCTATTGCCATATTTGGACTGTGATTAGTGAATCCAACCTGGGCCCGCTCGACGCTTCATAAGTTGTTCAGCTTCTCCAGAGCGAGTCATTGAGACCATCTCAAGGGCTTGTAGTACTGCATACAAGGAAAAAGCGCAAGGTGGAAGCTGAACAACTGTTTAATAAAAGAAAATCACACAAGATTCAACTACATCGCGCAGCGCTACACCAATAGACCAGCATAGTAACTTGAGAGTCGCATAGAAGCTCGACAGGTTAGTTGTTTGCTACCTTTTCGTCAGCAACGGAGTTCGTCAGCCGCTTGACAGAGTCGTCCAAGCGATCGCGTCGTTTAGCAGGGACCACCAGCGGCGCACCGTTTGACGGCATCATCGACGATATGTCGGAGCTGGATGCACTTGAGCTTTCGCTTTCACCTTCATCTTCGCCATCGCCTATTTTCGTGTCCTTGGAATCCGAAAAGATGGACCTATCTTCTTCCCAGTTATAGAAGGCGTTTCTGATGACATTGTCGTGATTGTTGTTGACCGTGTCACTGCTGTGGTCACTATAATCGCCCTTGTTGTGGTTGTAAGGGTCGTAGTAGCGGTCGTCGGAGTCGTCGTCGGATTCGTCGTAGGTGCGCAAACGCCTTCCCTTGACACCTTTCTCCAGTGTGGGAGACACGGCCTGGTGCCATGCTTTTGGAGCATCGACAATAGCTTGACGGCCACGAGCACCTGCAGGTAGAGCAGCTGCTGCTAGGAGTGGCACGTAGTAAAGACGCATTGTTGAGTAGTGGAAATGAATGCGAGAGTTCTGGAACGTTGGAAGTCGTCCTGGGGTTCTCGACGACCGGCAAATTGAGATTTGAGATAGAGGGGAGGAGTCCCGAGTGGTGAAAGTTCTCGCTAGTGCCATGGCGACAGGCACGGACTACGGCCAGGTTGTGTATGAGACATTGCTGGACGTGGAATAAAATCGACGGACCAGCTTGAAATGCAGCCAGGTTGGCAGGCGTTGACGGTCTCCAGTGGTGACGTAGACGACATCGAAGCTCGGCGACGTTGCAAACAAGCATCGCTTTCGTCCGACCAGATACCTCAAGACAAATCCAGAGCGGGATTCATAGGACATACAATGAATACGTGAAGTTGAGCGATGTGGAGAGTGCCACAGAAAAGATTTTGTGATTGTGTAAGCTAGCCGTGCCCTTACCTGACCGGTGATAGTGAAACCTATCCGGATAGAAATGAGCAACATACATTAAGAATTGGTGGTGCCCAGCTCGTCAGATTCAAACATGAAGGCATGGACGCGCAACATAGGTTTCCATGACACAATGGGTCCGTGTAAAGTTTTGTCGCAATTGATATCCTGATAGTAAGAGCAAACGATGACTTCATTGGGTAGAATGGCTAATGGTATCACGACGAACTCCAGATGGACCTCACATCTTGTTTTGGCACGCATTATTTATACCTCATCTGGTCTATGCTGCAAGTCCCGGCTCTGACGTTTTGATAGCGAGTGAATAAAAATCGTACGACCATGTCGCATCCATGCAACGGTGTTCTGTTTTGCAGAGATTGCCCCGCTACAAATACTAAGTTTTTGGGCTGAAGTATAGTTAGCCGTTGCTGCCAAGATGGCAGGGTACGTGGCCTCCCATTTTTTGGATGAACGTGCACAAATGTGCAGGTCACTCAAGAGTATTTTGGATCCCAACACATTTGACTGCCACTCGCGTGACAGCTTGCAACAAGGCAGCTCAAAGTTGATGCGGTGCTCTTCATCCTGGAAAGCGTGACGAGCGCCCCTCATACACGAGTACTGTCCACAACAGAACGGCTGAACGGGTGCATTATACTTGAGGATGATCGTCACGGAAGTTTGAAAAAGCGCGTTGAACTTGAGTATCAATACATTCTACGACTGAATTATTTAATGAAACAAACTTTACCTCAACTTGGTATCATCACCACTGGCACGCATTCCCCTCTCTCTATATCAACGAGACATGATATTCTCACGTCGATTCTGTTCCATCGACAATGGTGGGCCACGCGAACCTTCACCTCGGTTCAATGGATATCAAATGGATCAACATTCTGTTCACGTCCTTCCTTCGAGATTGCACGTCCTTTCGTCACTTTCTGATCTACGACCAACGCGCGTACAGTTTCAAGTCGAGACTTGAGAGGAAGAGAGTCACCCGGACAACATCCAGACGACGTCGAGTCAGATGGTACGATTAGTTGGGAATGGGTTAGCAATGGCAGCAGAGGTAGCAGGGGTCAGAAAAGTTTAACAACGTGAGGTCCGGTCGTGCAAGAGACTGAAGAGCAAGCGATGACCGTTTCGATACATTTAACGGTCCGTCCTCGGTCCCTCATATGTACTTGAAGAAACACATTAGATGTTTGTGGCACCCATGAATTTGTTTTTTTACTGATCTCTGGTTGAACGAAGGTAGACTTAACGCAAGGTACTTACTTCTACGGCATTGCTTCGAGATCGTGAAACATTTAAGCGGTCAGCACGAGCAAGTGCGTATGTGTTCAATAAGTGCGCGTGAAACTACCTTATCGACCAGTACGACGCACGTAACGGGGTAGCCCGTTACATGAGATTGACACCAAACGGTGTCAACAGGGACATTGTCTAGCGTGACAACTCCCTGCCTAAAAGAATAGTGGCGGAGAAATCGATAAGTACTCTGGTCTTTTTCAAATGAACCCACCGTATTGTTACGAATCGATACTTCTTATAAAATATCACAGAAACAAACTTGCCATATTTATACGGTTGGGCCACTGCTTTAATTGTCAGCCAAAGTTTTAAATCGGACTGTGACGGTGAATAAGCACTAGGAAATGGGTGTTGAAGTGCGAAGATTCGGCAACTCTTCCTTTTAATTAGTTTTGTCGGGTATCCTTTTACCAGTATGAAATACTCTGCAGGAAGCACAATCAAATACCAAATACGCTTATAGATGCTTTGGAATTGCAACAAAATGACTGTTATTCTTTTCTGAGCCAAAATCGCAGTTCTTCTTCATAATTACAACGTGAGAGCTTGGGTTCTTTGGATATACACTTTAACGTACAGCAAATGATTTATTCACACAGCTTAAATTAGTGTGTTCGCATCAAAGGGTGGGATTGTACTATTAATTTCCTTAGTGTTTAACTATGACACGATTAATCTTAAAACTTAGAGACGATGCTATGCAGCATAAAAAGTCGTATCGGGCATTACAATTTATAAAATGTAGAAGAGCCGACTAAGAAATTGTTTTTTCAAATTAATACTCTGATTTATTCGATGCTGTTGCACACTTTGATAAGACGAAAAAAATGTAGGAAACCGGTGTTTAGCCAACCTTTCGTTGATTAGCGACCCCACCTATTTATTAATGATTGCAATTCACAAAACACGCTTAACTTACTCAAACAATTTTAAGGCTGAGTGTGTATTTAATCCTAAAACATTGGTATTATCATGCCGGTGTTCATTTTTTTTGCGGCCATGTAACTTTTATTCCAGTATACTTATACACCATTCTTTCCATCATAGCTAACTACAATGGAAAGTTATATCCACCGCATATTTTTAGCGTCTAAAAATGTGATAAAGACAAAGACGAAAATCGAATTCCTGAGCATCTACAAAAATAGATCGTTGATTCCAAACGCACAAAAGGATAGGCGATCAAAATATTGGTTTCGTAGAATGTGGTTTATACCTCTTTTATCAGTGGTACATAAATGGCATCACCGAGATGCTTCTTTCATCCGTAGCAGTGGGTGCTTGCTCAGGGTAAGGTGATTTAGCATAACTGTCTCGTGTCGCGTCAATCTCGAATCATAAAATTTCCAAACTATTTGCCAACATAGCCATCATAACTCCCTAACATTTAATGCATTTCCTTGACACGAATGAGCACATCTGAGCAAGATGGCTTGGTTACATGTATAGGACCACCTGTCTACCTTCGTTAGCGGCCCATCATACAATAAATTAGTACAATTTGTACTAGGTACATATTCCCGTGCGAAATAAGAAGCAAGAGCATTCCACTGATTCTTCGTCCGTAAGAAACGAAACTATCCTTCTAGCTGGTCTGTGATTTACAGAATGACAACAAAGTTACCTAGATGTAGTGCCGCTACTAATTTAAATCAAACACAAGTCGTGCGTCCAGGTAGTAGCACCCAACTTAATGTAGCTTGTAAAAACTGTTTTTGGCTTTTCAATGTTGTTAATTGCGTGACAAATAAATTGAATTGTTTTTTTTATGGAAAGATAAATCTAAATGGTTATTGGAGTGGTGGCTGATTGATGAAATAGTGGTGACCGAAAAACAGGTGACGAAGAGTACAGTAAACCTTGTCCAAAATGCTACTTCGAGTCTTCTATGCTTCTATACTAGATCTATTTTAAAGAGAGAAGAGGCTTCTGATACATCTAAGATAACTTATTGTAAAATATAATTGTTTTAAATAATTACTTGACTGCTGTATTTTATAAAATGCCAAAGTTCAATTGTCCCAATTTTTTTTAGCTAAACCTACATAAAAATGTCACCTGCGACTTCACAAGATTAAAAAAGATACTTAAGACATAAATCCTGGTAATTGTGAAACAGTTGACGTATACTGCGATGATTTTTTTACAAAAAAAAGCCGATACATCTTCTTGTATTTGCTAATACATCTCCTTGTAATTTCTGAATCTCTCCCACACCACACCACTGATCCTCCACCCCATCTTATCGACCCAACGAACCGCCAGTTGTACAAGACGCCACTTCAAAAAGCTAAACACAGCATAATGACGAATAAAGCCACATTGCTTATTGCACACGTCATCAAGCAAACTCAAAGCTGATTGAAGTAAACCTGCTCACCTGGGTTCAGGAAATGCACTACACCAATGTAAGCCAGACTAATTTTACGACACGCTAAAGGGGAATCAGAATTGCTGAAGCTCGGCATTGAATCAAAAACGGTCTGTAAGCGACATCGGGCAGTCAGATAAACTGATAGAAGCTGCGCTTATCATTTGTTTTTAGATCAGCGAGAGAGAGCATGACTGACCGGTGACCATGTGTGCGAGGTTGCCGAGAAGACTGTTGACCTTCATTCTTGCTTTGCATGTGACAAGAACTCAACAAACGTTTCTGAACAAAAAGAGGAATTTTTACATTGGTGAGATGGTGAGCGATCAGTGTTTTTTTTACGTATTTAACTTAGTCAAGCAAACAAGGCTCCATCCCTAGTTTTTTGACACAATTGTTCTTGTGTACATCCTTCCAGACCAAGTGCCGCGTGCTGCTCAGCTTACATAAAATGAGCTTGTTCGTAACAAAGAACGATACGGTCAGCACCAAGCAGAGCGAATTCGCGCCGAAGTTCCTGTTAACAAGAAATGCATGGTGTCCACCGAATTAACACGTGTTTGATCTCACGAACAATTTCTTGTCCTCAAAAGAAGCTACCACAAAGACTGATACGCCATGCACAAGCTTCAAAGTTAGCGCCTGCACGTCTCTTTCCCCGATAAACAACATGTCACGCTAAATTACTGCTGGAAACGAGGAAATTAATCTTTGTGCATTCCGACAACTTTGTGTCAACATGAACATAAGGTGAAGGAATCCCGGCCGTCCGGCTATGCGCATAAAGACTACACTATATGCTCGTCTTGGACCCGTAAGCAAGGCACCTCATCTGTGATGATCATCATGATGGTCTTGTTGTAAATAGTTCCTGGCCCTCAGACGTGGGGATACCTTAGCAGAGGGGCGGGACTTTAAAGCAACAATGTGTTGTCTGCGTCCACAAAATTGCCCTATTTAATATTGTGGGAGCTAGTTTTTACATCCGATATTCAGTCCGTACCGTTTTGTTTTACAAATTTACATATTTTGCAAATGTTGTATTTATCTGCGAAATAGGCCAACAGAAAAAACACTGAGTCAAGACTGGTATTTTACGTTTATAAAAATTGTAACACATGCAGCTGTTAAACTTACATACGGCCCGAGTCGAGACCAAGCCATTTAATTACATTAAACGTAAAGTATTACTGTGAATCACTAGATGTTGCTATCTACTAGCTTCGTCGCCTGAAACTTTACCAAACTATACTACAAATAGTCAAACGTGACCCCGTTTAAAATAACTCGTTTGCCGCTCCCTCAAAAATTAATGTACTTGCCTAAAATCAATTTTGCATTTAATATTTGTTTTTGTCGTATACTTCTGTTTTTCGAGCGCTAAAGCCAATACTGTATAGTCTTAATCTTTTATTCTTTAATTTGGTTTTCTTAATGCTTAATGTGTTCGTGACCATGAATTTTCTATCGATTGCAGCGCGGAGGAGAAGGTATGCGCGTTGTGTCCAGCGCAACGACACTTTCAACAATTCCAAGCAACGAGAATTGGCTAAACCGCCAGTTCCGCATGCTTTATCTCTTAGAGTAATCGCTGCGCCAATCTTGTAGATAGATGATCTTTCTATTCTGACGGTCGGCCGTGTGCCTAAAAATTTTAAACTCATACCCCACTGTTGCATTCCCATATACAATCTCGATATACCGTTTTGATGCAACTGTCTCATATTGGTGTGCTCTATTGCCCTATCTTCTGAACGCGTCACGCGACGTACTTTTGTTACATTTTGCTTATAGCAAACAATCGAATACCTTCATCGCCGCTATCCGGTAGTCAACAAGAAAACAGCGCTGTGTTTCCTTACGCGTGTAAGTCTGTCGGCACGCGTTTTATTGTTTTTTGTATACGTAAGGAGTTCTTAACAAAGCAAAGGAGATTTTTACCCGATACATGAACAGGTACTTCTGCTTATCTTAGTAACGAGAGACGTCTGATCGAGTGCATGGATGGACTGATGTGTTTCTTTTCCTCGTGACTCTCTGTTTTGACTGCATTTTTGTAGCTTCCTTCTTACGAAGTGCAACATATTCGGCCATGTTGGCAACCTTGTGCTTCTACATCCCTTAGTGACTAACTAGAAATGTGCTTTCATTATAGGCTCGCGTATCTACATCGCGTAGTGACTATATTCATTCATTTTCTGGTTTTGTACTGATCGTGAGCTGAAGTTCGTCCAGACGCCTTCGTGTCCACTTGCTCGTGCACCTTTTATGGCTTCTCTTCTGGAATTTTACGTTTTAATCCCTAAAAAGATGCGATGGAACGAAACGATAGAAATTAATAAACAAATGCAATAATGGCTTCAGCGAATATAAATGTGTTTTAAGCAGCAGCAAATGATTAATTTTAAACTGAATCCTTATTTGAGAAATTATACTATATTTGTGTACAACTACTGGCTGTTGAACTAGAAGGTAGTGGCAATCGATTGATTCTCTTATTGTAATAAAATAATTCCATAAAGACATGCTACTAAATTTAGATTGAACAGAAAGTGAATTTATACTCACTGCTAAAAATTTATGACAACCCCCCCAATTTAGGCTTGCCTACTGTACGGTAATACGTTCTGGTGCACTTCCATTGCTTCTTACCTACATCCTTTGCTGGCACTATCTTCCCATTTTCTGCATCAACGACAGATGAAGCCGTTCCGTGTTGATATACATCAAACGCTTATTAGGGGTCCATACTCGCCTTCACCACAGGCCGGCCAGTACTCGATCAAATTACTACTAGTGTTCAGCAACATCACAAAGAAAAGTATTGCATGCCATTTTGTCACCTTTCTATAGTGTAGATTACGTGTGTCTATTTTTAAGTCGGTACTGTTGTGAGCGAAAGCCTGAGATATGTTATTCATGACGACGTCCTATCGAACACGGCGCGCTATGTCGGGATTGATATTGTAGCAGCATTATATCACAGCAGCTGGTCGTCTGTATAGAACGTCATCGTGCTCGAGGCTCGACTTGCAAGCACGGCTTCGATGCAAAAGGCGTTTCTGTGTACCGTTCTTTGATGATGGTGCTGTCCTCCGTTTACTAGACAGTGTATCGAGTCAAATTTTAGTGCATAAACGTCCTGCTAGAAGTAGTAGTTGCTCCTCATTTGTTACTGACTAAACACTCACTACATCCGTCTACCTTGCGATCGACATAGGGAACATGCTATGGAATGTGTCGTCCAGTCAAGCCTCTCTCACACTTTGGCTGCAGCATTTTTAACAGTTGCCGTTCTGTATCCTACAAGTGCTCGGGCAGCTTCGACGTCGAAGTAGGCAGCAGCAAAGCAGTACAAAAACGATAGCTCTTCTGTACACCGTATCGTATATAACTTCGTTTGACAAGCGTTTCGCTGCCGATTGAAGAGTCAACATAATTTCATAGCAGATACACACAAGGCCATCCGGGTCAAAGCGGACACCGACACGAGGAATACGACCTGCGTCGACTCGAATCGACTGCCGTGCTGGCAAGTGTGATGCCGTACAACAGCACAGCGTTCTCAGTAGCTTAATCAGAGTATCGGTCATCACTGATGACTCATCAGCCATTGCTGGACAGTGTTTGTTCTGACCGTAACGAACAAGCTGCTCGTAAAATATTTTCGAACTTTCAGTGTTCCTCCATTCTCTCGTAGGTCGTACTATCCACTAAGCAGTAGACTTGAGACATCAGGGACCTTGTATCAGCAAGGGCTTTCCTGTCAGTGCACATAAGAAGATTAAAACGAGAATGGGGCAACACGATGAAAGGCAGTCGCTCCTCTGATTGTGCCAGAACGACGATGGTTGACCATTCCAGGAGGGTCGAAGTGAGTCGCCAATGTTACAACAGGAGCTAGCGATGCAAAGAATGGATGATAAAAGTGCCAGCACTTGAAAATTTGTCAGTGATGGGTGGAATTCACACAGCTACAACAAAACGATCTCTGTATCCAGGCAACGCTTTACCGTTGTGATGACTTGGTCAGTAGTAAGTACCACGTAATTGTAAGGGTAGGTTTCATGTCGCCTCTTCGACTGAGAAACTAGCCAGCTGGTTAAGACGCACGTGCTGACGTCGCGTAGAAAGCACTTGTTATGTAGCAGTGGTTGGTTTGTTGCTCAAGTCTTTGTGGCGTTAGCGTCACCGGCAGCGAACGTGGTGTGCTCTATTCATCTTTTTACAACACCTATTTTAACAACCTAGGTCCACTCTCTTTTCCTTTATCCTTTCTCGACAAAACCACTTTGTTTTGTCGCAGGGGTTGTGATCCTCCTGGCCAGGCTCCCTGTAAGACGATGAGGGTTTCTTGGGAAAGTATGGGTTCCCTTTGCCGGTGTTGCTGCGCAAGTGACTGCCACCTTCCAGAATATATCGAGACTCAAACCCACTCGACGCCACATGCGTATGAGACCCTTGTCGACGCTCGTATGTAATCAATGACTCTTACCTTCGGCGATAGGCTGCTTCCTGGTCTCAGCTGTCAAGGGCAGCGACAAAATCAGGCTGTGTCGGGAAAGCTCAAGGTCAATGAGCAAGCACAGCTAGAGCACCAGCTACCGCACGTGTCAAGCACCAGCTACCGTGTTGTTCAATGACTGACAGTCGGAGTTCTTGGTCAAGTGAAGTGCTGGCATCGCTGGTTGTGCTGATTGGGGTGTGAGAGCAAAGTGGAGGTGTCGGGTGTGGAAGATGCCAGATGACGTGCGCTAGCCTCGGGCTTTGCATGATTACGTTACTTTTGCTCCCCACCTAAACAGACCCCCGGATCAGCTTTATCGGATTGAATTCTAACTGCGGAAACTTCAAATTTATGAGATAAAGGGATAGACTAAAAAAACTGGTGCTTGGAGACAAGCGCTCGAAACTCCCATGTTCTATCTAGCCTATCCATTTATCCAGAATTCTCGAAGCCGACAAGTGTTACAAAGACAGTCCTCGTCTGCTGTTTTCTCCTTTATTGCTGTATCTTCTTCACCTGAGGGGGAGGCTGGAAGGCCCAACATGATGATGCAACTTACGATGCGGAGCCTTCCGCTCGTCCAGCATCGACCGTAGATACTCACAAAGCTAGCGTCAGATGCTGCATCCTAAAATTACATAATGGTCGACCCTGACGGTCTAAGCCCACCAGGTCACTTGCGTTATTAGCGGGGTTCTGTACTTTTTTTGGGCTTCTCATATGCTCGATTTGGGTCTCAGCGGTCTTTACTACTTTATCTTTGGCGCCTAGAGGCAGTGTCTCCACTACGGCTCTGTCCCGCGACGTCCCATCCCGCGGAACGAGATACAGGATGAGCCTGTCTTATCCCGCGCGTCCTGCATATCCCGCATTCTATTGTTATTTTTAGTTGATGACGTCAGGATTCTTATTTTTCTATGATCAAAATGTTTATAGAAATGAAGACAGCGTAAACAAAGGCGCAATCAATTTATGTGTATTCATCATCCATTTTGCTTTCATTTTCAACATTTGACCTTTCTGCGAAGGCATGCATCCAGGCTTTACAGGTGCTTGTAAAGAGGATCTGTATGCCTTTAGCGACGATTCTGCGTACATTCTTATCTACTAGGACCTCGCGACTTCAATCTAGGGTTAAGGTAAGATCTTTAGTAGTAAATCGATTGCTTAAAAGCCTCGTCGAAAGGTTGGACTATTCCACCAAGCGTCAAAATCGCCTATGAAGCAATCGCACCAGCGTAATTGTTTTCTGTCAAGATCAAATCAAGACGTCGCTGTTCATTCAAACTCTACTGCATTGATGTTAATGTATGGAGTAAACCTTAGTAATTTCGCTACCACCACGTTGAAAAGAGCCCTTCTTGCATTAAGTCTGCCATCTGCGGCACCGATTAGGATCGAGTGGATAAGGCATTGAGCTTCTACCCTTGTTGTAGCAGGTAAGCATTGACCACCTCGACAAGAATTTTACCGTTATACTCATAATCTAGTACCCTAAGCGCATATGGAGGTGATCATGTGTCTGCAGATCTAGTCGTTACGAAATTTTTGAAGCGGAAATTGCTCAGTAATCTCGTCCCGCAGTATCCTGCGTCCCATCCCGTCCTGCGCAGGATGGGATGCGGGATGGCCAATCCTACCCCATTCTACGTGGAACAGAGCCCTAGTCTCCACTAGCAACTGCCAAAGTCACGCGCGTGTAGTTCAGTGATCCTATCACACCACAAGCATAAACAAATTTTGGTATATGACAGGCTTCTCCACGTACACTCGGACACCAGTGGCTGTATTCGAGCGAATGTAAGATCGTTCGGCAACTCAGGATCTGTGTTGTCCTCGAAATAATTCTTGTCGTTTAAATAAATTGCATTTGCAAAAACAAGCTGATCATACGAAAGCACGGCTCCACACAATGTATGCACGTGATTCTCACTTTCACGCATGTGACGCGCTCAACATATCCACAATCAATTTCCACCTCGTCAACCATTTGCTTACACACCAGCCTTATCACAATCGTGTTGCCATATCACCGCGAGTTGGCGAATGTAGGACCACAATTTAGAGAAATCGATGCAGCGAAAATTTCGTAAGGAATACACGGATCCGACAAAGTCCGTAGCATGTATGTTCCGGAAAAGTAAGTAACAGTCGTGGACACGGCTGCAGGTATCAAACATCAGCACTTAATGGTCGATTTGCATGGAAGCACTTAATTCTCGGCATGCATGTGCGCGCTCCGACCCGCAAGCCACACGACCAC
This sequence comes from Peronospora matthiolae, assembly GCA_921007115.2. NCBI lineage: Eukaryota > Oomycota > Peronosporomycetes > Peronosporales > Peronosporaceae > Peronospora > Peronospora matthiolae. The sequence goes on from CAKLBY020000259.1 coordinate 682,594, forward strand.
AGACGTCTTTATCTGATTCGAGCTCTTGCAATGGGACCGAATACGTAGCGATACGCAAGACGACTAAGTTGGGAGCAGGATGGCGCCTTATTGTCTTAGTAGTATACCCTAGTGGATGATCGTGCGTCAGAGGCACGCGTATTAACTGAGAATTCATGGACGCACGCGGTGTTGTTCCATCAGTATTTATGAGCAAAGCCGAGGGCTGTCTTTCTAACATTTGTCGTTTTAGTAAATACAAGACAAATGGATCGCCTCATTTTTAGAACCTTGGTGTTTTGAGCACAACGCCTCAGTGTATTCAGAGTTTCCCTGCGAATTGATGTATTTAAGCGTCCCATGGGATTTGTTCTTCTGCAATTCCTAAGCGATCTGCGATGGCGTCGGGCAAGCTACGCTTCATATCGTACTACACTCCCGTATCTTATTCCGAATTTGTTGCCATGTTTCTGGTCTGATGAGTGCGGACCAATTGGTAGCTTTACCGAGCTTCTTCTTAATGTAATACGACCGGGGAACGTCAACGTATGCCAGACTATCAACCCATTCAGCTGACCCGATGAATACTTCCACGGCCCGTAATCTATCATATCCAGCCTAGAATCGTATTCGATGATTGTCGCTTGCGGCATCTTCGAAAACTTTTGCCACTCACGAGTTCTCTACTTTCCCTCACAACTCAAATTGCCAGCCGTCGACAACACCAGCACTTCACCTGATCAAGAACCCGCACTTTACCCCATCAAGAATGCGTCTCCAGTACGTGGCACTCATGGCAGCTGCTGTTCTAGCTGCGCGTGCTCATGGGCTTGAGGCTGTCCCCGAATCGGTCAATACTTTGCCCGAATCGGTCAAATCTTCGTCGCTGCAGACCATCGCCGCGGGCAAGACCCAACATTTCCTGACAAGCGACAACAAAGGTCCCATACCTATGGTCGCACCGCGTGCGTTAGTTTCTCGATTTCTCCAGGACGGTGACCGGCACTTGCGCAGCAACATCGGCAATGTCATGGGAAAAGACGTGAGGAAACCCATCCAGTCCAGCGGTAGGCCTGGCCAGTATGATGCCCCTGTCTCGTCGCCGAAGGGAAAAAGAGAGTAAACGCAAATGGGTAAGAAGAGTGAGTCTAGGTGGTAAAAAGGTGTGGTAATAAAAAATTAATAGAGCACACTGCGGTCGCCGCCAGTGCCACTAACGCCACAAAGACATGAGAAATAAACCACTTGCGCCTACGTAACAAGTGCTTCCGTTGTAGCAAAAGCTCCTCCGTCTCCTTCAAAACCGGCTGGTTTTCTATGACAAAGACTCGTTGTCCAACTAATTCTAGATCTTACGTAGTACTACTCACAACGTCTTTACAACGGCAAGTGCTGTGTGGAGACTGAAACCGTTTTGTTGTAGCTGTGTGCATTCGTTAACCGGTAACAGAAGCTCACGATCTGGCTCCACCATTAGTTCATTCTTTGCTTAACTTGATCCTCATGTGACATTAGTGAGTCGCTTTGACACTTCCGCAAGGGTCAGTCAGCGACTTCGAGACTTCTTAACTGGTCACTATTGCCTTCTCACTCCGTTATCACTGATCCTTGCGTCACTAATATGAATTTTCTAGCTAGTATGATGTTTTCCAAGATTACGGCCATCGCTCAGTTGCCGGGAGCAACGATGAGTGACCGGCAAGTGCACTGCATCTTCATGAGCAGCTCGCCCGTCTCGATAAAGAACGGATGGCAATAACTATGACTATCGAACATCCCACTGATAGAGTAATTGCCAAGGTCGTGTTGCCGGGCGGCACACTCATGTGTCGAGGAAACACCAGCAAGTGTGCAACATATACCCATCCCGGTGGCCGAGCTGATAAGCACTAGCGTCGGGACGAAGAGGCACATGGAACGAATTACGCGGGGGGAGAGTCGATACAAGAAGGCGGAGAGTTGGCTTCAAAGCCGGGTATCCACCCATGGATTTTGCTGGTCGGACTATGTACTGGGGCATACCTCAACAAAAAAATCAAAAATAAACGTGCAACTTTCGATACTCAATGGCGTAATCAGCCGTGACAATGCTGACTACGATGATATGTGGCTGCGTTGTGAAATGAGCTAGAATCATTCGTCGCGGAATGGTCGTCTCAGGTTGGTCAGAGTTACGTACGAAATGGGTTCCAAGTATGCTGCGCGGCTTTTACTGGAAGTGCGTCTATATGTTTTTGCGAGCGCACAGAGCCGGCTTGTGTTGGAAGAGATGCATAGTGCTAAGCTAGAGAAGACTTTTGTTTGGGCATACACGTCGACCTGTGGTAGTCAATCCCGTCATTGCAAGACCACCAAGCAAGTATCCCTTCATCTGCGAGTGGTGCAGTGCAGTCGGTCGACGCAAATCGTTTTCCTCGCTCTTGGATGACTGCTTTGACTCGGATAACCGTATTTGTATCTGCTAACACTTCGTGTTGCTTGTCATAAACAAAGGTGCACCTAATTGTGTAAAAGTGGCCAGTAGTCGATGTGTAGTCTCGACACGCAGAGCGTCACGTTCGACGAGGCAAGGGTGCGTATGGTACGATGTCTGGGATAACTCTCCGCTCCCATACTGCTTTGCTGCTGCCTTTGTCGATCGATGCTGCCCAAGCTTTTATACGATTGTTTGAGATGCGGCAGCCAAAGCGTGAAAGAGGCTCGAATGTACGACATGTTCCAGAGTATGTGCTCTTCGTCGCTGGCAATGTTAACGGATGCATAGCGTGTATCGTCAGTAACAATAGAGAAGCAGCTTCTACTTCTGTCGAAACATTCATGCACTAAATTTGACTTGCTACACTGTCTAGCATCCTGGACGACGTCATAAAGGTCTAGTATAGTAGAAGAAGTATGTACTACAAGCTACGTGCTGGACGTGCATGTGCGTACTCAATTGTACATATGACTCCCATGTCAGAACAACTTGTCTTGCCATATTATACTTGAACTGAACGGGTGTGCCACCAGCGAGGTATACACGAATGGTGCAAGACGGAGCACAAAATCGGGGATGGCGATAGACTATCACTCAATAGAATCATCCAGACTGGGACACAGAAACGACTTTTGCATCGAAACGAGTCGTGCTTGCTGGTCGAGACTCGGGCGCGATACAGCTCTATACAGACGAGTACTTGTTGTGATATGCTGATTCTACAAAATAACCCCGACCTCGCGCGCCATGATCGATAAGACGCCATAAAAATAGTACTTCAGACGTTTACTCGCAAAAGTGCTAACCTAAAACTCGACGCACATTCTCATCATTGCTGAAGGTGACAAGATGACATGCAATACTTGACTTTTTGATGTTGTTGAACACAAGTAGCAATTTGATCGAGAACCGGTCGGGCCGTGGTGACGGCGGGCACTGGCTATCAATAATCTTCGAAAAAGAATCAAGTCGGTACAGCTTCATCTGTCGTCGATGCACGGAATGGGAGATTAGAACCAAAAAAATCCATTCCAAAATATCGACAGTTACGTAAAAAGTCACATCCATCTCCAGCCCCTTCATTGGAGGGTCACCTTCGGCGGGAACATTCCCTCACGGAGCCAAAGTAGAACGGGCCTGCCCCGGACATTCTTCTCGCGCAGCCTCAGGTTACGCAAGGGCAGACAAGGGTGGTTAACAAACGGTGGCGACCCGCGCCACACTTCTTTACTTCAGTATACGTACACGTCGGATCGCGAGACCGCGCAAACGGTCTTCAGGGGCAGTCTCTAAAACTGGCGGTGTCCCACTGTCACGCATTGCCGCTGCAGCGATCGCGCACTACTGATCCGACGGGTCGAGGAAGCAGCCGTGGACGGCAGGAATATTGTGCTGGAGGCGCTGATGACGCCTCTAGCTGTGGTAGTCCTTGGTGAGGTCGCTCAACCTTACCAGAAACTGTCGCCGAGTGCGAAAGCATTCTATGACGTGCGAAGTCGCTTTTGTTACGGGGTTATGCAAACATTTGTGATCACCACACACACTAGTGTTGTTAAGGGGTTAAACATAGTTGGGTACTTGGTTTCCTGTGTCTTAGACATACGACTGTTATACCACTGAAAGAGATATGGAATGTCGTATCGGTATATTGGGGCTGACTGGTGTCAGCCACTGTATAGGAGAGATTTTAGTTTTAGTAACTTAGGTAAAGATATTTTATTGGTGTAAACGTAAAAAAATTCATTTCCCCTTTGGATCTTAGAGACGCGTGCCTTGCGAGGCGTCTTTGGTCGTTTAACGTTAATCACTAAGAGCTAGCAACTCCTTCCTGAGGTATCTAGTTCCTCTTAAGCACTGAGTGCTGTCGATCCACTAAATCGTTTGGTCCCCTGGAACGAGGACCATAAGCTTTACGCTTGTTGGCTCATTGAGTCTACTTGATTAAAACTAAGTTGCTCGTTGGGCGTTGAGTCTTCCTCTGACTTAAGGAGCTGCTTAGCTCCGCCACACTTGGTAGCACTTGTAGTCAATCTTTGCCTGAGTCTTTAAGTCTGATCCTGTGTGAGGATGGAAAACCCCACTCCCCTCTTTGAGGCTCAAAAGGTCGAGCTTAATATGCTAACCGCATCTTCGGCCTCAGAGTGCATAAAGTTACTTATATCACATAGCCCTGATGTGCTAAATGCACGTGTTGAAGGCTTCAAGCAGTATGAAGCTCCCACTCTAGGGCAGATCCAAGACCAAGTAGCGTCGGCCATATCTACACGCTAGGTGTCTGTACCGGACGAGGAGGCTAGGCCTCGTCCACTTCGAGTGGAAGTCAAGAATTGTTTTGGTAAGGAGGGTGTAAACCTCATCCTTTGGATCCCTGAGATTGAGAAAGCCATGATATCAGGCCTGATAAAGCTTGACTATTTACAGTTCTTGCTGGCTATCTCAAAGCTCGGTGAAAGAGCTAGAGAATGAGCCTTGACGTGTAGCACGTCATTTGACTTAGCATTCCCCATATGGGAGTCGCTAAAGTCACAATTGGTACAGGTGTTCTCACCACCTAACCAAGCTTACCGCTTGCGTGCACGCTTTTTATCTACCGTCGTGGTAAAAATAAGTTATCGGACTATGTCCAGAGGTTAAGAACTCTCATGGCTGCAATGCAGTCTGATCCTCTGCCCGAGGCAGTTCATGTGACTTTTTTAACGAAATGTCTTCGCACTGGTATTGCCAGAAACAAAGTTTTTCGGATTCGCCCCTCTACTTTCGAAGAGGCCGTAAAAATTGCTCTTAATGCTGAGCAAAACTTCCAGTCGGCCAGGCTTGGATGAAATGGGTACGACCTAGCTCTGCGACAGCAAATTCCGAAAGTGGTCCGGCCTTTAAGAGGCCATAACTGATGGATCTCAGCTATGCTGAAGATGAGAGTGAAGTTGAAGTTCAAGCTGCTGAGCAGCAACGCGTCGTACGACGATGTTTTACACGCGGAAGCACTAAACACTTGCGGCCTGGTTGCCCCTTGCGTAAGCAGCGTCAAACTACAAGCCAACAAACCACCCCTAGCCAGAAGGCTGGCATGGCACGGGTAAATGCCGACGCCCAGTAGGCGCGGTGCGCCGAACTGGGGAAGAACTGGGATCTGTTGCACATTTAGAAGGTAAAGTATAACAGGCTTAGCCCCAACGACCTCAGAACATATTGGTATGGAGCGTGGACACAAGTCTGGCTTGTTAGTCGCCGAGACAAAATTTTAGGGCTTTGAGAGGCCTTCGTCGATGTCGATCGACCTTAAAGCGTCTTGCAATTTTGCTCGACGTCGTTCCCTTGAGGGAAGTCAGCGCCATTCTGAGGCGCTTACAGCGCATGAGACTGATTTTATCACGGTTCGTTTAGCGACTGGAAGTCGTGTTACTGTGCCTAAAGTTCCTTTGAACTTAGGCATGCTGTTTTTAGACTTTGAAAGCATCGAACGCTGTCTTGTCCTTGACTTGGATTCGACATATGATCTCATCCTTGGTATGGCTTGGCTTGAACGCCATGATCCATGGATTGACTGGAGGTTAAAGACCTTAGGCGCCACGCGCAACGTTTCTAGCGAAGTTTGGAGAGTTATGTAACCACCTTCGCTAGGAAACAGAAGCACTACTGGGGCGATACTTTGACAGAAGATGTCAATGTGCTGGACATTGAAATTAATGTGTTGTTGAAGTTTAATGTCGCAAACGTAGATTCCTAACGTATCCCGTTAAGTATAGGTGATACGGCGTGTAATTTGTTGAGAGTAATTCGTTGTGATGACGAGTCATTGCATGCTGAAAGCATGGTTTGGCCGAAGGCCGAATTTTCAAGACTATGTTTGTTTATGATGTGTGTGAGGTGGCTCGTTAAAATTGACCGAGTGTGGTTGGCCGTGAAGTCACCATACTCAAAATCGGTAATGAAATTGTTCACGGAACGCCGTTAGTTCAGGGCTAGGCCCGCGTAGTGTACGTGGAGTAGCACGTGAAAATCCACTGGGTGGAGAGTTCGAATAATGTAGCATTTCACCGGATGTCGATCAAGACATCGGCTCTCGTATAGATCGTACTATTGTTAGTAGTAACAAAGGGGACGGCATTGTCCGGACACCTAAGGGGTGTAAGATCTCCAAGGTACGACTTGGACGCCAGGTGGCAACTGTAAAGAGCCAGGCGCCCGCAAAGTCACTGGGTGATAATCGTTATACTATATATGCGCTCGTTAACGAAGTGACTGGTCAGATTGATGGCAATATTAGCCTTGAAACCCTTTCATCTTTTGATGCTCTGTGTGAGCTAGACAAAATATCTGATGGCGAGTTTAGCCAGGCCTTTCAGGCAGAAGACTTATCCGAATTAATGGTCATTAGACCCGATGCTGAGTTGAAATCGTCCTCATTAATGGATGAGTCTGTCCTAGAGGACGCTAAGGCGGCACTCAGTGCGCGATATAGATCTTCGATCCTTAAAGATCCTTTGTATCCATTTTATCCTTATGTTTAAGGAATTTTTAGATGTGGTGTATCATCATCTACCATCTATCTTACCACCTTATAGAGGTGTACGTCATGAACTTGACTCAGTTTCAGATACTAAATACTGCGTAACACGGCAGTGGATTTTGCTTAAAGAACAGTGTGACGTCATTGACGATTTCTTTCGTGCTAAGGACGCGGCTGGAAAGGACTTGTGATAGTAAATCTCCCCAATTAACACCGACAAGTTGTGTCAAGAAGCCAAATGGCAAGTGGCGCATTGTGCATGCTAATGACAAGCTTATTGCAGCCACTCTACCGGCGCAGACTAAAAAAGGATGTTCATCAGAACAAAATGGTAGGGTGTACATTGTACAGCGCACTCAACTTAGTCGACGGTTATTACCAACTTCTCATGCAAGCAAGTGATTTTCCGCTAACAGCCGTTAGTACTCCGAGCGGTGTGCTCTAGGAGTGGCTCGTTATGCCACTCGGACTGTCTTACGCCCCGGCTACTTACAATCGTCTGGTGACGCAACTGTTCAGACCTCATTGAGGTTACGCACAAACGTACTTTGACGACATTATTGTCCGTATTCGTGCAACGAATGGTCGATCAGATGTGGATAATCACAGTAATCATTTACGAGCAGTGATCGAGTGCATGCGCACGTATAAAAGTGTACGCTAACGCTTCTAAGTGCATCTTTGGTCCAGAAGAGATTCCCTTTCTAGAGTGCTTCGTTGGGAAGCGAGGCTTTCGTGCGGACCCCGCTAAGGTAAGGGCCATAGTCGATTGGCCGGCTCCTAAGAACCAAAAGGGCTTAAGTAAGTAGCTTGTACGTGCCAATTACTTGCATAAGTATAGTCCAAATTACGCTGATATGGATAGGCCATTATCCGTTCTCCTTAAAAATAATGTGTATTGCTGTTGGGGTAATACCGAGAACTATGCGTTTGAAGAGATTAAGAAGAGTTTTCTCCATGCGCCAATGCTGGCTTTGCAGGATCCTAATCGGCCCTTAAATGTCGTCTGTGATGCATCTGACTTTGTCACTGGCGGTTCTCTGTTACAAACAGATGTTGATGGACGCGGGCGCGTCATTGCGTTCGAGTCTCGCCAGCTTAAAGGTACTAAAAAGAATTATCCAGTCAATAACAAAGAACTACATGCTATGAAGTATGCTCTGATAAAAATATAGAGTACATCTGCTTGGCTATATGCCTTTTGTGATCTTTACAGATCGTGCGTTATTGCGCAACAGCGACACAGTAGCCGCATATCTCTCAGATAATGACTCGTTAGCTTTCTTTCTTTGCCGAATATAACTTCGAGGTGATTTATACGCCAGGAAACAGCAAAATGCTTTGGCTGATGCGTTGTCACGCAGGCCCGATTATGAGCTTGCTACTGCTTTGACACTGTCATCATCAGTCCCTGACTAAATCTGTTTAGCTTGTGCCAAGGATGGACAATTTGTCGCGTTATTGCACGCACTAGGCTGCGATGAGCTCAGAAAACTTAACCATTAAGTCGTCGGCACGATTATGTGCGGGGCTACATCTACATTCTCTTGATATTGGCCTACTGTGCTGTAGCACGGATTTGGCGGATGCTTCGCGCATCGTAGTTCCTCGTGATACGGAAATAAAGTATCGCATCCTCTATGAGGCTCACGATACTGCTTTAAGTGGTCATCTCGGTCGTGAGAAGACCTATAACTCGGTTAGACAGGCTTATTGGTGGCCTAAATTGTATAACTAGATTAACACCTATGTGCGTACGCGTGAAACGTGTCAAAGCATTAAATATTCTGCTCATTCAGCTGAGCCTTTGGCGAGTTTACCTGTTCCCATCGGATGTTGAGGGACCGTAAGTATCGATTTTGTGTTTGGCCTACCGAAATTTTTGTAGGGCAACACTAATATCGTCGTCTTCGTTGACTGTTAGAGCAAGATAACTCATTTAGTGGCTGTGCCGGACTCTATCGATGGTGAACGCACAGCACAGCTGTTTATTAATCGTGTCTTTCGTCAACATGGGTTGCCCGTAGCAATTATTTCAGACCGTGATAATTGATTTACCGGGAAATTTTGGGTGTCTTTGTACAAGGTTCTGAGCACCAGGTTGGACATGTCCACAGCGGACCATCCGTAGACCTATGGTCAAACTGAGAGTGTTAATCGCGTTACTGGTGATATTTTACTCGTGTGTGCTGATGCGCCTCTGCTTTGGAGCTCCATGCCCTTTATCATCGAGTTTGCCATGGATAACTCGGTTCACGCTTCCACAAGCTTCACTCCGTTCTATGTCAAAGGGCTGACATACCCTAATGTTTTGTTAACGCTCCCACTCTGTGGTTCAGTGCTTAGTGGGGGAGGGATTGTCGATAGGCTTGCTGGTTTCAGTTCTGCTACTGTTAAAAAAAGGTAGGTGAGCTCCTTGCAACAAGGTTTAATGTATTTCGATATGTGCCGTACGCAATGGCTGAAATCCAAGGTTAAAAAGAACAAGCAGATGGTAAAGGAAGAGGTTGTATTGAGAGCTATAAATTCGGTGACCAAGTTTAACCTAACGCTGAAAACCTGCCTAAAAAGTTAGTGTCTGCTGCCTTTAAGACAAAGTTGCGTCCGCGCTTCATCGGACCTTTTAATGTGTGGCTAAGAAGGGACTTGCGTATATGCTCAGCTTACCGCGCAAATTGCGCACTCAATCCAAATTTATGTCGGTATGCTCAAGCCATACCAGGAGCTGTCTCTAGATGACTCGAGGGCACTGGCACCACGTACATTGGCGTTGCCAGAGGATGTTGCATCTAGATCAAGATACCAAGCTGTGCTTCAACACGAGTCTGACGTGATTCCATCGTCTGAAGACTAGCGTGTCGCCTTTTAGCTTCTCCAGACGAGATTGCACTTCGTCCAGAGCACACTAGGTCTGACCCAAGGTATCAAATAGGCTACTCAAATCTTTTGACAAAATAGAGTGGCTCTCAGCCGAAACACCGACCGTCACCGGCGTTGATTGATCGGCATATAAACCTCCATTTCCATGTAGAGAAGTTACTTCAACGACGTCGTCGTCATGGTACTACCAATTCCTAGTGAGATGGCGCGGGTATCTCAAGTCTGAGAACCCAAGGGAGTCTAACATTCCCCTTCGGCAAGACTGCCCATACGCAGTGGACTGTTTTTGAGCGCCAAGATCAAGTCCCTCTTGGCGATCACCACGCTTATCACTAGTCATAGTGAGAGGGAGCAGGATTGTGTCAATACTGACGTGAACTCACGGCTGCAGGAGCAGCCGAACAATGAGATATTTCCCCTTAGTAGGCTTTTGGCCTTTAAACTCGCAAAGTTGTAGCGAAAATTTGCTTTAGACGAACGCCTGCCACACTGTCACTTGCTCTCAGAGATACTATACTCCTGAGACGTCGAGCTCCATGTACCCAGCGTATGAACGCATTGTCCTCTGAGATGTCGTCCTCATCCTCAAACATTAAGACGAGTACATCCTTTTTCGGTGGAAACTGGTGTGCCTTTGGACTAATTCTATAGTCTTTCTCGATACTTACTCAAGTTCATCACATTAAGTTCCAGATACCTTTCCCGAAGAGACTAACAGCATTCGATATCAGCGGTCGTTTTCGCCTCGGGGCCTGTGGCCACCCTGCCAAAGTATGGCTAACTACTTGACGGATGCGTTCTTCCACGTCAGGCGAAGTGAATGTGCATTAACGGTGTCGCTGAAATGTGGTTATAATTTCTTACTTGCGCTGTGATCTTTCGCCTGACCGAGTATGTGTTGTGGCTCCTCGTCAAGTGGGTTACTGATGATGGACGGTTCCATGTTAGGCATCGCACCCAGCGCTGTTAGCGATGTTGCGACACCACGTTAAGGGAACGAATGCGGTGCTGGACGTGAGATACGGTCATGCACAGGTCTGCTGGTTCGGATTGCTCCTTTCCCTTGCTGGTGGTACTACTACCACTGCTATCGTCCACCTCCTTGACACCAAGGAATTCGGCTAGAGCTTCATCTTCCATTAGGTGTCCCGGTCGGTCCATGATGACAAGCTACGAAGTAACAACTTGAGGAGTAGACAAGTCAGGTGATGTTTTGTGGTAGCGTCAGTCTGGTGGAAGAGGGTGTAACGGGTTCACACTAGCTGTTGGCTAAATTGGCTAAATACTTCCTATACGTGATACGAAAAACAAGTGTGGCCTTAAATTTTATATCAATTAATAACACCAATTAGTCGGTATTTCTGAGTTACGGTACTTTACGTGGAAGTACTTTGTACCGTCATCATTTGATGACTCATTGATGTGCCAACCATTAATTTAGTTCAAACACTAATAGTTGGATCATTTCTAGTTTAGTCTGAAATAAAGTACTTAAAGGAGGATTTTCCTTGATATTTAATCTAAATAAGCTTTTGAGCAGAAGTATTTAGACTCCCCCTTTCGTTTCTCGCGTTTGACATTTCCTTAGAACTTCCGTGGGTTAGAAAGTCTTTAGACTCGTGCATTCAACTTCGCACATTATTTGTTTCGTTCCTTAGAACTACAGTAGTCTGAGCCAATAGCTCATAGAGTCTGCGCTAGTTCCATAGAACCAGCCGACTCTTTAACTTGACATATTACTTACTAAGAATTAATTGGCTATTAGCCGTTAGCGTCTGGCTTCACCCGTAAAGTCTTCCTCCAACTTTAAAGCTGTGGTAGATCCGCAACACCGAGCGTAGTCGGATATGCAACCGTCGCAGCGAATTGTACATCTTAAAAAGATGAGTTGTATTGTACAGCTATACATAGTTTTGATCGAGTCTATCCTGGATCTGCGTAGGGAGCAGGTCATTGTAGGTCAGATAATAAAGTTTTTTCTGCAACACAAAACGTTACCAATCTCCTTCATGCAATTTAGTGTGAAAGGTCTCTAATCACAAGGTGCCTTTACACAAACATTGCATTCGGTCTATCCCTCTTTAAGTCTCGAACCAGCAAAGTATTCAAGGCTTGGATTCCCAGAAAAACATGCGGCAAGGTCATGAGTTTCACCTTACAAGATACTAAACAGGTGCGACATTTTTTTTAAATTTTTTACTTGTGCTTATATAAATATGTATTCTGCTTTAATAACGCGTGACAGACTGAGGGTGTGCTTAGTGCTTAAAGCTGCATTTTTACTGATGCAATGGTCATTTCGCAGATGTGAGATTGACGGATAAAATCGTTTACTGTTGGTACGATAGGCGCATGTTGTTGGGCGGAAATACTCGTATAGAGGTAGGTGGGCACAATACTCGTCGTACATACCACATTTTCGTGTACAATGGTTGTGTTGTATGATGTGCATCTAGTAAAAAATGGAATGCATTTGGCCATACCCTAATCGTAAGCATATTTAAATGTCTTTTAATTCGGACACGCATCTTTATAAGGCCTTCCTGATCGTAAGAGTTGAGTGCCTGAGTTAAGGCTATTTACTCTGGCATTAGTGCCACGTGATTCCTTTGAGGCGTAGATTTCTGAACCAGGACTGGAAGCTTAAGAGCTTGTACACACACTTTAAGTTGAGTCCTGCTAAGTCTGTGAAACTTGAGCCCCTTTAAGTTAATATCCGTTTAGTTAGATATACTAAGAGCCTTAACGAGTGTAACGGGGCACACCTTACTCGTAAAACGGAGTAAATTTTGCACTTCTGGCAGTCCGAGGGCGTGTGAGTCCGTCCACCTCACGCACTTGTATATCCAGAGGAATTTTGCGATACGGATAAAATTACTAGGAAGAAATAAAAGTTGAAATGCATTTAGTGTATTAAGATTCTTTTAATAGCTCCCTATTTGACTTCATTTAACTATGTCTAACTGCAAACATGTACAGTAACTGTCTGTGCACCACTCGTTGCGTGCATCTGTCGTGGCTAGACTGTATTGATTGATAGCCCTTGACTTTATATCAACCAATGAGCAGTGTGTTACATCTGCAAAGCAATGCTATCGAAGACGAAAATATTTTAAAAACATTTTGCTTATGTTAAGTTTTTTTTCATGCCTGATAGTAACATTTTAAAAATTACAATGTGACGGAAACACCTCGTTTCATCACCCACCCAACCTTAACTAGAGTCACATTAGTGACTATTAAACGATTGTGTGACTGCTTTTGAGAGGCTCTGGGACAGAAAAGCAATTTTCGACCAATCCATTTATTATTCATTCTCACGTATAGTTGAAAAGTATATGGGGTGTGCAACCATATCTGCTGATTTAGCATCCATAGTAATACGCTCCACTGCCGGAGGGGAGACAGGATCGCCCGGAGTAGCTGACGTAAGTTCTTTTTCTGCTTCCACGACGCATCCTGAAAAATGCTGCTGCAGGCTTACGCGGTGATGCACCGCATGACATCGGAGGTTATGAGTTTAAACTTTCATACTGTGGCAAGTTTGACGGTAAGACCGACTCGAAGGAGGTGAAAGCTACAGATGAGCCAGAGTTGGCTAAACCATAGCCAACTCAGTTGGCTCTTTGAAGCGTTTGTAGCCTCGCAGAGCGTTGTAAAATCTTTGGATCGTCCGACGAGTCAGACCTTCCGTCTCCGATGTTGATTCGGTCGGCTAAACAAAAAGGCGGTGGATCTAGCCAGTAGAATTATCTTGGAAATGATGCAAATACGCATCAAATTCCGGGTGATCGGGACAATAAAAAATCTCGGTGTCGGTACTTCTTTTGACACCAGACAAGAGACTGTGGATCGCGACATCTTGCGCGTAGCTCCTGAGAAGAAGCCGTGGAGACCTCCTCAGAGAGTTTTGGCTCGTCTGTCTGACACGACGAGTGATCGCTGGCGACAGATATTAGTTGAGTCATCAAGGATTTATAAGATTCATCCTAATGCGAGTAACTTTTGTACTGAACATGATTTTTTCATCTTTGCATTCTTAAAGCATCGATTATACGATAGGAGTTAAAGCGTAGTGGTCCCTGGTTGTTACAGGCATGAAACGATTTTAATAACAACTTTGGCGTTTTTAAGTGATGATTGGCTGGAGAAGCAATTGCTATATCGAATTTAGTTTGATAAGAGAACTTCTTCCAGTGCACGTTTCAAACAGCATCAGTAGTGAAGAGAGGCAGGGCTAACGGGCCTCTCTTGGGGTAAAATGTACCAAACTTGTGTGAATAACTTGACACGACACGAGCTCCAACGGAATCCTACTCGATGACTATCACGAGCTCCATCGGAATCCTGCTCGATGACTAACACCCGGTGAAAAGCGCATGCCACCCATGAGATGTACGAATTAATAGCCAATTTGTGATCCCTTTAGATGCGCTCTGGGCGTTCGTTTTATGATGGAACTTCTTCGGCACCGGACGCGCTTTGTCATGCTGCTCGAAAAAGCCCAAAAATACAACCAGCAGTTGATAGAGAGGCTCCCGAGTAAAGGCCAAGAGTGAATACCCCCGCGCCGCCGGACGAGGGGACTATTTCAAAGTCTCTTCACATCACGGAAATTCAACAAGCGTTCCACAAGGAAGCGTTGGCCACCGCTCGCTTCAGCCGATGAATGAGGCGGAAGAGGAATCACGTTTTTAGACGAATTTGCGCGTCCGGTCAGGAGTTGTGAATCAGCTCGAGCGCGCAATGTGTAAGCTGCGCGAGGACCTCGAGCATGAGAATTGTAGGTGTCTGTAGCTTTTAGCAATGTGAACCATCTCTCCTTGGAATGGGAGAGAGACCGATTTTTATTTTTATTGCTCAGCTTGGAAATGAGCAGGCACAGCGTTATCTTCGCAACGACGTAGTGGAGCTCGTTAGATTATCTCTCAGATTCGTGGAGAGGTGTTCAATCGTAAGACGCGGGATGATCGTAAGCACCGCAAGCTCACGTATTTCTTAAAATTGCTTGAGTGCAAGGAATTTATTGATCGGAAGAAGTCACGTACTATAGGATACAGCCTAAATCCGCCGACGTAGAACTTAGAATGCGTGCGCATCTTGAGTTGCATTTTAACGTTTATGCGTTGCATAAGAGGCGCAGCACACGAAATGGACCGACGAACCTGGGCATTTTATATTGCACCCGCGTCAGTCACTATGTTTCGTGGTAGGTTAACCATAGATATTAGGACCAGATCGCCTTTCTTAAATGGAAGAACATTTTCTCACTCATTCTTGTCGGCGCTTTTTGTCGGCTAACCGCTTTTGCAAAGGAATCTTGCAGTAACTGGTCATTTGTGTTGCGAACGATTGTTAATATATCTGCTGACTTGCTGTCTTTCGCTACAGTGCGTTTGGATCACACTACAGCACGATCAGGTGACCAGATTAAAAAGAGCACCCTCCTCCTATCTTTACTTTTTGTCATAGAAGACCATGCGATCGACATCACCTTCGTGCGTAGAGACCTCGTGGTCACCACGTGATGAATGAGAGCTGATCTAGCGTTTACTCTACTTAATCGCTTCCGTCTTAAGCTAGAGTTACACTCTAAAAGGATTGGTAGGCGTCGATGATGCAATATATTTAAGAAGAATGGTTTATGCGTCGTCGATGTTGCACCAAGGTGTTGATTTCGAATCAAACCATGGGATAGAATTTTACATAACTCGTAAAAAATTGACATAAGGATATTGCATTTCCTCAAGAATGCGGTTGGCACGTTCTTTCCTTTTATTTGTTTCAAGGTGGTCAGAGTTCGACAACTGAAGACGAGAGGAGCGCTTTGAAAACGATCGCTAGAATTCAGCAGTCAATTGTGGGTCCCGATTAAAGACGAGTTCACGAGGCAACCCGTGAAGACGAAAGATCGTGTCAACAAAAGTACGAGCACGTGCTGATGCATTATTGAATTCAAGCACAGCGATCACGTGTATCACTTTACAAAAGTTATACACGTGATCGCTGTGCTTGAATTCAATAATGCATCAGCACGTTTACAAAAGTTACGTGCACAAAAACCTGTTATCGTGTTTGGGACTGATAAAGACAAAGACCATTTAGACAAAATTTCAGTATTTTGCCAGGATGAACAAGGGTTGCATCGGTGCAGTGAAGGGCAAGACTTCAGTTGTTGACAGAATTTGCACGCGGCGAAGTACTTACGCACGGACTGATATTGGCGGGGCCAGTAAAAGTCGAAAATAATTGTGATATACGTCTTCTTTAAACACAATGTCTACCAGTTGGTGCACGTGGTTCTCATGCATGATGCGCAGTCGCAGGTAACCATTGTCCAATACGACGACACAAGGCGTGTCGCTGATAACGGCTGAATACTTAATTAAGCCATTGTGGACTGCATGTATATCCTCGGAGTATTAGTAGACTCGGGAAAACACTTTAAGGGGTTGACATGTTTTATGCGGAATACGACCGATCACATGCACCATCCTCGGATCTAACGCCTTGCTTATGTCCTTAAATAAGTTTTAAGACGCAACACTCGACTCTCACACCGCAAACGTGGTCAAAGAAGTGTCGTTTTGCGCAGCCGGTTCAAATTCGGGTCGGCGCAGCAGAAAATCAGCGACAAATTTTAGTAGACCAGGCTTGTGTTATTAAAAAAAATTACATTTTGCGAAGAATGACAGCGACCTCGTCTTTTTTTTAAAGGTATGAAGTGTTTATGGCCGTGTGTAAGGAAGCATGATACGTATACACAATGACGGATCTATCGCCCAGCAGTAAGGCCTGATTTTCTTACTGCATACCTCATGGCAACGTGTAGCGTGTCATGGACTAATTAAGTACGTTCAGCCGGTTGCAGCTGACGTGGCCGATGGCAGACGACACGCTCAGTCCCTTTTGCGTCAAACTGCGTCAGTGCATCCGATAGCAAAATCACTTGCTATGCAGACCAAATTTAATGGTCTGAATTGGTCTGCAATTTCTAAAACTGGATAGCGCATCAATCTTTGCCTGATACCTTTAAAAAAACGCTGGCAATCAGCACTCCATCCTTACTTCTCGTTCGTTTATAAAAACCAGAGATACATCCATTCATCTTGGCATTTATGTCCGAGTATTTGTGCAGATACGCCGCTGACCAAGGATTTTTTAAATTCCTTTAATGCTGGTAGGCACCGACTCGACAGCGATCGCCTTGATACTTCCGGATCGGGCCGGACGTCGTGCTACTCCTCGATGCATCCAAGAAGTGTTATTCCGATAGCAGAAAATATGCACTTCTCCAGGTTAACATTCAAGTATGCTCACTCGTCAGTGTAAGTAACCTTTGGGATCGGATTCGGTATAAATCCACCTCCTCCTGTCCACCTATTCGCTGGCTATTTAAGAACGCATCATCTAAATAACTAGGTGCAAATTCTCGAACAGATTTTAACAAATTCGTAACGCGTCTGTTGAACGTAGCAGGGGTAAAACTCAATGCCTGTAGATCTAATATACGCTCTCATAGTATACCGCTTAAGGTGCTTACCGCAGTGTATGGGATGTTCCTTTCACGCATAAGAATCTGATAGAACCCTTCCATTAGACCCACCGAAAAAAGGTGGTACTCGTTTCCATGATATCAAAAATGACATCCTTTCTTGGTATCTACTTTTGAGCCGGTACATTTTTGGCATTCGATATGATGAAGGAATGTACGATCCTCCAGCCTCCTGTGGTCTTTCGGACCCGGAAGGTTAGAGATCTATGTGGGGAAATAGATTCACTTACATGGCCCGCCGCCAAGCGATTGGCATTTTTTCTATAAATCACTAGTACCTGTTTATGAGGCATTGGAGAATGCTTCGTGACACAGTAATTTAAGTTTGTTTTCAGGTTGATCTCACGACAGAAGTCTTTTTCCTTGGGTTACTCGCATGTCAATGTCTGTGTGAAATAATCTCTGCATTCCGTCACATCATCGCAGAAAGTATTTTATTCAAGCAAATTCCACGATTAAGATGTGTATTGATCAATTAAATTCTATCTATCGAGTACACTTTCGTACATTGATGGGCTGCTCGGAACCCTTTCGTACTCAGCGATTAACATTGCCGACCGAAAATCGACTAAGTACTCGTCGTTCGCGACAATTACGCAAATCCGCTTGACTTTGACACTACGCAGATAACTCAAGATTCTTTCCTGGTCGAGCGTGGACAGTTGAGTAAACTTTAAAGTTGTCATCGATAGCGCGATCATATTAAGTTGGTTGTGCCTACACTTGATCCGTCATTGACCATGACTTTAGAGTCTCTACTTTTTCCTGGGAACTAATTTTTACAATTGGATGGGGATTTATTCCCTCACTAGGCTCTTAACGCCAAATCATAACATGAAACGACTGGATTGATCCCTCGCTATCCTCTGGCGGAGGTTGCGCTATCGCTGCCAATTCTAGTATGTGCGATTATCCAATCGCGTTGAGATCACATTATCTTAATCGTTCGTACTCAATCCGTTGTCAAGTGGATGTAAACCGTTTGGAGGACACCATGCCCAGTCCACACGACCTTTTCGGGTGGTAAGCCTTCGGCGCGACCTGCTTCTAATGCAGTCACCGGAATTAGGCTTCATGTCCAGTCGTACTAACGACGAAATGATACACACAGGGACATTGCACTCGCTCGCAAATTGCCCGCCTGCTAGCGGGCGCTACATGGCAATAATCAGATGTTCATCTGTTGAACAAGTGTCGGACGTATCGACTATTCGTCGATACCAGCTGAAGTTGTACTTTATGATCCACAGCAGTCCAAGGATTACATCAAACTCTAATTCAAGTCCACAATGATGATGTTATTATTATATTGGACTCCCTGCATGTGTTATATTCAATATATGATTCATCACTGTAACGGACGCGCCTGTCGCGAGGCGCACCATCATCCTCGTTGGGGAGGGAATTCTCACGCTCGATACGTCCGAAGTCGCTAATTTCTAGTGATTGGCTTTGTATGAATTAGTTCGACGTCCCACAAATTACTTACGCTAAAAGAAACAAGTTTCGTGCTACTCTAAGTTTCAGGGTAGTGAGAGGAAGATCTTTATTAGTAGCAGCAACACACAATTATCGAGTGTTGAGAGTAACTTTCGTCGATAGGCCTGCACAATCATACGACGTTGCTGGATCAGTAGTGTGATCCGCGCCTGCTGACTGGGACTGCTGTATAACTTTCTTTTAAGTGTTGTGTATTGACAACAGCTTCGGACCCACGCCTTAAACCCTGCTTGGCCCCTTGTTGATTATTTATTCCTATGGTACATGGTACCGCGCTCGGAGAACTGCATTCGTATGATAATGCTCTGTCCTTAAATCAATTGCCTGTTCGGAAATTCTTGTAGTTCTTAACACGAGAGCTCTCTCCTCGCGCGACAGAGGTACATCGGTTCTAGGCCTTCAATTTCCTGTCGTCCCGACGGACGGTAGGTATACGAACTCGCGTAAGCTTGTCTTACACTGAAATCCTCCTGTTCCGCAACCCATACGGCCTGTTCCAATTGTAAATCTCGACCGGAACAAGTATGTTTTAAGTGGGACCATCCGTCATACCCAGCATGAAAAATGTTTTCAACAATTGTTGATTCGTTTTGTTGACTGTAATGCAACTACAGGGGGTTGAATGGACTGCATGTACGAGTGCACGTCATGTTTACCTTGCGTGGTTTTCAGGAGTTCAGAGCGACCCTTGAACTTAGCTCGCAGCGGTTTAAATGCCTGTCTAATAAGGGACTTAAAGAAATCCGAAGACCTAAAGACGATTTTTTTGTGTAACTTAAGACCCAATGCCCGCGTCTTTGCATGCCCTGCCAGGTTCAAATGAGCAAATGAGCTCCGCTTTGCTATTCGACGGTGTAGCAAGCCTTTCTCTCATTGTCTACTTCCACGATCGATCTTAGCAAAGAAACTTGATCGGCCCCCTTGTAATTTAAGATGTCAATATTAAGAGTCTCTGTTCGACGTACACAAGTCTACCCGGTAGCAGATCGGACAGCTTGCGCTTATTTCTTCTAACGCCATCGTAAAGCTCAAACGTTTGACTGCAACCCATTCAATATGACTTGGGTGGGAGTAGCCTTCATGCGTTATGTGATATTTGTTTCCCTCATCGTTAACATGTTCATGGTCGTTTACCGGACTACAAAGTGCTACAAAATGTGACGGGGCTCACCTTGTTCATAAAACTGAAAATTTTTGCACTGCTCGCCGTTCAAGGGCGTGTGAGTCCGACTACCATACGTACACGTACACTCCGAGGAATGTTGCTAAACGGATCAAGAGTACTAAGCAAAGGCAAAAAGTAGAAATGTCTTCAGTGTATAAAAATTCTTTTAACAATCCCCGGTTTGATTTCTTTTAACTATGTCTGAATACAAACATGTACTGGAACTATCTGTGCGCCACTCATTGCGTGCATCCGTCGTGGCTTGACTGTAATAGTTAACATCTTGACTGTATCGGGGCTTTGAAAACTAGTACTGCTTCAGTACTAGCGCACCTACTCTGAAAACAGTGTAGGTAGTGCCGCGCGTCACGTCACGTACACCGTACGTGCAGAGGAAGGCTAGCTAATGAACGACTCGTATAAAAGGAACAGAAAGCAAGTGTACTTAACGTAAGTAAGTCCTGATTACATGCACCAAAGTTTTGTCCTAACTCAATAATGTTTTTCTACAAAAGTGTATGTAAAAGTCTTGGTGCGCGCCACCACCAGTGCGCGCGTCCATTGTTGATTGGACCGCTCGAGCTGGCTATTACGATAGCTTGTATTAGCTAATCGGTGAGTGCTTCAAATGATTGTTCCTTGCGGTAATAATCTATAGCACTATCAGCCTTTTTGATCGTATACTAATCAACAAGTATAAGGCTAAGCCACATGTGACAGGCTCATCCTGTTACATTGATCCTATATCAGTTAATGAGCAGTGTCAGTTTCAAATTTGCAACGCTCCGCGCACCGCCCTGTCAGCCCCGTACCAGCTGCCAGGTTTGAAAGCACTCTTTGTACATTAATCTGCCTCACGCTTCTCAGCCTGAGCCCGGCTTCTTCAGTCCTCTACGCCCCATGCGCGGATCGGCGGACCCCGTCACAGGGGAACTGCCGCCGCTTGACAGCGTACCGCCCGACCAAGAGGTCGGCGATCGTCGAACCCAGGAGCCGGAGAGCCACTCTCACAGAGAAGGGTCGCTGCCCAGTAGGGGAGGAGTAGACCAACGCGCTGTCCTTTCGGAGGGATATAACGCGAGACCCTCGTCTGCCTCGTCTGCAACGCTCGGCGACACAGCCGTTCCTGAGAGTGTCTCTACCGATTGTACGCCTGTTCCCCGTCACCTGTTGCCTAAAATTAAGTAGGGACTCAAAACGGAGCCGGTCTTTTCCCGACCGTCGCTAAATTTCAAGTCGGAAGCCAGTTCACCGCCTGTCCCAGGTGTAACGGGGCACCCTGAAGATTGTACTGATGACAGTACAAGCTTCTTATTCTGATGACAGAATAAGGCGGTGCCTCGGAAATTCACGTACACTGGTACGTGCAGAGGAAGACGGTAAGAAGAAGCGAGTACTTGGTTTAAGTAAAAAGTAGAACTGTATTTATAATAGTTAATGTCTGTTAATAAACCACTGTTTATCCTCATCTAACTGTGTCTAAATACAAATGTGTACATCAACTATCTGCTCACCACTCATTGCGTGCGTCTGTCGTGGCGCGTCTTCGTTGGTTGATATAATGGCCTATATCAACCAATTAGAAACTACTCGTAAGTGCTGCAAAATATTTGTCCTTATGACAATATTCTGAGAATATAACTCTTACAGTTATATTCTATTAACAATTTCTTATAAATTGTTATGTAACGATTCACCCCGTTACACCAGTCGACCCGTCGCTTGACACTACGACGCGTGCTGGATCTCCGGACGGATCGTTTTCAGTCGTCCGGCCACAAGACATGTACGCGGCGTTGTTAGGCTCGACAAATGGCTATAAGTGAACCTCCACGTGACTAATGGCTTACGACGCTAGCCGAGCTATTCACGATAGTCCACGACTCCGTCAAAATTGATGAAGAGCTAGTCCCTCCTGGATAGGAGCGTTTCCCAAGATTACTTCGTGAAGAAAAGCTCACCCCTTTCCAGTTCTTCGAGGTCGCGTGTGTGAGATGTGATGCCACGTACGCGGCATGGGCAGCATACGCCACAAAAGTGACTCCAACACTTTACAACACTAATCGGACCTTCTTACCTATTGTGCAGAGCATGATCAGAAAAATCGAACGGGCTAAGCTGAAGCCGATGAAACAGTGGGCAACGTCCCCCAAGACGGATCTTGGAGCCACGGACGGAGGGAAACGCCTCCAAGATTACCGTGACACTTACAGAGTCGTCACGTTTGATCCGGCGGTCCACAATTCGCAGGACATTGGGACTTAACGGGCGCTGTGTTTGCAGTCAGCAATCTCCAAGAGCGGTGTCCAGCTTCGTGACGGTACACTAGATGATCGGAGGATTATCAGCGGGCTAGCGGAGGGAAGCATCGTATGCAGGCGCCTGTCGGTTTTTCTAAGTATCGTTCTGGATGTGTAGGAACGCGTCCGACTTGCCCGGACTTTTCGGTCTCAGGTGGATGGTGAACTCGTGTTGCACCTGCGTAGCACGACGAACATTCGTTTGTGTCGACAGACCACAAGTGCTATCAAGGAAGACATGTTATTAGCTGCGGAATGATTGCGAGTGGACCAGTAAATTCTTCGGCGATTTCTTAATGTTGCTAAGACGATAAGCTACAACCCCCTTCAACGCTGCATTCAATTCTATTTTTTACAACCGTGTCACGGCACGGAATTTCGAGTTGGTATCCGTACCGTTTCGGAACGAGGTCTACCATGTGACCAACATGCATCTTTCGTTTAAGGGGTCGGTCTGGACCCGTCAACTCAGCCGTGATGGAAAGCGTCTGGCTACTGAGCGGGATAATTCAGAGGAGCTACATAACGTCACCCGCTTCACGGATATTGGCCGGCTGACTGCTTATTTCCAAGAGCATATTACTGCAGAGTTTGATTTGGGGGATACGGATACGTGTACACCTGATTCCTGAAATTCTACTGTGTGGCGATTGACAGGCAGGCTGGCTGGCCGTCCTGAATTTTTGCGCGAAATCGTACGCATTTTTTTGGCTTGGCGGACCTATCATTCTTAACCACCCAGATGTTGGGAGTCGTCTACGATGTCTTTCTTGTGGGGACTTGGGTCACACCAGGGTGAGATGTTCGTATACGGTGGAACAACTGTTCGGGCCCGGCAGCAGGGTTGCAACTGGCTGCGAAATTTCTAGTCTAGAGGATTTGGCCACGCCATTCAGCAGTTTAAATGAACTTAAAGAGGCGGCTGAGACCAGGTTGAAACTCCAACAGGACCAGAACAAAAGGAGGCAGGCGGCCGTGGAACCTGCCTCGTCCGTGTCAGGTACACCCAACACACCTGAGACCACGATATTTAGCGATGGCACTTCACAGACTCCCTCGGATTTCCGCGGGAATGCACCAGTGCCCAAGAGAAAATGGGTGACAGTCCCTATTCGCAGGGGTAAGAACCTAAACCCCGTACGAAGACACCTGCAACGCGTAAAACAGTGGCATCATCGTTTTACGCAGGTCTCGATGAGTGGCCTGATGACACAGACACAAGTCTACCGACCAATACCCCACCCACATATCGAGGACACGGTAGACCTCAGGGCTGAGACCTTGACAAAGCCGTTCGAGGTACCCCAGACTTTGGCGTCCGAGAAGAAATTGTTGCATGTCCGTTCGTCGAAACTACCTAGCCGGCGACCGACATCTCAGCTTGTTACGCTCAAGCAGCGTGAACAAGCTACGTTTCGTAAGGTATTGGCAGATGGTAATTTTGGCATGGGGCTCCTGCTACCGGTGGAGAGTTATGTGGAACGCGATATCCACGATTTACCCGCTACTGAACGGGCCCTTGGTCTAAGACCAGTCATAAATTCCGCTATAGGGAATTTTCCGGCGATGGCGATCGCGCAAGCGGCGGCGTACCATGTTCTGGTTGCCCAAGACACTATTTTGGAGAACAGTACCGCTTGTATTAAGCGTGGCGTCTGTTGGACGGTTCTAATAAGTTTTAACGAACAATCTACCCACTCTGACAGCACGGGGACGTTGGTAATGTGTCGCGGGGCTGGGAAGGAATGGACGCTAGGAGTTCCTCGAAATTTTTAGTGGTACCTTCATGAATGCTCTGCGACACCATCAACCCGGCTAGCAATAATCGAGAAGCAAAATTGGGGAAGTTGCAATAACTTTCGATAGCGGTAAACTCTCTGCAGCGTCAGATGTTTGTACTCGCACATAAATGGGGACCTCGCTTCCTAAGCCTGCTCCCTGTATCTTCCTAGCACGATTACAAGGGGAGCCAAAATTTTCGAGACCAAACAAAACGTGCCATTGGAGATAAGCCAGTGCGCGCAAGCGATCGCAGTGGCTAATTTTACGGACAAGAACCTACCTCTTGTTTTGAGATTCTGGATGATCATTACTCAGATTACGCTCATACCGGGTCTTCAAGTGTTGATTCGTGTTCTCATCTCGACGAGACTAAACAGGACCCCACGGAGCCGCAACGTTCGGGGGGCAAGGACGTCGTTATGCAGACTACAGAGTACCCGCTTTCCACAGAGGTCACTATCGACCCATCGTCGAATAGTCATCCAAGCCCCAACGGGTCCAACTGGCGTTGCTTGCCTCTGCTTGGTATTCCAATGAGCAAACGATTGCTCAAAAGATGTCGCACTCGACTGCTCCTGCCGAAGGGGAACCAATTTGACGAATTATGCGGACTAAGCTAGCGGGAGATGTTCAAGATGGGTAGGCTGTTATACAAGACTTTCCACACTGCATCAGGTCAGCGGATCTCATGTCACTAAGAGAGACCTGGCCGGATATGTGGCATAAACATGGGGACGCCTGTCCGGTTTCGGCTACGGTCGCATTTCCCTACATGCACAGTAGCACAGACGAGTGGGTTCAGGTGTCGCAGCGGGAGCTGCGGGTGCTTCTTTACTTACTGCAATGATTCCCCAATCCTGAGGAGTTTCTCCGAGCTATCGACGACCAGGTTTTTAAGAGCTGGACAGCCGCCTGGAGGCGTAGCTGTGTCTAAGCACGTTTGATTTCCTATCACTCAAGGACGACGCATCCTGCGACGCGCCAGTGGTTAGATGCATGGGGAGTCAAGTTCACAAGGCCAGCCCCATTTAATTTTCCAGCGTTTACCGACAGCCGCGACGACTGGATACGCCTTTGCGCTAATGACAATGGCAACGAGACGATCTTGAAACTATGTGACATGAACTACAAATGTCGCTTAGGCAAGCATTTTATTTGCGCCGGACTGTACGATAAAGAAATACGACTTCTATTTGGTCAAGAAGATTGTACGGACAACGGGGCTGTGCACCGTCTAGACCGTCACATTCAGGCTCTTGAATCAGTGGGGCGGTATCTTGAAGCGTACGCTACTAAATCTTACAATGTGGAGTGGGTTAAACTCGCAACCTTTTTTGACGGTGCTATAGAGCACGGAGCGGAGGAGAGCGTCCGTCATGACTAAGAGCGGTCATACATTAGGAACCGGGGCTCTACTCCGAGGGAGCGGTCACGGTCCTACGGATGCTTACGTCAGTCACATCTATCTCCGGCGAACAAACTGGTCGGAGCAGTTCGACCGGTGCTCTCAACGGTTACAGGGAGCCACTCTAATTGAATCTCAGAACGTCAGGGGATTTCGAAAAAAGACACGAGATAGATGGCTTGCTGCCTGGAGACGGACGTCGGTAGCGGATAGACCGCTGGCTTATATGCTGCAGGAGACTCATGTCCGCACCCGAGAGAGGTCGACTACCTAACCTCTCTCTGGGCCAAGTTATGGGGGCAACCTTCTCGACCCGGTGCCCTCGCGTTGTCGTATTGGAGATCGGTGAACGACGGGTGGCTGGTGTGGCAATTTTACTTCACCCATCTATAGACAAGTCAACAGCCGCATAGTACATTTCTTGCTGGTCAGATCGGGTCGTTGAAGTTGATTGTAAAATTTTTTGGTTGGTGAATGTTTACGCGCCTAACAAACAATCCGATCGCTAACGTTTTCTCACTAAATACAGAGCTGGCCTTGGTCACAGCAAGCCACGATTCTGGCGGGAGATTTTTGATCGAGTTCAGATTCCGACGCCTGACAGGCTCTGTGGGACACGGACGGGGCGTCCCGAAAGCGTAGCGCTTCAGACTCTTGTGGAGTCCGCCCATCTTGTGGACGCTCGCATTCTCAGTGAAAACGTCCAAGGCGATGGTGAGGAACATGACCCTTCGATTCTTTCACATACTAGGGTCCGGATGTGGCGAGTCGGATCGATCTTTTTTACGTGCCTCAAGACTGGTCGTCGGTGGTACAATATGTTTCGGTTGTCAAACCTCAAGTCCATTCGGACCATCAACGGGTGCGGCTGCACTTCGACGACCAGGCCGTTACTCACGTTGCCCGGCAGAAGCACCGTCCGGTTACTTACCCCGTCCGGTCGGCGCAGCCAGTACGTGTTGTAGCTGATTTACTGGCCATCCTGATAGAAGAAGGGGTGGGGCACGGTGCGACGACTTCGAATTGAAACATTACCGCTGGAGCGTGCCTTAAATGTTTAAAGCGGCTCCACAAACTTGTACGCCAGAGGCAATATTCAGTTGTGCGCCGGGTACAGCCCGAAAGCCGAGCGCATCTTCTGACGCGAAAAGCGCTGATAGACGTCTCGGTGGAGGAGGCTCGGTAGAAGCATTTGGTCCGGGTAGGCAACCGTCTTGAGCGGACCATATATCAACTTCGGAGGAGCTTTAATCGTGTGTCTATCTTTAAGAAGGACCAGACCGTTACCACTATTCGTCACATCAACGAAGCAGCATTTACACGCAAGATGACGACTGCTGACCGGTTTGCTTTGGAATGGCAGCCTATACTGGGTGCCGTGCGCCGTCAACTACAGCGGCCGCAACTGGTATCTGCTTTTGATGCATTTATTCAGGTTCCTGCCAATCGCTGTGTCTCGGCTATCGACAATGGCATGCTTATGAAGGCTATCAGCTTGACCGAAGTGATCACTGCATTGAGGGCCTTAAGCGGCACAAAGCAGTGGGAATGGATGGACTCAATAACGATTTTTAAGGACAATCAGGAGGTCATGGCTCCTGCTATAGTGGCCATTGGTAACGAGCTACTTCAAGGCGGTCAACCTCCTCCATCCTTTTAAGAATTTTCATTATTTTTTTGCGCAAACAGAGCGACTCGCAGGATGCGATGGACTACAGTCCGATTGCAATTCTACAAGCTGGGTACAATATCGTCACTAAGTCATCCTTACACGCGTGCAACGCATTTGTGGAATTATTTGTGATTCGCAGCAAGGCTTTGTGCAGGGGAGACAGATGAAAAAGACTGCTATGATGATGATAGGCGTTCTCACTACAGCTTCGGCCAAGCCCGAGGTGCCTATGGAGAGTATCGAAGCTTTTCTCTTGTTGAACTTCAGAAAGGCCTACGATACGGTTGGCCGAGATTTCATACTTGTGACACTTACGAGGTTTGGGTTCTCGCCGGAATTTACTACAATGATCAGTAATATTCATACTGGAACCACGGCCCACTTCCTTGTGAACGGGGAGCTTTCTAAGTCTCAAGAGATGATTTCTGCTATTCGCTAAGGATGTCCACTTGCGCCTTTTTATTTATCATCGCGGCGGAAGTTCTCGCATTGGCAATTAATACTAATGAGCAGATCACCGGCGTAGAGGTGCCCAACGGAAATGTTGCTAAACACAAAGTCTCTGCTTTCGTCGATGATACAACTGTCGTCCCACATGAGGCAGCTCAACTTTCGGCAGTGCTACAGATCGTTGATCAATTTGGCAAGCTTTCGGGCTTGCAGGTGCAACCGCGCAAAAGCAAGATCACATTTCTTAATTTGGAGTTCCATACGACGGAGTTCTACAGTATCCCGGTGCTCCAGCATGGGATACGACACGTTATCTGGGCTACTATGTTGGGACTGGTGAGGTCTCGGACACAAACCGGGCAGCGCGAATTTGTAACGTGCAGCGTCGCCTGGCCACCGCGTCTCAACTCGCCACCAGTGTTTTGCTTCGGGTGATAATTTTGAACGTCATCATGTTACCGTCGATCTTTTTTACGGCGGTGGTCTTCGACCTTCCACCCTGGGCAGAACTCCAGCTTCGAAATCTCCAGAAGCAGTTTCTGTGAACTGCTCGGACAGTACTGACGCTCCTCGCCACAAGATTGCTCCAACGTTGCTGCATACACCTCAACAAGCGGGTTGGGTCGGGCTGGCATCAACACTGATAGCGTGCAAGACACGGCGGGTTAAACAGGTCATCTTATGGCTCACACAACGCAAGGACATATATTTTAAGGCTTGGCAGGCATGGATGTTTGGGGGCTCTACGAGGCCTCTGGTCAGAGGGGGAGTCGCCACTCACCGAATGAGAACGACAGTCATCTCGATCCCGGCGAACACCCGGTACTTATGTGCAGCTGCTCGTCGGGCCGTGGCTATCCCCTAGTCTGCCGGATCCAGTCGAACGACAGCAGCGGTACAGGACTGAGTTAAAGAACCTAGCATCCACATCAATCATTTAGACTACGCCGAAGGAATGGGTGTTGGAGCTTCCACGGCCATTGCCTTGCTATTCCCGGACCATGACACTGGAACAGGTATCGTTCTGGCCCACGTACTCATGGGTGGATAATCCGTAGATTACGGACCACGGGGCGATTCTTTGTCCGCTCGGAAGTATGCCAAAATTCTGCCATTCAGCATAGCGGGTATGGAGCTGCAACGGACTGGGGTCCAGACTTACTTTTTCATCGTACCACCAGCTGAACTGGGCATGCATCAACAGGCCAAACTTAGGCGTTGTGCGATAGCGATACTGTTGAGTGCACCAGCTATGGAAATAGGGGGCGGTCTGCAAGTGCGTCCGAACCTGCGCCAGAGGCTCCAATCCGACCTCGTGAGGGCCTATGACTGGACGTTTCTTTCGCCAGGTCGAATTAAGGGTGTTGTAGCCAATACGAGTATTGAACAGCAAAATGTCATTTTGCTAGATTAGGAGAGCGATGGTCTCCATTGGGATATTGCAGAAGACAACACCGAGGATCTGCAGACAGCGACCAACTGTCAGGCGCTCCGTCAGAGCGCGGTTGCGCGGGGCAGTGTCGTTTATGCGCATCCGTTTCTATACGGTCTTCCATGGAGTGTTTGGGACTCGATCGCGAGCAAACACGTCCTGATGGCGTTATAGAACCAGCCACTTCGATGGTTAAAAGGAGCAGGAAGTGCAATAGCTCAGACGGTGTTAAAACTCGAGCAAGCGGCACGATGGAGTCCTTGGCAAGCCGGGGCATTAGCCCAGATACCATACTTTCTTTGGGCAGATGGCAAGGAGCTCACGGAGTATCAGGTATGGGTATGCTATCGTGTGGGAGTGCGGCAACTGAACACTCATTTTCCCGGGAGGCAGCAGGACCCCATCTGTCGCAAGCTGCAGTGCTGCCAGGGGAAAAAGAATCTTGAACACATCTTCTGGTCCTGCCCATGTGCGCAGGCATGTAAGCAAAAACTCTTTTGCCATTGGAAGGGACAACGTTAGTAGCTGGGCAATCACGAGGGATTCCTCCCAGCAAGCGCCAGTAGGCATACCGGAATTATCCTGAAGGGTCTTAAAATAAAACAGGCGAGACCACCCTGATGAGGTTCAAGCGTACATAACTGTATGAATGCGATTGTGGCGCATACTGAGCAGCGTGTGCGTTACAAGCTTATAGATGCAGCGCAATCGGGTGATTTACTATCAAGCGGAAGTTACACTTCACGGTTGCGTCGAGGAATTTTGGCTAACAGGTATGACAAGTTCCGGGCAGTAGCAAAGCGGGAGCATCGGAGGGCCGACACGAAATTTTTAGGAGCGCGTTCGTTAGTATGTCAACCATATTTTAGACAGACAACCAAGAGAGCAGTCGCCTAGGCGAACTAGCCCCGTACAACCACCGGACTCGTCGAAGAAACCGACGTTGCTAACCAGGCTCAAGATTTATCGGACATCCTGCAACCATTAATGGTTATATGGAAACGTCTGCATCTCCCAGTTAATGAGCAGTATGGTTAATCTGCGAACCAAGATTATTAATTAGAATAAAGTTGTGAGAATGTTTTGTTTTTCTAACATAATATTCATAATAATACTACCTTGCGCAAAATATCATGTAACGGAGGTCCCTCGTAACATAATGCGTATCAAGTTTGAAGTCGGTACCTTTGTGAGCAAACGCCTGAAATATGGTTTTCATGACGACGTCTTATCGAAGACGTTGCACGATGTTGGGATTGACTTTGTACAGCAGCATATCATAGTCCTACCCGTCTATCTAGAGCTGCATTAAACTTGAGCCCCAACTAGGAAGCGACGGCTCATTTCGATGCCAAACACGACTCTGTGTCCTGATCTCTGATGACATTGTTGAGTGATGGTCTATCGCTGGTCCCAGTCTTGGGCTTCGTCTGGTACTATTCTACTATGCCTAGCTGGTTGCACAACAGTTGATCTCAAGCATAACATGGCAAGGACAAGTTAATATGGCATGGAAGTCACGTACACGATAGAGTACACACATGAAAGTCAGTCATGTAGCTGGTAGTACCATCTTTTCTGCTGCACTGGACGGTATACGAAGTCCTCCAGGATGCTAGACAGTGTATCGAGTCAAGTTGTTAATGCATAATCGATCTTATAAAAGTAAAAGCTGCTTCTCTTTTGTTACCGACGATACACGCTACGCATCCGTCTACATTGCAGCGACGAAGAGCACATACTCTGGAACATATCGTTCACTCGAGCCGCTGTCACGCCTTGGCTGCAGTACATCAAGCCTTTTCTGAATCGAATCGTATAAAAGCTCAGGTAGCATCGATCGGCGTAGGCAGCAGCGAAGCAGTACGGAAACGGTAGGTCTTCTGGAAACCGTCCCTCGCACACCCCAGCCTTGTCAAACGTAATGCTTTGTTCGTTTAAAAAGACGTCGACTACTGGCCACTATTACACCCTCAGCTGTGCCTTGGCCCACGACGAGCAGGACGATGAGTCGCCTGTGCTCGAGAAAACTTTGTAGCAGCTACGTACGCGGCCATCCGAGTTAAACGGATGTCCGACACGAGCAAAACAATCTGCGTCGATTCGTCCGCATTACACAACCGTCAGGTGAAAAAGCTTGCTTGATCGTCTCGCAAGATTGGAATCATCTTGCGCATGTCGATGTACGATGCTCACACCCAATGCCTCGCTTGCCCAGCACGAAGCATCTCTCCCTTTACAAGCCGGCGGTGCGCGCACGCACAAAAACGAAGACGCACTTACAGTGAATGCCGAGCCCTGTTCGTGACATACATTTCCGTTCCGGGATCTTGGTCCACACAAGGCAACCATGATGTAGTGATTTATTCCACCTTATTGCCTCACACAGCCATATCTCATCCGTGGACAGTATTGTCACGGATGATTACAGCCTAGAGTATCGGAAGTAGCATTGACGCCTGTGGTCTTTTGCACGTGAGTGAATCGCTCTACAGCAACGTGATCAGTTCCTTCGTCACCAGTCGCAATTGCAGCTACACGACTATCATTCTCGATCGAGATTGTGCGAGCACCTCGTCACATCATTCCGAGCTGTCAGTAGCTTGTCATTCAGACGTAGTTAGATAATACCGGCATACTTTTGCAATAGTCGTGCGGTCACCAGGACACCATAAATTAGAAGGAGAAACGTAGTTCAAGGCACTTGTTAGTCTTAATGAGCCAGAACGACACTGAATGCCAGAGTCGAAACGAACTTCGATGTTACAAGAGGAGCTAGAGATGCAAAGACCGAATCATACATGAGCCAGTGCACATAATGCGATCGCGTCTGGTTAACGAAATGCACATAGTTACGCCTATGACTCCATCTCCTCGCAACGCTGGACCGTTGTTTTTGGCTGGGTGCGTGGTGGTACATGATACGTCAGCACTAGAAGAGCTGCAGACACCCTCTTCGTCAGCTAAACTGGCACTCTGTCAGACACTTGAAGCCTTTTGTGAGTCTTCTGGCTCTAACGACGCTTGTGGCGCTTACGTTGCTTACGAGCCAGACTTATTAGCTCCTTGCGATGTCGCTTTCTCATCTTGCGAAGTTCGCGGCGGTCCTGGCGAGCTTTCTTAATTTTTTTGCGGAGCTTTTTAAACATGCGGTTTTCGTCATCGCTGGGCTCTTCCTCGTAGTCGTGGCTGCGCAATTGCCTGTCAGCGCCACCTGCCTGCACAGCTGCCGAAAGATGCCTAGGTGAAGCAACCGTTAGCGGCACATCCCTGTCTTTGCTTACGAGAAATCGTGGTGTCTTGTCTGCGGCATTGACTTGGTTCAGGACCTTCAATGACTTCTGCACGGGCGAGGGATTACCCGCATCAGGGGCAGTTTGACGTCCGTGAGCGCTTGTTGCTAGAGCAGTAGCTACCAGCAGTGCGACGTAGTGGAGACGCATTCTTGAATGAAGGACAGTGCGGTCCTTAGTCAGGTGAAGTGCTGGTGTTGTCGATGATTAGCAAATTGAGTTGTGAGAGAAAGTGGAGGAGTCGCAAATGGCAAAAGCTCTCAAAGATGCCGTGACGACAGGCACGGGTTAGTTTTAGACTCTATGTGATACATTACTTAAAGCTTCATGGACCCCCGGACCAGCTGAATGGGTT
The DNA here is from genome assembly GCA_921007115.2 of Peronospora matthiolae. NCBI lineage: Eukaryota > Oomycota > Peronosporomycetes > Peronosporales > Peronosporaceae > Peronospora > Peronospora matthiolae. The sequence continues at coordinate 715,348 of CAKLBY020000259.1, forward strand.
GACAGTCTACAGAAGCAGACGCTGGCGTTCCTCGATAGTGACACATACAAAAACGAAGCTCGTCAAAGCTACCAATTAGTTCGCACTCGTCGGACCAGATACTTTGCAACAAATCCGGAACAGGATACATCATTGTAGTATGATGTAAACGTGAAGTGTAGCGAGCCAGACGACATCATAGATCAGTAAATGATTGCGGGAATCAGTTGCATTCTCGTTAAATCAGATGGAAGAAGGTTTCATCAAAGAAGTACTGCACGGTTAAATCGAGGTAGCTCCAAATACACCTGCATAAATTGCTATATCCATTGACATAAATTGCTGGCTACATATTGAGCTCAATTAAACTGTGATGACAGATGCTTAGAGACCATCCACTATTTTACAATAAAACAGCCACAATTAGCAAGAGACCATCCATTTTTAAGCCCCCCCTTTCATTCATCATTGCACTGATCCCTTTCATACTGCAGAATTCATAACCTTCCATTGTCTTCTTTTCAATTGTGAGGTTTCTCCATTAGCTAGCGCAAGAGCATGCCGACATTATGACGATTATTCTGTACCAAAACGGATTGGGGAAAGTATCGTGGTTTTGGTAAAGACTCTGCATTCATTCTCACGCACGGGCCCAATAAGATAGATTATTGGTTGTGGACATCACCTGCTCTTGTAAAAATGTTCGTCTCGTTCAAGTGACTTAGTACAAGCTGAATCAGAATAAAAAAGCCTGTGTTGAATGTCCTTCTACATTTTTACGCATGAGCACATTTCTGTGCAGCCGGAATTACCGACACTTTCAATTATTTATGCGTCGGATGTGTCTCTAGTGACAATTGTTTAGACTGTGTCGACGGGGTTAAGCTTTACGTAAGTTCTTGTCAAAGGCCAGTGCGGGCGCACACAAATTTGATTGGTTTTAGTTTCGCGGTCCAGCAACGACATCAACTGTCCGAGTACATTAATCATTACCCTTTCCTTGCATGCAACAATGGAATTACGCGTGATATCACATGAAACGGGGTGAGCTTGTCACATGTGGTTAAGCCTGATACTTGTTCATTAGTATATGATCAAAAAGGGCGATAATTGTTCGCGAATATGATCATAAGGGCTAATATCCAGAAACACTCACCGATTGGCTGATATGGGCAATCATATCAGCCAGCTCGAGCGGTCCAACCAACGGTAGACGCGCGCAACGGGTGGTGACCACGACTTTTACATGCACTTTTGCAGAAAACAAAATTGATTTAGGACTAAACATTGGTGCATGTAATTAGGACTTACTTACGTTCAATACATTTGCTTTCTGTTCCTATTGAACGCGTCCTTCATTAGCTAGCATTCCTCTGCAAGTACGGTGTAGGTGAAGTGACGCGCGGTACTACCTACACTATTTTCAGTGTAGGTGCACTAGTACTGAAGCAATACTAGGGACCAGCGCCCCGTTACACCTACTAGCACTTTATGGTCCGTCAAAGGACTGCAACATCTTTGACGGACCGTATAGTACACCAACATGAACATGCTGGATGATCAAAATTTTGGATTTTACGCCATGCCTGAAAGCTATCCTATTTGAGTGACATAGAATGGGTCCGGTCAAACGAATGCATTCGACCGCGGGCGAACATGCCGTTTCTGTCATGCTGTCTGTAACGGGGCACCCTGAAGCTTGTACTGGTGACAGTACAAGCTACTTATTCTGATAACAGAATAAGGCGGTGCCTCGTAACTTCACGTACACTCGTACGTGCAGAGGAAGACGGTAAGAAGAAGCGAGTACTCGGTTAGAGTAAAAAGTAGAACTGTATTTATAATAGTTAATGTCTGCAATAAATCACTATTTATCTTCATCTAACTATGTCTAAATACAAATGTGTAAATCAGTTATCTGCTCACCACTCATTGCGTGCGTCTGTCGTGGCGCGTCTTCGTTGGTTGATATAATGGCCTATATCAACCAATTAGGAACTACTTGGAAGTGCTACAGAATATTGTCCTTATGACAATATTCTGAGAATATAACTCTTATAGTTATATTCTATTAACAATTTCTTATAAATTGTTATGTAACGATTCACCCCGTTACATCACCCCCCTTAACCATCAGTCACTTTAGTGACTGATTGACTAAATGGATACTCGTCCCAAATCATTTGGGACGGGGTTTGCACTTGTTGGTCCGCGTCCACTTTCCAACATCTCATCGCATGGTAAACAAGCCCATGCGATGCGCGAGCAAGGCCGCCGAGAGCGCGTCTGCACGTCTCTGTGCGGACGCCGAAGCAGAAACTACGGCAACTGATGTCCCATCGGTTGCTGAATCGACTCAGCCTGTATCACCTGGTGATGCAGGCGCTGGTCATGAAGACACTCGTGTCTTCACAGAGTACGAGCTCGGTGTCTCGTACTCTCCTGATACGGATGACGGATCCGTATCGACGGCAATTGAATCCAAGCCGCCTGCCAAGCGTGGCATGGACGATGCTTTGCGTCGCAGCATCTTTGGTTCATCTGATGAGTCAGATGAACCATCGCCGAAGCGAAGGCGCTCGAGGTCGCGAGACTCGGGCGCTAATAGTGGTGTCGTTTCTCCAATGGACACCACTTCACAGCGAGGTGCCAGTACTTCTGTCGGCACGTCGCAGGAAGAGCGGGACCGCAATGTGTTGCGTCTCGCTCCAGAAAAGAAGGCATGGATGCCTCCTAAATCTGTCATGGATCACTTGTCGGCGACGACGAGTGATCGTTATCGAACACGATTGTTCGATTCGTCAAGGATTCATCACCTTGACCCCAGCGCGAAAGACTATCGCGCTGAACATGAGTTCTTCATCGATGCTTTCTTCAGACATCGATGGTACAGTGGGAATCACAAACGTGATGGTCCCTCACTACTTCAGGCGTGGAACGCCTACATCCATAATCTCGAGGATGTAGGTCGTGACGCTTGGAACGACAAACTTATCAAAGCTCGTGATAAGTTTGAAAAGCGAACCCCGACAGGTGCACGCTACAAGCTGCATCGTCTGTCAAGGGAGAAGGGGATTACCCTGCCTCTCTTGGGGAGACTCGTGCCCATGTTGTGTGAACAACTCTGCACGAGCACCTAAGGAGGCTTACCTCCTTACCAGCCCGTGGTGGCGCGTACGTGTCTCTACTGAGATGTACGAAGGGATTGACAACCTGAAATCCCTTTACGACCGTGCCGGGAAGACTTTCTCCGGCGGTCCTTCTGCGGCACAGGATGTGTCGCGTCGTACTGCTCGACCAGACCCAGTACGTCAACCATCAATTGGGAGCGGGGCTCCCAAGAATCCCAGGACGGGGGATAGCCGCGCCACCGGACGAGGTAACTCGTCCGACGTCCGTTCACGTCGCGGTGGTTCAACAGCTGCTCAACTAGATAGCGCTGGCCACCGCGAGAGTCCTCTAATGGAGGTGGAGGAGGAGGAAAGACGCTCTCCACACGATCATGTGGATCGGTGTGTTCCCGAGAGCTTCTTTGATCGCGTAACGCAAGGGTTACGCGACGATCTCGAGCATGAGCGGAATAGGCGTCTCCAGATGGTGGACACTGCCTCGAAGCATCGAGCTGAGTTTGCCTTTGCTCAGCTTGAGAACGAGAGATCTCTGACATCTCTTCGTGACGAGCTAAGGGTAGCTCGTGGGATTGTTGATCGGTCTCGGGATGAGATAACTGCTATTCAGACACCTTGTTGATGCCCGCCATCGGGAGCACAAGGCTCTCTGCAAGATGCTTGAGCGCAAGGGCGTTCTTCATCGGAAGAAGCAGCGTACTGATGGTACGGCTTAAGCCGACCAACGTAAAACGTGGGATGCGTTCGCATCTTACGTGGTAACTCGATCGTGTATGCATTGCCTAGGCGGTGCAATACACGAAATGGGCCAATGTACTTGGGTAGTAGTTTACTGCTACCCAAGTTAGTCACTACATGCTTTGGTAGATTAACCGTAGACAGTAGGACTAAGTCACCTTTATTAAATAAAAGAGTGTTTGCCCTTCCATTCTTGTCAGCGTTTTGCTTTTGCTTATCCACCGCTTCGGCGATGGAGTCTTGCACAAAACGGACTACCGTTTCACGAGCCAGTATGAACTCATCTGATGACTCGTTAGCTTCAGTGTGCTGTGAGCGCACTGCAGCGACAACAACCTTTTCTTCAGTGAGGGCTTCCGCACTCTCACTGGGATCATTGTCTTCAGTGAGGGCTTCCGCACTCTCACTGGCATCATCTTCTTCGATATCGATGTTATCGATATCGGCATCAAACGCAATGACTTCTTCGTCAGAGCGTGATGAGCGTGAACCAAATCGGTTTTTGCTCGCGCGAGTCCCTCCCCCTCTTAAACCAGAGTTACACTCTAGTAAGGTGGGTACACGCGGATGGCGCAAGCCATTCACGTAAAACGGTGTATGTGTCGTGGACGCATGCACCGAGTTGTTGATGGCAAACTCTACCATTGGCAAAAACTCACTCCAACTCTTAAAGGAGTGGACGTATCCTCGAAGTATCTCTTCAAGGACACGATTGGCACGTTCCGTCTGACCATCTGACTCTGGATGATCAGATGTTGACATCTTCAAGCGCGTTCCGAGTGATTTGAACACGGAACGCCAGAAATCAGCAGTGAATCGTGGATCTCTGTCTGATACGAGTTCACGGGGCAACCCATGAAGTCGGAAGATGGTGTCAATAAAGACACAAGCACAGCCACTTGCCGTGATTGTCTCTGGTACAGCCACAAGGTGTACCATTTTGCTGAATCTGTCAACAAATACGAGAATACCCGTATTCCCGCGTGCGTCTTTGGGTAACCCGAAGACGAAATCCATTGAGATGGATTCCCAGCACTCAGCCGGAACCGGTAGAGGCTGTAAAGGTGCACGCAGTGAAGGACTTGACTTCACTCGTTGGCAGACTTCGCATGCGCGAACATACTTTCGCACAAACTGATACTGGCGGGGCCAGTAAAAGTCTCGACTTACCGTGAGATATGTTTTCTCTCGGCCACGATGTCCTCCTATAGGAGCATCGTGATACTCGAACATGATCCGCAAACGCAGATCAGTATCATCTGGAATGACAACACGTGGTGTGTCACCAGAAACGGCTGTATAGTACAGTAAACCGTTACGAGTAGTGTATCGATCTGATGCAGATCGATACGCAGACGACAATCGTTTCAACGATTCTCGAGATGGTTGGGAGAGATGTGACAACAACTTCACTATCTCACCATCTTGGGCGTATGCCCGCCTCACATCATCATACAACGTTGTAGATGGAACTGAGGACGTCATAACCGCAACAGTGACTGTCTCACTGTTGGGTTTCGCGACTGTTTCAAAGTCGGGACGACGTGAGAGTGCATCAGCGACGACATTAAGTCGTCCTGGTTTGTACTCGACCGTAAAGTTGTATTCTGCAAAGAATGACAACCACCGCGCCATTCGTTGTGAAAGGTGCGGGCTGTTCACTGCCGTGCGTAAGGACGCATGGTCAGTGTAAACAACGAAGGGTCTATCTCCTAATAGATAGACTCTGAACTTCGCGAGTGCATACTTCATGGCAAGGGGTTCCTTGTCATGCACTGGATAGTTCCGCTCAGCTGGTTGCAGCTGACGCGACTGATAGCAGACGACGCGTTCAACGCCTTCAAGGTCGTACTGCATTAATGCACAGCCGATTGCGAAATCGCTGGCATCACAGACCACATGAAATGGCCTGTCCTGATCGGCTATTGCTAGGACTGGGGATTGTATCAAGCTCTGCTTGATACCCTCAAAGGAGCGTTGACATTCAGCGTTCCATAACCACCTCTCGTTCTTTTTCAACAAACGAGAGAGGTGTACAGTCATCTCGGCGTAATTGCGTGAATACTTATGCAAATACGCCGCTAGCCCAAGGAATTTTCGAAGACCTTTGACATCGACCGGCACAGGCCAGTCGGTGATCGCCTTGATCTTTTCGGGATCAGGACGTACACCGTTCTTACCAACGATGCACCCAAGAAGTGGTATTTCGCTTGCTGCAAATATACACTTCTTGAGGTTTGCATACAATTGATGCTTTCGCATGATTGTAAGAACTTGTCGGACGTGGTACTTGTGAACCTCAACGTCCGACTTTCCATCCATAGCTCGACTATGGATGAATACGTCATCGAAATAACTCGGCGCGAATTCTCGTACTGGCCTCAACAGATGTGATACACACCTGTTGAACGTGGCAGGGGCATTACTGAGCCCTTGTGGCATTACTAGCCATTCCCAGAGCATGCCGCTAGGCGTGCTAACTGCGGTATAGGGTATATCCCGTTCCCGCATTAAAATTTGATAGAAGCCATCCATCAAATCCATGGACGAAAAGATGGTACTCTTTGACATACCATCAATGATTACGTCCTTCCTCGGTATCGGCGTCTGAGCCGGTACCGTTGCAGCGTTCAATTTGTTAAACGCGTGCACTATCCGCCACCCTCCTGTTGCTTTTCGCACACAGAAGGTCGGAGAGCTATGTGGGGAAGTTGATTCCCTCACATGGCCCGCTGCTAAACGATCGGCAAAGAACTTGTCGATCGCAAGTACTTGTTCACGAGGCAGTGGCCACTGCTTCATGACACAGTACTTCGAGCCTGGTTTAAGCTCGACTTCGTGTCGAATACCTTTATCCTTCGGTAATTCGCACGGAACAGTTTCAGGGAATACATCCTTGAATTCAACCAAATCTTCATAGAGAGGATTTTCCTTGAGCGATTCCCATGATTGGGACTCATATCGCTCAATTCGTGTCTTTTCATCTAGGACACTCTCGTCCATAGATGAACTACTGAGAACTCTCTCGTTCTCAGTAAACACTGTTGCTGACCTTATGTCGGTTACATACTCGTCGTCAGCGACGAGTATGCAGATCTGCTTGACTTTGCCACTACGCAGATCACGCAAGAACCTTTTATGTTCGAGCGTTGGCAACTGAGTGATCTCCGAAGTTAACTTCGGAGGCGCAATCAGATCAAGTGTATAAGCGCCTACACATGATCCGTTATTGACTATGACATTCAATGTCTCTGTCATTTCCTGGGGACTTATTCCCTCAGGCTTCGAAGGACTTATTCCTTCGTCTTCCCGGGGACTTATTCCCGCGGGTTTCGGGGAACTTATTTCCGCCGTATTTGTAATCTTGGGACTTATTCCCTTTACTTCCTCTAGCTGGGGTTGCGCAACCACAGCGAGATCCTCTACGAAAGACTCTCCAGTCGATCTAGGATTATCGTTTCGCTTAACCTGAGCGATCGATTGTTTCTCTTCTAGATGTTCCCCTCTAGGGATACATCTTTGTCCCAGTCCACCCGACTTATTCGAGTGGTGGACCTTCGGCGCAGCCTGTGTTTCCTCACAGCCGCCGGAACTTTGCTCCGAAGTGTAACCGTTTGGTACACTAAGGTTTTGTGCAGTCGTACTAACGACCGTACCACAAGTGAGGCCATCGCACTCACTCGTAGTACATCCACACGCTTGTGGACGCTCCAAAACGTTCATCAGATGGCCATCTGATGAACAAGCGGCAGGCATCGTTACTGTCCGATGTTGCCAGTTTACCCGTGGTTCGTACCTTCTGAGCCACGGTATTCCAAGGATGACATCAAATTTGTCATCCAAATCCAATACGATAAAGTCATCGTCGTATTGGGTATCTTCTAGCGCATAGTGAATCTTCACTATACGCTTCATGACGGTTACGGATGCGCCTGTCGCAAGACGTACCGTCATCCTCGTAGGAGGTGTGTCACATTCACTGAATTAAAAAAGTGACCATCTTCTAGCGATTGGCGTCGCACAAAATTGTTGGACGCCCCACAATCGACTAGAGCTCGAAGGGACAACTTGTTCGTCACTTCGAGTTTCAAGGTAATGAGTGAGATCTCATTACCTAGAGCAGCAACGCACAACGTCTGTGTGTTGGGAGCAACCTTCATCAAGAGGCCTACAAATTCTCTTGACGTTGCTGGATCAGTAGGGTGCTCCGCACCTACTGATCCTGTCCGTTTTTTGACGGTCCATCCCGTTGTTGCGTCTTTGCACCAACTGCGGACCCTCGTCCCTGCCCCTTTCTCATGGGTGGACGGTCACTACGCCCAGTGTCGCGAGACACTGGACGAGGGGCACTACACTCGTAAGCGTAGTGTCCTGTCTTTTGACATCTGTTGCATCTCTGCAACTTCTTGTAGCCTGTAGAGCGAGCCTTCTCGCTCTCTACATAACAGAGTTCCATCGGCTCTGGACCTCCGTTGTCATATCGTCTCGGTTGACGATATGATGTCGAGCTGGCGCGAGCCTGTCTCAGACTGAAGTCTTCCTGCTCCGCAATGGAAATGGCTTGTTCTAGTGAATCTAGTTCAAGCCGGAACAGGTGAGTCTTGACGGGACCATCCGCAAGACCCTGCATGAACACCGAAACCAACGTGTGTTCATCCACCGGATTGGAACTTATACAACTCGTGAGATGTCGTATATGTTGGGCGTAAGCGTGCACATCACGCTTACCCTGCTTGAGCTTCAAGAGTTCGGTTCGAGCTCTGAACTCAGCTCTAGGCGGTTCAAACGTTTGTCTGAGCCGCGACTTGAAGACTTCCAACGACCCAAACGCGTATGGGTCGTGCAGCTTGAGCCCCAGTGCCCAAGTCTTGGCACGTCCTGCCAGATTTGACTGGGCAAATGCAACTTGCATATCCCCGTCGTCGATGCGACGCGCCCTTATGGCGTCATCCAATTCGACGAACCATCTCAAGAGGGAGTCTTCTTCGACCCCCCTATACTTTGAGATGTCAATCTTCAAAGTCTCGGGCCGACGCGAGTGCATCGACCCGCCAGCAGCAGCCTGCTGCTGTCTCAACAGTTCAAACTGTTGAGCACCTTGTTCTCTCAACAACTCTGCTTGTTGAGAACCTTGTTGGTGAAGCAAGGCTACTTTCTCGCGTTCTGCGTCAAGTTCATTTTGAATGAACTTGGCGATAGTAGCATGTTGGGCATCTCTATTGAGAGCCTCTAGCATGACGCTAACAGCATGGATGCCCATGGTCGAACCCATTCGTTCAACCGCATCCCATTCGACATCGCTCAAATGGGAGTAGCCGTCACGCGTAGCGTGAAAGCTTTGGTCATCTTCATCATCCAATATATTCATGTTGGATGTGAACGCGGTCCTTGGACGGACTACGAAGTGCTACCAGGTGTAACGGGGCACCCTGAAGCTTGTACTGGTGACAGTACAAGCTACTTATTCTGATAACAGAATAAGGCGGTGCCTCGTAACTTCACGTACACTCGTACGTGCAGAGGAAGACGGTAAGAAGAAGCGAGTACTCGGTTAGAGTAAAAAGTAGAACTGTATTTATAATAGTTAATGTCTGCAATAAATCACTATTTATCTTCATCTAACTATGTCTAAATACAAATGTGTAAATCAGTTATCTGCTCACCACTCATTGCGTGCGTCTGTCGTGGCGCGTCTTCGTTGGTTGATATAATGGCCTATATCAACCAATTAGGAACTACTTGGAAGTGCTACAGAATATTGTCCTTATGACAATATTCTGAGAATGTAATTCTTTTGGTTATATTCTATTAACAATTTCTTATAAATTGTTATGTAACGATTCACCCCGTTACACTGTCTGCACTGGACAGAGATGGGCAGCATGCCGTCGTCGCCAAGATCATACAATATGTACATGACAATTCACGAAAATAGGACCTTGCTTCACCAGCAAGGTTTTTACAGTCAGAGCTGTAGAGAGAAAAGAGTGATCAGCGGTTAAAAATGTTGAGACAACAGCAGGCACATGATGCGGTTCCCGGGGCGACGCACGCACGACGACCCAAAAATATAGCGATAGACCTTTTAAATGTGTGGGGGGTCGTATAAGACTCCTTTATGAGATGTTTCGTCGATTTGGAAAGTGCCAAAAGGTATCGTCACATCGTCGCTGAGCAAATGCAAGTCCCATTACTCAGTCAAACCTGGTTGGACGTGCCAAAACCTAGGCATTATGGCTCAAGTTGCACGAACCGTATGGGTTTGGGTCGTTGGATGCATATTGGACTCGATTCAAGCCAACCTTAAGGTCTGAGTTCAAAACTCCTGAAGCTTATGTAGGGTAAGCGTGATGCGCACTTACACACAACACTTACGACTACTTGCGAATTTAATCACTGCCAACCCGATTTGTGAACACGCATTATTCACTTTATATATGCAGGATATTGCGGATGGTCCCGTTAAGACTCACCTGTCCCACTTGGGAATTTGTACATTAGAAAAGGCGATATCAGTGGCGGAACCAGAATAATTTAGCTTGAGACAGGCTCATGCTGGTTCAAATTCAGATTTCCTCCCAAGACAACAAGAAGCCGAATGTCCAGAATCCATGTACCTCTAAAATGTTGAGAGCAAGAGACCTAGCTCTTCAGCCAGCAAGCGATTGCAGATGTTTAGCTGCTGTCAGAAGTTGGGAACTTACGCTTACGAGTGTAGCGCCTTACGCCCAGTGTCTATAAACCTCTAATCTAACTGATAGAGCATTTGCCAGGAAGGCAAAAGGACGCGGGGACATAGTTGTTGCCAAATCGTAACAGTGAACTGGACCATAAAAACGGTTCGAATCAGCAGGGGTGGAGCGCCCTGCTAATCCAGCAACTTTTAAAGAATATTGTGAATTGCTAGATGAAAGTAGCTCCGTACTCACATTCACTGTTTGTCTCTGCACTTGGTAACGAGGCATCCTCATTACCTTGTATTATAAACTGACAGAAAATTGCTCATTTTGTGCCCTAGCATACTTTGGGTCGCCACACAACTTGGTCGTCGCTAGTCGCTAGAGAGTCGTAGGCTCAATTTTGTTGAGTGCGATATTCATTCTACGAGGATGCAGTTCGCCTGGCAACAGGCGCATCGATAACGTTGATGACACATGTAGTGGGGCTACACTACACGCTAGAGTATTTTCATTACGATGATAGTATTAACGTACTTGGTTTATTTGAAAAGTATAATGATATTCTAGCTTTGCTTTGTCTTTAAAGGTACGAGCGAAAGGCCAGCTGGCACCATCAAACTGTGAAGATGCCTGCTACACGTATATCACATAGTCATCTGATAAACGTCATGGAGCATCCACAAGATTGTGTATGTACTTAGATTGATTGTGATGGACTAACTTGCGGTACGGTCGTCAGTACGACTGCACAAGATCACATAATGACAACCAATCCACCGTGGACAAGGGTGACGGCGGCTGAGCGGATGCACCGACATCGTCGAAGGTCTAACAACTCAAACAAGTCGAGTAGAACGATACAAGGCTGTACGCCTAGCGAGTGACATTTAATAAGAATTAGACCGGTTGCCCAAACTGGGCAAAACGATGATGCTGGATCGGCTGGAGAGTCAATTTTAGAGGACCTGGCTGTGATATAGCCACGACAGATAGAAGGAGTTGAGAAATCATTCCTTAAGTGAAAAAAAAAACAATCCTTAATAGGTTAGAGTTGGGGTAGCGAAACTCACCAACCTGAGGTAACAAGTCTTTAGCAGCTTGTGGAAGAGGGGTTCAAGGATAAAGCCAGGACATAATATATATTGGGTTAATGACGGGTCAAGTTTAGGCGCTTGTACACATGATCTGATCGCGCCTTTAAAGTTGATAAAGGAGATCACTCAGCTGCCCAGGCAAGAGCCAAAACGGTTCTTGTGAGACCTGCGTAGTGGCAAGGTACAGCTCATCTATCATCACGAATGATAAGCTAGACCCCGCCATTCTGTTGGCAGAAGTATATGCGAAAGCAAACAGTTCTCGGCATATCATAGATGGACAAAAGTGTCTTCGATGAGAAGACTTTGATGAGGCGATACACCTCTTGATCTTATGAGCCGTTCCAAGATAAGACATGACATATTTTTATTAAATTTAAGGATGTTTTCCTGAATCCGTACCATGCGAACTTTTTAAGGATACAGGAACTCAACATGAATACGAGCTCAGATCGGGCTCGAAATACTGTGTCATGATGCAGTGACTACTGCCTCATGAACAAGTACTTGCAATCAAAAAATTACTTGCCTATCGCCTAGATGCGGTTCATGTGAGGATGTCAAGTTCTTGTCAGAGTTACCCCTTCTTATGTGTGCGCAAGGCCACTGGACAATGGCGAATAGTGCGCACATTCAAAAATTGAATTTTGCAACGATCCCAGCTCAGACTCCGATTACGAGGAAGTACAAACTCATAGATGGTATGGCAAAAAGTACCATGTTTTCATCCATGAATCTGATAGATGGATCTATAAGATTTAATGCGTGGACGGGACATCCTATAATCTGCAGCGAACACTCCCAGAGGTATTCTATGAGAGTGGCTGATGATGTCACAGGGGCTTATTAACGCCTGTGCAGCTTTCAACAGATGTGTTACAAATTTGTTGAGAACGGTGCAGAATTTCGCACCGAGTTACTTGGACGATGTCTTTGTCCATAGGCGGGCTATGGATGGGAAGTCGGACATAGAAATTAAAGAGCAAACAATCGTCAAGTTTTTACACCTATGCGCAAGCCTTTATTGTCAATCAACACCAAGAAATGTATAATAGATGCTAGCGGTATATCACCCTTTGTCTGCATCGTGTGTAATCATGGCGTACGCCCTGATCTAGAAACGATCAAGGCAATTGCGACTGGTATTTGCCAGTCGATGCTAAGAAAATTTTAAAGTATCTCGACCTATCGGCGTACTTACACGATTGCTCGCGCAACTACGCCGAGAAGACTGGTCGTCTTTGTCGTTTTATTAAAAATTACGAGGACGAGTCATGGGGCGCCTTCTAATATCGTTTGTTTAAAGGTTTAAGCAAACACGATGCAATCGCCCATCTTAGCGATAGCAGACCAAGACAGACCATTACACGTGGTTGAGGTCACCAGCGATTATGCCATTGGCTGCGCGTTAATGATGTACAATGCAGACGGCTTAGAGCGCGTCGTCTGTTAGCAATCGCGTCAGCTGCAAGCAGCTATGCATAATTAATCAGCGTACGAGAAGGAACTCCATGTCAGGAAGTACGAGCTCGTGGAGTTCCGCGTCTTCCTCCTTGGAGTAAGGCCATTTGTAGTCTAAACGGGCCTCGCATCATTACGCACGACCGTAAACAGTCCACACCCCTCGCACACTAGCTTTTATTATTCGCGGAGTACAACTTTTCAGCGAAGCACAAATTTGATCGACTTAGTGTCGGCGCGTCAACGATTTAACGCGCCAACACAATCTTTGATTTACCGACGCAGTCCAACAGTGTGGTTGAAACCACTGTTGCAACACTAGGCACTAATTTTCCATCGTCTGCATTGCTTTAAGACATCACTAAGTCCTTCGCAGTTGATTAGGCTCGTCTGCAAATAATTATCATCTAATGGCCCCATCCCGTAAATCTCCCAAAGATTTGACGGCCGTGTATCGATCTTCTGTAAATAGAGTTAGAAAGCGCAACGGTTTTTAGCGGTCATATACAGCCGTTGCCGGCGCCACACCTCGTATCCTCGTCCCCACCTAAAACAGTTTGCGCTTGCGCATCTTGTACGAGTACCTCGATGCACCATCTAGTGAGCATCGTCGACGCAAGAGAGCTACTCTTACGGTAAGTCGCAACATTTAATGGCTCCTCCACTATCAGTCTGTGCGCAAGTGCATTCGGGCTTGTGAGTGGTGCCAGTGGGTGAAGCCCGTTATCTCATCACATGCGCCACTACAGCCTTAACGTATTTCTTCAGAGTGCTGGTAACTTATTTTAATGGACTTCGGTGTCGAGATTCCGATGACTTTACTAAGAATGCTAATATTTTTTGTGGATATTGATTGCTTCAGCACGATAGTACATCTTGTTGCCGTACAGAATCCAATCACAGCACAGGGCTATGTCCGTGTCTTCATTTACAGGGTATTTTGAATCCACATTATACCCCGTGAGCTAGTCTGTGACAGATACCCTTAACTCACTGAACAGTTATGGCAATACGTCTTCTGAGCCTCGAAACACGTTCAACTGTGTTTGCATATGACCATCCCAAGAGATATAGTAAGATAAAACGCGTCAACCGCGTCCTCGAAGAAATAATTCGATGAATCGTCTAATCTATCACAGATTGTAACGACCATTTGCCGATGGTGGAGTTTGCCATTAACAACGCCGTGCATGCCTAGACAACGCATACACCATTCTTTGTTAATGGATTACCTTATATACGCCTACCCATTTATTAAGAGTGAGAATCTGATCCAAAAGGGGAATTGCTCGAGTAAAAACCGTTCAGACTCTTGTATATCACGTATCTAAGTACTCGACGACGCGGATGTTGCCGATACCGATCAAAATGACATTTATAATAGAACATCAGTAATATTGACGACACTAATGCTTAATCAGACGAGGACGGTGATGCTATAATAGTAATTATCGCAAACGACTATGCCAGCGAGTATGATTACACCCTAACTTAAATAAGAGACAGCTCTTGGCAGTGCGCACCAAGCGCACTAATACAAACACAACCGATTTAGCAGATGATTTCCTATTGACTTGAGAAGCAGTGTGTCGTTTTGTGCATGTCTCCATCGCTAACGCGGTCAACCTGCATAAAAGGAACGCCGAAACATGGAAGAGCAAACGTTCTTTTATCTAACAGTGGAAAATTAGTTCTACTTTCTACGATGAATTTACTTAAGCACGCAGTAATAAAATGGGTTATTTCTTACTGCTGCCCAAGTACAACGGATCGTTTCGTATATAATGACGCAAAGGCAACGCTTACACGATAGATTTGCCTCAAAGGATGCGCAAGCATTCTAAATTTTACGTCGACCGCCTCCGTTTGTACTATCAGCACGAGGCCTCATCCTCGGGCAAATGCGTGCGACACGCCTAAATGCCTTTTGTAGATTTTTAGGTTCCAATCCAGCCTCTCAATCTAGCATTGTAGTGCCGAATTTTGGCAGATTGTTAGGCATTTCGTCGCGAAAGGCTTGACGCATCTTTTTGCTCTCCGATTGGTGAAACGCGAACTCCGCTCGGTCATCGGATTGATGAAGGCAGAGGCGTCTCACCCGCAAATACGAAGTGAGACGCTTCAGTCTCTCTTGATCGGTGCAATTGCACAAATCGCGTAAACGTTGTTAAAAAGATCTAAAATCCGTCTGCAACACCAAAACATAACTGGAGTTGATATTCTTGCCCCCACCACAGCCGTTAGTGAACTTGCACGGTAGGAAAAGCTTTCACGTAGAGCGTATCCTAACCAATGTGACGTGAAGGGGAAGCGAACGAGTGTTCTTGTTCTCTAAAGCGGTTATACGCCGTCGCACGACAGTTGGGGGCCTCGCGCATAGCTGATGGTTGACGTTAAGGGAAACATATACTAGGACGACGAGACACACCACATGACTCAGAAGGGCCATTGGAGGATACTCGCTCATGGCGCTGATAGAGCGATTGCGTGATAAAAAACGCATCGCGCATCTCAGAAAAGATGTGCGCACTACCTCAGGGCGAAAAAAGTGAGCACAAGTCCATTTGGCTTCGTGGCGTGTAATCGAAACAACACGGATATGGGTAGCCCCACGTCATGGAATTCCTGCCTTACGAAAGAGATTGTGCAAACTGTCTTGTGCACCAGTCAAAATCGTTCATCGAACCTAAAATGAGCTTTGTTTAAAAAAACTTGAGCCAATCTTCGCGCCCAATGTGCTACACATTGAGTATGAAGGCATTCCGCGCCTGTAGCAACGAGGTTTTGTGCCGTTTGTTGTCGATCAACAAATGAAGCTTGAGAAAAGAATCGAGGTAGATTCCTCATCAGCGCAAAAGTTATTCGCGTCGCTGCATAGGCCGTGCAACAGCCTTGCATCAAACAATGGGTTCGATGATGTTGACTTGTCTCGTCTGACAAGCCATTTACTAGCCTTTGTGGTAGTATTCAAGGCTTGTGCTTAGGGGCTGAACGCAACACATTGCCGTCTGGAGTCTCCTGCGTGGTACCAACGGAAAATACGGTATCACTGCAATCGTCATCACTACGTTACAACGCATTACCGCATTTACTAGGAGCGAATGCGCAGTAGCAGGCGTAGGGGAAAAGTCAAAATACTCATCCTTCAAATTAATCAGGATCTAGTAGTAATTATGAACCTGTCTACCCGCTTGAGTCCTGTTTGTAGGATCGTACATGGTCGCCTTTTAAATCTTAAAGGGCGAACTAGGCTTCTTCTTAAAGTCGGACCCACCGTCCGACTCCGCCTGATTGATAAGTTTCACTTGGAAACCATTATCATCATTAGCACGTGGTGACACACTGCATGCATCTTCAGCACCTGATGTTGCAGGAAGAGCTGAAGCGGCAGAAGACGAAGGATTGTCTGCCGCAAGGAGTGGGCATCGTCAGGAGCGGCTTCCTCTTCAAATCGCATGGACTTGTTCACCATGCGATGAAGATCCAAAAATGAGTGGATCGGACCAAGAAAAGTGCTTCCTGTCCGTGATGTTGTCTACAGATAACCACATAACATGAAAGCGACTGATTGACTATCGTAAATGGGTGTTGTTGTAACAAGGCAAGCATGTTACATGTAATTAACCTTAAAACCTGGTAATTAGAAAATAATCATAAAGGTTGATAATTGTTCGCTAAATTGACCATAAAGGTGACATTTCTAAGCACTCACCGATTCGCTGATATGGGCAATCATATCAGCCAGCTCGAGCGGTCCAACCAACGGTAGACGCGTGCAATGATCGGACACCAATAATTTTACATACACTTTTGTAGAAAACATAATTGATTTAGGACTAAACATTGGTACACGTAATTAGGACTTACTTACGTTCAATACATTTGCTTTCTGTTCCTATTGAACGCGTCGTTCATTAGCTAGCCTTCCTCTGCACGTACGGTGTACGTGAAGTGACGCGCGGTACTACCTACACTATTTTCAGTGTAGGTGCACTAGTACTGAAGCGGTACTAGTGACAAGTGCCCGTTGCACCACAAGATTCGTACGAAAAAAGTGACAGCGCTAAATCTGGCGCACAGCGTTCTGGCTGAAAGGCTGGACTTTTTTTGTTATACTTAATAGCCTTTATGGTACGGGGTCTGGCTCTTTGTCATATTGGTAGTTATAGTTGTGTCCTCATCGCTGTGTGCAGCGGCCCTTATAATCGCACAAAGACTAGCGAAGGAGACTGAAGCAGACGCGACTTGAGGCTCAACATCTCGATATGTACTATTTGAAATGAATATGTGATGACTTGTCGCCAATAAGGCTCTAAATCTACGAAGACGGAAAAGGAGGGCTGACAAAGACTAAATAGTAGACTTTTTCTTGCTAAACACTGGATGTTCTCTCAGCAATTATTTATTTAGTACATACAAGCTAAATTAAAAGTCTACGAAGCACGTGGGTGTATATGGCAATTAAAATATGTACGTTAGATTTACCATTAATATAGCACACAATTAGTAATGATGGTGCTGTCGAGCTTGCCGAACGTGATCACTCGTTCGTAGGCATATAACAACGAATGATAGAGGCCGTGTGAACCTTGTTAAGTCCTTTCGCATCCGATTCTCTAGCCGCATTAGGCAGTATTAATAACTGACTACTACACACTAAAAATCGAAGTAGACGCAACAATTATACGTCATGATGCTAAATCTGGAAAAGTACAGTTATGACACCCTGTGTCAATCTACTGCACCGAATGCACGACAAAATGCTTGGCTATACACACCGACACGAACTTTTCTACAATTAGCAATTAATCTGTTGTCCCGAGATATTGGGATCAACAACTGCGATGTTTTTTTATTAATAGCAGGCCTGATGATTGGGTGGAACCTATCTAAATAAATTATTATAAAGCGGCAACACAACCGCAACATTACAGCAAGAATCAGCTGTGGTAGACGGACTCTGCACGAGTCATTAGAGCTTTCAACTTGCTTCAAGTGTTGGTTGATTGACCGCAAGCTGCTGGACGGGCTTGTGCCAGTCTGTCTGGTCATATTAAATTTATAGGGAAAGTAGTAGCTTTTGTTAGACCAGCTCCGCGTATTAACGGAAGAGCACAACACCATCGCCTACTCGACTGAATGTTTGCAAATGAACTGGTATTGCGCTGTATTCCATTCCCTGCAACAAGGTGTCTAGGTTACACAATATTCATACAAGGTATAATTTAGAATAAATATGTACAGTCTTCCCTCTGCTAAGTTATCCCCGGCTACGGAATAACCTCCGGTAAGTTATAGGATTCGGTCTCCACCGACCTCGTTCTATGGTGACTACGGAATAAGTTATTCGGAATAGCCTGAGGGCCAAATACAACTTATCAGAGGAAATATATTTTTGTCCGCCGTGAGCAGAAATATTGTACGCAGAACCTTTTTTTTTGTTATTCACTGCAAGAAAGGAGTGGAAAGAGGAGAGGGAACTACTTCAGCCAGGAATCAAGTGTGGCCTGAGTGGTGCTCGCACTACGGAGATCAGCTTGGACTTGGCGAAGGGTCCGGTGAGCTTTACGATGGGACTCCTGAGAAAGGTCGAGAAGGGCGATGGATAGACTAAGGCTGGCAAGCTTTTCAGCCTTCGAATGCTTTTCCACCTCCTCCTCCGCCTCAGCAGCACCTTCCTCCTCCCCATACGGATCCTCAACAAGCTTGATGATTTCGGCATCGGTCAGCTCCGCATGCGCCGTCTCCTCCTCCTCAGCCGGATTGATAAGAGAAGCGATCGATATGGGATTGCGGAGCGGGAGCCTTTCCAGCGCCGAAACAAGATCCTGTTCCACGCGCTGCTCCTCTACTGCAGCAGCAGCTGCCTCCTGCTGGGCCTGCCGGCCAACAGTGCCGGCTTCGTTTTCACCATCACCAGTCGGCAGAGCCGGACCGTCCATGAGTCCCGTATGATGGAAGCAGTTGGCGATTGTGGCACTGGAAATCTCGCTCCACGCAGCCAGCGACCAACGCATGGCCGTGAGCTGATCAACCTTGTAAAGGTTGGTTTCTCTGCTCTCGTCACGGTCCAAGGCATTCTGCAGATGCAGCCGGCGGTAGTGCCTCTTGAATGCGGCAATAATCCCAGCATCCATGGGTTGGACCTTTGAAGTCGTATTAGGAGGAAGAACCTGGACCGTGATGTTGGTGAGTTCCAGGTCAGCAACAATGTGTGAAGGAGCGTTGTCCATGAGAAGCAGGATTTTTCTATCCTTTTGCTGTGGTCAACGCGTTAGTCAAACCTCCTTTACTGTACCACAACGATGATGTTCAAGGCATGCCCCAAATTACCTTCATACTTTTGTCGACGTCTCCCAGCCATTCCTGGAAGAGTATGCCAGTCATCCAGGCTTTCTTGTTGTTGCGGTAGAGAAAGCCCAGTCGCTCAGCTGTCTTGTGCTCAAAACACCGCGGCTTTTTGGCGTGTCCAATGAAGAACGGCGGGAGTTTGTCGGATCCATCAGCGTTTGCCGTGAGAGCAACTATGATGCGCGTCTGGAATAGTTGTTAGTCTCAGAGAAACGCAGGAAACCAAGAGGAGAGTAATACTGTACCTCGTCTTTTTTGAACCCTTCGACCTCTTGCTGGGCGATCGTTTTGTCGGGCGTCATACTGTAGAACAAACCTGAACAGAAAGTGAGCCTTTGAGATGCTTCTGTACTGTACAATGAGTACAGTACTGTACCGTATTCTCAGACCTACCCAGTTTCGTCCATGTTGTACACGTCACGTGGCGCATAACCAGCAACCACGGCTTTGAGGTGTGGAAGAGCCTCCTCTAGAGCGCCCATATCTGCTGAGCCACTCTCGCCATGAATGCGGACAGCTCGCAGTTTGTGGCGTTGCTGGAATTTGTGGAGCCACCCATGCGAAAAGCTGATGTTTTCCTCCGAGACGCCCATTGATCCCGCAAAGGTATGAGCCTTGGCCCGTATGAGATCTCCAGTGAGAGCGACCCCACGGTGCTGGCACTGCAAGATCCAGAAGGCGACGGCCTCCTCCACAGCTGGCTGCTGGACAGTCCGAGGACGCTTAGCGCTGAGGTCAGTGGTGTCCATTGCCTCAAGCTCCTTCCTTTTTTTGATGATTTTGCTGATCGCTGCCTGGGAAAGTGCCTTCTGGAGGTCAAAGGCGTCCTTTGTCCAAGCCGCCAGGGCAGTCTGGGTGATGCGCGGGTTAGCATCCTGGTGCTTGCAGATGCGCAGCTTCTGCTTGTTGGTAAGACGTATCTGCGACATCTGTTGTGAGTGAGCAAGGTACAGCTGGTGGAACTTCTTAATTAGAGATAGCAAAAACACCAGAGACTGGTGGGGCAACCAAAATCACAAAATCTTCATAGGGCACGTGACACGTGACAGACAGGTTTTGGAAGCCTGGAGGTTTGTTGCGTTTTTGATTCTTTAATTTAATTAAATTTATAATTTTTCCGCAGCATACCTCTGCTATGGAATAACCTCTGCTATGTTATAGGATTTGCCTTCCACCAAGTCTATAACTTAGCAGAGGGAAGACTGTATTTTAGGACAAAAAGAACACCTCACAATATTGGCTAAATAAGTAAATTTGTGGTGTAAAGTATTAAGCTGCTTATGGGTACAAAATGATAACATCAAAACTTAAAAAGCCGAGCCACGACAGATGAACGCCATGAGTGGTAAACACATATTTACGATACATGTTTGCATTTAGGTGCCGTTAAAGAAGACCAAGTAGTTTTTTTATGGGGGATCGAATATAATAGTACAGTTCTATTTTGAACTTTTTCTCGTATGTTAAAATCTATCACTGCACAACCCATGTGAAAAGTATCTCAAGACACCAGCTTACTGTGTGTTCAGTGTAACTAGTTTTTACTGTGAAAGTACAAGAGACCGGTACCCCGTTACGTTCCGCCTGGACGGGACTCTAATTTTCGCAAAGATTACATCAGAGTCACTTCAAAAACCATTATCACTACTTTAACCTGGCAATCTCCTCTAATTCTGTGCACCGAAGACCGGAAATGATTTTCTTGTTGATTCTAATTTTACGCGTTAAGAAGGCACATGATTTCCTTTACCTTGTCCTGTCTAGTGCTAAAAAAGTCGTCCATTATCTCTACGTCTTCTCGACAAGCATAACATGTCGTTTTCTACCGTTTTGCAGTACGATAAACGTGCTTGAATTCATGTGGTTACTTTTGTGAGTAAGCGCTTGACATTACTCAAATTAGAGAACGTTCTGTTCTATATAATGCAGGATTACCGGGGCAAATAATACTAGGAGCAGGTCACAAATGCTTCTCTACTATGCGACTATGTTTGTACGAGTACTGGCTAAGCAGAGAGTGGAATTCATGACCAGCTACCAGCAACGATTAGCGCTAAATCGACTAGCGCTCCCATCTTGGTCTAAAATTCCGTTTCCAGATTTTGATAATTAATAGGAGACAAAAATCGACGTCGACTTCTTTTCTGACTTATTATGTTACGACTTTTATGTCATTTCGTGTACGGACCACGGGCTGCGTCTGAAAATATAGGGGTTTTTGCATCGCTTCAGCACACGAAACATGGCAACATTACAGTAAACTATTATTTGTCCGCCTCAATTAAAGCTCGGTTCGCATCTTTTATATAAGGTTGGACAGGTACTAGTATAACTGTAGCCTGTAAATTATAAAGATGATTTCTGTAGATGAGTAAAGCCGAAATGCAACTATCAAAAACTTGCCACCTCGAGCTCTGATAAATATTTTCCAAACTATACTGAGATCAAGTCCTGGAACTCACCCTTTAACATGGCAATAGGTTGTTACATCCACCACATAATAATTATTATATCCTAATTAGTTCTATTTCCACCATCCTTTTTCCGAGACACCACAATTTTTACAGTTCGCACCCCGCCATTACTTTTAGCTAATAACTACGGGCGCATCACGCCACAATGCACTAAATTGTTCCAGCTTCTCTCCCACACCCACTTTCAACTATGATTTTCAGTGCGTGCACTGTTCGACTAACCAAAAATTTGTCACGAAAGTTTCAACAGAATTGAGTTTTGCTTCTCCGTTATTTTTTGGAGTTGTGCGCAACTTGCGATTTGGTCTTCTGAGCATCCACAAACAATTTGCTGCCTTTTAGTGCGCACTCTCTTCAAGGTGATGTAGTACGCATTGCAAGGGAAGCAGCTTTATGTTTTAGATCACAAGAACTTGCTACTACGCCCGAAGGCCTTGGGCGTTAAAACAAGAGCTTGTGATCTTCCTCTCGCTTAAGAAGAATCTACTACAAGAACCAATAAATTCGCAAAAATTAAATCTTCTGCATACACTGGATAGTTAGCCATAAATCTATTAGAATACTAAGTACATCTGTCAATGGTGTCTTGTCTTAAGCAATGCATATACCCTAAGTATTGCTGCACATGCGTTTTGCTGGAAAATTATACAATCCTTTTTATGGGTATCGTCCAAAGCAGATACACCCCTTCAATGATCATAGTCTTGTCTTTCCCTTTATATTATTACTTGCTGTCGCTTGTTTCTAGTTTTGCGGACGTTCGCAGTTATACAATCGTAGCTAAGCTTGTCACACAAATTTCGCATCGATTGCCAACCTGATAACTGACATTCTCTATAGTGTGATTGAAAATGATGATGAAATGTCTTTACTTTTGGAATGCTAACTCGCGGTTGGATACTGAAATGAATAAGCTAATTAAGGACAGGTAATTTGAGCGAGGAAGTAATTGAATCAGCTAGCTCCCAACTATTTATCTTATTTAGCATTGATCAAAAGCTGAAATTCTTTTAGTATTTGTGTAGGAGAACGTTATGGTTTATGTTAGGTGCGCATGCAGTTATTAGAAAAGGGTACCTTGCATTGGGGATGGAAAAAAGTGTGGTGGAAATAATACTTTTTATACGGCCAATGCTATCTGTTGGGTTCGTTTCCAATCGAATTGCTGATTCTTTTAGGTCTCGAGCAAAAAATCGTCGTTTAATATGTAACGTTGTTGAATATCGTAATAAATGCAGTATTTTGTAAATTGACTTTTGATGACTTTCTCGCCATGGTATAGGAGTTATGAATATTCAGATAATTTAGAATTTTCAGATGAACCTTTAATTTTAGATAGTTATCGTTTTTCATGGTAGCTCTCGCATTTCAGCATCATTGTAGGGTTTGTCATACGCGTATTCATGAGGTGTTTAATAATTGCTTTGAACTCAGTACGGATTTTAAAAGTTTCACGATCATCTATTTGCATGTTTTATTAGTATTAGATGACTTAAAAATACCAAGCCATGATATTTGTGCCAGTTGGGGCAACAAATCGTGGCTTACTCTAGCCTAAGACGGGTGTCCGTGTGGCTTTTACATTAACAACTAACGTCAGGCATGAATTCGAGGCTCGTATGCAACAGTAGGAGCGAGCAACGGTTCGCGTGTTGGGATGGATCTTAGCTAAAATACACCTCGTTCACACTGATTATTTACGCCCGCCACTGAACAAGTCTGTACTCCCCTTAAATTGACCGCATTAAGCTCTCTCCACAGATCAACTTGACATCTATTGCTCAGAAAGAATGTGCGTCCAGATTCTGCTGCAGCGGCGTCGTTCTTGCCTTGACAATAATTGCGCAGTCTCGTACCTTGCCGGCGTTGTATTTGCGGAGCTTGGCGATTGCGCTGTCGAAGCTTTTAATACATGACAAGGTTCGTCGCGTAAACGCTAGTTTAGTGAGTGTAAATTTAATTTAACCCGTTTTTGCGGCAAGACAATTCCAGGAATGCGCTGTAGTCTTTTTTTAGAGCCCTTGCATTGCAGTAACCTTAAGCAGCTATTGATCAGTGTACGACCGGCGCGGTAAACGTTTATCTACATGGTCGCTATACGATAAAAGTTCATCACAGGATAATCGTTTTAGCCGATAAGCATGTTTTTAAATGAAGGAGGGCTTCTAGTATCGCGATGTAGATTGTCATTTATCCTTTAGCTCCTACGCCTTAAAGACACCAATCCAGGACTTTAAGGCTGTAACTATATACTCGTTACGAACATCCTTAAGATGGTATGCCTGGAAAGTTGAAATAATCGATAAATGCTTAAAGACACGACAGATAACTCAGGCACAACACAAATGGCATTAATAATTATTACAAAGCTGTTAATTTCTACTCTATGACTAGATAAGTGGCTTTAATTACTTAATCTATTATTTGCTCAAACCATTTTAGTATTTAATTGAAGGAGTGCTTGCATGTCAACTAGGCGAGCGTCTGATATGTTTGATTTTCACGAAAACGATTGACACAATCAGAATGCCTTCATCTGATTCCCATATTTTGTTTAACATGTGATATGTCACATCTTCTTTTGGTTGATCCCTTAATATGACCGTATCTAACGCATGGAGTTTACAAAGTAAATTAGGAGCACGTGTCGTTGCATATGCTACATTATATGCAAAAAAGACGAGTAACGAAAATTGAAAGGTGTTAAGTAAAGAATCTTAAAATTGTTGGATGAAGTTTTGCAGACTAAATATTGTGGTATTCCATTTTAGCATAGAGCGTGCACGCAAATTGTGCATAACTTTTGTATTAGTTTCCATCACTAAAGTCGAATTCTTCAGCATTGAGGTATCATAATCGGTAAAAAGGCTGGCATGTCTCTCTTAGTCAAGACACATTAAACGTCCAGTCTGCCTGAGGTGGCAATAGAACTACGGCCTTTAATGTTGGCTTTTGGTCCATTTGTAGTTTCTTAAATAATGTTTTTCAAAGACAGGAACTTTACACTGCTTGGCATATCTTTCTTGTAAACAGCACTGCTCTCATAAACACAAGACACTCGACAAAAATCACTGGAAAATTGGCGGGAGTGCAAGGACGAAATGCTAGTGTGGGTCAGAATCGTTAATTTACAACACACGTTCATTATCACGAAACGTGTAACGGCATTACACAAACATTTGTTACCAGGTCCGCTGGTCGTTATATACATATGAAGAGATCAGTTTTCTGATAGGTGTCGTATTGTGTCACATACGCTAAGCAATAATACTGTATTATATTGGTTACGGCCGGAAAATATCTATAGTAATAGGATCTTCAAAGGACGGCGTAGTTTTGGTGTGGTAATCCCAGAAGAATCCCTATGAGATCTATTCGATTAGGTAGCATAGTTCCAAGGTTTAAGACGTTAGTCAGATTTATTATCGCTATAAATCAGTAAATACATCCATTTCCTCTTTTGATCAGTTTAAGACACGTGTCTTTCTAAGATGTCTTCAATCGTAAGTAGAACAGACTTTAATAAATGTTAGTACTCTCGGGCGTTAGTGCCACATAAATCCTTGGAGTCATCACTCCTCTAAAGCAGTACTTTCAGCTTGTGATCTTGTTACGATACTTAGACAAATTTCTTACTAAGTCTGTAAATACTAATGAACCTTTAGGTTGATACACGTATAGTCAGATACACAAAGACCTCTGCTGTCCATAAGTCTTCCTCTGCCAAAGAAGTAAGGGTAGCTTCGCTACAAATGCTTTATTTAATGTTGAATGATCTAATGCACGGAAAGGATGCGGTCACTTCGCATCTGACAACGGGAATGTTGAGAACTCACTGTATGAACCATTCTAATTAAAGCTAAAATAGTCAAGTATTGAACCATGAGTAGCGTAATCGTGTATATTTTTAGGCTGGCTCACATCTCCATGGCTTAGCTTGAACACTAGTAAGAAACAACTCTTTCAATAACTCTCACCTCTAAATTTGCCGACCACTGACGACACAGGTGCTCCACTAGACCCCACTCGTACTGCCCGTCATCTAACGTTGCGTATTCAGTGCGTTTCAGCTGCTGCTCTAGTAGCAAATTTTAATGTAATTTGCTATTCTCCACTTACTCAATTATCTGACCGACTCGGTTAAATATTTTCGCTGCGGCCCCGAATGTAAGTCCCACCAATATCTGCCTAGAGTCGATAAGGGTATCATACGTATAGTGGCGTCAAGAGGATTTGTGTCTGGATTCCTCTAGGAATGTGGCAGACACTTGCGCAGCAGCAACGGTAAAGGGCACCTGAAAATATTGTCACGAGACTTCCGCCGTCGAGCGATAATTCTGGTCAGTTCAATCATAGATATAAGAGAAGGCTGCATGTGTGCTATTTATTAATGAACTTTGACGTTTTTAAAATTTGGAATGAACTTCGGACCAAGCTGCCACGAACGTTTACTTATATAAAGCTATGTTAAGCTTAGATGCCGTATAAGCCATAGGATGAAAAAAAAGTAGAGAATTTTTGTCTTTATTGCGTTTATACAATCATATCTCTATGCGCGCCATGCGTATCTCCACAACTTATGAAGTGTGTCTGTGTGATAATCACCATCTCTTATGTGTTATTTAATTTACGAAGCGTTTTCTTGAAGTTTACGAATGTAAATAAGAAGACAAGGATCTGGGGAACACGATAGATTGCAGAAATTAGTAGTTTGAATTTTTCATAAACTATAACTGGTGAGAGCTTACCGTTATAGATTTTGACGAGTTCTATTAATTTATAAAAATTGGTCGCTGATCTTCCCGCCGCTATGGAATGTTATACAAATGGTGAAGGTGTTCTAAAAATGGCTTAATATCAATTTACCCCGTCGTCGCGTCAAGTCCCATTTTTCGAATATACTGACACGCACAATTTAACAAGTCAAACACTCATTCCTCAGATATTTTCCGGCTTTACATTCTTTACTTACAAATAGCCTATAATGTTTCCCTCGACATTAGAGTCGGGGTCACTTTTAAATTAAATGACCAAAAACGTTCAATATATAATGGTAATGTAATGCGTCTTACAACTTATAACAGTACGTTCGATATACCTACTGGAGTTAAAATCTTCTACGAATTCGTTTCTTTCCCACTATCGATTCTATAAGTTCCTAATGTGTTTGAAAGAATGATTTTCTCAATACGCTATTTACGAATTAGTGTTGTGGCACTTAGATATTATATAAAGCATTCAAAAGAGAAAGCTTTCAATTAATTAATATTATTTTGAATATGAGCGCACCCCCACCACCACGAAGCACATGAGTCATCTGACTCACTCTAGCTCCAGACGTGAACGGTCTACTAACGACCGTGCCTTCGGCTGTAGGGAAGCAACAGCTGAGCTATCGAGCGGACCCGCTACCTAATATGGTCTAGGTATGCGTAGGTATTGTGGTTTTAGCTAAAAGCGTAGCATTTTCAAAACGAAGTTCTTGCACTACTGACCTTCGCATGCCAATCTCGTTGCAGCACTGACTCGTGACGTAATATTGTTTGCTTGCTTCCGTTTACACAAGTCAGTCAAGCGTGTATAGGGCACGATAAGGTTCTTCGTGCCCTTCTTCGTAGAACGACCTCATCTGCTCGGTCTGATCCTCTCACGTCGACTTTACACGAATGTGCTCACTCATAAGTATGCTGCCGTCGTGCCTGTCAATTCCATTCGGAGGCAAGCCGATACCAGCTACGTATTTGCAGGTCATGCTTTCGTTATGAACGAGCTCTCGAAACACTTGGTTCCTTTTCAAAAGAGTAACCGCCGTGTGGTATGGCCGCTGACCAAGCCACCGACTAGCTGTTGCTGTCACGCGACACATTCACGCGCGCAGTATGACAATTATTTGTTCTTGTCTCGACACTTTGACATGGAAGACCGAATCGACTCCAGCCTTGATCGAAATCCTTCGAGACATGTGCGGTACCTGGGCTTCTCTCGAGTCGCCAAGCTATTGAACATTATGGGCACGACAGCCTTACAGACGAATGAGTTTTGGCGTTCAGGTTTCCATTGCCGACGATCCAATGTCGTGAATGTGCTTAATCAGGTACGTGAAAAAGCTGCCTCTACCCTAACAAAACTCGCCACGATACTGATGCATGCTTCGGTCAATCAATATTAGTGCACATGTTGATTTCGATTTGCGTGATGTACAGTATCTCCTTGGGTTGACAAGATTGTTCCGAGCACGTTCGACATCCTCCCTCCGGTCACGCAACGAGGTCCTACTTCTTGGCGGTGATGATACAGCGACTTCATGTAGTTTATCTAGTGACTAATGACGAGTATTGGAATGCGATTTCCTGTACTCGTTTAAGAAGTAAACGGCTGCCGTAGCTCTCGCTTGATGTAAAAGCTGCGCTTTGTTGGAAGCCGGCTCGTTGAGGTTGCAGTTAAAGCAGGAATGGCGGACTTGGGGGCCAAGCCTTCGGCTTTTACTGCTAATCCGTGTCGGCGGCTGTGCGAGTGACTTTAGCTACATCCATCGTCTCTGCTGGCCAGATAGTAGTCTATGCATGACAAGCGCAAATAAGCGTGTGCATGGTAATCCCGTACATTGCAAGACAACCAAGCTGGCATTTTTGGTTGCTGTTAAGGTCACGTAGATCGTGTCCCGTACGTCAGATGGTCGCTTCGACCGGGGCCTTTGCGGGCGAATCGAAAAGTGATCGAGACGACCCACTAGCGTGCGCTGCTCTCGTTGCTGCACGTTGTGGGCAAAAGCGTGGCTAAGTGAGAGCGACATCTATCATTACTAGGCCTTTATCTCGGACGTTCATCTTCGGACGCGCACAGCTCACATTTGATATGATCAAGAAGCACATGTTTAGGTGCCAAAAGCATGACTATTTTGTACGGCACGTTGCTGCCCAGGTTTGTCCGATTGCTCTGTAGTGGTTTGGGGTGGTGATGGAAAATGAGACTCGAAAAAGCCTTTCTAGCCAGTTTTGCCAAAGTGTATGCTCGACAAAGCCCTTCCAGTCAGTTTGATTAAATTATCTGCGCGGCATTATGGGTATTGTAATCATAGGAAGTGAGTCATCGTAGTTTGAACAAGCCCAAGCAGCTACTGCTGCTGCGAGAGTCTTTGGTAAGCTAAATTTTGACTCTTTCTCTGTCATGCGTCGTACTGGTCGATAAGGTAGTTTCACGCGCACTTATTGAACACATACGCACTTGTTCGTGCTGACCGCTTAAATGTTTTACGTTCTCGAAGCAATGCCGTAGAAGTAAGTACCTTGCGTTAAGTCTACCTTCGTTCAACCAGAGATCAGTAAAAAACAATTCATGGGTGCTACAAACATCTAATGTGTTTCTTCAAGTACATATGAGGGACCGAGGACGGACCACTAAATGCATCGAAACAGTCATCGCTTGCTCTTCAGTCTCTTGCACGACCGGACCTCACGTTGTTAAATTTTTCTGACCCCTGCTACCTCTGCTGCCATTGCTAACCCATTCCCAACTTATCGTACCATCTGACTCGACGTCGTCTGGATGTTGTCCGGGTGACTCTCTCCCTCTCAAGTCTCGACTTGAAACTGTACGCGCGTTGGTCGTAGATCAGAAAGTGACGAAATGACGTGCAATCTCGAATGGAAGGACGTGAACAGAATGTTGATCCATTTGATATCCATTGAACCGAGGTGAAGGTTCGCGTGGCCCACCATTGTCGATGGAACAGAATCGACGTGAGAATATCATGTCTCGTTGATATAGAGAGAGGGGAATGCGTGCCAGTGGTGATGATACCAAGTTGAGGTAAAGTTTGTTTCATTAAATAATTCAGTCGTAGAATGTATTGATACTCAAGTTCAACGCGCTTTTTCAAACTTCCGTGACGATCATCCTCAAGTATAATGCACCCGTTCAGCCGTTCTGTTGTGGACAGTACTCGTGTATGAGGGGCGCTTGTCACGCCCCCCAGGATGAAGAGCACCGCATCAACTTTGAGCTGCCTTGTTGCAAGCTGTCACGCGAGTGGCAGTCGAATGTGTTGGGATCCAAAATGCTCTTGAGTGACCTGCACATTTGTGCACGTTCATCCAAAAAATGGGAGGCCACGTACCCTGCCATCTTGGCAGCAACGGCCAACAAGGCTTCAGCCCAAAAACTTAGTGTTTGTAGCGGGGCAATTTCTGCGAGACAGAACACCGCAGCATGGATGCGACATGGTCGTATGATTTTTATTCACTCGCTATCAAAACATCAGAGCCGGAACTTGCAGCATAGACCAGATGAGGTATAAACAATGCGTGCTAAAACAATGATGTCAGGTCCATCTGGAGTTCGTCGTGATACCATCAGCCAGCCACTCTACCCAATGAAGTCACCGTTTGCTCTTACTATCAGTATATCAAATGCAACAAGACTTTACATGGACTCATTGTGTCATGGAAACCTATGTTGCGCGTCCATGCCTTCATGTTTGAATCAGAAGAGCTCGGCACCACCAATTCTTAATGTGTGTTGTTCATTTCTATCCGGATAGGTTTCACTATCACTGGTCAGATAAGGGTACAGCTACCTTACACAATCACAAAATCTTTTCCGTGGCGCTCTCTACATAGCTCAACTTCACGTATTCATTGTATGACCCTGTTGAATCCTGCTCTAGATTTGTCTTGAGGTATCTTGTCCGACGAAAGCGGTGCTTATTTGCAGCGTCGCCGAGCTTCGATGTCGTCTACGTCACCACTGGAGACCGTCAACGCCTGCCGACCTGTCTGCATTTCAAGCTGGTCCGTCAAATTTTATTCCACGTCCAGAAATGTCTCATACACAACCTGGCCGTAGTCCGTGCCTGTCGCCATGGCACTAGCGAGAACTTTCGCCACTCGGGACTCCTCCTCTCTATCTCAAAACTCAATTTGCCGGTCGTCGAGAACCCCAGGACGACTTCCAACGTTCAAGAACTCTCGCATTCATTTCCACTACTCAACAATGCGTCTTTACTACGTGCCACTCCTAGCAGCAGCTGGTCTACCTGCAGGTGCTCATGGCCGTCAAGCTATTGTCGATCCTCCTGAAGCATGGCACCAGGAAGTGTCGGTCGCACTGGAGAAAGGTGCCAAGGGAAGGCGCATCTATGACGAGTCCGACGACGACTTCGACGATCGCTACTACAACCCTTACAACCACAACAACGACTACCACAACGGCGAATATAGTGACTACAGCAGTGACACGGACAACAACAATCACGACAATGTCATCAGAAACGCCTTCTATAACCTGGAAGAAGATAGGTCCATCTTTTCGAATTCCAAGGACACGAAAAAAGGCGATCGCGAAGCTGAAGGTGAAAGCGAAAGCTCAAGTGCATCCAGCTCCGACATATCGTCGATGATGCCGTCAAACGGTGCGCCGTTGGCGGTCCCTGCTAAACGACGCGATCGCTTGGACGACTCTGTCAAGCGGCTGACGAACTCTGTTGGTGACGAAAAGCCGGCAAACAACTAACCTATCGAGCTTCTATGCGACTCTCTAGCTACTTTGCCGGTCTATTGGTGTAGCGCTGCGCGATGTAGTTGAGTCTTGTGTAATTTTCTTTTAATCAACAGTTGTTCAGCCTTCACCTTTGGGTTTTTCCTCGTATGTGGTACTACAAGCCTTTGATATGGTCTCAATGACTCGCTCTGGGGAAGCTGAACAACTTATGAAGCGTCGAGCGGGCCCAGGTTGGATTCACTAATCACAGTTCAAAATAAGACAATAGTCAGTTGTCCCCTTCGCTCTCCCTCCGCTCTCGCAATCAGGAAAAGTTAGCACTCGAGTCTAATTGTTGCTTTGTCACTCACCTCCGATACCACACGACTGTGGCTGTCCAACAAACCGATGGGGATGAGTAGTTGCGACTTTTAAATGGGATACACATCGCATGATTCTCGGTACCCTGTGTCTTAAAAATTTATGCCGCGCGGTCCTTCAGAACACCCTGGGGTGAACTGCGAGTACTCTGAATCAGTTTGAACTCCTTACAGAATCCGCACCCATCATTACACTATGAGGTTTTCGGCCAGTAGGGCCTCCAGCCCACCCAACTACCCACGCCATGCGCGGGTTGGCAGGGCGGCCACTTCTGCGTGGTTGCTCGTCTACTATGTCAGCCTATCTCCGGCGCCCTGTAATCGAACCTCCACCGGGTATCGATCCAGTACCTCCCGGTCCCAGTTCCAGTGGTCTACCACTCACTGGGAACGGTACCCTGTGTCTTAGACACACGGGATGGTATCACATTGAAGAGATGTGGGATTTCTTTCGGTTTATAGAGGCTGACGGGTGTCAGGCACAAGATAGGAAAGATCTTAAGATAATAATTTGGTACATGTGTAACGGGACACCCTTGGTTTGAGGGGTGCCCCGTTACACATGTCCTAAATTATTATGCCGCAAAACTTCACGTACACTAGTGCGTGCAGAGGAAGCTAATCTACTTGAACGACTCGTTTGAGTAAAGGGTAAAAGGTGAACCGTGTTTAATATAGCTAAGCTATCAAAATCACTTCAGTCTTCATCTAACTACATCAATCTACATTGTCGTATGACGACAACCTGCTCGCCACTCACTACGCGCGTCTAGCAGAGATTGGTGGTAACCTTGGTTGATACATCTTTATCGACCAATCTTTGAGCAGCACATAATTATGTTTCTAAAAAGGTGATAATATTCCTTCAATATTTACCATCTCGGATATTATCGACAGGAGATTTTCACGCTCGACAATCTCCCCATCGACACCGTTTGATGACAAAATCATGTAACGGGCTATTCCGTTACATCACGCCCCCTAACCATCTTACAACCGTTGATTGAATTAAAATAGATTGGGACAGGGTGACCACCGTTGGATCACTCTGGGAAAGGGTGCAATCGCTGGTAAAAATCCAACTCATTTGCCGATCCAACGCTTGGTTTCGAAACCAAGCAATTTGGAGAGATTACATCTCACACCTCAGCAATAGGTAAATTGTCGCCTGCTGCTGAGAACAGTAAACGTGGTGAGTCACTACGTGCGACAGGTGCATCCGCTGCGTCTGCAGCCGGTGCTGCGACTCGCAATGTAGATGAGCCTGAAATGGATCTCATCTATCCTGGTGTGTTGCATGATGTATTCGATTCGAAAGCGACACCTCACGCCTCCGGATCATCCGGGGCGGACACTGCAAGAGCTAAGGTGACTGGCTTTGGGGAACGTGGAGGCATCACGTCCGACATCTTCGTACTGAGCGATTCTTCTGACGAATCCTCGCCTCGCGCAAGTCCATCCGACGAAAGGACGCGTGTAGATGGTGGTGATGCCTCTAAGCATCACCAAGAGAGAAGCAACTCGAGAGATCGAGCTGCCACTGCTGTCAGTGCTCACTCTGGCACCAATCAAGAGGCTAAGGACCGAACTTTCCTGCGCCACGCTCCTCAAGTAATATCTCCGTGGATGCCTCCCTCCAAAGAGTTGGACCGGTTGGCCGGCATGACTACCGAACGAGATCAAAATTTGTTGTTCGATTTCAGGTAGATTTTTCCACCTGATTCCAGCACGGAAACTATCCGTGCTGAGGAAGAGTTCTTCACCGATGCATATTTCAAACATCGGTGGTACAATGGCAGCCGTGTTCGAGAAGTTAAGGCCTATATGCAAGGATGGGATGCCCTCATCCATAACATTGAGTGCATAGCCGTGAGGCCTGGCTCGGAAACCCTGAAGCAGCTCGCATCAGGTTTGAATAGCGCAACTTAGTCGGGGTGCGATACAAGTTGCACCGACTGTCAAGAGAGCCAGGATTAACTTGTCTCTCGTGAAATTATTCGTGTCCAAGTTGCCTGGACAACTTGAATCGTGCCCCTTGAGAGGCCTACCTCCCTAATGATCCCTACTGGAGGGCGCGCATCTTTTCTATGATGTCCGAAGGGATTGACACTTTGCACAACCTGTACTCGCGTTCGGGGAGGTCGTTTTCCGACGGCCCTTCTTTGAAAGCAGAGGATGGATCTCATCATACTGCTCTACGAGACCCAGGACATCAACAATCAGCTGTAAACGAAGCTTCCAGCTGTCCCGCGCCGGTGTATAGCCGTTCCAGAGGACGAGGTAACTTGTCATGACGCCGTTCACGTCGCGGTGGCTTAAAATGCGCTCCACTAGAAAGCGTTGACCAACGCCTGAGTCCACCAAAGGATGTGGTGGCGGCGGGAACACCTGATCCGGCTCGAGGGTAGGATCAACTTGATGTTCAGGAACTGATCCGTGTCACGGAACAGTTGCACGATGACCTGTCTCCTGAACGAATTCGGCGTTATGAGCTGGAGGATCTTGTAAGGAATGATTACCATTCCTGAGCGCACGATCGTTTGGACGATCGTGCCGCGTTTGCGCTTGCGCAACTTGAGAAGGAACGTTCTACTCGTTCTCTTCGTGACGAGCTGGCTGTAGCTCGTCGAGACATCGCTCAACTGCGTGAACAGGTCGCTTTGCTAGTCGACCAGACTGGCTCGTTGAAATGGGACCACTCGAAGGTGGTCTCGGCTCTCGACCGTGGGGGTGTTCTTCGCATCTCGAGATGGTCTCGTACTGATACTACGGGCGGAGACGACCGACGTAAAACGTAGGATGCGTACACAACTTATGGGGCAGTTCAATCGTGTATGTGTTGCCCATTTGGCGCAACACACGAAGTAGACCGATGTACTTGGGCAGTAGTTTAGCGCTGCCCACGTTTGTCGCTGTGTGTTTTGGTAGATTTACTGTAGACGGTAAAACTAAATCTCCTCAATTAAATGAAAAAACATTTGCTCATCCATGTTTGTCTGCGTCTCTTTTCTGCCTGTCTAGTGAATCTGCAATAGAAATTTAAACGAAGCGAACAACTACTTCGCGAGTCAGCAGAAATGCCTCTGCTTGATCATCCTTGTCAACAGCAGTGCGCTTCGTGTGCACTGCTGAAAGAACGTTGTCCTCACCAGTCAGGGCGTCATCATCCTCACGGTGGCAGTCATTGGCGATGCTGAATATACCAGTATTGTCGTCATCATCATCATCGGTTTCGACGTAATTGACAGCGGCATCCATCACGTCGACACCATTGTCGACGGGTGATGAGCAAGAATTAGATCGGTTTTGGTTCGAGCGATTCCACCCCCCCTTAAAATAGATTCACACTCTTAGAAGGCGTGTAAATGCAAATGGCGTAGGCCATTCGCGAAGAAAGGTGTACGTGCTGTCGATGCATGCACCCAGTTGTTGATGGCAAATTCCGCCCTCGGCAAGAACTCACTCCAACTCGTAAACGAGTGGACACACCCTAGAAGTATCTTTTCATAGGCGCGGTTGACGCGTTCCGTCTGACAATCCATTTTGTATTTGTAGAAGTTGACACCCTCAAACTCCGCTGTGAAGCAGGGGTCCCTATCAGACACGAGCTCACGGGGTACCCGTGAAGTCGGAAGATAGTATCGATGAAGACACGAGCACAGCCCTGGGCTGTGATTGACTCTGGTACAGCAAATAGGTGTTCCATCTTTCTGAACCGATCAACAAACACAAGAATACCTGTATTCTTGTGAACGTCTTTACGAAACCCAAAAACGAAGTCCATCGAGACGAACTGCTAACACTCTGCCGGAATCGAAAGAGGCTGTAAGGGTGCACGGAATGACAAACTAGGCTTCACCCGTTGACAAACTTCGCAAGCGCGAATGTATTTCCGCACAAACTCACACTGGCGGGGCCAGTAGAAGTCACGACTCACCATGAGGTAAGTCTTTTCTCTACCGCGATGCCCACTTGTTGGGGCATCGTGACACTCATACGTGATGCGCAATCGCAAATTTGTGAGCCGGAACGACAACGCTAGGCGTGTCACCGGTGACTGCTGTATAGTACAGCAGTCCATCACGAACAGAATACTGTTCGGTTGAAGAGAGGTATTGTGACGTCAAGCTTTTCAAATCTTGACTGCATGGATTGGCTACATAATCCGTTTACCGCTGGAAAGACTTATCTTCTGTGTTTTCTTTTCGCACGTCGTCGAGAAGTTTCGACGACGGAACGCTCACTGTTAGTGTCGCGACAGTGGGATCACCCCTACTGATGGGTTGAGCAGTCGGCTCGAAATCGAGCTTACGCGAAAGAGCATGAGCGACGACATTTAGTCGCCCTGGTTACACTCGACGGAGAAGTTGTACTCCGCGAATAAAGACATCCACCTCCCCATTCATTTCGAGAGGTGTGGACTGTTTACGGCCGTGCGTAATGACACATGGTCGGTATAAACAATGAAGGGCCTATCTCCTAAGGGATATACCCAAAACTTAGCCAGTGCATGTTTCATGGCAAGGAGTTCATTGTCATGCACCGGGTAGTTACGCTCAGCTGCTTGCAGCTGACGCGATTGATAACAGACGACACGCTCAACGCCTTCTGAGTCGTACCGCATCAACGCGCAGCCGATTGGAATATCGCTGGCGTCACAGACCATATGAAGTGGTCTGTCCTGGTCTGCAATTGCCAACACAGGCGATTGTATCATTCTTTTCTTGATGACTTCAAAAGAGTGCTGACACTCAGCGCTCCATGACCACCTCTCGGTTTTCTTTAGCAGAAGAGAGAGATGTACGGTCATCTCGGCATAGTTGCGCGAGTACTTGTGCAAGTACGCCGCCAAGCCAAGGCATTTTCGAGGTCTCTTGACGTCGACTGGCACAGGCCAGTCGCTAAGCGCCTTGATCTTTTCCGGATCAGGGCGTACACCGTGTTTGCCCACGATGCAGCCAAGAAGTGGTATTTCGTTCGCTGCGAATATACGCTTCTTGAGGTTCGCGATCAACTTGTGCTCTAGCACAAGTGTAAAAACCTTCCGGAAGTGGATTCTATGAACCTCCACGTCCGTCTTTCCATCCATAGCCCGGCTATGGACGAAGACATCGTCAAATTAACTCGGTGTAAAATCGCGCACCGATCACAACAGATTTATAACACATCTGTTTAACGTTTCGGGGGCGCCACTTGGCCCCTGTGGCACCACTAGCCACTCCCAGAGCATACCACTGGGGTTTTTAACTGCCGTGTACGGGACGAACTGTTTACGCATAAGGATCTGATAGAATCCATCCATCAGATCCATGGACGAGAAAATATTACTTTTTGCCATACCATCCGTGATGACATCGTTTGAGCCGGTACCGTTGCAGCGTTCAGTTTGTTGAACGCGTGCACTATCCGCCACCCTCCTGTGTCCTTTCGCACACAGACGTTCGGAGAGCTGGTGGGGATGTTGATTCCCTCACTTGACCAGCCGCTAAACGATCGGCAAAGAATCTGTCGATCGCAAGTACTTGTTCACGAGGCAGTGGCCACTGCTTCATGACACAGTATTTCGAACCGGGCTTCAGTTCGATCTCATGCCGAGTGCCTTTGTCCTTGGGCAGCTCGCATGGCACGTCTTCAGGGAAAACATCCCAAAATTCAACCAAATCCTACTACAAAGAATTTGTAAACAAAGACACCTAAGGTTGAGACGTGTATCGCTCAATCCGAGTCTACTCATCGGGGACACTCTCGTCCATAGATGAGCTACTGAGAACCCGTTCGTTCTCAGCAAACACTTGTACCGACCGAATATCGGCGACGTACTCGGCCTCTGTGACGAGTTCGCAGATCTGCTTGATCTTGTCACTACGCAGATCACACAAGAATCTTTTTTATTCTAGTATCGGCAACTTGACTATCTCTCAAGCTGACTACGGGAGCGTAACCAGATCAAGTATACAAGCGCCTACACTCGATCCGTCATCACCAAGACATTCACTGTTCAGTGATTTCATGGGGAAAACATCCGCAGAAGGTTGGGGATCCACACCCTCAACATAACTCTCTCCGGAGTTATCACTCTCAGGATCGCTGGAACTTTCTTCCATTACGTGTACTATCATGGTCACGTCCTCTTCGATCGACTCTCTTTCAGTCGATCGGGCTTGGTATACGATCGACTCTCTGATAGTCGATCTCGCTTCAATATGTTGTTCTTCCTGAACAATACTAATTTCTCTTCTTGGATGCACTCTTATTGGTGTGCATCCGTGTTCCAGTCCACTTAATCTCTTCGAGAGGTAAATATTCGGCGCAGCCTGTGTCTCTACACAGGTGCAGGAAGCCAGTTCCACAGTGTAGTGGTCTTCTACACTGTGATCTTGTGCAATCGTACTAACGACCGTATGACAAGTGTGGCCATCGCACTCACTCGTAGTACATCCACACGCTTGTGGACGCTCTAAGACGTTCATCAGATGGCCAATTGATGAACTAACGGCAGGCATCTTCATGGATCGATGCTGCCAGCTGACCCATGCCTGGTACTTTCTAAGCCATGGCAGACCAAGGATGACATCAAATTTGTCATCCAAATCTAATACGATAAAGTCATCATCGTACTGCTTTCCTTCTAGCGTGTAGTAGATTCCCACTACACGTTTGTTCACTGTTACGGTTTCGCCTGTAGCAAGACACACCGTCATCCTCGTTGGAGGGAACTCTAGCTCACCCTGGTTGAGCCTACTGTCTCCTAGCGACTGGCGTCGAATAAAACTGTTCGACGCCCCACAGTCAACTAGGGCGCGAAGTGACATTCCGCTTGTCACTTCGATCTTCAAAGTGATGACGGACTCCTCATCACTAAGGGCAGTAACAAACAGAGACTGCGTGATGGGAGCAATCTTCGTCAAGAATCCTGAAATTTCTCTTGACGTTGCTGGATCAGCAGGGTGCTCCGCCCCTAGAAACCCTGACCGCTTTTTGGCGGTCTAACTTGTTGTTGCGGGAACCCGGCATGGTCGGACCCATGCCTCAGACCCTTGTTTGACCAACGGCGGTCATCACGTCCTGTCTTAGGACGTGCTGCAGTTCTTAGGACACATGCACTCATGAGCGCAGTGTCAAATCTTCTGACAGCGAGGCATCTTGCCGGTCGCTTGTGACTCAGAGAGCGAGAATTCTCGTTCTCGATGTAACAGAGGCCCATTGGTTCGGGACCTCCTTTTTCCTGTCGTCTTATCGGACGATAGTTTGATACGTTAGCCTGAGACTGTCTCAGGCTGAAGTCTTCTTGTTCCGCATACGCTATCGCCATTTCCAGCGTGTGAAAGTCCTCTCGAAACATGTAGTTCTTCACCGGCCTATCCACAAGGCCGTAGATGAACACGTTGATGAGCGTGTGCTCAACAACAGGATATCCGTGACGCTACTAGAAAGGTAGCGCAGGTGTTGTGCGTAAGCGTGCATGTCACGCTTATCTTGCTTTAGCCTCAAGAGTGCAGAGCGTGCTCTGTACTCGGCTATCGGCGGCTCAAACGTCTCTTTGAGCCGAGACTTCAAGGTCTCCAACGACTTAAACACGTTTGGGTCGTGAAGCTTAAGCCCCAAAGCCCAAGCATTTGCTCGTCCTGTCAAATTTGACAGGGCGAAGGTGACTTGCACCTCGTCACCCTCGATGTGACGGGCCCTTATGGAGTCGTCTAACTCGACGAACCATCTCAAAAGGGAATCTTCATCTGTTCCCTTGTACCTTGAGATATCTATCTGTGAGGTTTCGGGTCGACGCATGTGCGTCGGCCCGCCCATCGGCTGATGAGAGCCTTGCTGATGTAGCAAGGCAATCTTCTGTCTTTCGACGGCAATTCTCCTTGTAGGAACTTGTTGATAGCAGCATGTTGCTAGTCTCTGCTAAGAGACTCCAACATACCACTGATGGCGGGTTCACTCACGAGCACACTCATGCGGCCAGCTACATGCCGTTCGGAGTCACTCAGATGGGAGTAGCCTTCACGTGTGACGTGAAAGCTATCGTCTTCTACCTCCGAAATGATCATGTTGGCCGGACAACGAAGTGTTACCAGGTGTAACGGGGCACCTTTTGTCTAGATGCCACGAAACTTCACGGACACTCGTACGTGCAGAGGAGAGTTATCTACTCGTGGATTTACTGTTTAATTTTATTTAATTTTTCGAAGGAAAACAGTTCAATTATACTAATTGAGCACCAGGATTTTTTTTGTTGTCAGTTCGTTTGACCGTTTACTATTGATTTAGCTTACATTGTCTGAAATGTTTGCTTATTTTTAACATTTGATGTCGCTAAAAATTATTTCGTAGCGAAGAAGTATGAAATCATTATGAATAAATACAATCTCCTATGTTTGTGATCCGGCAAAATATTTTAATTCGAATTTGACGATCAATTGCACCAAAAAATATCTAACGTACTATTTATTGTGACGACATCTGCAATCAATTGATCTATTGTTAAATTTTTTTATTGCTTGCAAGTAAAAACACCTGGCGATTTGATTTAACTGTTAGTTTAAATTAAAAGGTAAAAAGTGAGCTGTGTTACACATGGTTAAGCTATTATTGCAACTTTTGTCTTAATTTAACTATGCTAATTTATATTGTCGCATGACGGCAACCTGCTCACCACACATTACGCTGTTCTAGTAGCGATTGGTAGTAACCTTGGTTCAATCGTCATTTCAATCAATCTTCGAGCAGCACGTGAGTATCATCCCAGGGGATAATATTCCTCTAACCTTACATATCTCGGGTAGTATTGGCAGGAGATGGTCCGCCTGGTCTTATCCCTATTGACACCATTTGGTGTCAATATCATGTAACGAGCTACCCCGTTACAGGTGAGGTGCGCATGGTACAATGTCCAGAACGACTGTCTTTATTGCACCCTGTGTTGCTGCCTACGTCGATCGATGCTGCCCGAGTCAGTCGATTCAATTTTTGGCAACGTTTGAGATGCTTCAGGCCAAGACATCATTGGGTGCTGGTTCGACAGTAGGTCATCTACGTTACTGGCAACGTAGAAGAATGAACTGAGTGCATGGTAGGTATTAACAGTTGAGAAGCTACCACTTGTAAGCACGACGTTCATGCGTTGTGAGCGTGACTAAACACGGTGTGGAGCATTCTTCTGATCGATGGACATAGTCACACTTGTACCAGTACAGTAGAACAGGCAGGTACGACCAGCTACGGGCTGGACGCATACGTGTGAATTCTACTGCAAACATGACTCCTGTGCCAGATAAACTAGTCCTTGCAACAGTATCCTTGAAGTGCATTTTAGCATAACCAGCGATAGAGAACAAATCACTCAATAACGGCATCAGGGAACTGCGACACAGAATCACCTATTAAAAAAGCTACATAAGCACTCGCTTGACGATCGAGCTCGTGCGAGTCTTCTTTAGGAAGAGCGGCAATAAAATGCTGCTACTTCGATTTCAATCCCGACATGTAGAGTCATGTTGGATAGGACGCCGTTCTGACCAACTTGTATGAGGCGATTTCTTACAAAGGTACCGACTCGTCACTCAACAACACACGTTAATCGTACTACAAAAAGGTGACAAATGGCATGCCACGCTTGACGAAAATTCGCGTGCCCAAAGCAGATTCAATCCGTTCGAGTCACACTGGACCGACGTGGAGGCGATCATGTAGATTCCATAAGCTGGGAGAAGAAGCAGCTTGACGCAGCGTCAGCCGTCGTCAACAATGTGCAGAATGTGAGGGCAGTGCCGGCCGAAATTACACTCACGAGCATGTTTCGAGTGCCAAATTACGGCATCTTCACTTTCTTTAAACAGTCATGTGTGACCAAATAGAGTAGACCGCTTCCTATACGTTGGCTCGCTACAGAAGATAAGTGGGTCGCGCCCTAGCGCCGTCCTCACCGCTAGTCTACAATCAGCCACTGTATTAACAGTAGAAGGGGAGATCGGACCGTTCTTGACCAGCTAACGAACGAAAAGAAGGAATCTAGAGCGCGCCGTTGTCGCGAATCAAGAGCATGGCACAATCATGTCCTGCTTCTTGATTTTGGTAAGTAAAGTCAATGCGGACTCACTGAAGCTGTGACGCGCGCAGCACCTGTCCAACGCACGTGGTTCCTGCCGTGAGCTTTAGGGTTCAGTACCATATTGTTCTGCGGAAGCTGGATAGGCGAAATGACTGACAGTCACAATTTCAGGCATTCCGGAAGGCGATCCCAATGCTTGCGACGGCGGGCTATCGTAGTGTCTCTGCCGTAAATCGTTGACCATCCTTGCTGCGTACGATCTGGGACATGCATCCAGAACCGGCCCTACGGCTACAGTGCAGCTACAACACACAAGATGTAAAGCGCGTGATGGTGTGCGTGCTACGAACAGGACATCAATGTTGCCTCAAACGCTTTGGCGGCTAATGGCTCTTTCTACGATGCACGCTATACGGTGCGCTCGCCACCGGGTCCGACTTGAGGAGGGTGCTACCTATCCTTAGCGACTTTACGGGCGATCATTACCAGAACATTTCTAAGTGGGGTCACGCAGCTTCGGGCTTTGGTTCAGCAATTTGACGGTTGTGCGTCTCCGCGGTCCCGTGTTCTTTCAGCGTCGGCGTACTGAGCTGGACACACCACTACCGCATTTTAACAAGATGGCCGATTGAGCCGCCAACATTGCTATGGACTCCTCTCGTTCGGTCCAGACGTCCGCAGACGACGACCGGTCCATTTTGGCTGGTCTTGCTAGATTTCTGGTCAGTGACGTCGGGCAATGGACGTCCACGCACCTACCAACACGTGCGAACCGACGTCGACGCCGTTTCTGACTGACACAGTGACGCCAGTGCTTGGCGAGTGCCGCATTTAAATGGGATATCCTTGGTCGACGACATCTCTTCCCAGTAGCAGCTGGTTGCCCCCTAACTTGTATTCCCGTGTAGTGTAGAGTAACGTACCCATCTTGAACAATGTTTTTCTTCAAAAGTATCCCAAGGAACCTTACCTTCATCAACAACTACAAACTTAACATCAGCTGCCTTATTTTCCTGTCGCGTCCCCATCTGCTAGCTATGGTGTTCTTCTCGATTAGAAACCGCAACGCTTGTTTTTCTTACCGAGACATCGGAACTGACGAAAACAATGCGTTCACATGGCTTTATACTAGACTATGCTCCCCGCACACACTTACGTGGATATATCTGGCGAGCTGGACCTCACCGTTTTTCGGTGTGTGCTGTTTCGCATTTATGAAAGACTTCAACTTCTCTCGTCCGGATGAGAGCACAACTGATTTGCGTAGCCACCAATCCGTTCCGAGGTGCCGTCTGGCCAGATAGGCTAAGAGTTTACATTGTGCTATCCTGGCATAGAATTTCCCAGATTCGGTGCAAGTTTCTGAACCCAATTGACGCGAATGTAGTTTGCAACTTCAAAGAGCTTTGATATCGTATGTTTTGCGATAAAGGAGTGTCTCAACGTTTGCCCTTGTGTCGTATCTAAAGCCGGTTCAACACGTTGGGTCTCGTCAAGCATTGCATAATATCCAACCTGGTCGGAATCCGTGCCTGTCATCACGGTATCTGCAAGAACTTCTGCCACTCGCGACGTCTCCACTTTCTCTCACAACTCAATTGCCGGCCACCAACAACAACAGCACTTCAATTTGACCAAGACCTCGCGCTTTTCTTCATCCAAGAATGCGTCTCCACTACGTTGCACACGTGATCGCTGCAGCTCTAGCTGCAAGTGCTTACGGACTTCAAGCTGTCCCCGATGCGGTCAACCTCTCGCCCCTGCAGACGTCTAGCGAGGCCCAGCACCAGACCAATGTCGCTGAAAAGACCGAACGATTTCTTGTAAGCGACGACAAGGATCTACCGCTGATGGTGACTTTGGCCGAACCGCTTGTCAGCTCAGCAGGAACGTCACGCTGCCCGTCAATTGCGCGCCTACGACAACGACGACGACGACGATGACTGGGAGAAGCGTCACCACAGGAAGGACAAGAAGAAGGGCAAGTCTGGCGAGGTCAAGGATTGGCGAAAGGAAAATCGCCTTCGACAACGCAAGAAGTGGAACGCTCAGAAGAAGAAACACGCTGACCAACAGAAAAAGAACTGGCTCAAGCAAAAGAAGAAACTCGACCACAAGAACTGGCTCAAGCAAAAGAAGAAGCTCGACCACAAGAACTGGCTCAAGCAAAAGAAGAAACTCGACCACAAGAACTGGCTCAAGCAAAAGAAGAAACTCGACCACAAGAACTGGCTCAAGCAAAAGAAGAAGCTCGAGGAGATGAAACGTCGAGAGGCGTACAAAAACGGAGGTCACGCGAATTGACCGAACTCGGCGCGTCAGTCACGTCAACAGATTGCTGACGAAGGGCGGCAAACATCTCACCTTTGAGCTGATGCGTGAGCGCCCATCCATAGACAATACAACGGTCCAGCACTGCGAGGAGGCTGAGATCGTTGTTGTAGCTGCTTGCATTTTTAACCCCCAGCAAAAGTTTACAAACTGGCCCTTGTATCATCCGTTCTTTATATTACGAGCTCCTCTTGTGACATTGATGACTCGCTTCGACGCCCCCGCAAGGGTCAGTCGGCGTCGTTGTGGTGCAACTTGGAAACTCTCGAGTGCCTCATCATTGTACTATCGCTCCTCCTTGCATCCACAAACACAAATGCTCAGCCGATATGATGTCCTCGAGACCATGACTCCATCGATCGATGACCTCATAAAAATCAAGTCATATTCAAGGTCGTGTGGCAACGGCCAAACATCCACGTGCGCTATCGCTGGGCTTAGACCATCCTAACGACAGCCAGACCAATGACGACCAGACCGTTTTTCTAGTTATTTAAATGTCCTTTGT
This sequence comes from Peronospora matthiolae, assembly GCA_921007115.2. NCBI lineage: Eukaryota > Oomycota > Peronosporomycetes > Peronosporales > Peronosporaceae > Peronospora > Peronospora matthiolae. The sequence continues at coordinate 760,000 of CAKLBY020000259.1, forward strand.
CGATAAATGTCACGACAAGTGCTTGCCATGATTCGTGTTCGAGGTAGAGCTGCCATGTGCACGTCAAATTCGTCATAACAGCCATGCGTGGTTGAGTCCCTCTTTCTATGCAGACATTGGATGGGATACCCAAGTGAAAGTATCAGTGCCGGCCACATCTCAACATGCTACTCATTGGCGAGGGTGTGAAAAGCAATGGTAGATGTCCAACGTGGATGCGCAAGCGTCGCATTTATCAACGGCAAGGTGCACATTGTCCCGTAGCTAGATAACTATATTCTTTTAGGATCCAAGTGCTACCCTCTGAATCCATCGATGCTTCTTGATCTTTTGTCCGAATCGATCCGTCGAAGGTATGAGATGCTGCATTTATGGCGTGAGAAAAGCCTAGAAGACACGCATGTTCTAGAAGTTGCACTGTCCATCACTGGCACTGCAGACGGGTGAAGTGAGTGCATCATGGACGAACGAGTGAGTAGGGAGTACTTCCAAGTTGAAGGTTCCTGTTTGGGTCTGTTTTGACGATATACTAACTACTGTAGCTATGACTTGCATGCTGAATCATCTTGACCTTTCAGCAATATTTCTAAGGTAAATGTGCTCTCGCGGTGCCAGCGAGACAGTAATACAGCTCAGATCGGGATCAATCGCCTACTTGTAAGCGTTATCAGGGGCTAAGACGTGTACCTGCATGTAAAACCTGAATTGATTTATCGCTGCTGGTTGAGCTTGTGCACGAAGTGGCTTTAATGACAAGTAGCGACTGTGACATGCTGTTATTACAATTTCGATTCCGACATCTTGCGCCATATCGGGTAAGACGTCGCCATAACTTGCAGATGCCAGTTAAATCACTCACCTACTAAAGTAGTAACTTGAAATTGTACGCACATCAAGCGATCACGCACGTATTGTATGTTAAAAAAGCACCAGCTTGAGGCAGCATCAGCCGTCGTTAACAAAGTGCATACATGCCAGCCGGAGATACACTTATAAGCATGTTTAAAGAGTATGTTACAGCATCTACACTCTCTTTATGTGGACTTGTGCTAGCGACTAGATTAGAGCACACCGCTACACACCGGCCTGCTGCAGCACTGATACTAAGGAAATGAGCGTGTTGCGCTCTCGCGTCGTCTCTCCACTAGTCGTTCAACATCCACGGTATTATTACCAAGTGTCAGAGGAGATCGAATCATTCTTAATGTGTTAACGAAGAAGCAGAAGAAATACTGCGCTCGTCACGCTACGAAGAATTATAGACTCGGCACCAGCAGCTCCAGCTTCTTGATGCAGGTAGGTGAAGTTCACATGTAACGAAGTAGCCCGTTACATGCTATTGACACCAAACGGTGTCATAATGGAGATTGTCTAGCATGACAATTCCCTACCAATTCTATCCGAGATGGATTGCATCGAAGGAAAATTATCCTCCTTTATTAAAATTTATGCACTGCTCCAAGATTGGTTGACAAAAGACATGTCAACCACAGATTACCACCAATCGCTGCTAGACGCGAGCAGTGAGTGGTGAGCAGATTGTCGTCATACGACGACGTAGTTCAATAAAGTTAGATAAAGGCTGAAGTTATATTGATAGCTTAACTTCATTATATGCGGGCTTTTTTTACCTTTTCTCAAAAGAGCTGTTTAGGTCATCTAGCTTCCTCTGCACGGACTATTGTTCGTGAAGTTTCGCGGCACCTCAAACAAAGGGTGCCCCGTTACACCTGGTAGCACTTAGTAGTCCGTCCAACGACTACTTAGTGTCCAATTCCCCTGATAATGTTGGACGTAGAAGACGATAGCTTTCACGTCACACTTGAAGGCTACTCTCATCTGAGTGACTCAGAATGGTATGTAGTTGGCCGCATGAGTGTGCTCATGAATGAACCCGCCATCAGTGGTATGTTGGAGTCTCTTAGCAGAGACCAGCAACATGCTGCTATCAACAAGTTCCTACAAGGAGAATTGCCGTCGAAAGACAGAAGATTGCCTTGCTACATCAGCAAGGCTCTCATCAGCCGATGGGCGGGCCGACGCACATGCGTCGACCCGAAACCTCACAGATAGATATCTCAAGGTACAAGGGAACAGATGAAGATTCCCTTTTGAGATGGTTCGTCGAGTTAGACGACGCCATAAGTGCCCGTCACATCGAGGGCAACGAAAAGCAAGTCACCTTCGCCAGTCAAATTTGACAGGACGAGCAAATGCTTGGGCTTTGGGGCTCAAGCTTCACGACCCAAACGTGTTTAAGTCGTTGGAGATCTTGAAGTCTCGGCTCAAAGAGACGTTTGAGCCACCGATAGCCGAGTACAGAGCACGCTCTGCACTCTTGAGGCTAAAGCAAGATAAGCGTGACATGCACGCTTACGCACAACACCTGCGCTACCTTTCTAGTAGCGTCACGGATATCCTGTTGTTGAGCACACGCTCATCAACGTGTTCATCTACGGCCTTGTGGATAGGCCGGTGAAGAACTACATGTTTCGAGAGGACTTTCACACGCTGGAAATGGCGATAGCGTATGCGGAACAAGAAGACTTCAGCCTGAGACAGTCTCAGGCTAACGTATCAAACTATCGTCCGACAAGACGACAGGAAAAAGGAGGTCCCGAACCAATGGGCCTCTGTTACATCGAGAACGAGAATTCTCGCTCTTTGAGTCACAAGCGAACGGCAAGATGCCATCGCTGTCAGAAGATTGGACACTACGCTCATGAGTGTAGTGTCCCAAGCAACGCATCTCGTCCTAAGACAGGACGTGATGACCGCCGTTGGTCAAGGAAGGGTCTGAGGCATGGGTCCGACCATGTCGGGTTCCCGCAACAACAAGTTAGACCGCCAAAAAGCGGTCAGGGTTTCTAGGGGCGGAGCACCCTGCTGATCCAGCAACGTCAAGAGAAATTTCAGGATTCTTGACGAAGATTGCTCCCATCACGCAGTCTCTGTGTGTTACTGCCCTTAGTGATGAGGAGTCCGTCATCACTTTGAAGATCGAAGTGACAAGCGGAATGTCACTTCGCGCCCTAGTTGACTGTGGGGCGTTGAACAGTTTTATTCGACGCCAGTCGCTAGGGGATAGTAGGCTCAACCAGGGTGAGCTAGAGTTCCCTCCAACGAGGATGACGGTGTGTCTTGCTACAGGCGCGTCCGTAACAGTGAACAAACGTGTAGTGGGAATCTACTACACGCTAGAAGGAAAGCAGTACGATGATGACTTTATCGTATTAGATTTGGATGACAAATTTGATGTCATCCTTGGTCTGCCATTGCTTAGAAAACACCAGCCATTAGTCAGCTGGCAGAATCGATCCATGAAGAAGCCTGCCGTTTGGTCACCAGACGGCCATCTGATGAACGTCTTGGAGCGTCCACAAGTGTGTAAATGTACTACGAGTGATTGCGATGGCCTCACTTGTCATACGGTCGTTAGTACGATTGCAAAAGATCACAGTGTAGAAGACCACTACACTGTGGAACCATCTTCCGACACCTGCGTAGAGACACAGGCTGCGCCGGAGGTTCACCACTCGAATAGATTAAGTGGACTGGAACACGGATGCACACCAATAAATGTGCATCCAAGAAGAGAAATTAGTATTGTTCAGGAAGAACAACATATTGAAGCGAGATCGACTATCAGAGAGTCGGTCGTAGAGCAAGCCCTCTCGACTGAAAGAGAGTCGATCAAAGAGGACGTGACTGTGGTAGTACACCTGCAGTCAGTACGCGTACTGGAAGAAAGTTCCAGTGTTCTTGAGAGTGATAACTCCGGAGAGAGTTATGTTGAGGGTGTGGATCCCCAAACACCTGCGGATGTGTTTTCTCAGGAAATGACCGATTCAGTAAATGTCTTAGTAAATGACGGATCAAGTGTAGGCGCTTATAAACTTGATCTGGTTACGCCTCCGTAGTCAGCTTCAGAGGTAGTCAAGTTGCCGAGCGCTAGAATCTGAAAGATTTTTGCGAGATCTGCGTAGTGACAAGATCAAGCAGATCTGCGAACTCGTCACAGAGGCCGAGTACGTCGCCGATATTCGGTCGGTACAAGTGTTTGCTGAGAACGAACGGGTTCTCAGTAGCTCATCTATGGACTAGAGTGTCCCCGATGAGTAGACTCGGATTGAGCGATACACGTCTCAACCTTAGGAGTCTTTGTTTACAAATTCTTTGTACTAGGATTTGGTAGAATTTAGGGATGTTTTCCCTGAAGACGTGCCATGCGAGCTGCCAAAAGCCAAAGGCACTCGGCTTGAGATCGAACTGAAGCCCGGTTCGAAATACTGTGTCATGAAGCAGTGGCCACTGCCTCGTGAACAAGTACTTGCGATCGACAGATTCTTTGCCGATCGTTTAGCGGCTGGTCAAGTGAGGGAATCAACATCCCCACCAGCTCTCCGAACGTCTGTGTGCGAAAGGACACAGGAGGGTGGCGGATAGTGCACGCGTTCAACAAACTGAACGCTGCAACGGTACCGGCTCAAACGATGTCATCACGGATGGTATGGCAAAAAGTAATATTTTCTCGTCCATGGATCTGATGGATGGATTCTATCAGATCCTTATGCGTAAACAGTTCGTCCCGTACACGGCAGTTAAAAACCCCAGTGGTATGCTCTGGGAGTGGCTAGTGGTGCCACAGGGGCCAAGTGGCGCCCCCGAAACGTTAAACAGATGTGTTATAAATCTGTTGTGATCGGTGCGCGATTTTACACCGAGTTAATTTGACGATGTCTTCGTCCATAGCCGGGCTATGGATGGAAAGACGGACGTGGAGGTTCATAGAATCCACTTCCGGAAGGTTTTTACACTTGTGCTAGAGCACAAGTTGATCGCGAACCTCAAGAAGCGTATATTCGCAGCGAACGAAATACCACTTCTTGGCTGCATCGTGGGCAAACACGGTGTACGCCCTGATCCGGAAAAGATCAAGGCGCTTAGCGACTGGCCTGTGCCAGTCGACGTCAAGAGACCTCGAAAATGCCTTGGCTTGGCGGCGTACTTGCACAAGTACTCGCGCAACTATGCCGAGATGACCGTACATCTCTCTCTTCTGCTAAAGAAAACCGAGAGGTGGTCATGGAGCGCTGAGTGTCAGCACTCTTTTGAAGTCATCAAGAAAAGAATGATACAATCGCCTGTGTTGGCAATTGCAGACCAGGACAGACCACTTCATGTGGTCTGTGACGCCAGCGATATTCCAATCGACTGCGCGTTAATGCAGTGCTACTCACACGGCATTGAGCGTGTCGTCAGTTACTAATCGCGTCAGCTGCAATCAGCTGAGCGTAATTACACGGTGCATGACAATGAACTCCTTGCCATGAAACATGCACTGGCCAAGATTCAGGATTATCTCTTAGGAGATAGGCCCTCCATCGTTCATACCGACCATACGTCGTTACGAACGGCTGTAAACAGTCCAAATCTCTCGTAACGAATGGCGAGGTGGATGTCTTTATTCGCGGAGTACAACTTCTCCGCCGAGTGTAACCAGGGCGACTAAATGTCGTCGCTCATGCTCTTTCGCGTAAGCTCGATTTCGAGCAGACTGCTCAACCCATCAGTAGGGGTGATCCCACTGTCGCGACACTAACAGTGAGCGTTCCGTCGTCGAAACTTCTCGACGACGTGCGAAAAGAAAACACAGAAGATAAGTCTTTCCAGCGGTAAACGGATTATGTAGCCAATCCATGCAGTCAAGATTTGAAAAGCTTGACGTCACAATACCGCTCTGCAGCCGAACAGTATTCTGTTCGTGATGGACTGCTGTGCTATACAGCAATCAAGGACGACACCACCTGTCGTCATTCCCGATCACAATGATTTGCGATGCGCATCATGTATAAGTGTCACGATGCCCCAACAAGTGGGAATCGCGGTAGAGAAAAGACTTACCTCATGGTGAGTCGTGACTTCTACTGGCCCCGCCAGTGTGAGTTTGTGCGGAAATACATTCGCGCTTGCGAAGTTTGTCAACGGGTGAAGCCTAGTTTGTCATTCCGTGCACCCTTACAGCCTCTTTCGATTCCGGCAGAGTGTCGGCAGGCCGTATCGATGGACTACGTTTTTGGGTTTCGTAAAGACGTTCAACAAAAATACAGGTATTCTTGTGTTTGTTGATCGGTTCCGCAAGATGGAACATCTTTTTGCTGTACCAGAGTCAATCACAGCCCAGGGCTGTGCTCGTGTCTTCATCGATACTATCTTCCGACTTCACGGGTACCCCGTGAGCTCGTGTCTGATAGGGACCCCCGCTTCACAGCGGAGTTCTGGCAATCCGTGTTCCGTTCACTTGGGACACGTTTGTAGATGTCAACTTTTAACCATATCGAAACAGATGGCCAAACAAAATGCGTCAACCGCGTCCTCGAAGAGATACTTCGAGGGTATGTCCGCACGTTTACGAGTTGGAGTGAGTTCTTGCCGAGGGCGGAATTCACCATCAACAACTCGGTATACGCGTCTACAGCAAGTACACCTTCTTCGTGAATGGCCTACGCCATCCACGTTCACCCGACTTCTTAGAGTGTGATTCTAGTTTAGGGGGGGGGACTGGACTCGCTCGAATCAAAACCGATCTAATTTTTGCTCATCACCCGTCGACGATGGTGTCGACGTGATGGATGCCGCTGTCGATTACGTCGAAACCGATGATGATGATGACAAAAATATTGGTATATTCAGCATCGCCAATGAATGCCACAGTGAGGACGATGGCGCCCTCACTGGTGAAGACTACGTTCTTTCAGCTGTGCACACGAAGGGTACTGCTGTTGACAAGGATGAATCAGCAGAGGCATTTCTGATGGCCTGCGTAGCGGTTGTCCGCTTCGATCAAGATTCTATTTCAGATGCACTAGACAGGCAGAAAAGAGACGCAGACAAACATGGCAGTGCAAATGTTCTTTCATTTGACGAAGGAGACTTAGGTTCACTACCAACAAAAATCTACCGAAACACGCATTGACGAACGTGGGCCGCAGTAAACTACTGCCCAAGCATATCGGTCCATTTCGTGTGTTGCGCCGAATGGGTAACGCATACTAGATTGAACTGCCTTGCAGGATGTGTACGCATCCTAAGTTTTACGTTGGTTGTCTCCGCTCGTACAATCAGTACGAGCACGTTTCGAGATGCAAAGAACACCTCCGCGGTCGAGAGCCGAGACCACCTTCGATTGGTCCCATTTCAACGAGCCAGTCTGTTCGAATAGCGAAGCAACCTGTTCACGCAGTTGAGCGATGTCTCGACGAGCTACAGTCAGCTCGTCACGAAGAGAACGAGTCGAACGTTCGTTATCAAGTTGCGCGAGCGCAAACGCGGCACGATCGTCCGAACGTTCGTGCGCTCAGAAATTGTAATCATCCCTTACAAGATCCTGAAGCTCATAACGCCGAATTCGTTCATGAGACAGGTCATCGTGCAACTGTTCCGTGACAAGGATCAGTTCCTGAACATCAAGTTGATCCTACCCTCGAGCCGGATCAGGTGTTCCCGCCGCCACCACATCCTTTGGTGGACTCAGGCGTTGGTCAACGCTTTCTAATGGAGCGTATTTTGAACCACCGCGACGTGAACGGCGTCATGACAAGTAAACTCGTCCTCTGGAACGGCTATACACCGGCGCGGGACAGCTGGGAGCCTCGTATCCAGCTGATTGTTGATGTCCTTGGTATCGTCGAGCAATACGACGAACGGAGGCAGGAGGCGCCGGCTTTGAGTCGGATACATCATGCAACTCGCCAGAATTGATGAGCTCTATCTCAGACTCATCTTGATTACGACTTGTGGTGTCCGCTGCCGACGCAGCGGAAGTACCTGTCGCACGTGGTGACTCACCACATGGAGGATTCACGACAACAGGCGACGAATCGCCTGCTGCTGAGGCATGAGAGGCACTTTCCGCGGCCACACGCATGCGTGCAGCCGCTCTTCTTGCTGCTGCAGTAGCGACTCGCGTGGTTTTTGAAACCATGCATTGGATTGGCAAATGCATGGAATTTGATTAACAAGTGCTCCCTTTACCAGAGTGATCCAATGGTGGTCACCCTGTCCCAATCAATTCTGATTAACGTACGAGTGATTGATGGTTAGGGGGGGCGATTTAACGGAGTAACCCGTTACGTGATTTTGACACCAACGGCGTCAATATGGAGATTGTCTAGCGTGACAATTTCCTACCAATATTATCCGAGATGGATGTTGTTGGAGGATTATTATTCTCCTTTGATATTATTGATGCGCTGCTCCAAGATCGGTTGACAAAAGACAAGTCAACCACAGATTACCACTAATCGCCGCTGGACGCGCGCAATGAGTGGTGAGCAGGTTTTCGTCATGCGACGACGTAGTTTAACACAGTCAGATAAAGGACGCGCGCAATGTATGGTGATCGGGTTGTCGTCATGCGACGACGTATTTAACACAGTCAGATAATGATAAAGACTGAAGTTATATTGATAGCTCAACTAAATTAAATACAGCTCTTTTTTGCCCTTCACTCAGCTTAGGCGTCAAGTAGAATAGCTTCGTCTGCACAGACTAGTGTACGTGAAGTTTTACGGCACCCAAACACAGAGAGCCCTGTTACAACTTACCTGTATGCCAACCTTAACACTTGCTTCAATTGACTCGTATGGTGCAGCTGACCACACCAAAGTTAACAGCACACGCAGCAGGGCTCTATTGGCTTTGATGTTGAACCCAGGTCCAGCCATTATTATCCTTAGTAATTGAAACGCTCCGAATTACGCGTTCCTTATCTAAACACTACTGTACCCCGACGGGCATATCTTGCTCCTATTAATATCCCCAGCACAACGATCGAATCGAAGACCTCAGTATGTAAAGTCTTTCTTCTTGCGTAGTACATTGTTACTGCAACCCAGTTTACTGTTTTGTAAGATCTTGATAAATGAGACGTTGTAGTTACATCTACCCTTCCATTTGTAAACTACCACCACGACCTTTACCACCATTCATAAATTATTACAAACCCGCTCTAGCGCCTCTGTGGTTCACGTAGCACAGCACCAGCAGCGTCAGTACCCGAAAGACCGCGAGGAAGACCAAGACGGAGCAACCGTCAGTCCACAAGTCGCTGAGTTTCATGCTGAAAGTGTCGTCCATTTAGTTTTTGAACGTCGTGTAACACATTGACGGCCGTGCATTCCGTAGGGGTTAACATGCGAGTTCCGAAAGCAGGTTGATGTACCCCTTCGTAACCTCATCATTCACCAGATCTTCAGGACAGTTGCCAAACACGAGCGAGGCGAGGATCGAGAAGGAATAGCGCTGATAAGTGACGTCACAGAGCCATCGGTAACGGTCCGGGATGGCAGCAGCAGGCGGGTTGAACTCAGCAAAAAGCAGGAACATGACGTTAAAGAGAACGCCTACAACGGCAACGACTTCGCCACTGGACAGCAAAAGGACGAGCAGCTGGTCCAGGATAGTCTACATGAGCACGTAGATGGAGAAGTAGAGTCAGTTAAGCACAGCCGTGCTAAGGGACCAGATGCCGAGTAGAGGATAGAAGATGATGTTGAAGAGGAGATTGCTGCTAAAGACGTTGGGGATCTCGACGACCGTAATGCCGAGGAAGTAACAAAGAATGTTGTACGTCTGCGCGTCAAACTCGCGGCAGTAGACGGCTCGTTCCCGCCGGGTGAAGGGAAGACAAGCAACGTTCGTCACGTATCCTTGCAACAGCATCATCATGAAAGTGATGCCCACGGCTGAGTTTAGCCCTGGTACGTTGTATGGTCGGCGTTGACGAGCACGAGGCCGAAGATGATGGCCAGGACAAACGCGAGCCAAACACCGAGAAAAGTTGTACGATGGTGTCCGCCAGTACGTCAATTAAAATTACTGCAATGTCGATCAGAGTTTCATCCGGGTAGTAGCAGCTCGCTTATGCTGGATCACTAGCTTTGGTATACTGTCTGGCGCAGGTGTCATCACACTAGGGTCAGCTAGACGATTAAGCAACACTTGGTGCTTTATAGATAAATTCGGACATGAAAAATCTTCCAATTGGAGATGTTCAACCCGTCCGTAAGGCTCAGCACTAAATCCAGTCAATGGAAGCTCTTTAATCTTTGCACCTCTTACTTTCTATAAGTAGCATAACACAGACACAATTAAATTAATTAGCTATTTAGCTCTTTGAAAAAATGTTTGACGACGTTTGCAGTACGGAACAGCAAAATAAAAGTTCGGAATAGCCTCGCCCCTTTATATCGCTACTAACTGATTAAAAGTCAAATCTTTGTCGAAGAAAACTGAGAACGAGCCTTTAATTTCCGTCAATACGCCTGCTGCTACAAATGTACATTTTTAGCGATTGGATTGGGAGGTATTTGATGAAACGACGAGCTTGTCTCCAAAAAAAATTGTGCTCTCCATCCTCTTTTTGATCGCCGGATTGCTACAACATACCCCGTAGAAGCTGTATGTCGGTTAACGGCTTGGTATTGGTAATGTTGTTGGCTACAGATACTAATGACCACATGGCATGGCCGACACTGAGAAAGTACGTTTGTAACGACAGGGTTGACTATTGCAGAGTCGATATCGCTAGTCTCAGGGTAGTACAACGAGACGAAAAAGGACCTAGCTAAATAACGATTCAATTTCCAATTTACCTTCTTTTAAGCGTTCCCACCTTAATCTTCCATGGCTGTTGCCAAACCTAAAAAGATTTATGAGCCCAACTACGCCGGACGCGGGAGACATACATCGTCAAGATATCTACTTCGTGTGGAAGTTCAACGCTAGGATGTGGCTGTAAAAAAAGAGATTTAATAGAGTATAGATGCAACGAGGTAAGCCTGATAAATGTAAAAACTTTGATCTTCGTAAATTTTACTAAAATCATTTAGGTTGGTAATGTTCGTGAAATATTAACAAAAGGTATAACATTTAGATCCATCTTATCAGCCAGCTTTGGCAGTCCAACAAAGGATGGACGCGCGCAATGAGTGTTGAGTAAGACTGCAGCACACACTTTTGTAGATAAACATAATCAAGTGAATCTTAAACGTAGGCACATGTATTTAGAACTTGATTACAATTAATACAAATTTACCTTCTGCTCCTATTGAACACGCTATTAATTACCTAGCCTTCCTCTACACGTACATTGTACGTGAAGTGACGCGCGGCACTACTTACACTCTTGTCAGTGTAGGTGAATTGATACTGAAGCATTAATTGCAGTGCCCTTTTACGATCTAGATACTATGAAGGCCTCGGAAAAAGGAGTCGCTACCGTGTTAACTTGGAATGTAAACGAACCTAATTTCTTAACGATTGTGTCAACAATGATCAGCACAAATCTTCATCCAATGGTTTGCACGGCGAAGACAACGGCATAAGCACGGGACATACTATTACTTTCTTCCTGCGTCAAAGTAGGCACAATCGTGTGCAGCTGTTAGGACAAAAACAGGAGTTTAAGTCGGCCATGGAAGGTAGCATCACGGACCCCTTTTCAATATTTGACGATCTACGTATGATAAAGCAAGCTGCCGGATGAGAGATCTCACCCAATTTGGTCACTCTTTTGGGTAGTCGAATTAGATACTATGACCCCATCGTCAAGATAACTAAGAACATGCCCGGATTGAGACTGTTTCACGCTAAGGTAAAGATGAAACGGGAGTACGATAGATTGAAGAGAATGGAACACCAAAAAGTCACACTAAAAGTACGCCTTTTTCCTGGTTCGAAAAAGGGCCACGCCGACATGCAGGGAGATAATGTCCAAAAGAAGGAAAATACTTGGGAAGATTCTACCGATGTAAGACTTATCGACACAATCGTCAAGATTGCAAAGCTGTACAAGTGAAGAAAGAGCGATCTGGTGAAGAGAGAGCATTTCTTTCGTTTCAAGTCGGACGTCAGCAGTATGGTCTATGGATAGTGGGGGCAAGCAGTCACATGTGTATCGACAGAGAGGAATTTTTGAGTTGCGACCCACTAACGGACCCGATCATTATCACCATAGCAGACACCAGTAAAATGAAGGCGCAAGGTGCTGGGACAATGAGCGCGCAACTCAATACTGGCAAGGTAATCAGGACAGAACTGACGGTACGGATGCCGGGCCTAAACCAAAGGCTACTGTCAATATCTGCACTGTCAAGATAAAGTATACGATTGTTTTTCCTAGATTGGAGCTTTCAGATCAGAAGTACCGCATCAGTCGTTGTTTAGGTAATAAGGCGAAAAAGATGTACGTCACAGAGTGCAGTCGGCTGAGATAGCCAATTTATGCGAAGAGACGAATCAAGATAAAATGCAAATGACGGATCAAAAGCGACTGATATACAGGTGTGGAATGCAAGATAAGATCACCTGCCCTTAAAACTGCTATAGGATATCGCAATGTATCAAAGGAATGAATATTAAGATGAATCATCGCGGTGCACTTTACACCGAGATCTGCTTAGGGCACTTCCAAAGAAAACCAATGGTCATGACACTTCCTAAATCACCTAACGGACAGGTTGAAGCCAAGAAATTGTTGAAGTTGGTCCATTATGATGTCATGGGATCTATGAGAACTAATTCTTGTGAAGGATTAAGATTTGTCGTGACATTGTTGATAATTTTTTCTGGATGTGTAGTCGCACACTAAATTAAAACAAGTCGGAAGTGATGGTCGCTTCATCGAGTACAAGGCACTTATGATGAATCCACTGTCCAAGAAGATCAGATGTGTCTAGACGGACAACGGCACGGAATACGTCAGCGGACGTTTCTCTGGCATATGTCAAACACACGATATCATGCATTAGACGACGGTGCCCTATTCACGACAACAGAATGGGCTAGCGGAACGCACGAATCGGACACTGACAGAGCGAGCCAGATCAATGCTCAGCCATCTGCAAGTGGGCTATAGCTGGAGTTCTGAGACAATCAACACAGTTGCCGATGTGACAAACCGAATACTTGTACGCCAATCACCCGACTACAAATCCAATTAAGCTAATCTTTGGCAAGAAACGTGACCTTTATGAGATATGCTTAAATGGGTCAAGGGAATTCGCACATGTTGAAAAGTAAAACAGGATTAAGATGACTAGAATGCGATTTTAATGCTATTAATAATTGTTTTGGACCAAATCAAGGGAATTTGATTATCGGATAAAGACGAAAAGAGTGTGACGTACACGAGATAGACTAAATTTAATGTGCGACCACCACTTTAAAACGTGCAACACTACAGTAGATCTAAAGACTACAAAATTCGCTTGTTCATAATGAAAACGTTGTATCAAATAACATAGAGCAGCCAAGAGGTACGGAAGACGTGGACGTAGACATGAACGGCAGTCAAAATTTTCAAGTAAATAGTTATGTGCAAGATGGGCTTACGCCAAAAAATTTGCGATCGAGATGCGATAGCAAAATGCCTGGATACGTTAGACCTATTGTTAAATACCCCTGTTTGAGATTGATGAAGTGGCAATGATTTGAGAAGATCGAGATTGTGTTCAAGAAGTGTCAAGATCAGGGCAGATTGAAATAAGGCAAAGTCGATGAACAAGTGTTTATACGTTGCCAAAACTCGCAATGATTCCAAAATATCGGTAAAACAAAATGGACAATGTCAAACGCTGGTACCAGTTGGTAGTGAGTATGAAGACTATACTGACGGAACAGACGTGTGTAAAAAAGGCACAAAGAAATTGCATACCGGTATGAACAAGTACAGGCAGCGTTTGAGACCCCGGCGACGTATGAAGAATCTTTCATGTCATTAACTCGCGATGATTGATTCAAGGCTATTCAAGCTGAACTTTAGTCGTTGCATGATGAGAAGACCTGGGGAGTACAAAAGCAGCTTCCCAAACAAAACGTAGTTGAAATTTAGCAAAAATTTGGTTCTAAAGGAACGAACTTAGTGAAAATGAACGATAGAAGGCACGTCTTGTAGCACGCTACATGTAGACGTACGGAGTTATTAAATAGAACATTTTTTACTGTGGCAAACCTCAACTCAATTTAAATGTTTTGGTGGTGCGTTGCCACAGGGGATGGAAATGTAAAATACGATATTGACACCACTTGTTGATGTAGCGTTTGAAATAAGAGGTGGATGTATATTCTCCTCTGGAAGTTCGTGCAGGACGTGATCAAGTGCTTAAGTAAAATTGTAGCCTGTATGGTCTAGAAGAAGGGGTCGCAACAAGGTGTACGACAATTTTGAGTATTTTGTGGATACGCGGTTCTCCTCATGTGCAATAGACTCATGCATCTTCTTCAAATAACATTTGGGTTGTGGATTTATGCTGCATTATACGTGGACGACCTTTAATTGGGCCTGAATCTACTGGTGCGATTGGACGATGTGGCGGTGCAACTGTCAAGTCGTTTTTATGAATATATTGGGTGGCGTTCGCTACGTACTTGTAATCGAAGTTTATTGGCCGTGCGACATTCGACGTCTGAATATTAGATAATGGTTGTGTATGGCAAGAATGATCGAGAAATTTAATAAGGTTTGTGTAAAAGCAACATCCAAGACAAGAGTTAAAGAGAAAGCAATGATCAAGATGAACAAAATTGAGACAAGAACGAAGAATCTGCCGCATCAATCGTTAGCAGGGTCGCTCTAGTACGTGGCAACGGGCACAAGACCAGACATTGCGCATGCACTGTGTCAGCTCAGTCTTCACTTGGATTTTCCGCATGAAGAGCACTAGAACGCGGCTATTTAATTTTTGCAATATCTGAAGCAACTAAGAACAAAAAAATTGAAATGAAGGAGTTAAGACAATGTGGAGCTGATTGCGTACACAGATGAGGACTAGGAACAAAACGATTAGAAATGAAGGAGTTTAGACAATCTTAAGCTGATTGCGTGCACAGATAAGGACTATGCAAGTAAAAAGTGCAAGCGAAGATCAATTCCTAAAATCTTATTCATTATAAATGGCCCACCTGTGCTAATCAAGTCTAATATCATCAGAGCAAGTCAACGAGGACGGCGTAAGCAAATCTTTATGGATCATTCATTCCGTGTACAGGAGGTTATGTGGACTATAACTCTAATCAAAGAGGTTCAAGTGCAGATTACCTGCGCTGACACAATTTATATAGACTTCCCGAGTGCAATAGCTTTCGCTATAAACTACGGTTATTAATGTCAGTACATCGACATCAGGTACCTTTTTGTGCGCGAATAAGTAAAAGACAAGATTATCGACCTAAGTAATAATCAAACCAAGTCAAAGCTGGCAAATTTTATGAATAACTCAATATCGACGAAAAGTTTCGAGTTGCTACTGTACAAAGCCACAATAGAGACTTCTAGTCGAGGGGAAGTAATGGTTATGTCGTTGGCTACTGATAATGACCACATGGCATGGAAGACACGATGTGATTGTGTTTAACGATGGGATCGACTCATCGTTTTGCCACAAATGTTAAAAAAAGTTAACATCGCTACGCTTAGAGTAGGACTATGAGAAAATCTAAGGAAATAGCTTGCTGATTGAAATACTGAAGGTTGAATGCCGAACTTTTAAATCGGACTTGTCTGTTTGTGTCTTTGAATAAATTGCGAATCCAGCACTAGATAAATGCAAACATTGCAAAACCCGCATCATATGCAAAACTAGCACCACTCCAGCATGAAATTATGTGTACCACGCGAAACCATTCTATTCATTTTTTATCATTCTATTACTTAATTTGAAGTATTTAGTCAAGACGTTCCGCCCCTTCTCATAGCCACCCACTTTTGATGGGGGTCCTCTTTAAATCGATCCGGACTCTGTGTGGGGATTTATTTATCGCTGTAGATACGAAAGGAAGATCGGGAGGGGGAGAAGCACAGAAAATGATGGTAAGGTACCAATATTTTGCAACAATTTTTTTCAGCACAGACAACCATAACTCGTTACTGAGCAAAATTTGTGTTTAATTATATTAGGTCATGCGCTATGAGATCGAGCGTATCGAAGCCAGTGTACCGCAAATATTAGACCTTTCTGGAGTGGTGTGCTATCGTTACTGTTCCAGTTGTGAATGAATGACGTGTGTGTGTGAATCAAAAATGTTGTATGCACCGCGTATTTGCTCCTGTCGACTACTTTCCTGCATTTTATGTATGATGGATCCACGGCTGGACAAGTGCTACATCAGACTGGGACTATAAAGTAGATGTGGGAGTACGTTTAAAGGGCTGTGCAAGAGGTAGGTGGGACCACGCACTCTACACCCGCCATTTCTGCGGCGACCTTGCGCTTAATAGCGATAAGTGCTCGCATTGCATGTGAGCATAAGATCAAAGGAAAAATGCATTGCAGTTTCACTAGCAGCACAGAATGGCAAATATGGTAGTGCGCTAACGTATTCACCGGTCATGAGCGACAACAAAGTTTGTCGTTCAGATCTAAAGCACCAACATGTAACCAGAAGCGTTTATCTATTATAACTACACGATTTTTTCTTCCTCCATTTTTTAAAATAGATACAACGTCGTTAAGAGATCTGAGCTCCATCGCATTGTTCCAGCGACTGCGCAGTAGAAGTACCAGCGGCACAATCGTTGTGGTCTCGGACAATCTCAAATTGACTCCAGCGTCCTTCATCAGGTACCCCGGTTCTGCAGCCACATCTTTCACCCCTTCTTTATCCTAATCAGTGTCTTCATCGTCTTCAGGTCCCACTGCGATGTCCGCGGGATGACATGGACCGACGTATACGGATTGATCGGTGGACGCTCTCTGGGTACGACGAGAGAGACTTCCAAGAAAAGAGAAAAAAAATAAGAGTGAGGCAGCCACGATCACGCCGTTGACTGCGCCATGACACAGTACACAGGCACACAGCCACGTGAAGCGCTTGCTGAGCTTGTACAAGGACATCAATTAAATGCTCTTTTGAGGAGTCGGTGCTAATTACTAAGCGTGGAGGTGTAACAACGAATCTTCAGTTACATTCTTGGCGTGTGGAGACTCGTATAAATCGGTCACATGACCATAATTAGAGTGGTACATCTTAACTACGTTACGAGGTGGCACTGGCTATGAAACTGGTGCGGGTTTGCAATGTTTGCACTTGTATGGTGCTAAATTGGCAGTTTTTCTGTGTCTTAACTCCGTAAATGACGCGGCTAGGTGTACCTCGCGTGAACAGAATATAATATAGCCTTTTCCTCAAAGGAATGCAATCATATTAAAAGTAACTCTTTAGATAGGTTAATTCAGTGATGCACGCTTGTAATCGGCTTTATTCGATCAAAGATGAATGTGATCACAACAGAAATGCTGGAGGCTGAAAAGCAGAAGCTGATTGAGATGCTTGAGCATTCTGTAGCAATTTCATACAATTAAAAACAAAATTAAACTCCTTCTTCAGTGACTGCTGTTGTATAGTGTTTTGCATCCTATTTTATTTCTACAAACTGAAGTGCTAATATCAAAGGGCCAGATCGTGAGCTTGCTCCCTTGTCTTATTCTACTTTCCATTTTACCTTCTTCTAAGCGTTAGCACCTTTCGTCGACCTTGGCTGCTGCCAAAAGTTTAAAACTTAGCAATCTTAATGCATCTTGTCGTCGAATTCCCCTATAATTTGAACGGTCGCCATTACAATAGAGCCTAAATTGTCGTTATGAGAGCTTGTGTAAGTGGTGATGGCGCCCAAACAAAATTTGCCCGTACATCGTCACCGATTGTGTAGATTTACACCAAATCAAAGTCATGCGACGAACTTTTAGCATCAAGTGTTGAGTTGAACGGCTCAAAGTCATCAATTTGTTGCGCAGGTGGAGGTACTGTAAGGACGGCTACACTTTCACTGCTTAAACATAGCCTTCCTTGATTTTACCCACCGTATGCTGCAGTCGCTTATTGTTGTCAAATATCCTACTGGCTGTGATGTATTGCGAAGCGCATCACGGGCGTCGTCTACAGATTCCAAAAGATCGTTGAGTAGATGAATGAAGCCTGACCTATCACTTGGACGAGGGATGTAGATGACGCTAGCAAAGTCAAACACGTTTACGGGAAACAGGCGAAATGTGATGGATCGGATCGGTTTCAAGACGTAAACTGAGATGCCTGACCAAACAGAAGCCTCCAAATCCACAATTTCTTATTGGATTTATAAAGTTTTGTACTAATTTATGGCCTGGTCACTTGACCGGTTATTGTGACAGTGACCGTCACTGGAACATAACGACCGGTCAATTGACACCCCTGCTAGTGTGTCGTCTCGAGACTTTATATTACTGTATACTTTTAAGATAAGATGACGGATTCAGTCAGTCACAGCACTAGCACAGGCACGACCTCCGGCGCCGATCTCTAAGAGTCCAAAATGAAATTATTGGTCATTAACTACTTGCGACGCTTTTCTGGAGTCGCGCTTGCTACGGAACTCCTTATTATTAGACAACCACGACGGGATCATTGTCACCTAAAGAGCGTGTAAGAGGACGGACAAAACGCATCCGGTTGTTCGGAGCTACTGACAGAGCACTATTGGGATGATCTTAACGAGGCATCTACCATTGTTGAGGCTCAGCTCGTGTCTCCTTGACAGTACGAGGTGGCGACCAGGTGAAACGAGCAATGCCGGTTTATTCGCACCTGACGTTATCATGATTGTTTCTGCTGATGCAGCAGCAGGAGTAGCATCTCCATCTTTATCTCCAGTGATTGATGCCGTAGCAACAGACGACAGCATTGCGGGAGCAGACTCGGACGCAAAAGTGAAGCCCGGATGCTCCAAGTACGGTGTGGCCTAGATTGTATACCTTCAATAGTAGTGACAGCTGGCTGGGGAAGAGGCCAGTCGTCAATTATGTGGCGTATCGACTGCGCGTTGCGAGATTGGAAGGATTTTTGTGAAAACTAAATGCTCATTTTCAGCTCCCTATTTAGCAGTAAAAAGTGGTGCAGTAAAACCTGGCTAAAGTAACACTGCTTAAAAAATAATGGACCTTTAGTAATTATAACGTCCGTCCCAATGTCGGGCCCATACAGCAAGTAGTACTTTGCCCAGTGGCTTCTTTTCAATGGGACTTTATTTTACTACCTTTTAGGGACTTTTGGATGGCTACGTTACTTGGTTACATAAACTGTTCCCATCTACACTACGCCTACTCCCGTCCACTATCAAGTTAATTAGTGCGCGAGCACTATTGACTGTCTTCAACTTTGTTCGCTGCTGCGTCTTTCGATCTCTATGGCTACGTCGCAACAAGCAACTCTACAACCCCAAGACCTCTACTAGTGCAGGATTTGTCCGGCATCACTGTTTCGCTTATGTGGATTTACACTTACGGAAATTGAAGTCTACCGCGGTCCAAAAGAATTGGCAAGGCATGATGCGATTGTTGATGGTGTTCACGCCTCGACTTTCACTTTCTGCTTTAACCAGCACTACCACTTCTCATCACGACGGTTGACCACTACTGGATTCAAGTGATTTTTTACTTCAGGATTCGCCTTGATTTTTTGACTTCAAGATTTTGCCTTGGTGATTTCCTTCTGTTACCGTTTATACGGTGCGAAAGCAAGATGCTTGATTTTATTTTTCGCGATTTTGCGATGCGAGGGCACTACGCTTTGAAACAGCCATTTTGTTTTTCTGCTTCTTTGGAGTATGGAGCTCTTGGTTTTTAAGCCGATCCGCCACGTCAAGGCGGCTCCATTTTGAATTAGGAGTCCGTATTGGCTCTTCTTTTGATTGTCATGAGTTAGTACTGGCAAGCAAGTTATACCTACAACTCTCTCAACTCGGTTATACGTGACCTTGCCACCCGCGCTTAACAAGTCGCCACGCACGTTCGTCGCGAGGCCAATTTATAGCCTACGTACGGTTGTGGGGTCCTTCTGGTAATACAGATGGCTCTACATACCGGGACGTTGCCGACTGCTTTTTTTCCACGTAGATGAGAAAGCTTCAACCGACCGCATTCGGTGTTTAAGTTCGACCGATAAGCGAATGTACGTTGTCTACGCATACACCTACCCCAGGCTTCTACAAGAACACTTCATACTCATATGGCGCTTACCCGCACCACGTGGCCAATCACCTTACAAGACTGGCCGACAAGATTAAAAGCTCTCTTGTCTCTTCAAAAGCTGTCCGCACCGGTTCGATCATCCGACGCTTTCGACACCTTCAAAGTTGGATTTACACTGCTTACTTCGCGGATACCAAGTTCACCAGACACAAATGCTGCGCCTGCATTACAAGTATCTCCACTCGGTCAACAATGCGTATACCCGCGCATTCGTCACAATTGTCCTCGTCCAATTGGCAAGCCTGATCTCTATTCGGGATTCGAGGCCGTGTCCAACGTTGTAAAACTCATTAATTTTCTTTCACTTATACCTTTACACACAAATTTTTCATCGCAGACAGGAAGATACATAGAAATTAAAGTTATCGAATAAACAATTTTCCCATACAACAAGTAATAAACTCTGTAATTCAAGAATAATTGCAATTCAAGGTCCCATTTTTAAATTTAATTTTCGTCTTTTTTTAACAGAAAAAGTGTTGGTGCTGTAAAATGGTATGAAATGCTACTTAACACGTCGAAAGAAGTCTCGTGTGTCAAGCTAAACCTTTTAATTTGTGCGGATCGCCCCTACTTCGTCCTTCATTCGCTGTAGTCAGTTGATGACTGTCTATGCATCACCATCCTGTTGCATCCAGTTGTCTCTAGCAACTCAGTTGCCTTCTGAGCACCCACAACAGCAATTATATGCTATCATAAATTTCATCCTTCTCATCCTTAGGCTGAGTCAGAAGGTGGTCTTCAATGATGTCATTCACATCCAGAGTGTGCGACGTAATCCGCGCAGCAGGATACCGAGCAGGTTTAGAATGTCCATCGGCCTTGGATACTTGAAGCGTCCAATCTGATGTTCTACTAATTTCATAGCTTCCTTGTCAAGGCAATGCCCCTCGAGGACTGATGTAGCAAAATCTGGTTCGGACGGGATATTGCCGTGACGAAAACAGTCGTGTATAGTGTGAGTGCGGACATCGTTAGACCATGCCGAGACTGACATTAGGGTAGAATGAAGGATGTTGGTCTTTAACGGCTAAACTACACCGTTGTCAAGACCCTAAAGGAGCTTACAGTTGAAGATCCGCCGGTCGTATGCTTTAATGCTTCGAGCAATTACCTGATCACAAGGATGAAGTTTAAGTGTAGTGTTGCTCGGAAGGTAGCGGATTGTCGTGTCGCGAAGTGTGATCCGCTGGGGCAGATCAGCAAGCGGGACGTGTGCACTGCAATTAACCAGTATCATTAACACCTTGCGGTTTGCCATCTTCAGATCGAAATCCCTTAGCCACTTTGAAAGGATGTGTGTCATCTAGGACTTATTTTTGCTGCGATACTGACAGCCAAGGCTCTCACGATTGACATGGCGGAAGAAGCAAGAAGTGGCGTACTTGCCATTGATCCACAGGGGGATTTTTTGGACCCATCACCGTTGCAGCAAACAGCCAATGTTATCATTTCCTTGTTTTGCTTCCTTACATCCAGCTGCCGCGTTAATTACGAAATGTCAGACTGAAAAAAGGGATGCACTATTCAATACAAAACAATAATATTTGATGTCTTTTGCAGAGAAAGTACCTGCATCCGATGGATCAAGCCAGTCTCATCCATGTTGTAGATATCCTTCCAATAGTACTGTTTAAGGACATCACGTAGTGAAGAAGTTGCATCATTTACATCAACCATGTTCACCTATTTGCTCTCTCCACAGAGGCGATATGATCGTATTCCGTTGCGAGCTTTCAAAAATACCAGCCCCAATTTGAAAACTGAAATGGCTCATATCCTGAATAAGTTCGACCCGAAATCCGCTCGTCATGTTCACAGACAGGGTACAGCTGAGATTGATGCGATCCTGGTGGGCATTAAATTAAGCAACCAGAGCTGATTACATCAGCGGATACTTGGCTAAGCGCTGACGTTTAAAATCACGTTGTTTTTGTGGTAGAGTGGAGTTCGCTCATTTTCTGAGGCGATCCCGACTCTCCACTGGCGCCCAGAAAACCGACTAACGGAGTGGGTACTCCGATTCTGCTTGCACCTGTTTCCAACTCACCTTGTGTACCCGTCAGTAGGGCGGGATGCACGCTTCTAGGTAATCTTGACTCGATGCTGAACTTGACCGTTTTAGAGATTGGTGTCGATAGAATAAAAAATCCTCACCCAATCGCGTGTTCTTGGTTGTCACTCCCCTACAGTCGCCGCGATCAGCCTTGATCGCCTTGTGCCAAAAACGGGGTACTTAGTCGCTATACTTCTGAACACTTGAGCAGTCTCGCGATCTTGTACTTCAACCAGTAAGGTTGTCTGCGTCCGATCGCAGTTGAGGTGTGCTGAGAGTCCTTGCACTCCTGGCCAGAAAGCTCCAGTAGTAATCTTCCTGCCCTTGGTGTTGAAGTTTTCTGACTTCGGGAGGCCAAAATATCCAACACGGAAGAAGAACGATTCGAATGTGTATAGATACAAATTAAACTCTCGTTAATGCTAACCAACCAAAACCATAACTAAAATCACGCCTATTCCGTATTCCAGGATTGACCGCCACGTTTCTTCTCCATGCCAAATGAATTTTTATTCCTTCTTGATCACGTGACCCACGCCAGACCGGGGTCCTCTGATCGCTGTCCAATGATCGCGGTCCTTTAATCGCGGTTCCTTGATATTTCTACATTCCGGGACCGTGCGGATTAGACTGGGTTGAGCCCGCTG
This sequence comes from Peronospora matthiolae, assembly GCA_921007115.2. Classification (NCBI taxonomy): domain Eukaryota; phylum Oomycota; class Peronosporomycetes; order Peronosporales; family Peronosporaceae; genus Peronospora; species Peronospora matthiolae. The sequence goes on from CAKLBY020000259.1 coordinate 782,766, forward strand.
AGTCCTACCAACGGTAACATCCAAATAGCTGGCTATCATCCCACGAGCAATTCAGCAAATACCACCTCGTACTTGGCTGAATCGCCTAGGCTTTTTATGCTCGACTTCCATCGGCTTTACCACACTTTCCTTCAGAAAATGAAGCAGGTTGGCTTTCCTCTTCAGCGTGTTAGAGACTGTTGCCTGGCTGACTCTAAGCTGATGGTTGTCCTGGAGCCAGTTGACAAGCTGAACCTAGGTCAGTGCCGGATTCTCGGAATGATGTTTGCAGAGAGCCGCACGGACATCGTTCGTCATTGTGGTGTAGCGTGCTCCTCTCAGAGGCATTGTTGATGTGGTGCTGAGTTTTTTTTGGGAAATTGGGAGGAAGGCTTGAAGACTTAGGCTGAGCACTGGAATGTAAAATGCAAAATTTGTATTTTAAGGTCCTTAGGTCACAAACTCCTGTTGTAACTCTGAGCCTCTGGTTATTTCAGCCTGTACGTTTGTAATCGCCACATCGCGCATTACTAATCGTCTAGTCGCGCATTATCTGTTCGTCTAGTCGTTCGTATCTAATTCTGGTCGTGAGTTTCACAACACCTTATCGTATACAAAGTGGAGGACGATCCTGCCTGGTAGGACAGTGCTGGTGTACACCAAACACCAGTCCCGAAGGTAAAGCTTTCATGTCTACATTACTCACCGGTATTGAGCCATGGACCTTTGGATTGGCACTGTCAAAACCAAACCGGCTGATCTACAGAACAATTTCTAAGAATTGGTCTTACGCTCGTTCAAACAGCCCTCTAGAATAGAGAAGTTAAATAATTATTTGGAGGAGTACTACATTATGTTCTTAATTATTGATCTCTAAAATCATCAGAAAAGAGGTCCATCATTATTAGTTAAACCGGTTCTACTGTAACAACCATTTGAAGTCGGTGCAAAGTGTTCAAATTGCAAAAAATTATGGAGCTCTTAACTCAACATCCCTTATTTGCGTGACGGATCTATTGCACAGAATGTGGCTCCATATCATCGAGTGAGCTTTTAACTCCCCATCACTCATGGATGTCGTGGTCGACTGGGCAGGTTGCGACTTCATCATGAAGAAAGGTAGTTCACGCAGATGGCCACGCGACACGAAATTGCTCGCAAGCTGCCACGTGGTTTTACTCGGGAACCGACTTGCGTCCGACAGATGCTGTGGGCTTCACAACTTCAATAAATATTTAAACTTTACCTACCTGCATCAAGAAGCTGGAGCTGCTGGTGCCGAGTCTATAATTTTTCGTAGCGTGACGAGCGCAGTATTTCTTCTGCTTCTTCGTTAACACATTAAGAATGATTCGATCTACTCTGACACTTGGTAATAATACCGTGGATGTTGAACGACTAGTGGAGAGACGACGCGAGAGCGCAACACGCTCATTTCCTTAGTATCAGTGCTGCAGCAGGCCGGTGTGTAGCGGTGTGCTCTAATCTAGTCGCTAGCACAAGTCCACATAAAGAGAGTGTAGATGCTGTAACATACTCTTTAAACATGCTTATAAGTGTATCTCCGGCTGGCATGTATGCACTTTGTTAACGACGGCTGATGCTGCCTCAAGCTGGTGCTTTTTTAACATACAATACGTGCGTGATCGCTTGATGCGCGTACAATTTCAAGTTACTACTTTAGTAGGTGAGTGATTTAACTGGCATCTGCAAGTTATGGCGACGTCTTACCCGATATGGCGCAAGATGTCGGAATCGAAATTGTAATAACAGCATGTCACAGTCGCTACTTGTCATTAAAGCCACTTCGTGCACAAGCTCAACCAGCAGCGATAAATCAATTCAGGTTTTACATGCAGGTACACGTCTTAGCCCCTGATAACGCTTACAAGTAGGCGATTGATCCCGATCTGAGCTGTATTACTGTCTCGCTGGCACCGCGAGAGCACATTTACCTTAGAAATACTGCTGAAAGGTCAAGATGATTCAGCATGCAAGTCATAGCTACAGTAGTTAGTATATCGTCAAAACAGACCCAAACAGGAACCTTCAACTTGGAAGTACTCCCTACTCACTCGTTTGTCCATGATACACTCACTTCACCCGTCTGCAGTGCCAGTGATGGACAGTGCAACTTCTAGAACATGCGTGTCTTCTAGGCTTTTCTCACGCCATAAATGCAGCATCTCATACCTTCGACGGATCGATTCGGACAAAAGATCAAGAAGCATCGATGGATTCAGAGGGTAGCACTTGGATCCTAAAAGAATATAGTTATCTAGCTACGGGACAATGTGCACCTTGCCGTTGATAAATGCGACGCTTGCGCATCCACGTTGGACATCTACCATTGCTTTTCACACCCTCGCCAATGAGTAGCATGTTGAGATGTGGCCGGCACTGATACTTTCACTTGGGTATCCCATCCAATGTCTGCATAGAAAGAGGGACTCAACCACGCATGGCTGTTATGACGAATTCGATGGTCACATAGCAGCTTTACCTCGAACACGAATCATGGCAAGTACTTGTCGTGACATTTATCGACAAAGGACATTTAAATAACTAGAAAAACGGTCTGGTCGTCATTGGTCTGGCTGTCGTTAGGATGGTCTAAGCCCAGCGATAGCGCACGTGGATGTTTGGCCGTTGCCACACGACCTTGAATATGACTTGATTTTTATGAGGTCATCGATCGATGCAGTCATGGTCTCGAGGACATCATATCGGCTGAGCATTTGTGTTTGTGGATGCAAGGAGGAGCGATAGTACAATGATGAGGCACTCGAGAGTTTCCAAGTTGCACCACAACGACGCCGACTGACCCTTGCGGGGGCGTCGAAGCGAGTCATCAATGTCACAAGAGGAGCTCGTAATATAAAGAACGGATGATACAAGGGCCAGTTTGTAAACTTTTGCTGGGGGTTAAAAATGCAAGCAGCTACAACAACGATCTCAGCCTCCTCGCAGTGCTGGGCCGTTGTATTGTCTATGGATGGGCGCTCACGCATCAGCTCAAAGGTAAGATGTTTGCCGCCCTTCGTCAGCAATCTGTTGACGTGACAGACGCGCCGAGTTCGGTCAATTCGCGTGACCTCCGTTTTTGTACGCCTCTCGACGTTTCATCTCCTCGAGCTTCTTCTTTTGCTTGAGCCAGTTCTTGTGGTCGAGTTTCTTCTTTTGCTTGAGCCAGTTCTTGTGGTCGAGTTTCTTCTTTTGCTTGAGCCAGTTCTTGTGGTCGAGCTTCTTCTTTTGCTTGAGCCAGTTCTTGTGGTCGAGTTTCTTCTTTTGCTTGAGCCAGTTCTTTTTCTGTTGGTCAGCGTGTTTCTTCTTCTGAGCGTTCCACTTCTTGCGTTGTCGAAGGCGATTTTCCTTTCGCCAATCCTTGACCTCGCCAGACTTGCCCTTCTTCTTGTCCTTCCTGTGGTGACGCTTCTCCCAGTCATCGTCGTCGTCGTCGTTGTCGTAGGCGCGCAATTGACGGGCAGCGTGACGTTCCTGCTGAGCTGACAAAAGCGGTTCGGCCAAAGTCACCATCAGCGGCAGATCCTTGTCGTCGCTTACAAGAAATCGTTCGGTCTTTTCAGCGACATTGGTCTGGTGCTGGGCCTCGGTAGACGTCTGCAGGGGCGAGAGGTTGACCGCATCGGGGACAGCTTGAAGTCCGTAAGCACTTGCAGCTAGAGCTGCAGCGATCACGTGTGCAACGTAGTGGAGACGCATTCTTGGATGAAGAAAAGCGCGAGGTCTTGGTCAAATTGAAGTGCTGTTGTTGTTGGTGGCCGGCAATTGAGTTGTGAGAGAAAGTGGAGACGTCACGAGTGGCAGAAGTTCTTGCAGATACCGTGATGACAGGCACGGATTCCGACCAGGTTGGATATTATGCAATGCTTGACGAGACCCAACGTGTTGAACCGGCTTTAGATACGACACAAGGGCAAACGTTGAGACACTCCTTTATCGCAAAACATACGATATCAAAGCTCTTTGAAGTTGCAAACTACATTCGCGTCAATTGGGTTCAGAAACTTGCACCGAATCTGGGAAATTCTATGCCAGGATAGCACAATGTAAACTCTTAGCCTATCTGGCCAGACGGCACCTCGGAACGGATTGGTGGCTACGCAAATCAGTTGTGCTCTCATCCGGACGAGAGAAGTTGAAGTCTTTCATAAATGCGAAACAGCACACACCGAAAAACGGTGAGGTCCAGCTCGCCAGATATATCCACGTAAGTGTGTGCGGGGAGCATAGTCTAGTATAAAGCCATGTGAACGCATTGTTTTCGTCAGTTCCGATGTCTCGGTAAGAAAAACAAGCGTTGCGGTTTCTAATCGAGAAGAACACCATAGCTAGCAGATGGGGACGCGACAGGAAAATAAGGCAGCTGATGTTAAGTTTGTAGTTGTTGATGAAGGTAAGGTTCCTTGGGATACTTTTGAAGAAAAACATTGTTCAAGATGGGTACGTTACTCTACACTACACGGGAATACAAGTTAGGGGGCAACCAGCTGCTACTGGGAAGAGATGTCGTCGACCAAGGATATCCCATTTAAATGCGGCACTCGCCAAGCACTGGCGTCACTGTGTCAGTCAGAAACGGCGTCGACGTCGGTTCGCACCTGTTGGTAGGTGCGTGGACGTCCATTGCCCGACGTCACTGACCAGAAATCTAGCAAGACCAGCCAAAATGGACCGGTCGTCGTCTGCGGACGTCTGGACCGAACGAGAGGAGTCCATAGCAATGTTGGCGGCTCAATCGGCCATCTTGTTAAAATGCGGTAGTGGTGTGTCCAGCTCAGTACGCCGACGCTGAAAGAACACGGGACCGCGGAGACGCACAACCGTCAAATTGCTGAACCAAAGCCCGAAGCTGCGTGACCCCACTTAGAAATGTTCTGGTAATGATCGCCCGTAAAGTCGCTAAGGATAGGTAGCACCCTCCTCAAGTCGGACCCGGTGGCGAGCGCACCGTATAGCGTGCATCGTAGAAAGAGCCATTAGCCGCCAAAGCGTTTGAGGCAACATTGATGTCCTGTTCGTAGCACGCACACCATCACGCGCTTTACATCTTGTGTGTTGTAGCTGCACTGTAGCCGTAGGGCCGGTTCTGGATGCATGTCCCAGATCGTACGCAGCAAGGATGGTCAACGATTTACGGCAGAGACACTACGATAGCCCGCCGTCGCAAGCATTGGGATCGCCTTCCGGAATGCCTGAAATTGTGACTGTCAGTCATTTCGCCTATCCAGCTTCCGCAGAACAATATGGTACTGAACCCTAAAGCTCACGGCAGGAACCACGTGCGTTGGACAGGTGCTGCGCGCGTCACAGCTTCAGTGAGTCCGCATTGACTTTACTTACCAAAATCAAGAAGCAGGACATGATTGTGCCATGCTCTTGATTCGCGACAACGGCGCGCTCTAGATTCCTTCTTTTCGTTCGTTAGCAGGTCAAGAACGGTCCGATCTCCCCTTCTACTGTTAATACAGTGGCTGATTGTAGACTAGCGGTGAGGACGGCGCTAGGGCGCGACCCACTTATCTTCTGTAGCGAGCCAACGTATAGGAAGCGGTCTACTCTATTTGGTCACACATGACTGTTTAAAGAAAGTGAAGATGCCGTAATTTGGCACTCGAAACATGCTCGTGAGTGTAATTTCGGCCGGCACTGCCCTCACATTCTGCACATTGTTGACGACGGCTGACGCTGCGACAAGCTGCTTCTTCTCCCAACTTTTAAAACATACATGATCGCCTCCACGTCGGTCCAGTGTGACTCGAACGGATTGAATCTGCTCCGGGTACGCGAATTTCGTCAAGCATGGCATGCCATTTGTCATCTTTTTGTAGTACGATTAACGTGTGTTGTTGAGTACCGTGTCGGTACCTTTATAAGAAACTGCCTCATACAAGTTGGTCAGGACGGCGTCCTATCCAACATGGCGCCACATGTCGGGATTGAAATCGAAGTAGCAGCATTTTATTGCCGCTCTTCCTTAAAGACGACTCGGACGAGCTCGATCGTCAAGCGATTGCTCATTTAACTTTTTTAACAAGTGATTCTGTCTCGCAGTTCCTTGATGCCGTTATTGAGTGATTGGTTCTCTATCGATGGTTATGCTAAAATGCACTTCAAGGATACTGTTGCAAGGACAAGTTTTTCTGGCATAGGAGTCATGTCTGCAATAGAATTCACACGTATGCGTCCAGCCCGTAGCTAGTCGTACCTGCCTGTTCTACTGTACTGGTACGAGTGTGACTATGTCCATCGATCAGAATAATGCTGCACACCGTGTTGAGTCACATTCACAACGCATGAACGTCGTGCTTACAAGTGGTAGCTTCTCAACTGTTAATACCTACGATGCACTCAATTCATTCTTATACGTTGCTGGCAACGTAGATGACCTGTGGAACCAGCACCCAATGATGTCTTGGCCTGCAGCATCTCTAACATTGCCGAAAATTGAATCGACTGACTCGGGCAGCATCGATCGACGTAAGCAGCAACATAGTGTGCAATAAAGATAGTCATTCTGGACATTGTACCATGCGCACCTCACCTGTAACGGGGTAGCTCGTTACATGATATTGACACCAAATGGTGTCAATAGGGATAAGACCAGGCGGACAATCTCCTGCCAATAGTACCCGAGATTGGTAATATTGAAGGAATATTATCCCCTAGGATGATATTCACGTGCTGCTCGAAGATTGGCTAAAACTGACGATTAAACCACGATTACAACCAATCGCTACTAGAATAGCGTAATGTGTGGTGAGCAGGTTGTCGTCATACGACAATGTAGATTAATATAGTTGGATAAAGACATAAGTTGCAATAATAGCTAAACTATTTGTTACACAGCTCACTGTTTACCTTTTACTCAAACTCGTAGATAATTTAAAATGCCAGCTTAAGTTATTTGCAAGCATTAAATTTTTTTCGCAATAGATCAAATGATTGCAGATGTCATCACGATTAATTGCACATTAGATATTGTATTTGGTTTAATTGATTGTTAAATTCATTTAGCAATTATAAAAATGTACTCCGAATAGTAAGCTAATATTTATTCATAATTATCACATACTTTTACATTAAACATTATATTTAGCGACGTGATATGTTACAACATATACAAAACATTTTAAACAATGTGAACTAAATCAACAGTAAACGGTCAAACGAACTGACCAAATAAAATTATTCCTTGTGCTAAATTAGTGTAATTGAACTATTTTCCTCAGAAAAATTAAATAAATTAAATTAAAAATACATGAGTAGATTACTCTCCTCTGCACGTACGAGTGTTCGTGAAGTTTCGTGGCACCCGGACAAAGGGTTCCCCGTTACACCTAGCAGCACTTCGTAGTCCGTCCAACATGAGCATTTTGGACGTAAAAGACGACAGCTTTCACGTCACACGTGAAGGCTACTCCCACCTGAGTGACTCCGAACGGTATGTAGTTGGCCGCATGAGTGTGCTCATGGGCGAACCCGCCATCAGTGGTATGTTGGAGTCTCTAAGCAGAGACCAACAACATGCCGCTATCATCAAGTTCCTAAAAGGAGGAATTACTGTCGAAAGACGAAAGATAGTCTTGCTTTACCAACAAGGATCTCATCAGCCGATGGGCGGCCCGACGCACATGCGTCGACCCGAAACCTTGAAGATTGATATCTCAAGGTGCAAGGGAGCCGATGAAGATTCCCTTTTGAGATGGTTCGTCGAGTTAGACGATGCCATCAGGGCCCGTCACATAGAGGGTAACGAGGTGCAAGTCACCTTCCCCTGTCAAATTTGACGGGACGAGCAAAGACTTGGGCCTTGGGGCTCAAGCTTCACGACCCAAACGTGTTTGAGTCGTTGGAGACCTTGAAGTCTCGGCTCAAAGAGACGTTAAAGCCTCCACAAGCCGAGTCCAGAGCATGCTCTGCACTCTTGAGGCTAAAACAAGGTAAGCGTCATGTGCACGCTTACGCACAGCACCTGCGCTACCTTGCGAGTAGCGTTACGAAAAGCCCTGTTAATGCGCGCACGCTCATCAACGTGTTCATCCTCGGCATGGTGGATGGGCCGGTGAAGACCGACATGTTCCGAGAGGACTTCCATACGCTGGAAAATGCGATAGCGTGTGCGGAACAAGAAGACTTCAGCCTGAGACAGTCTCAGGCTAACTCTTCCAACTATCGTCCGACAAGACGACAGGAAAAAGGAGGTCCCGACCCACAGACCTCTGTTACTATGAGAGCAAGAAATCTCGCTCTATAATTCACAAGCAAACGGCAAGATACCGTAGATGTCAGAAGATTGGACACTACGCTCATGAGTGTAGTGTCCCAAGAATCGCAACACGTCAAACGCCAGGACGTAATGACCGCCGTTGGCCAAGGAAGGGTCCGAGGCGCGGGTCCGACCATGTCGATAAGCCGCGACGTACGAGTCGGACCGTCAAAAACGGACAGGGTCAGAATGGGCGGAGCACCCAGCAACGTCAAGAGAAATTTCAGGATTCTTGACGAAGATTGCTCCCAACACACAGTCGCTGTGTGTTACTGCCCCTAGTGATGAGGTGTCCATCATCACTCCGAAGATCGAAGTGACAAGCAGAATGTCACTTCGCGCCCATGTTAACTGTGGTGCGTCGAACAGTTTCACTCGACGCCAGTAGCTAGAGGATATTAGGCTCAACTATGTTGTGCGAGAGTTCCCTCCAACGAGGATGACGGTGTGTCTTGCTACAGGCGCGTCCGTAACAGGGAACAAACGTGTAGTGGGAATCCACTACACGCTAGAAGGAAAGTAGTGCGATGATGACTTCATCGTACTGGATTTGGATGACAGATTTGACGTCATCCTCGGTCTGCCATAGCTTAGAAAACACCAGCCATTAGTAAGCTGGCAGAATCGATCCATGAAGAAGCCTGCCGTTTGGTCACCAGGCGGCCATCTGATGAACGTCTTGGAGCGTCCACAAGTGTGTAAATGTACTACGAGTGATTGCGATGGCCTCACTTGTCATACGGTCGTTAGTACGATTGCAAAAGATCACAGTGTAGAAGACCACTACACTGTGGAACCAGCTTCCGGCACCTGTGTAGAGACACAGGCTTCGCCGAAGGTTCACCACTCGTAGAGATCGAGTGGACTGGAACACGGATGCACCCCAAGAAGAGTGCACCCAAGAAGAGAGATTAGTGTTGTTCAGGATGAACAGCACATTTAAGCAAGATCGACTATCAGAGAGTCGGTCGTAGAGCAAGCCCGATCGACTGAAAGAGAGTCGATCGAAGAGAACGTGACTGTGGTAGTACGCCTGCAGTCAGTACGCGTATTAGAAGAAAGTTCCAGTGTTCTTGAGAGTGATAACTCCCGAGAGAGTTATGTTGAGGGTGTATATCCCCAACCTTTTGCGGATGTATTTTCCCAGGAAATCACTGAGACAGCTAGTGTCTTGGTGAATGAAGGATAAAGTGTAGGCGCTTATACACTTGATCTGGTGACGCCCCCGATGTCATCTTCGGAAGTGGTCAAGTTGCAAACACTAGAATCTAAAAGATTCTTGCGAGATCTGCGTAGCGACAAGATCAAGAAGATCTGCGTACTCGTCACAGAGGACGAGTACGTCGCCGATATTCGGTCGGCACTAGTGTTTGCTGAGAACGAACGGGTTCTCAGTAGTTCATCTATGGACGAGAGTGTCCTCGATGAGAAGACCCGGATTGAGCGATGCACGTCTCAATCTTGGGAGTCTTTAAAGACAATTCTTTGTCTAAGGATTTGGTGAAATTTCGGGGTGTTCTCCCTGAAGACGTGCCATGCGAGCTACCCACAGACAAAGGCACTCGGTATGAGATCGAGCTAAAACCCGGTTCGAAATACTGTGTCATGAAGCAGTGGCCACTGCCTCGTGAACAGGTCACAGCGATCGACAAATTCTTTACCGATCGATTAGCGGCTGGTCATGTGAGGGAGTCAACATCCCCACACAGCTCTCCGACCTTCTGTGTGCGAAAGGCCACAGGAGGGTGGTGGATAGCGCACGCGTGCAACAAACTGAACGCTGCAACGGTACCGGCTCAAACGCCGATCCCAAGGAAGGACGTCATCATAGATGGTATGGCAAAAAGTACCATCTTTTCGTCCATGGATCTGATGGATGGATTCTATCAGATCCTCATGCGTGAACGGGACATCCCTTACACAGCAGTGATCACCCCCAGTGGTATGCTCTGGGAGTGGCTAGTAATGCCACAGGGGCTGAGTAACGCCCCCGCAACGTTTAACAGATGTGTTACGAATCTGTTGCGATCGGTGCAAGATATTGCAATAAATTGCTTCAACGATGTCTTCGTCCATAGCCGGGCTATGGATGGAAAGACGGGCGTGGAGGCTCATAGAATCCACGTCGGAAAGGTTTTTACACTTGTGAGAGAGCATAAGTTGTTCGCAAACTTCGAGAAGTGTATATTCGCAGCGAGCGAAATACCACTTCGTGGTTGCATCGTGGGTAAAAACGGTGTACGCCCTGATCCAGAAAATATCAAGGCGATTAGTGACTAGCCTGTGCCAGTCGAAGTCAAGGGACTTCGAAAATTCCTTGGCTTGGCAGCGTTTTTGCACAAATAATGGCGCAACTACGCCGAGATGACCGTACATCTCTCTCGTATGCTAAAGAAAAGCAAGAGGTGGTCATGGAGTGCTGAGTGTCAGCACTCTTTTGAAGACATCAAGAAAAGCTTGGTGCAATCGCCTGTGTTGGCGCTTGCAGACCAGGACAGACCATTCCATGTGGTTTGTGACGCCAGCGATTTTGCATTCAGCTGCGCGATAATGCAGTGCTACTCATACGGCATCGAGCGTGTCTTCACTTACCAATCGCGTCAGCTGCAAGCAACTGAGCGTAATTACCCGGTTTATTAAAATGAACCCCTTGCCATGAAATATGCACTGGCCGAGTTTCGGGTAAATCTCTTAAAGGATAGGCCCTTCATCGTTTACACCGACCATGCGTCATTACGAACGGCCGTAAACAGTCCACACCACTCGCAACGAACGGCGAGGTGGCTGTCTTTCTTCGCGGAGTACAACTTCTCCGTCGAATACAAACCAGGACGACTTAATGTCGTCGCTGACGCTCTTTCGCGTCGGCCCGATTTCGAGCCGTCGGCTCAACCCAACAGTAGGGGTGATCCCACTATCGCGACACTAACAGTGAGCGTTCCGTCGTCGAAGCTGCTTCACGTTGTGCGAAAAGCGTACGCAGAAGATGAGTCTCTTCTGCGGTTGATGGATTGTGCAGCCAGTCCGTGTAATCAAGCTTTGAAAAGCTTGTCGTCTCAATACTGCTCTTCAACCGAACGGTATTCTGTTCGTGATGAACTGCTGTACTATACAGAAGTCAACGGCGACACACCTCGTGTCGTCGTTCCGGCTCACAATGATTTGCGATGCGCATCATGTATGAGTTTCACGATGCCCGAACAAGTGGACATCGCGGTAGGAATCAGACGTACCTCACAAAAAGACGTGACTTCTACTGGCCCCGCCAGTATGAGTTCGTGCGCAAATACATTCGCGCTTGTGAAGTTTGTCAATGGGTGAAGCCTAGCCATTCATCCCGCGCACCCTTACAGCCTCTACCGATTCCGTCAGAGTGTTGGCAGTCCGTATCAATGAACTTCGTCTTCGGGTTTCCCAAAGACGTTCATAAAATTACGGGTGTCTCGTGTTTGTTGATCGGTTCAACAAGATGGTACATCTTGTTGCTGTACTGGAGTCAATTACAGCCCAGGGCTGTGCTCGTGTCTTCATCGATACTATCTTCCGACTTCACGGGTACCCCGCGAGCTCGTGTCTGATAGGTACCCCCGCTTAGCAGCGGAGTTCCGGTAATCCGTGTTCCGTTCACTTGGAACAAGTTTGACGATGTCAACTTCTGACCATCCCGAAACAGATGGTCGGACGGAACGCGTCAACCGCGTTCTCGAAGAGAAAATTTGAGGGTATGTTTACTCGTTTACGAGCTGGAGTGAGTTCTTGCCGATGGCAGAATTCGCCATCAAGAACTCGGTGCACGCGTCGACAACGCATGCACCGTTCTTCGTGTATGGCCAACACCATCCACGTTTACCCGCCTTCTTAGAGTGTGACCCTAGCTTAAAGGGGGGGGACTCGCGTGAACAAGAACCGATTTGATTCTTGCTCATCACCCGTCGACACTGGATTCGACGTGATGGATGCCGTTGTCAATTACATCGACATCGAAGATGACGATGACGACGATGCTGGTATATACAGTATCGCCAATGACCGCCAAAGTGAGGATGATGACGCCCTCACTGGTGAAGACAACGTTCTTTTAGCAGTGCACACGAAGCGAACTGCTGTTAACAGAGATGGAACAGCAGAGAAATTTTTGCTGACTCGCGAAGCGGTTGTCCGCTTCGATCAAGACTCTATTGCAGATGCACTGGACAGAAAGAAGAGAAACGCAGACAGATATGGAAGAACAAATGCTCTTTCATTTAATTGAGGGGATTTAGTTTTACTGTCTACAGTAAACCTACCGAATCATGCAGTGACAAACGTGGGCAGCAGTAAATTACTGCCCACGTACATCGGTACAGTTCGTGTGTTACGCCGAGTGGGTAACGCATACACGATTGAACTGCCCCGTAAGATGCGTACGCATACTAGTGTTACGTTGATCCGCCCGTACTATCAGTACAAGTTTCGATATGCGAAGAACACCTCCACGGTCGAGAGCCGAGACCACCTTCGAGTGGTCTCGTTTCAACGAGCCATTCTGGTCGACTAGCAAAGCGACCTACTCACGCAGCTCAGCGATGTATCGACGAGCAGCAGCCAGCTCATCACGAAGAGAACGATTCGAACGTTTTTTCTCAAGCTGCGCGAACGCAAAAGCGGCACGATCGTCCGAACGATCGTGCGTTAGGGAATTGCAATCATCCCTCACAAGATCCTCAAGCCCATAACGCCGAGAGCGTTCATGAGACAGGTCATCTTGCAACTGTATCGTTAGACGGTTCAGCTCCTGAACATCAAGCTAACCGGACCCTGGAGCCGGATCAGGTGTTCCCACCACCACCACATCCTTTGGTGGACTCAAGAGGTGGTCAACGCTTCCTAGTGAAGCGTATTTTGAACCACCGCGATGTTAATGGCGTCCGGACGAGTTACCTCGTCGGCTATCCACCGGCGTGAGACAGCTGGGAGCATCGTGCCCAGCTGATTGTTGATGTCCTCGGTCTCGTCGAGCAGCACGACGAGACCCACCCTTTGCGTTCTAAGAAGCGCCATCGGAAAACGACCTCCCCGAACGCGAGTACAGGGATTGCAAAGTGTCGATCCCTTCGGCCATGTCGGAAGAGATGCGCGCCCTCCTGTAGGGATCAATAGTGAGGTAGGCCTCCCTAGGGGCACGGTTCGAATTGTCCAGGCAGCCTGGACACGAATTATCCCACAAGAGACAGATAAATTTTGGCTCTTTTGACAGCCGGTGCAACTTGTATCGCGCCCCGACGGGATTTCGTTTCTCAAACCGGATGCGAGCCGTATCAAGTTTGGCGAGCCAAGCCTCACGGCAAATATACTCAATGTTGTGGATTAGGTTATTCCAGCCCTGCACCAAGGCTTTGCCGTCTCGTACACGGCTACCATTGTACCACAGATGTTTAAAGAACACATCGGTGAAGAACTCTTCCTCAGCACGGATAGTTTCCGTGCTGGAATCAGAAGTGCAAATCTTCCTGCAATCGAACAACGGCATTCGGTCCCGATCGGAAGTCATGCCGGCCAACCGGTCAGACTCCTTGGATGATGGAATGTAAGGAGACTTCACTTGAGGAGCGTAGAGCAGGACGTTTCGGTCCCTGGCCTCTTGATTGGTACCAGCATGAGCACTGACACCAGTGACACCTCGATCCCTCGAGTTGCTTCGCTCGTGGTGATGCATAGGTGCATCGCCACCATCTTCACGCGTACTATCGTTGTATGGACTTGCGTGAGGCGGAGACTCATCGGAGTAATCACTCGATCCAAAGATCTCGGTAGTGATGCTGCCGCGCTGACCAGAGCCAGTCAGCCTGGCTTTTGCAGCGTCATCCCCGGGTGATCCCGAGGCGTAAGGAGTCGCCTTCGAGTCGGATACATCAGCCAACTCGCCAAAATAGATGAGATCTATCTCAGACTCGTCTGGATTACGATTTGAGGTACCCGCTGCAGGCGCAACGGATGTACCTGTCGCACGTGGTGACTCACCACGTGGACGATTCACAACAACAGGCGACAGATCGCCTGCTGCTGAGGTGTGAGAGGCACTTTCCGCGGCCGCACGCATGCGTGCAGCCGATCTTCTTGCTTCTGCAGTAGCAGCTCGCGAGGTTTTGGAAACCATTCGTTAGACTGGCAAATGAATAAAATTTGACCAACAAGTGCTACCTTTCCCAGGGTGATCCAACGGTGGCCACTCTGTCCCAATCAATTCTAATTCAATCAACGGGTGATTGATGATTGGGGGGGGTGATGTGTCGGGGTAGCCCGTTACATGCTATTGACACCAAACGGTGTCAATTGGAATATTGTCTAGCATGACAATGTTCTACCAATGTTATCCGAGATGGGTAATATTGAAGGAATATTATCCTCCTTTGATAATGTTCATGCGCTGCTCCAAGATTGGTTGATTTAAGACATATCAACCATGTATCACCACCAATCCCTGCTAGACGCGCGCAACGAGTGGTGAGCAGGTTGCCGTCATTCTACGACGTAGTTTAATATAGTTAGATAAAGACTGAAGTTATATTGATAGCTTTATTAAATGCGGTTCTCTTTTTACCTTACTTGATCGAGTCGTTCAAGTAGATAGCTTCCTCTGCACGTACTAGTGTACGTAAAGTTCCGCGGCACCCCAAACAAAGGGTGCCGCGTTACAAAGCTGCAATAAGGTTGACAAGATTTGTCTTTAAGCAACAAACAAGGATTAATTAAGGTGTTCACGCTTAAAAGAAAATAAAATGGAATGTATAATCATTTAGCGAGGTACTATGTTCGTCTTTTTGTACTACCCTAAGTCCAGCGATGACGACTCTACAATAGTCGAACCCATTGCTACACATGTACTCGTGCAGTGTCGTCCGTGCCATGTACTCATTAGTATTACCGATAAACCTGGCCAATCTGGTTTCTAATGAACATAATATATAGCTATGTATGATAAGGATAAGATCCACCGATTCCGTTTCTACATAAATTTATAGGGTAAACTTGTCAAGTGGATAATTCGATGGTTGATGAACAATTTCGTCCAAATTTGATAATAGTGGTCCAGAATTTGGTTCACTGGCGTGGGCACAACCGCTACACGGAAGTTGTAACGGGGTGAATCGTTACATAACAATTTATAAGAAATTGTTAATAGAATATAACTATAAGAGTTATATTCTCAGAATATTGTCATAAGGACAATATTCTGTAGCACTTCCAAGTAGTTCCTAATTGGTTGATATAGGCCATTATATCAACCAACGAAGACGCGCCACGACAGACGCACGCAATGAGTGGTGAGCAGATAACTGATTTACACATTTGTATTTAGACATAGTTAGATGAAGATAAATAGTGATTTATTGCAGACATTAACTATTATTAATACAGTTCTACTTTTTACTCTAACCAAGTACTCGCTTCTTCTTACCGTCTTCCTCTGCACGTACGAGTGTACGTGAAGTTACGAGGCACCGCCTTATTCTGTTATCAGAATAAGTAGCTTGTACTGTCACCAGTACAAGCTTCAGGGTGCCCCGCTACACCTGGTAGCACTTCGTAGTCCGTCCAAGGACCACGTTCACATTCAACATGAATATGTTGGATGATGAAGATGACCAAAGCTTTCACGCTACGCGTGACGGCTACTCCCATTTGAGCGATGTCGAATGGGATGCGGTTGAACGAATGGGTTCGACCATGGGCATATATGCTATTAGCGTCATGCTAGAGGCTCTCAATAGAGATGCCCATCATGCCACTATCGCCAAGTTCATTCAAAATGAACTTGACGCTGAACGCGAGAAAGTAGCCTTGCTTCACCAACAAGGTTCTCAACAAGCAGAGTTGTTGAGAGAACAAGGTGCTCAACAGTTTGAACTGTTGAGACAGCAGCAGGCTGCTGCTGGCGGGTCGATGCACTCGCGTCGGCCCGAGACTTTGAAGATTGACATCTCAAAGTATAGGGGGGTCGAAGAAGACTCCCTCTTGAGATGGTTCGTCGAATTGGATGACGCCATAAGGGCGCGTCGCATCGACGACGGGGATATGCAAGTTGCATTTGCCCAGTCAAATCTGGCAGGACGTGCCAAGACTTGGGCACTGGGGCTCAAGCTGCACGACCCATACGCGTTTGGGTCGTTGGAAGTCTTCAAGTCGCGGCTCAGACAAACGTTTGAACCGCCTAGAGCTGAGTTCAGAGCTCGAACCGAACTATTGAAGCTCAAGCAGGGTAAGCGTGATGTGCACGCTTACGCTCAACATATACGACATCTCACGAGTTGTATAAGTTCCAATCCGGTGGATGAACACACGTTGGTTTCGGTGTTCATGCAGGGTCTTGCGGATGGTCCCGTCAAGACTCACCTGTTCCGGCTTGAACTAGATTCACTAGAACAAGCCATTTCCATTGCGGAGCAGGAAGACTTCAGTCTGAGACAGGCTCGCGCCAGCTCGACATCATATCGTCAACCGAGACGATATGACAACGGACGTCCAGAGCCGATGGAACTCTGTTATGTAGAGAGCGAGAAGGCTCGCTCTACAGGCTACAAGAAGTTGCAGAGATGCAACAGATGTCAAAAGACAGGACACTACGCTTACGAGTGTAGTGCCCCTCGTCCAGTGTCTCGCGACACTGGGCGTAGTGACCGTCCACCCATGAGAAAGGGGCAGGGACGAGGGTCCGCAGTTGGTGCAAAGACGCAACAACGGGATGGACCGTCAAAAAACGGACAGGATCAGTAGGTGCGGAGCACCCTACTGATCCAGCAACGTCAAGAGAATTTGTAGGCCTCTTGATGAAGGTTGCTCCCAACACACAGACATTGTGCGTTGCTGCTCTAGGTAATGAGATCTCACTCATTACCTTGAAACTCGAAGTGACGAATAAGTTGTCCCTTCGAGCTCTAGTCGATTGTGGGGCGTCCAACAATTTTGTGCGACGCCAATCGCTAGAAGATGGTCACTTTAAATTCAGTGAATGTGACACACCTCCTACGAGGATGACGGTACGTCTTGCGACAGGCGCATCCGTAACCGTCATGAAGCGTATAGTGAAGATTCACTATGCGCTAGAAGATACCCAATACGACGATGACTTTATCGTATTGGATTTGGATGACAAATTTGATGTCATCCTTGGAATACCGTGGCTCAGAAGGTACGAACCACGGGTAAACTGGCAACATCGGACAGTAACGATGCCTGCCGCTTGTTCATCAGATGGCCATCTGATGAACGTTTTGGAGCGTCCACAAGCGTGTGGATGTACTACGAGTGAGTGCGATGGCCTCACTTGTGGTACGGTCGTTAGTACGACTGCACAAAACCTTAGTGTACCAAACGGTTACACTTCGGAGCCAAGTTCCGGCGGCTGTGAGGGAAACACAGGCTGCGCCGAAGGTCCACCACTCGAATAAGTCGGGTGGACTGGGACAAAGATGTATCCCTAGAGGGGAACATCTAGAAGAGAAACAATCGATCGCTCAGGTTAAGCGAAACGATAATCCTAGATCGACTGGAGAGTCTTTCGTAGAGGATCTCGCTGTGGTTGCGCAACCCCAGCTAGAGGAAGTAAAGGGAATAAGTCCCAAGATTACAAATACGGCGGAAATAAGTTCCCCGAAACCCGCGGGAATAAGTCCCCGGGAAGACGAAGGAATAAGTCCTTCGAAGCCTGAGGGAATAAGTCCCCAGGAAATGACAGAGACATTGAATGTCATAGTCAATAACGGATCATGTGTAGGCGCTTATACACTTGATCTGATTGCGCCTCCGAAGTTAACTTCGGAGATCACTCAGTTGCCAACGCTCGAACATAAAAGGTTCTTGCGTGATCTGCGTAGTGGCAAAGTCAAGCAGATCTGCATACTCGTCGCTGACGACGAGTATGTAACCGACATAAGGTCAGCAACAGTGTTTACTGAGAACGAGAGAGTTCTCAGTAGTTCATCTATGGACGAGAGTGTCCTAGATGAAAAGACACGAATTGAGCGATATGAGTCCCAATCATGGGAATCGCTCAAGGAAAATCCTCTCTATGAAGATTTGGTTGAATTCAAGGATGTATTCCCTGAAACTGTTCCGTGCGAATTACCGAAGGATAAAGGTATTCGACACGAAGTCGAGCTTAAACCAGGCTCGAAGTACTGTGTCATGAAGCAGTGGCCACTGCCTCGTGAACAAGTACTTGCGATCGACAAGTTCTTTGCCGATCGTTTAGCAGCGGGCCATGTGAGGGAATCAACTTCCCCACATAGCTCTCCGACCTTCTGTGTGCGAAAAGCAACAGGAGGGTGGCGGATAGTGCACGCGTTTAACAAATTGAACGCTGCAACGGTACCGGCTCAGACGCCGATACCGAGGAAGGACGTAATCATTGATGGTATGTCAAAGAGTACCATCTTTTCGTCCATGGATTTGATGGATGGCTTCTATCAAATCCTAATGCGGGAACGGGATATACCCTATACCGCAGTTAGCACGCCTAGCGGCATGCTCTGGGAATGGCTAGTAATGCCACAAGGGCTCAGTAATGCCCCTGCCACGTTCAACAGATGTGTATCACATCTGTTGAGACCAGTACGAGAATTCGCGCCGAGTTATTTCGATGACGTATTCATCCATAGTCGAGCTATGGATGGAAAGTCGGACGTTGAGGTTCACAAGTACCACGTCCGACAAGTTCTTACAATCATGCGAAAGCATCAATTGTATGCAAACCTCAAGAAGTGTATATTTGCAGCAAGCGAAATACCACTTCTTGGGTGCATCGTTGGTAAGAACGGTGTACGTCCTGATCCCGAAAAGATCAAGGCGATCACCGACTGGCCCGTGCCGGTCGATGTCAAAGGTCTTCGAAAATTCCTTGGGCTAGCGGCGTATTTGCATAAGTATTCACGCAATTACGCCGAGATGACTGTACACCTCTCTCGTTTGTTGAAAAAGAACGAGAGGTGGTTATGGAACGCTGAATGTCAACGCTCCTTTGAGGGTATCAAGCAGAGCTTGATACAATTCCCAGTCCTAGCAATAGCCGATCAGGACAGGCAATTTCATGTGGTCTGTGATGCCAGCGATTTCGCAATCGGCTGTGCATTAATGCAATACGACCTAGAAGGCGTTGAACGTGTCGTCTGATATCAGTCGCGTCAGCTGCAACCAGCTGAGCGGAACTATCCAGTGCATGACAAGGAACTCCTTGCCATGAAGTATGCACTCGCGAAGTTCAGAGTCTATCTATTAGGAGATAGACCCTTCGTTGTTTACACTGACCATGCGTCCTTACGCACGGCAGTGAACAGCCCGCACCTTTCACAACGAATGGCGCGGTGGTTGTCATTCTTTGCAGAATACAACTTTACGGTCGAGTACAAACCAGGACGAATTAATTTCGTCGCTGATGCACTCTCACGTCGTCCCGACTTTAAACCAGTCGTGAAACCCAACAGTTGGACAGCCACTGTTGCGGTTATGACGTCCTCAGTACCATCTTAAACGTTGCATGATGATGTGAGGCGGGCATACGCCCAAGATGGTGAGATGTGAAGTTGTTGACACATCTCTCACAACCATCTCGAGAATCGTTGAAACGATTGTCGCCTGCGTATCGATCTGCATCAGATCGCTACTCGCAACGGTTTACTGTATTATACAGCCGTTTCTGGTGACACACCACGTGTTGTCATTCCAGATGATACTGATCTGCGTTTGCGGATCATGTTCGAGTATCACGATGCTCCTATAGGAGGACATCGTGGCCGGGAGAAAACACATCTCACGGTGAGTCGAGACTTTTACTGGCCCCGCCAGTATCAGTTTGTGCGAAAGTATGTTCGCGCCTGTGAAGTCTGCCAACGAGTGAAGTCAAGTCCTTCACTGCGTGCACCATTACAGCCTCTACCGGTTCCGGCTGAGTGCTGGGAATCCATCTCAATGGATTTCGTCTTCGGGTTACCCAAAGACGCACGCGGGAATACGGGTATTCTCGTATTTGTTGACAGATTTAGCAAAATGGTACACCTTGTGGCTGTACCAGAGTCAATCACGGCAAGTGGCTGTGCTTGTGTCTTTATTGACACCATCTTCCGACTTCATGGGTTGCCCCGTGAACTCGTATCAGACAGAGATCCACGATTCACTGCTGATTTCTGGCGTTCCGTGTTCAAATAGCTCGGAACGCGCTTGAAGATGTCAACATCTGATCATCCAGAGTCAGATGGTCAGACGGAACGTGCCAATCGTGTCCTTGAAGATATACTTCGAGGATACGTACACTCCTTTAAGAGTTGGAGTGAGTTTTTGCCGATGGTAGAGTTTGCCATCAACAACTCGGTGCATGCGTCCACGACACATACACCGTTTTACGTGAATGGCTTGCGCCATCCGCGTGTACCCACCTTACTAGAGTGTAACTCTGGTTTAAGGGGGGGAGGGAATCGCGCGAGCAAAAACCGATTTGGCTCACGCTCATCACGCTCTGACGAAGAGGTCATTGCGTTTGATGACGATATTGATAACATCGATATCGAAGAAGATGATGCCAGTGAGAGTGCGGAAGCCCTCACTGAAGAAGATGATGCCAGTGAGAGTGCGGAAGCCCTCACTGAAGAAAAGGTTGATGTTGCTGCAGTGCGCTCACAGCGCACTGAAGCTAACGAGTCATCAGATGAGTTCATACTGGCTCGTGAAAGGTAGTCCGTTTTGTGCAAGACTCCATCGCCGAAGCGGTGGATAAGCAAAAGCAAAACGCTGACAAGAATGGAAGGGCAAACACTCTTTTATTTAATAAAGGTGACTTAGTCCTACTGTCTACGGTTAATCTACCAAAGCATGTAGTGACTAACTTGGGTAGCAGTAAACTACTACCCAAGTACATCGGCCCATTTCGTGTATTGTACCGCCTAGGCGATGCATACACGATCGAGTTACCACGTAAGATGCGAACGCATCCCACGTTTTACGTTGGTCGGCTTAAGCCGTACCATCAGTACGCTGCTTCTTCCGATGAAGAACGCCCTTGCGCTCAAGCATCTTGCAGAGAGCCTTGTGCTCCCGATGGCGGGCATCAAAAAGGGTCTGAATAGCAGCTATCTCATCCCGAGACCGATCAACAATCCCACGAGCTACCCTTAGCTCGTCACGAAGAGATGTCAGAGATCTCTCGTTCTCAAGCTGAGCAAAGGCAAACTCAGCTCGATGCTTCGAGACAGTGTCCGCCATTTGGAGACGCCTGTCCCGCTCATGTTCGAGATCGTTGCGTAACCCTTGCGTTACGCGATCAAAGAAGCTCTCGGGAACACACGGATCCCCATGATCGTGTGGAGAGCGTCTTTCCTCCTCCTCCACCTCCATTAGAGGACTCTCGCGGTGGCCAGCGCTATCTAGTTGAGCAGCTGTTGAACCACCGCGACGTGAACGGACGTCGGACGAGTTATCTCGTCCGGTGGCGCGGCTATCCCCCGTCCTGGGATTCTTGGGAGCCCCGCTCCCAACTAATGATTGACGTATTGGGTCTGGTTGAGCAGTACGACGCGGCACATCCTGTGCCGCAGAAGGACCGCCGGAGAAAGTCTTCCCGGCACGGTCGTAAAGGGATTTCAGGTTGTCAATCCCTTCGTACATCTCAATAGAGATACGTACGCGCCACCACGGGCTATTAGGGAGGTAAGCCTCCTTAGGTGCTCGTGCAGAGTTGTTCACACAACATGTGCACGAGTCTCCCCAAGAGAGGCAGGGTAATACTTTCTCCCTTGACAGACGATGCAGCTTGTAGCGTGCACCTGTCGGGGTTCGCTTTTCAAACTTATCACGAGCTTTGATAAGTTTGTCGTTCCAAGCGTCACGACCTACATCCTCGAGGTTATGGATGTAGGCGTTCCACGCCTGAAGTAGTGAGAGACCATCACTTTTGTGATTCCCACTGTACCATCGATGTCTAAAGAAAGCATCGATGAAGAATTCATGTTCAGCGCGATAGTTTTTCGCGATGGTGTCAAAGTGATGGATCCTTGACGAATCGAACAACCGTGTTCGATAACGATCACTCGTCGTCGCCGACAAGTGATCCATGACGGATTTAGGAGGCATCCATGCCTTCTTCTCAGGAGCGAGACGCAACACACTGCGATCCCGCTCTTCCTGCGATGTGCCGACAGAAGTACTGGCACCTCGTTGCGAAGTGGTGTCCATAGGAGAACCGACACCACTGTTAGCGCCCGAGTCTCGCGACCTCGAGCGCCTACGCTTCGGCGATGGTTCATCTGATTCATCAGATGAACCAAAGATGCTGCGACGCAAAGCATCGTCCATGCCACGCTTGGCAGGCGGCTTGGATTCAACCGCCGTCGATACGGATCCGTCTTCCGTATCAGGAGAGTATGAGACACCGAGCTCGTACTCTGTGAAGACACGAGTGTCTTCATGACCAGCGCCTGCATCACCAAGTGACACAGGCTGGGTCGCTTCAGCAACCGATGAGACATCAGTCGCTGTGTTTCTCCTTCGGCGTCTGCACAGAGACGTGCGGACGCGCTCTCGGCGGCCTTGCTCGCGCATCGCATGGACTTGTTAACCATGCGATGAGATGTTGGAAAGTGGACTCGGACCAACAAGTGCAAACCCTGTCCCAAATGATTTGGGACGAGTATCCATTTAGTCAATCAGTCACTAAAGAGACTGATGGTTAAGGGGGGTGATGTAACGGGGTAAATCGTTACATAACAATTTATTAGAAATTGTTAATAGAATATAACTATAAGAGTTATATTCTCAGAATATTGTCATAAGGACAAGTATTCTGTAGCACTTACGAGTAGTTCCTAATTGGTTGATATAGGCCATTATATCAACCAACGAAGACGCGCCACGACAGACGCACGCAATGAGTGGTGAGCAGATAGTTGATTTACACATTTGTATTTAGACATAGTTAGATGAGGATAAATAGTGATTTATTGCAGACATTAACTGTTATAAATACAGTTCTACTTTTTACTCTAACCAAGTACTCGCTTCTTCTTACCGTCTTCCTCTACACGTACAAGTGGACGTGAAGTTACGAGGCACCGCCTTATTCTGTCATCAGAATAAGTAGCTTGTGCTGTCACCAGTACAAGCTTCAGGGTGCCCCGTTACAGAAGTGATCTAGGATCTAAATTACGTCTTCGTGTAGTTCAATATGCATGATATTGTAAACGAGTTAAAATGTCAAACAGGAAGGTGGATGCGTTTAACAACATGGAACCTTGCGCGTACTATCAAGATCGATCAATAACCGTCTTGGCATTCTACAGTTAAATGGTTGGTGCCGCAGAAAAGTAATCACGTATTAGCGTCTGTGTAAGTAAGTTCTACTTTTCTACCCTCAGCTCCTCGAGCAATCGCTGCTGTAATGTACGCATCCCTCCCATGACAATTCTTTCTAGATCAAGATGGTCACCGAGCACCGAAATGATGGCTCGCACTGCGTCAACCTTGTCCTCGGCAGGATATCTGTCGGCATGTTTTTTACACCTTCTCTAATCTACTCCAATTCTCTTAAAGTCTCTGCTCTCTTGGGCCGTGAACAAAAACCCCGCGTCCGCTTCTTCGCTGAGAAGGTCTATGGCAGATAGCGCTTCCATCTTCGCGGCGGCGGTTGCAGAGCAGCATGTGATATCGTTTCGGTCCATTGGGTCGAGGATGCGTTGATGACGCATTTGTTCTAGCAGGCTGGTGTTCAATTGGTCATCAGCGTCATTGCGCGATCGGCGAGTGGTCATACGGCCGAGCACGAGATCTGTGCACCGAAAGCTGTTTAAAATAGAATCGATCGGGACATCAGTCCAGCAAGATTTTATTTACTTCATCGCTGTGAGCTGGTCGAAGGTGTAGATGCTGGTCTGCAATCCTAGTTTCCATGTACAAAGCGTGCTCGAGCTGGCGATGCCTGTACAGACGCTTGAATAAGGCGATGATACCGGCATTTATGGACTGCAGCTTCGCAGGCGTTTCTGGAAGAAGAAACACGACTTTCACGCTCTTAAACTCCATAACATGGGCATTATGTTCCGACGCATTGTTGTGAACGAGAACGATGTTTCGTTTTTGAGCGTGCATGTCGTTGTCAAGATCATGCAGCCACTCTCGAAATAGGACACCGTCATCCACGCATTGATGTTGTTGTGATAGCTGAGTCCAAGTTGATCCTCTGTCTTCTTCTGGGTACAGCGCCGCTTTTTCGCGTGACCAATGATGAGGAGCTCGCGCTTGTCGAAGCCGTCAGCGTTTCACATCAGAGCGACTGTCGCACACTTCTTGCTTTACTTCGATCCTTTCACTTGTCGTTAAGCGATAGTCTTATTGAACGCATGGCAGTAGAACAGTCGTGTTTCGTCCATGTTGTAAGAATGTCAGCAAGCGGGGCTCCTTTCAGACGTTCCCTGATGGCATCGCGCTGCGCGATTATCTTCTCCGAATTTACGGAGCCGCTCTCACCGTGAGCGCTAAGCTGTTTAAAGCCGTGACGTGCCTGGAAAGATTAAAGTCACCCATTCGAAAAAAAAGTAGGTGGTCTTCATGAATACCGCTCAATGTGGCAAATTACTTTGCTCTCGCCTTTAGAAGATCCCCAGACAGCACCACGCGCTTGGCTTGACACTGCAGCACTCGATTCGCAAGGGCTTCATCAGATGCAAGAAATGCTAGTACTTGAGCCCTCTTACTCTTGAGGTCGTGGTCCATCACGTGCAGATACACATGACGATCACGCAGAATAGCGGAGATCGTCCCCTGGACTGGCATCCTGTAACGGGGTGAACCGTTACATAACAATTTATAAGAAATTGTTAATAGAATATAACTATAAGAGTTATATTCTCAGAATATTGTCATAAGGACAAGTATTCTGTAGCACTTACGAGTAGTTCCTAATTGGTTGATATAGGCCATTATATCAACCAACGAAGACGCGCCACGACAGACGCACGAAATGAGTGGTGAGCAGATAATTGATTTACACATTTGTATTTAGACATAGTTAGATGAAGAAAAATAGTGATTTATTGCAGACATTAACTATGATAAATACAGTTCTACTTTTTACTTTAACCAAGTACTCGCTTCTTCTTACCGTCTTCCTCTGCACGTACGAGTGTACGTGAAGTTACGAGGCACCGCCTTATTCTGTCATCAGAATAAGTAGCTTGTACTGTCACCAGCACAAGCTTCAGGGTGCCCCGTTACACCTGGTAGCACTTTGTAGTCCTTCCAAGGACCACGTTCACATCTAACATGAATATGTTGGATGATGAAGATGACCAAAGCTTTCACGCTACGCGTGACGGCTACTCCCATTTGAGCGATGTCGAATGGGATGCGGTTGAACGAATGGGTTCGACCATGGGCATATATGCTGTTAGCGTCATGCTAGAGGCTCTCAATAGAGATGCCCATCATGCCACTATCGCCAAGTTCATTCAAAATGAACTTGACGCTGAACGCGAGAAAGTAGCCTTGCTTCACCAACAAGGCTCTCAACAAGCAGAGTTGTTGAGAGAACAGGGTGTTCAACAGTTTGAACTGTTGAGACAGCAGCAGGCTGCTGCTGGTGGGTCGATGCACTCGCGTCGACCCGAAACCTTGAAGATTGACATCTCCAAGTATAGGGGGGTCGAAGAAGACTCCCTCTTGAGATGGCTCGTCGAATTGGATGACGCCATAAGGGCGCGTCGCATCGACGACGGGGATATGCAAGATGCATTTGCCCAGTCAAATCTGGCAGGACGTGCCAAGACTTGGGCACTGGGGCTCAAGTTGCACGACCCATATGCGTTTGGGTCGTTGGAAGTCTTCAAGTCGCGGCTCAGACAAACGTTTGAACCGCCTAGAGCTGAGTTCAGAGCTCGAACCGAACTCTTGAAGCTCAAGCAGGGTAAGCGTGATGTGCACGCTTACGCTCAACATATACGACATCTTACGAGTTGTATAAGTTCCAATCCGGTGGATGAACACACGTTGGTTTCGGTGTTCATGCAGGATCTTGCGGATGGTCCCGTCAAGACTCACCTGTTCCGGCTTGAACTAGATTCACTAGAACAAGCCATTTCCATTGCGGAGCAGGAGACTTCAGTCTGAGACAGGCTCGCGCCAGCTCGACATCATATCGTCAACCGAGACGATATGACAACGGACGTCCAGAGCCGATGGAACTCTGTTATGTAGAGAGCGAGAAGGCTCGCTCTACAGACTACAAGAAGTTGCAGAGATGCAACAGATGTCAAAAGACAGGACACTACGCTTACGAGTGTGGTGCCCCTCGTCCAGTGTCTCGCGACACTGAGCATAGTGACCGTCCACCCATGAGAAAGAGGCAGGGACGAGGGTCCGCTGCTGGTGCAAAGACGCAACAACGGGATGGACCGTCAAAAAACGGACAGGATCAGTAGGTGCGGAGCACCCTACTGGTCCAGCAACGTCAAGAGAATTTGTAGGCCTCTTGATGAAGGTTGCTCCCAACACACAAACGTTGTGCGTTGCTGCTCTAGGTAATGAGATCTCACTCATTACCTTGAAACTCGAAGTGACGAATAAGTTGTCCCTTCGAGCCCTAGTCGATTGTGGGGCGTCCAACAATTTTGTGCGACGCCAATCGCTAGAAGATGGTCACTTTAAATTCAGTGAATGTGACACACCTCCTACGAGGATGACGGTACGTCTTGCGACAGGCGCATCCGTAACCGTCATGAAGCGTATAGTGAAGATCCACTATACGCTAGAAGATACCCAATATGACGATGACTTTATCGTATTGGATTTGGATGACAAATTTGATGTCATCCTTGGAATACCGTGGCTCAGAAGGTACGAACCACGGGTAAACTGGCAACATCGAACAGTAACGATGCCTGCCGCTTGTTCATCAGATGGCCATCTGATGAACGTTTGGAGCGTCCACAAGCGTATGGATGTACTACGAGTGAGTGCGATGGCCTCACTTGTGGTACGGTCGTTAGTACGACTGCACAAAACCTTAGTGTACCAAACGGTTACACTTCGGAATAAAGTTCCGGCGGCTGTGAGGAACCACAGGCTGCGCCGAAGGTCCACCACTCGAATAAGTCGAGTGGACTGGGACAAAGATGTATCCCTAGCGGGGAACATCTAGAAGAGAAACAATCGATCGCTCAGGTTAAGCGAAACGATAATCCTAGATCGACTGGAGAGTCTTTCGTAGAAGATCTCGCTGTGGTTGCGCAACCCCAGCTAGAGGAAGTAAAGGGAATAAGCCCCAAGATTACAAATACGGCGGAAATAAGTTCCCCGAAACCCGCGGGAATAAGTCCCCGGGAAGCCGAAGGAATAAGTCCTTCGAAGCCTGAAGGAATAAGTCCTTCGAAGCCTGAGGGAATAAGTCCACAAGAAATGACAGAGACATTGAATGTCATAGTCAATAACGGATCAAGTGTAGGCGCTTATACACTTGATCTGATTGCGCCTCCGAAGTTAACTTCGGAGATCACTCAGTTGCCAACGCTCGACCACAAAAGGTTCTTGCGTGATCTGCGTAGTGGCAAAGTCAAGCAGATCTGCATACTCGTCGCTGACGACGAGTGTATAACCGACATAAGGTCAGCAACAGTGTTTACTGAGAACGAGAGAGCTCTCAGTAGTTCATCTATGGACAAGAGTGTCTTAGATGAAAAGACACGAATTGAGCGATATGACTCCCAATCGTAGGAATCGCTCAAGACAAATCCTCTCTATGAAGATTTGGTTGAATTCAAGGATGTATTCCCTGAAACTGTTCCGTGCGAATTACCGAAGGATAAAGGTATTCGACACGAGGTCGAGCTTAAACCAGGCTCGAAGTACTGTGTCATGAAGCAGTGGCCACTGCCTCGTGAACAAGTACTTGCGATCGACAAGTTCTTTGCCGATTGTTTAGCTGCGGGCCATGTGAGGGAATCAACTTCCCCACATAGCTCTCCGACCTTCTGTGTGCGAAAAGCAACAGGAGGGTGGTGGATAGTGCGCGCGTTCAACAAATTGAACGCTGCAACGGTACCGGCTCAGACGCCGATACCGAGGAAGGACGTAATCATTGATGGTATGTCAAAGAGTACCATCTTTTCGTCCATGGATTTGATGGATGGCTTCTATCAAATCCTTATGCGGGAACGGGATATACCCTATACCGCAGTTAGCACGCCTAGCGGCATGCTCTGGGAATGGCTAGTTATGCCACAAGGGCTTAGTAATGCCCCTGCCACGTTCAACAGATGTGTATCACATCTGTTGAGACCAGTACGAGAATTCGCGCCGAGTTATTTCGATGACGGATTCATCCATAGTCGAGCTATGGATGGAAAGTCGGACGTTGAGGTTCACAGGTACCACGTCCGACAGGTTCTTACAATCATGCGAAAGCATCAATTGTATGCAAACCTCAAGAAGTGTATATTTGCAGCAAGCTAGGTACCACTTATTGGGTGCATCGTCGGTAAGAACGGTGTACGTCCTGATCCAGAAAAGATCAAGGCGATCACCGACTGGCCTGTGCCGGTTGATGTCAAAGGTCTTCGAAAATTCCTTGGGCTAGCGGTGTATTTGCATAAGTATTCACGCAATTACGCCGAGATGACTGTACACCTCTCTCGTTTGTTGAAAAAGAACGAGAGGTGGTTATGGAACGCTGAATGTCAACGTTTCTTTGAGGGTATCAAGCAGAGCTTGATACAATTCCCAGTCCTAGCAATAGCCGATCAGGACAGGCCATTTCATGTGGTCTGTGATGCCAGCGATTTCGCAATCGGCTGTGCATTAATGCAGTACGACCTAGAAGGCGTTGAACGTGTCGTCTGATATCAGTCGCGTCAGCTGCAACCAGCTGAGCGGAACTATCCAGTGCATGACAAGGAACTCCTTGCCATGAAGTATGCACTCGCGAAGTTCAGAGTCTATCTATTAGGGGATAGACCCTTCATTGTTTACACTGACCATGCGTCGTTACGCACGGCAGTGAACAGCCCGCACCTTTCACAACGAATGGCGCGGTGGTTGTCATTCTTTGCAGAATACAACTTTACGGTCGAGTACAAACCAGGACGAATTAATTTCGTCGCTGATGCACTCTCACGTCGTCCCGACTTTAAACCAGTCGTGAAACCCAACAGTGAGACAGTCATTGTTGCGGTTATAACGTCCTCAGTCCCATCTACAACGTTGTATGATGATGTGAGGCTGGCATACGCCCAAGATGGTGAGATGTGAAGTTGTTGACACATCTCTCACAACCATCTCGAGAATCGTTGAAACGATTGTCGCCTGCGTATCGATCTGCATCAGATCGCTACTCGCAACGGTTTACTGTATTATACAGCCGTTTCTGGTGACACACCACGTGTTGTCATTCCAGATGATACTGATCTGCGTTTGCGGATCATGTTCGAGTATCACGATGCTCCTATAGGAGGACATCGTGGCCGAGAGAAAACATATCTCACGGTTAGTCGAGACTTTTACTGGCCCCGCCAGTATCAGTTTGTGCGAAAGTATGTTCGCGCCTGTGAAGTCTGCCAACGAGTGAAGTCAAGTCCTTCACTGCGTGCACCATTACAGCCTCTACCGGTTCCGGCTGAGTGCTGGGAATCCATCTCAATGGATTTCGTCTTCGGGTTACCCAAAGACGCACGCGGGAATACGGGTATTCTCGTATTTGTTGACAGATTTAGCAAAATGGTACACCTTGTGGCTGTACCAGATACAATCACGGCAAGTGGCTGTGCTTGTGTCTTTATTGACACCATCTTCCGACTTCATGGGTTGCCCCGTGAACTCGTATCAGACAGAGATCCACGATTCACTGCTGATTTCTGGCGTTCCGCGTTCAAATCACTCGGAACGCGCTTGAAGATGTCAACATCTGATCATCCAGAGTCAGATGGTCAGACGGAACGTGCCAATCGTGTCCTTGAAGATATACTTCGAGGATACGTACACTCCTTTAAGAGTTGGAGTGATTTTTTGCCAATGGTAGAGTTTGCCATCAACAACTCGGTGCATGCGTCCACGACACATACACCGTTTTACGTGAATGGCTTGCGCCATCCGCGTGTACCCACCTTACTAGAGTGTAACTCTGGTTTAAGGGGGGAGGGACTCGCGCGAGCAAAAACAGATTTGGTTCACGCTCATCACGCTCTGACGAAGAAGTCATTGCGTTTGATGCCGATATCGATAACATCGATATCGAAGAAGATGATGCCAGTGAGAGTGCGGAAGCCCTCACTGAAGAGAAGGTTGATGTTGCTGCAGTGCGCTCACAGCACACTGAAGCTAACGAGTCACCAGATGAGTTCATACTGGCTCGTGAAAGGTAGTCCGTTTTGTGCAAGACTCCATCGCCGAAGCGGTGGATAAACAAAAGCAAAACGCTGACAAGAATGGAAGGGCAAACACTCTTTTATTTAATAAAGGTGACTTAGTCCTACTGTCTACGGTTAATCGACCAAAGCATGTAGTGACTAACTTGGGTATTAGTAAACTTCTACCCAAGTGCATCGGCCCATTACGTGTATTGCACCGCCTAGGCAATGCATACACGATCGAGTTGCCACGTAAGATGCGAACGCATCCCACGTTTTACGTTGGTCGGCTTAAGCCGTACCATCAGTACGCTGCTTCTTCCGATGAAGAACGCCCTTGCGCTCAAGCATCTCGCAGAGAGCCTTGTGCTCCCGATGGTGGGCATCAACAAGGGTCTGAAGAGCAGCTATCTCATCCCGAGACCGATCAACAATCCCACGAGCTACCCTTAGCTCGTCACGAAGAGATGTCAGAGATCTCTCGTTCTCAAGCTGAGCAAAGGCAAACTCAGCTCGATGCTTCGAGGCAGTGTCCGCCATTTGGAGACGCCTATTCCGCTCATGTTCGAGATCGTCGCGTAACCCTTGCGTTACGCGATCAAAGAAGCTCTCGGGAACACACGGATCCCCATGATCGTGTGGAGAGCGTCTTTCCTCCTCCTCCACCTCCATTAGAGGACTCTCGCGGTGGCCAGCGCTATCTAGTTGAGCAGCTGTTGAACCACCGCGACGTGAACGGACGTCGGACGAGTTATCTCGTCCGGTGGCGCGGCTATCCCCCGTCCTGGGATTCTTGGGAGCCCCGCTCCCAACTGATGATCGACGTATTGGTTCTGGTTGAGCAGTACGACGCGGCACATCCTGTGCCGCAGAAGGACCGCCGGAGAAAGTCTTCCCGGCACGGTCGTAAAGGGATTTCAGGTTGTCAATCCCTTCGTACATCTCAATAGAGATACGTACGCGCCACCACGGGCTATTAGGGAGGTAAGCCTCCTTAGGTGCTCGTGCAGAGTTGTTCACACAACATGGGCACGAGTCTCCCCAAGAGAGGCAGGGTAATACTTTCTCCCTTGACAGACGATGCAGCTTGTAGCGTGCACCTGTCGGGGTTCGCTTTTCAAACTTATCACGAGCTTTGATGAGTTTGTCGTTCCAAACGTCACGACCTACATCCTCGAGGTTATGGATGTAGGCGTTCCACGCCTGAAGTAGTGAGGGACCATCACTTTTGTGATTCCCACTGTACCATCGATGTCTAAAGAAAGCATCGATGAAGAATTCATGTTCAGCGCGATAGTTTTTCGCGCTGGGGTCAAAGTGATGGATCCTTGACGAATCGAACAATCCGTGTTCGATAACGATCACTCGTCGTCGCCGACAAGTGATCCATGACGGATTTTGGAGGCATCCATGCCTTCTTCTCAGGAGCGAGACGCAAGACATTGCGGTCCCGCTCTTCCTGCGACGTGCCGACAGAAGTACTGTCACCTCGCTGTGAAGTGGTGTCCATAGGAGAACCGACACCACTATTAGCGCCCGAGTCTCGCGAACTCGAGCGCCTTCGCTTCGGCGATGGTTCATCTGATTCATCAGATGAACCAAAGATGCTGCGACGCAAAGCATCGTCCATTCCACGCTTGGCAGGCGGCTTGGATTCAACCGCCGTCGATACGGATCCGTCATCCGTATCAGGAGAGTATGAGACACCGAGCTCGTACTCTGTGAAGACACGAGTGTCTTCATGACCAGCGCCTGCATCACCAAGTGACACAGGCTGGGTCGCTTCAGCAACCGATGAGACATCAGTTGCTGTTGTTTCTGCTTCGGCGTCCGCACAGAGACGTTCAGACGCGCTCTCGGCGGCCTTGCTCGCGCATCGCATGGGCTTGTTAACCATGCGATGAGATGTTGGAAAGTGGACTCGGACCAACAAGTGCAAACCCTGTCCCAAATGATTTGGGACGAGTATCCATTTAGTCAATCAGTCACTAAAGTGACTGATGGTTAAGGGGGGGGTGATGTAACGGGGTGAATCGTTACATAACAATTTATAAGAAATTGTTAATAGAATATAACTATAAGAGTTATATTCTCAGAATATTGTCATAAGGACAAATATTCTGTAGCACTTACGAGTAGTTCCTAATTGGTTGATATAGGCCATTATATCAACCAACGAAGACGCGCCACGACAGACGCACGAAATGAGTGGTGAGCAGATAATTGATTTACACATTTGTATTTAGACATAGTTAGATGAAGATAAATAGTGATTTATTGCAGACATTAACTATGATAAATACAGTTCTACTTTTTACTTTAACCAAGTACTCGCTTCTTCTTACCGTCTTCCTCTGCACGTACGAGTGTACGTGAAGTTACGAGGCACCGCCTTATTCTGTCATCAGAATAAGTAGCTTGTGCTGTCACCAGTACAAGCTTCAGGGTGCCTCGTTACACATCCAGAAGAGACCGAACTCGCGCTTCGCTTGACCTGACAGCTACGGCTGCGTTAGCGTGGTATTTTTGTCATGCCACTGGCAGATCTTCGTCTTCTGCACATACGCCAGGTTACCAACCTGTTTGGGTCGCGACGGCATCGTCGTGTTAAAGGCGAATTAGCAAAGTAAAACCGGTTAAATTAATATGTGCATCATTTTTATAAGTGTAAGTGCTTTGGCTTTGCTGTCCACTCATTTTGATCTGCTAATGGTTGGAGCAGAGAATCCTTACCTATTTCTCTGATGGTGCCATCATTCCAAAAGCAGGGGGCGTCACTGCTGGCAGGCAGTGCTGATGAACCTTATACACCAGAACTGAATGCTTAACTTAGTATTTTTGCTCGTACCGGTTCCCGAAACGGTGATTACTCGGATGATGCTGCCACACCAACCCAGTTGGGCTACAAGCGTACACGAAATGTGTCACACACAACTCTTTCATTAAGTTGTGCACACGATTGTTACACACACTCGCACAAACTAAAATCCAGGCATTTATATCTACAATCTAATGCATATGCACATTGTATGGATAACAATTTGTTGCGCAAAAAGTTGATTGACGCGTCGCTTGACTTGTACTAAGATTAGGTGCTGAACATGGAATCCGGGAACTTTTTACTGTTTTTGAGGGATGCTAATGATTAGAGGATGTTTGCACCTCTAAGATTTGATGCTATTGCCATATATGATACACTTGCGGTCTACGGGTCATATCAAATATGGCAGGTTTATCCGTAATAGCCAGCAATATTACCAATACGAAACCGTTAACCGACATACCGCTGCTCAGGGGTATGTTGTACCAATCAGACGCATCAAAGAGGGTGGGGGCACAAAAGATTGGAGACAAGCTCGTCCTTTCATCTGATACCTCCCAATCCAATCGTTCAGAATGTATATTTGTAACTGTAGGCGCATCGATGGAAAGTTAAGGCTTGTTATCAGTTCCTTTCGATAAAAGTTCGATTGCTGATCGATTAGTAGCGGTGAAAAGTTCGCTTGATTACGAGATCCTGTTTTATATGCTGGTAAAATTAAAAATCATATAGCACGGACTTTTACCCAATCTCGTCATGCCAGTCTGCTACGCTGTAACATCACTATTCATGAATCTTTAGGCGGCAACTCTTTCGTATCTGGATGTGTATCAGATGTATCTGGTCCGACGAGAGCGGAACTTGTCTGCAACTTCACCGAGCTTTGGTATCGCACGTTTTACGACCTAAGCGCATCGGTGTCTGTCAATTTGTCACTTCACGGAGACTGGTCCGACAGTGGATATCACGTCAAGCAATGTATCATCTCCAGCTGAGCCAAAAAATCCATGGCTGTCGGCACAACATCCTCGAGAGCTTTAAACATCCGCCACTCCTTTACTTGCTCTCATAATTGAATTAGCTGACCACCTACAAGCCCGAATCTACACTTGATCCAGAACCCGTACTGATTCACAATGCGTATTCAATACTTGGCCCTCTTGGCAGCTGCTGCACTAGATGCACGTGCCCATGGACTTCAAGTCGTGTCCGACTCGGCTTTGCCACTGCAGCGCAACTTCGAGGACAGGCAGCAGCCCAATATCGAAGGCAAGACCGAACGATTCCTGACCGGCGAAGACAAGGAGCTACCGCTTCTAGACACCTCAACTGGATATGCATCACGGTCGCTGCAGGAAGGTGACAACGGCAGGCACTTGCGCGACTGCGACAGCTACCTCGACTTTATCGATGAAGAGAGAAAGGCGAGGAGCAAGATGTCAAGGTTCAAGAGGAAGGGAAAGAAAAAGAGTAAGTCGCTTTACGGCTTTTATAAAAGATCGCACAAGAACCACGACGAAGAGGAGATCAACAGCTCCGACCAGACGGAAGCACCGACGGCCGGGTCATCGAACGATCTTACTGAGTCCACAATTGAAGGGTAGGGCCGCGTACTTTGCTGACCAATGGAGGAAGGTCAAGAGATTGTTATCGTTGACGTTGGGGTGCTCGACGTAGTTAAAACTGTTCGTCTGCTTGTCTTTTTCATAACAATGAAACACGTTTTGTTCATTCTTGTTTCGACGATCATCCTGTTGCTAAGGAGCCTCTGTTGTAGCCGACATTGGTCACTCGTTTAAGCACATTCTGTTAGAGTTTTGTGGCGAGCCGTGAGGATGTCAAGTACCTTCTTTTTATCGTCCATAACTTGTCACAAGGAACGTGCTGTCTGTAGAGAGGCGCAGACAAACAGTGTCTTGCTAGCTGCGTTTAGAAGTACTTGGCATCATGTATCAACACAGTCAAATGCGACAACCTGTTGCTTGGTGCCGGTCATATAGAGCGGAGTTTTAGCGATTGTCGAGACAGCATGTAGTGATGGCAGAGAATTGACACGATAAGTAATAAATGCACATCAATGAGTACTTAGTTGCTGATCGGTTGTAATCGGCATACAGACGCTACTTTGATGTTCGTCAGCAGCTTTGAAGAGTTAGTGGACGAGGTGCAGCTTGGTGTAGTGTCAGCGTTATCAGTGTAAACTTAGGTGTTGACGAATGCTCATGGCTACTTTGTATCAAACAAGATGCTGGGCGCTATTGCGGCTGATTTGGCACGAGGTTGGAAGTCATGGAGGTCTTAAGTACCACGAACTGCCATGACATGACTCTTTGTGAAAGTGGACATTCTTCGGCGTCTGGCTTTTACAAGATTGTCTGCAGACGCCCACGCTTCGTCACAATGTCGGAAGGAGCCCGAAACGAAGAGCTTTGAGATGCAGGAGGTGTGACGGAATTAAGTAGTTTTTTTTAACTGGAGTTAATCACCACCGACTGTGGGCTTTTTCGAAAAAGATCGCAATGCTCGTCTCATGTGGAGCAGATTCACGGAGCCGGATGTGTCCTAAGTCGTGAATAGCTCTCACTAGTGATGGGGTTTTATGTTTGGGCGAGCAGCTCCGGCTTCTGATGGAAGGTATGCTTCTCACGCTAAGCTAGAGTGCGACTTTTGTAGGCGGTACGCATGCATCGACATGCGCGAGGTGATCTCTTTCAATGTGAGACGACAAAACTAACATCATCACCTGTCAGCAACGCAATCAAGTCAGGTTAACGCAGATTGAGTTCCTTGTCTCGGATGATTACTTTGACTCGCACAGCCGCGCATGTGTCCGCAAATTGATCGAGATGAGTCAGCACCTCATCGTGCGTGGACCAAGGCTCGGCTGAGGCATGTGAAGCCAGTAGCTGACATCTATTCTAGACGGGCAGAGCGTCATGTTTGACAAGAACAAGTCATAGGCGCTGCTGTCTATGTCGATTGATACGCTCGAGCCTTTATCTGACTCGATTCGGCAATGGTGTGGGTGCTACCGGCTACGGCATCAGATGGGCTGATTGGACAGCATGTTCCAGTATACGTGACGTACGTTGCGCGAATACATGGATTGTATCGTAGGGAACGACATTCGAGTAGCACATACTTCTCGCAGGACGTTTGAGGTAAATGTCTGAATCGACGCTTTTTAAACGCGTACGATTACACAGCGTACGAATGAGTGGACATTGTCGCACCCATACGTATACATAATTAGGTGCTACTTCCTAGTTACGGGCTGGACGCGTGGGTGTTTACCTGATGTAACCGTGAGTTCCGCGCAGGAATGAGCTTGTATTTTCCATAGTTTACTTGAAACGCAGGTTTGTGCCACTAACGAGGCACCAGAAAGGTATAGGATGGAGCTTAAGACTGAAGCCGACGTGAATTAATTGTTGCGTAAGCACGTCATCAGAGTACAGGGAACAGACGTAAGATCGAAGACGGGAGCACTTGATATAGCGTTGTGGGTGGCTACTGACCGCTGGTTGTCAACTTCGCTTTTTCTTTTTCAACCATCAAGCAGGAGATGGGCCCTTAGACATGAGAAGCAGATGTGATACTGCGGGCCATTTCTGACATGACGCCATCACTACTTTTACCTGTCTGTCAGTCAGTCACTCACAGAGATCCACACGGACTAACGGAGAGCGCACGTTGTTTGCACTTCAGATAGGGGGCGAACATCAGACAGCGTCAATCCGTAAATACGATAAGCGTAGCCAACGATGTACTGGGTGAAAATTCGTAGTGCATAGGACAGCTCATACACTCATTACGACGAGACTCGCGATGGTGACACGAGTAGAGCGATTCTCTACACCGTTCCATCACAAGGTTGTGTTTGGGGATGTGAGAAAGTCGCGCTTTGCGTCGCCCACGTCGCGAGTCGAAGAACAGCTACTGCGTCACCATTGAAGTAGTAGATCATTTTTAATGTAGTAAAGAGGAATCGAAAACGGTTCGACTCCATCAAAATTCTAGAACGTAGAGAGAGCGTGGCACTAGTTCCTCCTACGTCTTGTCCCTGGCATGTAAATTCGATGCGGGGACGGAGAAGCTTAGAAGAGTCGGATCAGAAGATGATGGACGAGCACCTTCTTCGTACGACTCCTCTCCTGTATACTTTTGATCCCCGGCTTACATTCATGTGTAGTGCTTTTCCATTGCGATGGCAATTCAATGCTTTGACACTACTTGGAAGGCGTCATTTGCGCGCAGCCGCCGCTCACGTTTGGCTCTGTTTGCGAGGTTTTGTTTTCATGCGCAACGATTGAAAATAGGTGAAAGGTATCTCGCCTTACCACTTCACCAAGGACAGATGAAAGCATCCCGATAGAATGCCCCTGTCTTTGTGACAACGACAGCACGGTTCTGTTTGATGGGGCACTATCGGATCACTGTCTCCCCATCAAATAA
This sequence comes from Peronospora matthiolae, assembly GCA_921007115.2. Lineage (NCBI taxonomy): Eukaryota > Oomycota > Peronosporomycetes > Peronosporales > Peronosporaceae > Peronospora > Peronospora matthiolae. Next base: position 820,663 of record CAKLBY020000259.1, read on the forward strand.
AAGGACCGAAAATAACGGACTGAAACTGCAGTTCCAGGACGTCAGTGCCCCATGTCCTGCGAATGATGGCAACATCATGTCATGTAGATGTCATGCTGTATGCTTGTCATGGACAGAACTTTAAGCTTGCCACGTCATGGTACTGCCGTTCGTCCAGCTAAATCGAACGTTTGCTCTCTTACCCAGAGATCGCAAGCGCCACCTTCCCACTGTACATATAGCTTCAGATCAGGTTTCGGCCTGAGTCGCAGATCCGCGAGACCATCTGGCAAGCAATCGTCCAGCTACTAATTAACACATGCTGTTGTGCACGTCTACAGATGGTTTTCAATTTAACTGAGCCGACAAGTTCGGAACTAATCTACATTGTCCCGACGCTGCTGTAATGCCACCCGGTCAGCCTGAGTTTTTCGATTCATTTTCTTTTTTTGTGAATAAAACTCCAGATGTGTCTCGATATTCCTATGGTAGAGCAAATCTGTAAAATCTGCCGAGATTCAATCTCGCATGTATTCTACGACCGAGACGTGCCGATTCTGCCCATTTGTCGCTCCACAAAGCTGGCCCGAAAGCTGGTCAAGCTTACGTACCGTCTTTTCTACAGCCCGTAGCTTCTCCGTATCTCAACTACACAAACGACTTTTTCCAGCTGCATTTGATAACGTAGTAGCTGGTCGCTGATCACACAAGTAATTCAGTCGGTTCAGGGAACGCACGCTGACCATCATTCAGTGATGCGAGTCCAGCACGTGGCACTCGTGGCAGCTGCAGCAATGGCTTCAAGTACTCATGGTCTTCAAGGTGCCCCTGATTCGGCAGAGTCTCCATCGCTGCAGACGATTGTCGAGGCCAAGCACGAGCCTCTTGTCGACAGCAGAATCGACCGATTCCTGATAAGTGAAAGTAACGATCTACCGCTTCTGGTGGCCTCAGCTGGGTACGCTCTGCCTTTATCGCTACAGGAAGGAGGCAATGGCAGGCACCTGCGTGTCGAAAATGACGTCAGTCCTGGTGAAACCAGGTCCTGGGGAAATAGCAAGCGAACGGAAGAGCAGAAGCCTGGCTGGCTTACACGAATATATCGTTATCTCTGGAGAAAGATATATAAAGAGTGAAACGAGGGGATACTGACGTCCAGTGTAGCATCTTTCATTCTAGTCTTGAGTCTGGTCAGTTGTTGTCGTACGTCTTGGTGTTGTCGCTATTCAGACAGGAAGCAACAGACCTTATGAGCTGATGGTGTATACGTCGTCGACCAAACTGTTTGCATGTAACAGACGTAATCCCAAATTCAACGTCTTGCTTGTCTATTAATTATATATCGTTGCAGCAGTTGAAGCTGCAGCTGCAACGAGTAGAGAGCACGAGTTTTACACGTGACGCACTTTACGCTCTCTATCAAGCAGATACTACGACGGTCTACGCGTGCTTAGGTCAGACATGTCGATGCAGACAGTTGATACTTGAATAGCGGTATCTTTTCATTTACGATCGACAAGATCATTTTGAGGGTCGAGGATTGGATGTACGAGTTCTAGCCACGCCACGAGGTACTAGTCTTAGCGATTATAATACAGCGACTCCGGTGGTGCTGCGGGGATAGACTAGTAAAAACTAGCGCAGATGTTCGTGGATCGAACAAGTGGATGACGCTGTTGTCTTGACTCGATAGAGGACTGATTAGCGTAGCAAGCTGGAATCGTTGATATTGTGACGTGTGTTGTCGCGCCTAAAGCAGTATCGTTGTGTAGAGGTGCGGGCCAAAGATTCAGCTCTCACTGCCAGCGTGTCTAAATGTCAATGCAAGCAGGTCCAGCTGTGATAGAGCCTTTACTTTGCGCATATCACTATATAACTACCTTACAAGCAAGCACGTCAATTTGTGCAAGATGTTCCGTACATTGTGAGTCAGTTCCACTCTATCCGCGGCGTACACGACTTTTCATCCAACAGCACAAAGTGTGATGCTAGCGGTCGACGACTCTGAGTCAATGACGGAATTCCATGCGGGTCGCTTATCCTTGCAGATAAATGATCATATCCTTAGCCGCTTCAATTTCGAGCAACAGAAGAGCGACGTGTTGCACACGCCGAAAACACGTCTCGCGGCTTCTATTGCGTATCTGATGTCTCCCTCTGTTATCGTAGCTTTGACCCTTAACGTTTCTCCAAAGTGCTCCTATCCTTGGGACGTTTATGACGTAAAAATACGTGCAAGGTCGTTTTTGTGATGAGCGATGTCTTTATTGCGAGCTCTGAGGGTGCAGCTGTTAATGACTGGACACAAGGTGAATACCGACCTTTCAAATCGTACTTATGTGTGTGTCTGTGTGTGTAGATAAAACTTGGTACCTTACGCTTTGCACTGAATGCGATCTAGCCTGTTTCCTCTTCACTAATGTCACTCTTTGCGACTGCGAAGTGTCTAATATTCACACCCGCACCAATGCCGGCACGTGATTGGCTTGAATAGATCAGTGGTGGACCGAGGAATGATACCCTAGCGCTCCCCACCTTAAGGCACCGAAAGCCTCGCACCTCCAGAGAACAATGACTGTGACGTGTTATCATCTGTAAACCAATGAGAAATAGAGGTAAGAATGTGTGGTCTTGTTGAAGTAGAACGACTCGTGATGTTGAAGGAACGCGACCCATGATGTGAAAGGGCGCGACTAGTGATAAAGGTAAGCGACTATCGTAACGGACGAGTAATGACACGAAACCTACGCAGAAGAAACTGAAAGTAACGGACACAGAGATAACTAGGATCAAAGGCTGCAATACATTTAGTTCTCAATTTACCATCCAAGTCTCAAGCAGCAAACAACAGGTCTACCGGCGGCAGGTGGGAAGTCCCTCAGTTTTATTTCTCGTTATATGTGATTAATCATACATCGTCAGCCGCAATTTGTTGTTGACGGCGTGACCGAGCAGAACCAACCTCCATCTCCCTTCTCTCACTTTTGTCTCTAAAAACCAATGTACAACTAATCGACGATGCCTACAACACACAACGGTCTATCAGCACTTTCATTTGAAGCACACGAAACACACCCAATTTCCGAGCCGCTACACACCCGAATGGAAAGTAAGCATACAGGCCTTGGTGTAGTTTTATCAAATGAACTACTTCTATCGTAGAGCAAGCACCAGAGCTTGGTCCCCATTCTTACGCTTCAAAGCTTCTTTTCATCTGATAACGGAAATAAACGTCACATACTGGACGTAAGCAAAAGTAGAGACAGAAAACAACGGACGCGGCGCAGATTTGATTTAGACCATAGAATCGTGACGAAAGTCGAAAGCAGTGGCTTTGTTGAACGCAGAAGTATCGTTCTTGGGAGCGGAACGCTCATGTAGTCCATGATAAAGTACAACAGTTTCATGAAGGAATTCAATCCCTTTAAGGCTTCTTAGATTCCTTTTAAACATCACGGATCCCTTCGAAGCATCATGAATCCCGAGTATCCGGCGTCTTTAGGCACATTACACAATAGACAGTTCATCTTAGAAGACGCGATTTACCCGCTGGGGTAGAGAGCTTACGAGATCGGACCTTGAAGTGCGTCCAACTGCTGCGGTGACACATGAGTGCTATTCAGCACAACAGACAGATAGATGACGTTCGTTGTGACTTCATTCTGCTCCATGTAGATGCAGAATCCACACTTGTCTTTGAATGTATGTCCTCATGTCGTTCGCAGTGTTTTGTTTGTCGGAAACGTTTGGTTGACGCCAAGAAAGAGACATGGCTTCAGCAAGCCCGGCTTGATCTGCCAACAACGGCGTTCACTGCTGAAAGAGTGGACCAAAACAATGAGCGCCTTGCTCGTCGGTCGGAATGATACGCATGTATCAATTCGCAATACTAAATGCAAGGATATCGGCATCGTGTCTGTCAGTGGAAACCGCATTACCAGCATTACGAGCGGCAAACTCATCTTCTAGATTGAGTCTTAGGCAAGCACCAGAGTATGCCAGGAAGTCTATCTACGCATCAAGTCCTGCTTATCCGCGAATGCAAAGTCTGCTTTTGGTCACGCATGAGTACCGCATGATCTTCCGCATGCTTGTGTATGGCTCGAAGGTGCTTTCACGTTTCAACACGGTCACCTCGATACTATCACCACCAGATCAGGTGTGTTCAAACGAAATCCACAACAATTACGACCCACGTGGATGAACGCCGTGATCCGAAGGAAAACATGCGACGATTAGTCTGTGTCAAAGCCAAACGTGCGGACGATGTTCCGTAATGCTTGGGACATGTCCATCTGGCTCATGATGCAGGTTGACTCCACCAGTGCGCTCACCCCTGTCGTTGTCGGATTTTCAAGTACAGAGTCGAATGCATGTAGGAAATAAAGCTTCATTATCGTCCATACATGCAAGGATTAAGAAGACCCGGCAAACTGCATCGACCGGATGACTCATGACCGACTACGTTGTGCTATGGCTCAATGTTTTCGCCACGGGTGGTGGTGGACAGAAGTTAGATGGGAATAGAGTTCAGCATAGATTTTGAAAGCAAGCTACATTGATGTCGCGTTAGCTTTACTAGCCTACACATCGACGACTCGTGCAACGGGGCACCCGAGCAACACATTGGACAACCATATTGAGCTACTATCACTTAAAGCAGTGTGAGTGGTGTCTTGCTATCTCTATAAACTACGAAGATGAAGAAAAAGCATTTAGTAACTGACTAATTGATGGTCAAAATAAAACCGCATTAATTATCATTAAGCCCTGAATATATGTTCCTGTGTTTTGACCTAATTTAATCATTTTCATCTACAAAAGTGTATGCTAATGTCTTGATCACCACTCATTGCGCTCGTCCATCGTTGATTGGACCGCTAGAGCTGGATTGTATGAAGACTCATTTTAGCCAATGGGTGAGTGCTTCGGAATATTACCCGTTGTGGTAATGTTCGCGAACATTATCGACTTTTATGATAATGATGTAATAAACAAGTATCAAGGTTAGTTGCATGAACAGGCTCACCCCGTTACATCACCCCCCCCTAAAACGATAGTCACTTAATCACTATCATGTTGATGTTGTCATTGTTAGATCACATCAGGGACAAATGACACTTGCTTGGTCCGATCCATTCATTTTTTTAATCTCCATTGCATGGTGAGCAACTCCATGCGATACGCGGCGAAAAGCTGTCGTGAAGGCAGCTGTGAGTGTAAACGCAACTGCTCTTGACGATGCCCAGCCTCTCGCGGCAGAAGATGCTTTGTCTTCCGCAGCTTTAACTCTTCCTGCAGCACCAGTTGGTGCAGAGGCACGTGGTGAGTCACCACGTGCTAGTGATGATGGCTCCTAAGTGGATCTTATTTATGTAAGGGAGGTCGGACGGTGGGTCCAGCTCGAAGAGACACTTTGGTCACCCAAGTCTATAGAGAGGCCGATAACAAGTCTACGAATAAGACTTGAGCGGGTAGTAAGACTCATGGTCACTACTTGAATCTGACTAGTTTAAAGGATGAGCATACTGACTCTTTCACGCGCCTGCTACTGCATATTCGCCTTCTAGCAAATGCGGTGATGATTTGGACCGTCGTGATAACGAATCTAGTGGTACCAAGACTTTCGTTGGTAACACGCAGGAGGCTCTAGTAGGCAATGTGCTGCGTCTATCCCCTGAACACAAGCCTTCGGTGTCACGGGGCACCCTGAAGCTTGTACTGGTGACAGCACAAGCTACTTATTCTGATGACAGAATAAGGCGGTGCCTCGTAACTTCACGTCCACTTGTACGTGTAGAGGAAGACGGTAAGAAGAAGCGAGTACTTGGTTAGAGTAAAAAGTAGAACTGTATTTATAACAGTTAATGTCTGCAATAAATCACTATTTATCCTCATCTAACTATGTCTAAATACAAATGTGTAAATCAACTATCTGCTCACCACTCATTGCGTGCGTCTGTCGTGGCGCGTCTTCGTTGGTTGATATAATGGCCTATATCAACCAATTAGGAACTACTCGTAAGTGCTACAGAATACTTGTCCTTATGACAATATTCTGAGAATATAACTCTTATAGTTATATTCTATTAACAATTTCTAATAAATTGTTATGTAACGATTTACCCCGTTACATCACCCCCCCTTAACCATCAGTCTCTTTAGTGACTGATTGACTAAATGGATACTCGTCCCAAATCATTTGGGACAGGGTTTGCACTTGTTGGTCCGAGTCCACTTTCCAACATCTCATCGCATGGTTAACAAGTCCATGCGATGCGCGAGCAAGGCCGCCGAGAGCGCGTCCGCACGTCTCTGTGCAGACGCCGAAGGAGAAACACAGCGACTGATGTCTCATCGGTTGCTGAAGCGACCCAGCCTGTGTCACTTGGTGATGCAGGCGCTGGTCATGAAGACACTCATGTCTTCACAGAGTACGAGCTCGGTGTCTCATACTCTCCTGATACGGATGACGGATCCGTATCGACGGCGGTTGAATCCAATCCGCCTGCCAAGCGTGGAATGGACGATGCTTTGCGTCGCAGCATCTTTGGTTCATCTGATGAATCAGATGAACCATCGCCGAAGCGAAGGCGCTCGAGTTCGCGAGACTCGGGTGCTAATAGTGGTGTCGGTTCTCCTATGGACACCACTTCGCAACGAGGTGCCAGTACTTCTGTCGGCACATCGCAGGAAGAGCGGGATCGCAGTGTGTTGCGTCTCGCTCCTGAGAAGAAGGCATGGATGCCTCCTAAATCCGTCATGGATCACTTGTCGGCGACGACGAGTGATCGTTATCGAACACGGTTGTTCGATTCGTCAAGGATCCATCACCTTGACACCATCGCGAAAAACTATCGCGCTGAGAATGAATTCTTCATCGATGCTTTCTTTAGACATCGATGGTACAGTGGGAATCACAAAAGTGATGGTCTCTCACTACTTCAGGCGTGGAACGCCTACATCCATAACCTCGAGGATGTAGGTCGTGACGCTTGGAACGACAAACTTATCAAAGCTCGTGATAAGTTTGAAAAGCGAACCCCGACAGGTGCACGCTACAAGCTGCATCGTCTGTCAAGGGAGAAAGTATTACCCTGCCTCTCTTGGGGAGACTCGTGCACATGTTGTGTGAACAACTCTGCACGAGCACCTAAGGAGGCTTACCTCCCTAATAGCCCGTGGTGGCGCGTACGTATCTCTATTGAGATGTACGAAGGGATTGACAACCTGAAATCCCTTTACGACCGTGCCGGGAAGACTTTCTCCGGCGGTCCTTCTGCGGCACAGGATGTGCCGCGTCGTACTGCTCAACCAGACCCAATACGTCAATCATTAGTTGGGAGCGGGGCTCCCAAGAATCCCAGGACGGGGGATAGCCGCGCCACCGGACGAGATAACTCGTCCGACGTCCGTTCACGTCGCGGTGGTTCAACAGCTGCTCAACTAGATAGCGCTGGCCACCGCGAGAGTCCTCTAATGGAGGTGGAGGAGAAGGGAAGACGCTCTCCACACGATCATGGGGATCCGTGTGTTCCCGAGAGCTTCTTTGATCGCGTAACGCAAGGGTTACGCAACGATCTCGAACATGAGCGGGACAGGCGTCTCCAAATGGCGGACACTGTCTCGAAGCATCGAGCTGAGTTTGCCTTTGCTCAGCTTGAGAACGAGAGATCTCTGACATCTCTTCGTGACGAGCTAAGGGTAGCTCGTGGGATTGTTGATCGGTCTCGGGATGAGATAGCTGCTATTCAGACCCTTTTTGATGCCCGCCATCGGGAGCACAAGGCTCTCTGCAAGATGCTTGAGCGCAAGGGCGTTCTTCATCGGAAGAAGCAGCGTACTGATGGTACGGCTTAAGCCGACCAACGTAAAACGTGGGATGCGTTCGCATCTTACGTGGTAACTCGATCGTGTATGCATCGCCTAGGCGGTACAATACACGAAATGGGCCGATGTACTTGGGTAGTAGTTTACTGCTACCCAAGTTAGTCACTACATGCTTTGGTAGATTAACCGTAGACAGTAGGACTAAGTCACCTTTATTAAATAAAAGAGTGTTTGCCCTTCCATTCTTGTCAGCGTTTTGCTTTTGCTTATCCACCGCTTCGGCGATGGAGTCTTGCACAAAACGGACTACCTTTCACGAGCCAGTATGAACTCATCTGATGACTCGTTAGCTTCAGTGCGCTGTGAGCGCACTGCAGCAACATCAACCTTTTCTTCAGTGAGGGCTTCCGCACTCTCACTGGCATCATCTTCTTCAGTGAGGGCTTCCGCACTCTCACTGGCATCATCTTCTTCGATATCGATGTTATCAATATCGTCATCAAACGCAATGACCTCTTCGTCAGAGCGTGATGAGCGTGAGCCAAATCGGTTTTTGCTCGCGCGATTCCCTCCCCCCCTTAAACCAGAGTTACACTCTAGTAAGGTGGGTACACACGGATGGCGCAAGCCATTCACGTAAAACGGTGTATGTGTCGTGGACGCATGCACCGAGTTGTTAATGGCAAACTCTACCATTGTCAAAAACTCACTCCAACTCTTAAAGGAGTGTACGTATCCTCGAAGTATCTCTTCAAGGACACGATTGGCACGTTCCGTCTGACCATATGTCTCTGGATGATCAGATGTCGACATCTTCAAGCGCGTTCCGAGCGATTTGAACACGGAACGCCAGAAATCAGCAGTGAATCGTGGATCTCTGTCTGATACGAGTTCACGGGGCAACCCATGAAGTCGGAAGATGGTGTCAATAAAGACACAAGCACAGCCACTTGCCGTGATTGACTCTGGTACAGCCACAAGGTGTACCATTTTGCTAAATCTGTCAACAAATACGAGAATACCCGTATTCCCGCGTGCGTCTTTGGGTAACCCGAAGACGGAATCCATTGAGATGGATTCCCAGCACTCAGCCGGAACCGGTAGAGGCTGTAATGGTGCACGCAGTGAAGGACTTGACTTCACTCGTTGGCAGACTTCGCATGCGCGAACATACTTTCGCACAAACTGATACTGGCGGGGCCAGTAAAAGTCTCGACTCACCGTGAGATGTGTTTTCTCCCGGCCACGATGTCCTCCTATAGGAGCATCGTGATACTCGAACATGATCCGCAAACGCAGATCAGTATCATCTGGAATGACAACACGTGGTGTGTCACCAGAAACGGCTGTATAATACAGTAAACCGTTGCGAGTAGCGATCTGATGCAGATCGATACGCAGGCGACAATCGTTTCAACGATTCTCGAGATGGTTGTGAGAGATGTGTCAACAACTTCACATCTCACCATCTTGGGCGTATGCCCGCCTCACATCATCATGCAACGTTTAAGATGGTACTGAGGACGTCATAACCGCAACAGTGGCTGTCCAACTGTTGGGTTTCACGGCTAATTTAAATTCGGGACGACGTGAGATTGCATCAGCAACGACAATAAGTCGTCCTGGTTTGTACTCGACCGTAAAGTTGTATTCTGCAAAGAATGACAACCACCGCGCCATTAGTTGTGAAAGGTGCGGGCTGTTTACTGCCGTGCGTAATGACGCGTGGTCAGTGTAAACAGTGAAGGGTCTATCTTCAAATAGGTAGACTCTGAACTTCGCGAGTGCATATTTCATGGCAAGGAGTTCCTTGTCATGCACTGGATAGTTCCGCTCAGCTGATTGCAGCTGACGCGACTGATAGCAGACGACGCGTTCAACGCCTTCAAGATCGTACTGCATTAATGCACAGCCGATTGCGAAATCGCTGGCATCACAGACCACATGAAATTGCCTGTCCTGATCGGCTATTGCTAGGACTGGGGATTGTATCAAGCTCTGCTTGATACCCTCAAAGGAGCGTTGACATTCAGCGTTCCATAACCACCTCTAGTTCTTTTTCAACAAACGAGAGAGGTGCACAGTCATCTCGGCGTAATTGCGTGAATACTTATGCAAATACACCGCTAGCCCAAGGAATTTTCGAAGACCTTTGACATCAACCGGCACAGGCCAGTCGGTGATCGCCTTGACCTTTTAGGGATCAGGACGTACACCGTTCTTACCAACGATGCACCCAAGAAGTGGTATTTCGCTTGCTGCAAATATACAATTCTTGAGGTTTGCATACAATTGATGCTTTCGCATGATTGTCAGAACCTGTCGGACGTGGTACCTGTGAACCTCAACGTCCGACTTTCCATCCATAGCTCGACTATGGATGAATACGTCATCGAAATAACTCGGCGCGAATTCTCGTACTGGTCTCAACAGATGTGATACACATCTGTCGAACGTGGCAGGGGCATTACTAAGCCCTTGTGGCATTACTAGCCATTCCCAGAGCATGCCGCTAGGCGTGCTAACTGCGGTATAGGGTATATCCCGTTCTCGCATAAGGATTTGATAGAAGCCATCCATGGACGAAAAGATGGTACTCTTTGACATGCCATCAATGATTACGTCCTTCCTCGGTATCGGCGTCTGATCCGGTACCGTTGCAGCATTCAACTTGTAAAATGCATGCACTATCCGCCACCCTCCTGTTGCTTTTCGCACACAGAAGGTCGGAGAGCTATGTGGGGAAGTTGATTCCCTCACATGACCCGCAGCTAAACGATCGGCAAAGAACTTGTCGATCGCAAGTACTTGTTCACGGGGCAGTGGCCACTGCTTCATGACACAGTACTTCGAGCCTGGTTTAAGCTCGACCTCGTGTCGAGTACCTTTAAGCACGCAGATCTGCTTGACTTTGCCACTACGCAGATCACGCAAGAACCTTTTATGTTCGAGCGTTGGCAACTGAGTGATCTCCGAAGTCAACTTCGGGGGCGCAATCAGATCAAGTGTTTAAGCGCCTACACTTGATCCATCATTCACTAGGACATTCAATTTTTCTGTCATTTCCTGGGGACTTATTCCCTCAGGCCTCGAAGGACTATTCCTTCGGCTTCCCGGGGACTTATTCCCGCGGGTTTCGGGGAACTCATTTCCGCCGTATCTGTAATATCGGGACTTATTCCCTTTACTTCCTCTTGCTGGGGTTGCGCAACCACAGCGAGATCCTCTACGAAAGACTCTCCAGTCGATTTAGGATTATTGTTTTGCTTAACCTGAGCGATCGATTGTTTCTCTTCTAGATGTTCCCCTCTAGGGATACATCTTTGTCCCAGTCCACTCGACTTATTCGAGTGGTGGACCTTCGGCGCAGCCTGTGGTTCCTCACAGCCGCCGGAACTTTGCTCCGAAGTGTAACCGTTTGGTACACTAAGGTTTTGTGCAGTCGTACTAACGACCGTACCACAAGTGAGGCCATCGCACTCGCTCGTAGTACATCCACACGCTTGTGGACGCTCCAAAACGTTCATCAGATGGCCATCTGATGAACAAGCGGCAGGCATCGTTACTGTCCGATGTTGCCAGTTTACCCGTGGTTCGTAACTTCTGAGCCACGGTATTCCAAGGATGACATCAAATTTGTCATCCAAATCCAATACGATAAAGTCATCGTCATATTGGGTATCTTCTAGCGTATAGTGGATCTTCACTATACGCTTCATGACGGTTACGGATGCGCCTGTCGCAAGACGTACCGTCATCCTCGTAGGAGGTGTGTCACATTCACTGAACTTAGAGTGACCATCTTCTAGCGATTGGCGTCGCACAAAATTGTTGGACGCCCCACAATCGACTAGGGCTCGAAGGGACAACTTATTCGTCACTTCGAGTTTCAAGGTAATGAGTGAGATCTCATTACCTAGAGCAGCAACGCACAACGTTTGTGTGTTGGGAGCAACCTTCATCAAGAGGCCTACAAATTCTCTTGACGTTGCTGGACCAGTAGGGTGCTCCGCACCTACTGATCCTGTCTGTTTTTTGACGGTCCATCCCGTTGTTGCGTCTTTGCACCAGCAGCGGACCCTCGTCCCTGCCTCTTTCTCATGGGTGGACGGTCACTATGCTCAGTGTCGCGAGACACTGGACGAGGGGCACCACACTCGTAAGCGTAGTGTCCTGTCTTTTGACATCTGTTGCATCTCTGCAACTTCTTGTAGTCTGTAGAGCGAGCCTTCTCGCTCTCTACATAACAGAGTTCCATCGGCTCTGGACGTCCGTTGTCATATCGTCTCGGTTGACGATATGATGTCGAGCTGGCGCGAGCCTGTCTCAGACTGAAGTCTCCTGCTCCGCAATGGAAATGGCTTGTTCTAGTGAATCTAGTTCAAGCCGGAACAGGTGAGTCTTGACGGGACCATCCGCAAGATCCTGCATGAACACCGAAACCAACGTGTGTTCATCCACCGGATTGGAACTTATACAACTCGTAAGATGTCGTATATGTTGAGCGTAAGCGTGCACATCACGCTTACCCTGCTTGAGCTTCAAGAGTTCGGTTCGAGCCCTGAACTCAGCTCTAGGCGGTTCAAACGTTTGTCTGAGCCGCGACTTGAAGACTTCCAACGACCCAAACGCATATGGGTCGTGCAACTTGAGCCCCAGTGCCCAAGTCTTGGCACGTCCTGCCAGATTTGACTGGGCAAATGCATCTTGCATATCCCCGTCGTCGATGCGACGCGCCCTTATGGCGTCATCCAATTCGACGAGCCATCTCAAGAGGGAGTCTTCTTCGACCCCCCTATACTTGGAGATGTCAATCTTCAAGGTTTCGGGTCGACGCGAGTGCATCGACCCACCAGCAGCAGCCTGCTGCTGTCTCAACAGTTCAAACTGTTGAGCACCCTGTTCTCTCAACAACTCTGCTTGTTGAGAACCTTGTTGGTGAAGCAAGGCTACTTTCTCGCGTTCAGCGTCAAGTTCATTTTGAATGAACTTGGCGATAGTGGCATGATGGGCATCTCTATTGAGAGCCTCTAGCATGACGCTAACAGCATATATGCCCATGGTCGAACCCATTCGTTCAACCGCATCCCATTCGACATCGCTCAAATGGGAGTAGCCGTCACGCGTAGCGTGAAAGCTTTGGTCATCTTCATCATCCAACATATTCATGTTAGATGTGAACGTGGTCCTTGGAAGGACTACAAAGTGCTACCAGGTGTAACGGGGCACCCTGAAGCTTGTGCTGGTGACAGTACAAGCTACTTATTCTGATGACAGAATAAGGCGGTGCCTCTGAACTTCACGTACACTCGTACGTGTAGAGGAAGACGGTAAGAAGAAGCGAGTACTTGGTTAAAGTAAAAAGTAGAACTGTATTTATCATAGTTAATGTCTGCAATAAATCACTATTTTTCTTCATCTAACTATGTCTAAATACAAATGTGTAAATCAATTATCTGCTCACCACTCATTGCGTGCGTCTGTCGTGGCGCGTCTTCGTTGGTTGATATAATGGCCTATATCAACCAATTAGGAACTACTCGTAAGTGCTACAGAATATTTGTCCTTATGACAATATTCTGAGAATATAACTCTTATAGTTATATTCTATTAACAACTTCTTATAAATTGCTATGTAACGATTCACCCCGTTACATTCGGTATTACCAGAAAGGCTTGTGATTGATCTTCCAGGACAGAAAGCCTTTGTCATCGTATTCCATTATTCGATGCGCGGTTGATGCACGGCCTTGACATCAGCGCTAGTGACTTTCGCGCGGAAGAAGACTTCTGTCTGAATGCTTTCTGAAGCATCGATGGTATCGTATAAAGTCATACCGATCCAAAAGCTCGTAGCTGCAGGCGTGTAACGCCTTTGCACTCAATGTGTAGCACACTAGCGCGAAGCTTGGCATCAGAAACTCAACACAGCTTGTATTAGTTCTAAGAAACGAACCTTTGACTAATGAAAAATCCAGATTGCACTGTATATTTTGTGAGGCAGGAATTCCATGCCTCGCGTGGGACGACCTATTTTCATCATGTTTCGACAACACTCAACGCATCCATTAGAAGCTGTACTCCCTTAGTTTGCCCTCGGGTGGACCTTCATCTATTCTGAGATGCGAGATGCGATTCCTATCCTGCAATCGCTCCACCAGCGCTATGGGTGCGTATTTTTTCTGGCATTTTTAAATAATCGGATGTGTCTCGTCTTACCGGTGGACGAGACTCTCAACGTCTACCATCAGCTGGGCACGAGGCTCCTGCCTGTCGTGCGACGGCGGGTGGCCGCGCCAGCGAACAAGATAATTCGTTTGCTTTTTCTTCACTTCATAGTGGTTCAAGATATGCTCACGTGAAAGCGTTGACCACAGTGTGAGTCCACCAATGGCTGTAGTGGGAGCGAGAAGATCAACTTCAAATTATTGCTGGAGCTGCAGACGGATCTTGATCATGTTTAGCAGTGTTTACGCGATATGTGCGACCGCACCGATCAATAGAGGCCGAAGAGTTTTTTCGTATCCATGGGTGCACCGCCTCCGCCCTGAACCTCTGAACTGGGCGGATTTCCCGTTCCACCAATTAAAGAATGAGCAGAGGTGTCAATTCTTTCGCGAAGAAGTGAGTGACCTTCGTCGCCAAAATGCGGCACTACGGAGCCAGATAGAGATCTGGCTTGAGACTGAAAGAACTTCTTGAAGATTCTTGAGCGTGGCGGGTGCATTCGCCCGAGGAAGAGACATCGTTCTGATAGTAAGAGTGGACACGGTCGACGTAAAATGAAGGATGCGTGTGAATCCTGCAAGACAATTCGATCGTGTACGCGTTGCCTATGTGGTGTAGTACATGAAATGGCCCGATGAACTTGGGTAATAGTTGCTACGACCCACACTAGAGACTTCGTGATTAGGTGAATTACCGTAGACAACAGAACTAAGTCTCCGACATCAAATAGATGAACGATGCTCTTCCATGTTTGTCAGCGTTCCGTTTCTGCCGGTCCACCACGTAAACGGTGGAGTATTGCACAGAACAATTCACTCCTTCTTGAGCCAATAGGAAGTTTTCTTCTAACTCCGCTGTGTTTGTATCAGTGCGCTTGGTGCGCACTGCTCAAAGCTGTCTTTTTTTCAGCGAGGGTCCCATCATTCTTGCTGGCATAGTCGTTAGTGATGCTGAATATACCAGCTTTGTCGTCCTCGTCCGGGTCATCAATGATGTCGTCACTGGTGCTGATGTAATCTTCCATAAAATTGATCGACATCGGCGACGTTCGCGGTGTAGAGTACTTTGACACGTGATGAGCAAGATCCAAAAAGTTTTCTGCTCGAGCTAATCCCTCCAACCTGAAATCAGAGTCACACTCAAAATGGATGGGTAGGCGTGAATGGCGTAAGCCTTTTACGAAGAAAGTTGTTTGCGTTGTCGACGCACGCACGGAGTTGTTTATGGAAATCTATACTGTCGGCAAAAGGTCGGTCCATTTTTTTGTGAAAGATTGGGTGTATCTTTGGATATATCTTCGAAGACGCAGTTGACGCGTTTAGTCTGACCATCAGTTTTGTGATTATAAAATGGTAGAGATATTTAGACGTGATCCGAGTAATAGGAACACCGATTGCCTAATGGCCGCCGTGATTCGTGGGACTCTATCAAATACTAATTTTAAAGACCAGCTGCTCAAATGATTTCTGGTGAAAAAAAATGGGTTTTTAATTCTATTGTCATAGTTTGTGCTACATCCTTAATTTTAATTTTAATTGTTTTAGCTAAAAAAAACTATTTGGTATCGCTATATTTTTTTTTATATTTATATTTTTTTGTGTGTTTAGCAGAAAAAAATCGTCATCCATTTGATTTTATAAAAGCTGAAGCTCTAGTTATAATGTTTAATATTTTACAATAAGTTTTGCCTTATTTTTTAGGTGAATATGCTAATATGTTAATAATGAGTAGTTTAACTACTATTTAATTTTTAAAGGTTGATTAGCCCCATTTCTTTTCGGTAATTAATTAACTTATTTTTTCAGATTCTTTTTGGTTTAGTATTAAACTATTTACTTTTGTTATTTTGTTTGTAGTAGCTAGAGCAATTTTGCCACGATATTGTTATGATCAATTAGTGCGTTTAGGCTTATAAGTTTTCCCTTTACCGTCAGTTGGACAGAACGTGAAGTCGAAATACTGTGTCAATGAGAACACGGGCATAGCCCTGCGCTGTGATTGACTCTTTGACGTCAACAAGAAGTACTTTCTTGCTGAAGCGATCAATAAACACAATAATACCATTTGTAATGTCTTCGAGAAATTCGAAGACGAAGTCCATTAAAACGGATTTACATCACTCTGTCAGGATTAGTAGAGGCTGTTGTGGCGCACGGGATTAAGGAACGGGCGTCATGCGTTGGCACATCTCTCAAGCGCGAGTGTACTTTTGCACAAACTGATACTGGCGGGGCCAGTAAAAATCGCGACTTACCGTGCATTGAGTCTACGCCCACGATGCCTACTAGGGGGTGCATTATGACACTCTTAAAAGATGCGCAAGCGCAATTTATTATGAGTGTGAACAACGACACGAGTTGTACTGCCGGCAGCGGCTGTAGAGTTCAGCGACCTGTTTCGTGTTGTGTATCGATACGCGGAAAATCGATACAAGGATAGTAAAACTTGCGATTTCACGAGATGGAGTAACCAGATGATCTATTCGTCGTAGAAGAGCCTTATCTTCTTCGTAAGCCTTTCTTATGTCGTCAAGCAACGTTACAGACGAAACACTAGTGACTATTGTTGCCATATTGGTATTAATCCCATCGCTAAATTGAGTAGCCGACCTATAACAGGGTTGGCGCGACAACGCGTCGGCGACGACATTTAGTCGTCCGGGCTAGTTCTTCACGGAGAAGTTGTACTTCACAAAGAAGGGCAGCCACCTCGTTATCCTTTGCGAGTGGTGTAGGCTATTTACGGCCGTGCGTAATGATGCATGGTCCGTGTAGACTACAAACTGCCCTTCTCCAAGGTGATATACGAGAGCCTTTACTAGTGCGTACTTCTTGGCAAGGATCTCCTTGTCATGCACTGGATGCTTATGCTCAGATACTCGCAGCTGAAGCGATGGGCAACAGATGACGCGCTCAACTCTGTCTGAGTCGTGCTGCATTTGCTAGCAGCTAATTTCAAGGTTTTTGGCGTCACAGACCACGTGGACTGGTCTATGTTGGGTTGTCACTCTTAAAACAGGCGATTGTATCAAATTTTCGTGATACCTATGAAGTTTTGCTGACACTTAGCACTCCATGACCATATCGGTGGCAAAGCGGTCACAAGGAAATTCAGGGTGTAGTTGTGGTGGGGGGTTGGGTGGATCACACACCTCAGCTCGGTCCAAAGCGTTATGTTTGATGGACGCAAAGTGGGACGGGTGGTAAGCAATAGCGCACCTAACCCCAGTAAGCAGGATCGATATCACTTGGTACAAGGCTAGATGACAGTTGGACCAGTTGGATTGCGTGATTCATCGTGAGACAGGGCAAGGGAAGATTCGTGATCCCTCACCTAGGGATCACAATCCTGGCTTAGGATCGCGATGCGGACCTGGGATCACGATCCGAGGTAAAATAATGGTGATATCTAGGGTGGGCCACACCAATACGCGAGGAAGATCTTACTGAAACGGTTACGCGTGACATCTGGTTAGGATATACGGATAAGGCAGAGGGGTAGGTTATGTGTTGATTGGTTAGCATCAAAGAGAATTCAATTTACTTCATAAGACTCACGCAATCTCTTCCAGGCAGGATCTTTGGACTCCCGACGAATAAAGAGTCACGTTACCCGTCCATATAAGTGTCTCACCTGGATTGTTTGGCCAGGTGCGCTCAAGAATTCTCAGGTAACTACGACTGCGACCGGACGCAGCAAGTCACGTAAAGGCAAGGCACAAGATCGCGAGACGGATCAAGTGGTCAGAAGGCTCGCGTATTAAGAACCCACATAATGGGCAAGGCGATCCTGCTGAGATCAGGTAACTTGCATCATTACCCACCAATGCTCCAGTGATCGCGCGAAGATTTCCGCCCGATCACACAAACCAATCCCCAACACGGTCAAGTTTTCCCTCAACACGAGTCCACCTGGAAGCGTACAAACCGCCCTACTGACGGTTACACAAGGTGAGAAAAGCGATATACACGGAATCGGAGTACCCCCTCCGTTAGTCGGTCGTCTGAGCGCCAGTGGAGAGTCGAAACAGTCTCAAGAAAAGAGCGATCACCACTCCACTAGCCCTCTCTTTCTTATTTTACAGACGAGAGACGATCATCTGGCGCAGTTGCGCGAGTACTTGTGCAAGTACGTCGCTAAGACAAGGAACTTTCGAAGTCCCTTGACGTCGACTGGCACAGGCTAGTCGCTTATTGCCTTGATCTTTTCGGAATCAGGTCGTACGCCGTGTTTACCCACGATGCATCCAAGAAGGGGTATTCTGCTAGCAGTACATACACACTTCTTGAGTTGACATGCAGCTTATGCTTGCGCATAAGTGTTAGAATCTGATGAAAGTGTCTTTTTTGAACCTCTACGTCCGTCTTTTAGCCCACAGTCCGTCTGTGGACGAACGCATCGTCGAGGTAACTCATTGCGAAGTCTCGCACCGATCTAAACAGATTTGAGGCACATCTGTTAGATGTGGCAGGGGATTCGCTAAGCCCATGTGGCATTACTAGCCACTCCCAGAGCAAACCGCTAGGGTTCCTGCCTGCTTCGTACGGGATGTCCTTTCACGCACTAAGATCTGATAGAATCCATTCATTATATCCATTAACAAAAATATGGTACTTTTTGCAATACCATCTATGATTAATTCCTTCCTTGGTATCGGCGTTTGAGCCGGTACCGTTGCAGCGTTCAATTTATTGAACGCGTGCACTATCCGCCACCATCTTGTGGATTTTCGCACACAGAAGGTCGGAGAGCTGTGTGGGGATGTTGATTCCCACTCATGACCAGCAGCTAAGCGATCGGCAAAGAATTTGTCGACCGCTGTGAACTGTTCACGAGGCAGTGGCCACTGCTTCACGACACAGCACTTTGAATCGGGTTTCAGTTCGATATCATGCCGAGTGTCTTTTCTTTAGATAAGTTGCATGGTATGTATTCAGGGGAAACATCCCTGAATTCGACCAAATCCTTATACAAAGGATTTGTCTTCAAAGACTCCCAAGATTGAGACGTGTTTATCGCTCAATCCGGGTCTTCTCATAGAGAACACTCTCGTCCATCGGTGAGCTACTGAGAACTCGTTCATCTTTGGCAAAGACCGTAGGCGATCGGATATCACTGACGTACTCAACCTCCGCGACGGGTACGCAGATGGGCTTAACTTTGCCACTACACAGGTCAACCAAGAACCTCTTTTGGTTCAGCAGGGGTAATTGAATGACCTCCGAAGTTAATTTTGGAGGCGCGATCAGATCAAGCATATGGCTACCTATTCTTAGTCCGTCATTAAGCAGGACATTCAATGTCTCTGTCATCGCATACGAACTTACTTCCACTGTTTGCTAGGGACTTATTTCTTAACTCTAGCTATTCTATCTCTGTATTGACCAACTTTGGCAATCGGTTGGTTTTGTTCTGGGTGTTTTTTTTTCATTCGCGAAAGAAACTATGCCCCGGTTCGCTCGACTTATTCGAGAGGTTGGCCTTCGGCGCTCCCGTGTTGTCACGGAGTCGCCAGATACTTGCTCCGCTGTGTGGTGGTTAGTCATGTTGTGATTCTTCGCATTCGTGTTAGCGACTGAACCGCACGTGAGGCCATCACACTCACAGTGGACGCTCCAAGATGTTCATTAGAGGGGCGTCTGTTGAACAAGCGGCGGGCATCTCAACACTTCGTCGTTGCCAGATGACTTGTGACTCGTACCTTCTGAGCCACGGTAAACCAATTACAATATAAAAATCTCGTCCAAATCCAAGCCGATAAATTGATCATCTTAGTGGTCTTCTTTTCAGTGTATAAGAGAATTATACTACACGTTTTCATCACTGTTACGGATGCGCCTGTAGCAAGGCGTACCGTCATCCTAGTTGAAGGGATCTCTCGCTCAAAGTTTTTGGTCCTTCTCGATTGGCGTTGTAAAAAGTTGTTTGACGCCCCACAATCGACTAGGTCTCATAGCGACATGTCCTTTACTACTTCGAGCTGTAAGGTAATATAAAAACATAATTACCAAATGCAGTAACAAATAGTGATTGCGTGTTGGGACCAAATCCCGTCAAGAGGTCTGCAAATTCATTTGACATTGCTGGATGATAGAGTGCCCCACACCTAATTACCTTGATCGTTTTTTTGCTGTCCGTTACGGTTTCTTTTCACGCAGCAGCATCGGACTCATCATCTACAGCCGCTTGACGGAGAACCGTTTCCTGCAATGAGCGGTACCGCGTTCGGGGAACTTCATTCTTATGCATGATGCCCTTTCTTTAACGCCTATTGTATGATGCAACGTCCCTTAATTGGTATTGCGAAAGCTTTCACTCTTAGCATAACAGAGGAACATAAGTTCTGAGCTCCTCTTTCCTGTCGCCTTGGGGGACGACGAAAGTTTAAACTCACAAAAGCTTGTTTCAAGCTGAAATCTTCTTTTTCTGCAGCTCGGATAGGCCTTTTCCACGGTTTCGAATTTCAACAAACCAGAAGAGACATGTCCTGAATGGATTATCTGTAACACCCTGCATGAACAACTTGATCAATGATTTGTTGTTCGGCGGGTTCGACGTGATACAACTCGTAAGATGACGTTTGTACTGAATGTAATAGTGTACTATACGGTTGCCTAGTCTGAGTTTCAAGAGTTCAAAGCGACCCCTGCGTTAAATTTGCGGTGATTCAGATGTTTGCCTTAGCAGGGACTTGAAGTCTTCTAAGGACCCAGAAACAAATGGGTCGTGTAGCTTAAGGCACAAGTCTTCGCACTCCATGTCAATTTCGACTTTTAAGATGTGACCTTCATTTGCTCATCACCGTTGTCACAAGCCCTTATGGCGTCATCTAGCTCAACAAACCATCTCAGCAGATAATCTTCTTCAGCTGCTCTGTATTTGGAGATGTCAAACTTCATGAATTTGGGCTGACGCGAGTGTGTCGACCCGGTGGCAGCATTCTGCTGCTGTCTCAACAATTCAAACTGTTGATCACTCCGTTCTGTCAACAGCTCTGTCTGTTGAGACTTTTTTTGGTGAAGCAAGGCTAACTTTCCCAGTTTAGCGCCTAGTTCATTCCGAATTATCTTAGTAATGTTATCGTGGTGCCCGTATGGATTCAGAGCGGACAGCAATGCGCCTGCGGCTTCTTGTCCTATCGTTAATCTCGAGCGTTTGATAGCATCCCATTCGATTTGACTCAAATGGAAGTAGCTCTCGTGCGCTAGATGGAAGTACTTGGCTTCATCATCCAACATGTTCGTAGTCGTTGGACGGACTACAAAGTGCTACCAGGTGTAATGGAGCAATGGTCGCTTGTACTGTCACAGTACAAGCTAATTGTACTTAACACATAGTTAGGTGGTGCCTCGGGAATTTACGTACACGAGTCGTGCAGAGGAGGGGCTCAACGCGAGACAAGGGTAAAGTAGAACAATATTTAGTATAGTTAATCGTCTGTATTTAAATCCTATCTAGTCTTCATTTAACCAAATTTAAGTACAAAAATGTATCGTAACTATGTGCTCACCACTAATTGCGTTCTTCTGTTGTGACCCGGTTTTATTGGTGATATCATCGACATACATCAACCAATGAGCATTATTTTAATTTCTGCAGCACCAGCATAATTTTTAGCCAATCTTGTGAGAACATTCCATTTGTCCTAACCGAAATATTAGTACTTGATACTTAACTTGTGTAAACTATCATAAACGGAGGCACCCCGTTACATCTCGAGATTAATATGTTTGAACAAATAACTGAAACGTTGATATAAACCAATACAGTCGATTTACAGAATAGATTGGAGATAGTTTAACTCTCAATTTTAGCTCCGCTAAACGTGCTCACATTCGCAGTGATCGTGGCGGGATCCATATTAGCCGATGAATTAAAAAGGATCCAACGCTGTCGTTGACAACGCCGACGTACACAACGTTGTAGCTGATGAGTCCATCGTCGAAGTATTCATCGTCTTCCATCTACGCATTATTATCGATGAGGATATCTGATCGCACTCTGACGTTGTCAAGAAGTTCGCTCGAAAGTCCCTCCGGATCTTGTCCGTAGATAATTGTATCTGTGACAGCAGCGAGCATGAGTCAAACGAGGAGTTTCATCGTGGAATGAAGGTGGTGAGGAGGCTAAGAAGTCTATGGCGAGTTGCAGAATGATAAAGCATGTAGACGCGCAAGTCAGACCGGGTATCGAGTCGATCAAATCGAATCGGATCAAAACCAGTTTCTTAACTGTTTGGAAGTGAAATTTATGCCACACTGTAGCAAACAAAATCTGTGCTGTTGATGCCAAAAAAATCATTCGAGATGACCGGGACAGGCGTATGCAGACAGATGGATGTCAAGCAAATGATAGTTACTCGGATGCAGCTAAAGTTTGCACCTTTCTCAATCATCAAATGTGAAGAGGTTTTGATCTGAATTACTTGCTACACTCGAATAGTAAAAGGCTATGGTTACATTTATCTCTCGGTAGCAGACCAGCCCTCTCGATCTAATGTCACTTGATTATTTGTGCATTATGCATCGTTGGCCGCACTTTGTTGTTCACGGCTTTACCGAGAAGGAACATCCCTGTTTCTCTTTTTCACATTCGTCTGTTTAGAAAAGCAACAAATCATCAACGAGTGGCCTTAACATGCAATCTGTCAACACTTTAATTAATCCGCACACACAGCACAACCCACGCCGCCAGCCCTCAGACTAAAACATGATGAACGTACAGAACTTGATTCAGTTCTATGGACTGAATTACTAAAATTAAGAGCGAGCTCCGGATCTTGCTTCCCTATCCTACACTGTCTATGGATGTTGTAGGTTGACACCGGACATAAATCCATCCCAACTACGATAAATTCGTACACCCCTTCTGACCATGATGCTCCGATTTAGCTAGAAATGCGCTCCTTGACTCACGACAAACAACATTTAAGAAGTGATTTTAGAAAGGGGATATTTATAATACTCGGCCTTATTTTTTAAATGCCCGCATTCAGACGGTTACTTGGTACGTCTCTTTTCTGGATGTATGCATCCCCCTTCCTTCGCAGGTCAGACAGTGAGATTTGCATCTTCTTTGTTTCTTTGGCAAAGAGCTGCCTTAGTCTTCGTGGCTTGACAATCCGTCGCAGCCTAACTAGCCACATTAGGTCTAAACGATATAGCATCTTAGCGATAATTGCTGATGATTAGGCCATTCCGCGTCGCGGCTGATCAAAATAGCGATTACAATGAGCACTTGAGTATCTTTAATGTAACGGGGCATCCTTCGCTTAAGGTTTCACGAAACTTTACGTACACTAGTACGTACAGAGGAAGCTTATTTGCTGAACAACTAGGTTGAGTAAAGGGTAAAAAGAGAACTGCATTTAATTTGGTGAAGCTATCTATATAATTTCATTCTTAATCTGACTACAAGAAACTACGTCGTCGTATGAGGACCACATGCTCACCACTCATTGCGCGCGTCCAGCAGCGATTGTTAGTAGTAATCTATGGATGATATGTCTTTTATCAAACAATCTTTGAGCAGCGCATGAATCAACCTACAAGGGGGATAATATTCCTTCAACATTATCCATCTTAGATTATATTGGTAGAATATTGTCATGCTAGACAATCTCCATATTGACACCGTTTGGTGTCAATATCATGTAACGGGCTACCCCGTTACATCACCGCCTTTGAACAACAATAACCCGTTGATTGTATAAAATTGGTTGGGGCAGGGTGACCACCGTTGGATCACTCTGGGAAAGAAAGCACTTGTTGGTCAAATCCCATTCATTTGCCAACCCAACGCATGGTTATAATATCCAACCGAGCTGCTATTGCAGCAGCAAGAAAGGCGGCTGCACGCATGCGTGCAACCAAAGAGGGTACTTTATAAGCATCAGCAGCGGGTACCGCGAATCGCAATGTAGATGAGTCTGAAATAGAGCTCATCTATTCTTGCGGGTCAGATGATGTATCCGACTCGAAGGCGACACCTCACGCCTTTGGATCATCCGGGGCGGACACTGCAAGAGCCAGGTTGACTGGCTCTTCCTTCACTATACGCATCCATGCACACTCGTTTCTCGAAGTGCGTTTCTATACGCAGAGTAAATCCATCTCGGCGCGCATAGGCAAAAGCTATATCCTCGACAGGGAATCACCTTTTCACTACTTTTTCTCGATCTTCCTCTTGCGGTATCGAGCTGGCCGATGATCTTATCGCTGGTTTTAGGTGGTAACTATTGTTGGCATGCCAGCGGCATGGAAGCGATGTCACCATTAGTGTCGGTCATGTAATTTATGCTACGGAGAGGGCGATCGAACGAAGAAGGTTGGCAAATCTTACTGTCTGACCTGCGAAGAAAGAAGGGTGCATACATCCAGCAAAGAGACATGCCAAGCAATCGTCTAAATGCAGGCATTTTGTAAAAACGACCGGACATTTTAAGAATTCACTTATAAAAAGCGTATAAAAAGATCGATTTTTTTCGAGCCATCACCACATACGTATACGGTTGCTCCAGAAATACGGGATAAAACCCGTCCGACTTGGTCGAGCATAAAACCCACACAAACGTTTCTAACAGTGTCAAAAAGAACCATGTCGGCCGATGAAGAGCTCCAGCAAGATCAAGAGAGCGCTGCTATCCTCCCTCGCTGCATTGAGTGCGGCGGCTTTGGTCTAGGACTTGTAGCGAATCCGCAAAAGGTCTGCACGCACTGCGCACGCGTCAAAAAGGTCTTTTTTGACCCGGATAGTAATAAATTCTGCCGGGACGAAGGGTTTGTGGACATTTCACCCTCGGCGGACGGCGGTGTGTTAAAAAAGGTTAAGTCATTTCTAAATCATTTCTATCGGTGGACTGGTATGTTGTGGCTCGAAATTTTTTGTATACGTATACTTATTCGAACATGCACTTGCCTTTGTATTTGCTTAATGTTGTTACTTCACGTACAGATACTCCGCGAGGGACAAAGCGGGAAACAACAGCTGGAAGAAGGCTGTCCGACGTTTGGTTCGAGACAGCTTTTATGTGTTTTTTGATGTCGTTAATTGCTGTTATTGACGTTGCTTTACTGACGTTCTATGACAATATTACTGGTGTTTTTGACAGTGCAATATGTGGGCCGCTTAATGGACGGCTCTATTTTTGACACAACGTACAGAAGTGTATCTTTCAACTGCACATGATCAACCAAGGTTATTTCCGGCTGAACTTCTGTTGTGCTGCAGACGTGACATGATTGACGGCAAGCACGTCGGTGGAACGGATGATCCTTTCGAGTTTCAATTGGGTCGAGGTGAGAGCGACGAAGGTGTCGCTGGAGAATTTCAAGAATTCAATTAGCTGACTGAAAGTTTTGTGTGGATGCGGTTACTACAGAGAAGGTGATCCAAGGGTGGGATATTGGTGTAGCAACGATGAGCGTGGGCGAAGTGGCTCGGTTCATCATTGCTCCAGCATATGGATACGGCCATGAGGGGTTTGCACCGAAAGTGGAACCTGACGAGACGCTCGACTTTGAGATTGAATTGCTGAGCTTTAAGGTGCATGTTCGCCATGTCGGACGTTGTAAACACGACTGACGATATTGATCGATGGTGTCGTGCATGGCTTGTTCTTTAAAATAGGACCCTTTGCCCCGCTTTCCAACGCAAGCAGAACTCGCTGAATCTCGCAAGAAACAGGATGAAGAAGACCAAAAGCTGCTGGAGGAGAATCCTCCGCCTACAGTTGGTGCGTTCGGTCAGATGGTTGTCAACTGTATGCGAAGAATGCTCATTTTTTCCGCACGGTCTGTGCCATATGTACTAGATGAACGCATCGAATGTGCCATGGAGCAGAAGGAGAAAGGCAACGCTCTGATTGCTGATCACGATTACAGCCAGGCGCAAAAGTGCTACGACTCGGTACGTTTGCTTTCGTTTTTCCCTCTTCGACGTGGCAGTTGGTAAGAGGGGTTCTGCTGACATTTGTTCGGTCTTAGGGCTTCGTGCACATCTTTTTTGCAAAGGAGGAATGGGAGAACTTGGTTTCCCAAGAAGACAAAGACAAGGTGAACAAAGTCAAGCTGGTGCTTTACCTCAATCGAGCGCTGTGTAAGATCAAGCTTGGGAAGATCGAAGATGCGCTGTGGGATTGTGATCAGGTAACTACAAGCTCCATGCGACCAATCGAGATGAATAGTTCTGATTGAATTCGTGCACAGGCGATTCTACTTGATTCGAGCAACAGCAAGGGCCATTTCCGTCGGGGTCTAGTGTTTACCGAAAAACTGATAGGCGAGCTGGAAAAGGAGAGCAAAGGCGAGTTCTGGATTGTCGACAAGGGCTTCGAGTATGCTTCAGAGGCAGAAAAAAGTTTTGACAAGGCGAAGCAGCTTATTGGTGACACCAACGATCGCAAATTCGTGCATGCGTTGGCCAACCTCAAGCGAAATCACGTACGGACCTCTCCGTATGAATGTTGACCAGTTCTAGTCGTTTCTGACGTGTTGAATGTCTACTGCGCGTAGGCGCTGTTGAACAAGTACGCTGCCAAGTACAGAGAGGACGAGAAGAAGCTGTACAAGGAGAAGATCTTTGACCGTTTGGAAGCTAAGAATAAGGAGCTGGAGAAACTGGAGAAGCAGAAAGCAGCAGCCGAAGAGTTTGATGATATGCCTGCACTCGAATGAGTGCTAGCCTGCTTGCTGCAACAAGGATGTAACCCCGATATATATCCTTGTGTCAACACTTCGTGCTTGCTCTCGTTTCATTGGAAAGTGCTGATTGATCCTATCTCTCGATGGACGCGAGCAGCTACAAGTCCTGCTCATCATCCGACTCGATATCGCCGTACTGCCACATGCAAAGACGCTGCTTCTTCGCGGTTTCCTGGGCGTCAAGCAGACCGTCGACGATAGGTTTCTGGAACGGCAGGACTTGGCGAAGTGCTTTGCGGTCTGTGCGCAGCAAACCGGCTTCTACTAAAGTGCTCGAGACACTCTTGCCTCCAGGCAGGTAGAGGGAGACCTGCATGCGACCGTGATCGCCCATGCTGTGAACGCAGCACGAAAGGGTCTTTCCCCACGCGATTTCACTGAGACGCATGGCTGCCCCAGCTCCGAACTCGTCTGTGGCCGCCAGTGGCTTGATCCAGGCAAAAGTAGCCTCTTTGGCTTGAGGAGGGAACTGCAGCACGTCAGCATCAAGCGGACGCAGACGGTTGGCCGTCACGGTCGTCATGTTACCGTAGTCGAGGAAGCGAACATGGGCAGATCCGTCTGGGTGAATGTACTCGACCTTGGCACGGTTCCAGGCAAGCCCTCCGCCGTCATCGAAGAGGGCGGCACACACGGCATTGCGACGAACCTCGAAAGCTTTGCCGGCAAGTCCGTGCGTTTTCGAAAACGCTTTCATCTTCTCCTCGACAGCGGCGCAATTGCGGTCACCCACATTTTGGATGTAAAAGTGGGTACCGTTGATGATCTCGGAAAGCTTCACGCGCGGAATCACGTCATCCTTCGTCTTCACTCGTGTCTCCTGAGCAGCCTTAACTGCGGCTTGGGCATCGTGCGTAGCCCAGTAATTCTTCTTCTGCGTCTTGGCACGCTCCTCGGCACGCTGAAGCACGTTGCCCAATGCAATGCGTTCCACACTGAAAGAATCGACCCAGGCAAGACCTTCTTCAAGCAGACGCAAGCCAAAGTTGTGCTGGTCTTCACGCGAAGCCTTACCGCCGCCACTCTGGACCAAGAACAACGGACCAAACGCGTTACCACCACGGTCCATGTCTTCGATTTCCACCATCACTTCACGCTGCATGACGCCGCGCTTCGTAAACAGCTTGGCTTCTTCGCCGAGTGGCTCTGCGGGCGCGACGATCACACCTTGAGCTCCATGACGGGCAGGCTGTGGACACTTGACACCGGCGATCATGAAGTTTATCAGACAGTTTTCCTTCGGAACAAAAAGCTTCATGCGCGTGGCCGAGTATACGTGCTCCACCACAGCGCGAAGTGAGCGCTCACGTGTCAAAAATGGTAAGAACTGCTTGGCTTTCGTCGCATCGAAACACAGGTCCGTCACACGACGCGTAGAGGCCGGGGGCTCTTTCAAAGAGTGCAAATTCTTCTTCTGCGTCTGTGCTTTCGTCTCGGCCGTCACGAGGTCGTCGTAGTATTCGCTCTTCTCCTCTTCGGGACGATGACGCACCACCTCAGCCAGACCAGCAGCGACGACGTCAACAGCGAGATTTGCACCCTTGGCTTGTGGATCCTTCTTCAGTGCGTTCGCCGACGGCTCAAGAAACACGGAGGCAAACAACATCACGTCACTCTGACCGGACGGGCTGGGTTTCTCATACTCCACCTCAATGTGCACAGTCTTGGCAATAGCACGGTGGCGCAAGAACTCTTTGGCCTCCACCGCGTATGGTACATTGGTCTCACCACGGCGTTCATTACCGAGACGCGGCGCACGTAACGAGCTCAGATAAATCCGCTTTTCCTGCTCAGCTGGCGTGGCTTCGCCCGGAACGTAGACAACGAGGCAGTCACCGCTAACCACTTCCACAACTGTACCAGTGAGTTGTTTGGCAGAGTGCAGCGTGGGCGCTTCATAGTCCCGCCACACCCGCAGCTTCTGCTGCTTGGCACTCTTCTCTGCTGTGCGCATAGCCCCTCGATTTGCTGCACTCGTGAACAACGAGCTCCAGTCCGCCATCCGTGCAAGTCCATTTTTCAGCAACTCGACACTGATATTGTGACCCGAAGGGTGCAAAATACTGCCGAGCAGGTTCTCGTGCTTGTCTGCACCTTCAAGCTTGAGCTCGACGTCCCGATGCAGCAGTCGCACTTCCGTAAAGTGCTTGGCTTCCCGCGCATGTGGCGCCGGGGAAGCTTCTGGGAGTAGTGCTCGTGAAGCACCCGAAGCTGCTGCTGCTGCTGCTGGTGGCACTTCACCCACTGGATTCAGACGAGGACACTGCACACCTGCCAGAGCAAAGTTCACGAGCTGCATCGAAGGCTTCAAGATGACACGAAACGACGCCCCATCCCGCACACTTTCAATCAAGGCCGGGACCAAATGGCCCTTGAATTGCTGAACAAGTGCCGAGCCATCAGCTCCACTCCACTGGACCGTCACGTTGGAATCGCCTTCAGCATACATGCCTCGTTTCGTCACCATAGCTTCGTGCTCGTGGTGGAGCATCGTCGCGTGGTCCACACAGATTCCGTCCCGAAATTGATCCAGCGGCTTGACCTTGGCATACCCTGCACGTGCTTGGGCAACACAGAGGTTCTCTCCGTCAATAGCACTGTTAGTACTAGTGGACTGGAGGAGCCAGACCGAGCCAAAGTCCCGGTTGATACTGGCTACGCGGTACTCGACTTGGAACCGCACGGTTTTCCCGATGCATAGTTTACGCAAGTGTTCCCGACTGGCCCAAGCAAAAGGTTCGGAAACTTGGTCCGAAGAGCGGGCGAGTCGTGGAGCCTGTAAGGATGACAGCGTAAGTACGAGCTCAGGAGGCGGACCGGTTGCAGAGGTGCCCATGAGCACGAGCGTGTCGCCGGAGAGCACGGCCTTGACGATGGCTTGACCTGAAGCCATGTGTGCGAGGAGGAAGGAGGAGGAGGAGGTGGTGGGTAGGTGGTATTCACGATGGTGGAAGTGATTGAGATGTGAGGGAGCGGTTTGGAGTTAGGTTGGGTTGGGTTGGGGTTTTGCGGAGCTGCTCGTTGTGGTCGTGTTACTTTTGGAGCGGTTTCGGAGGTGACACGTAGGTGGTATGTGTTTCTAGAGGTGGAGGATGGCTTGTGGGGGGGAGTGGCGTATTTGTGTTTAAAGACATGGGAGGAGGGGCGAAGTGGCTCGAGTGGAGGTATGGGAGGCATAGGATAGAGTTGCTGCGAATAGAGTTGGTGTGGGGACTTGGACGACTTGGTTCTAGCAAGTCACATCTGTCGAGGGTCATATCGACTGCGAGCGAGGGTCGCAAAACGAGATCGGTCATTGCGATCGCGGTTAATGGGCTTTTGTGTCTATCGTTATGAGGGACGCAATGTGAGTCAACTACTGACTGACTACTGGCTACAGGCCACTGTAACACTAGCAACTTACATTGTTTAGATAGTAAGCGAGTGACCTCATATCAGCTCGACAGCTTCAACTAGCCTACCTGCTGACCTTTTCCATTGCCAATGCACAGCCATGCTAAGATCTGGTACGACTGTTCTGAAGTTGTTGTCGGCATTCGCGCCTCCTCTACGTCGCCCTCACTCACTTCTTACTTCTGTGGCGTCCCCAAAATGCCCACGACCCAAATGACCAACGTCCATCCTCAGTATCGAAAACCTCATTGTCATTGCCGGCCGACTTCTTGCCTTCTTTCTGTAGCGCCGAAAAAACTCGTAGGCAGTCGAAGCCACGGTACGTGCCATGCTTGTCAGGAGACGGACGGTCTTACCGCCGACACCGGACTCGTGCCTGGTCTCAACGGTTGTCCGTAGAGATGAAGACTCGACCAAGTTGGGTATAGCTTGAACGCCATCAGTTGTGATTGCAGCTCGTGCAGAAGCGACGGCGAATGCCATGAACTGGATCCGCATGGCCAAAGGACGGGAAGAGGGTCGACTTGAGAACTGCTTGGAGTGGTTGCGAAGTCGGTAAATGGATTCAGGAGGAGTCGGTGGGGAACTAGAAGAGCTCTGGATGATTCCGTGGAGACATGGCATTGCTGATACGGGGCTGTGGAGAATACGGGTCAGCGTCACGGATCTACGTTCGGCATGTAGCCTAGTTCTGAAGCTGCACGGATGTTGTTGACGATTTAGTTGCTACGAAAAGATATTCCAGAGTTAGCAGATGGACACGCGACACGGCAAAGAGGCAGTTCGCTCACAGCCATCTGCTTCCTCTTTTAGCTATCGCTGCTGCATAGCTAGAGCAGACGAACAACGAGTTGCCAAGATCTTGGACCGTCGAAATGGATCGGTAAACAGGTGGCAGCCAAGACATGCCGATATCACGGCGTCCCATCTATCAAATCGTCCCGTTGTGATGAAATGTGGGGGGTACCTGCCGGGATGTACGCACTTGTCCCTGGTCAGGTGGTGTGCTGGATATCTGCTTCAATGCTATTGTGGGGCTTGACGCTCTGAAGTTGAGGGCATCGAACTTGACTGGAACGCGAACGGATCAAGAATGAACGTCTGCTGCTGACTTTGTGCATCTTTGGTCGTGCCTTGGTCTACGATAAGCAGGACAGCGTTGATTCGTGAACGTAACTGCACTGCTGGAAACTGAAGACAACTGGGTGGTCATCCTGCGACGGAAGGGTGTCATTGCGTATTCGGAGACCCTCTCCAGCCTAGAATTGAGCATGCAGCACCGACGCTTAGAAGCAGTAGCACTAGGATCTGTAGACTTGACTCGCACCCTGTACATCCCGTTTCTGCTCTTCCTACTTTTACGAGGTTGGATGATCGAGAGATGGACGCCAATTAGGCCAATGTAGTCATCAAGGTATGCTCATAAGACCAGGTCGTGAGTGTCGTGTCGCAACAGGAGCTAGTGTTGGATGTGAATGGATGGACGACCGCGGGTCCTTGAAGCATGAACTTCTGTGTATGAATGTTAAGGAATATGCAACAGCTCTAACTACGACCTCAGTCCCTACGCAGTACTAGCTCGTTGTTAGTACTGCGTTAGAAAGATAGTGCATGATCGATCCCGTAAATGGAGACGTCACCACGAAAGACGAGTTGAGTTGGCTCCCGGCTTGATAGCGAAGCAGAGCGAGCCATGTACTACTTGTCCGATTCGCTCGAGTCGCCGTCTGTGTTCACGACGGATTTACCATTCACATCCACCTTCAACTGCAGGTTATCAGACGAGCTCGTGGACGAGCTATCGTCTTCTTCCTCTTCGTTCTCATCTTCCTCTTCGTTCTCAGCCTCATCCTTTTCCTCAGCAATGTCTTGATAACCCTTCTTCTTGCTTGCCTGGGACAAGGCCCGGAGCGACCTCTTGCCATGCAGCGCTGAAGCTGCGTAGCCAGTCGCCTGGTGGTTGCCGCTTGTCAGGAATCGGATCGTCCTGCCGTTGACATCGAGCTGGCCTCTAGCATCGACGCGCGACCGCAGGGATGAAGACTTGACCGAGTCGGGCACAGCTTGGACGCCATGAGATGTGCTTGCAACGAGTGCAGAAGCGACGACGAGTGCCATGTATGGGATACGCATGGCAGAAGGACAGGGTAGAAGGTGCTGTGGATCGACTGACGAACTGCTTGGTAGCTGGCAAATTGGTTTATGAAGAGTTCGTAGGGACACACGACGGGTTGTGAAGATGCTGTGGCGACGTGCGCCGTTGTTTTCAGAGAGTCCGCAGCCCACCAGCTTCAAGAAGGGCAAATCGACAGACGATGCCGTTCCTCGATCTCGTCGGGGTGGGACATCTGAAGAAATCGTCGTGTGATCGAAGTTGCAGTCATGTTAGTACCAGGTTAGCTGGATGTTAAGCCGAACACATGGCTGGAGAGGAGTATTTCCCTGAAAACAGCTTGTAGCACGGAAGGCGAATGTCTCACCTCGTTGGAGCAACAGCAGGGATCGGCTGCTTACAAAAGCGTGGCCGAGCTTGGGAGCTGCATGGAAGTTGCTAGTTTATTGTCGGGCGATGTCATGACGTGGTAGAAAGAGCAGGTAGCGACGCTATTGGGAAGATTGGCACTACACCAGTACTGGCACTCGTACGACGTGCATATCATTGTATCCCTCCTGATACGAGTCAGTTGATGACAGTTGCGACATGGATGCACGACAGTGTCCTATGTATCCATCGATTGTGTTGTCGTCACGAATATTGAGACCATCGAGAGGATGGACTGGTCCCTTGCGGACCACTTGGTGGGCTATCGGAATACCAACCCATTCATCTTCTAGCTTAGAGGCATTAATGGTAGCTGGACCCGTGTCACGCATGGCGTTTCGTTTTGTCCCTTTCTTCAGTGCACATAACGTGCGTCTCGATACTTTTGTGAGCGAGTCGTGGTGGCTTAAACGAAGTTATGACGATACTGGCATGATCTATTGAGAATGAGATCATTGCAACAGGAGGTCATAGATAGACACGTCATGTTCCTCACCGAGTTGTGCACAAAGTCTGACAAAACGTGCCTTGTTTCGAGCTCGTCAACGGACTTGTCCCCAATCCGTGATGCTGTGAGTAAGTATACCACGAATGGCAAGGCCTAAGTTGCAAGCTTTTGCTGATTCGCAAAGCACGGGTTCAATACAGTTTGCACATATTCAATAGCAGCAATAGCACTTCAACTTGTTCATCGACAATGCCCTCCATCCAGTCGTCTATAGAACCAGTTAAGCAAAGTCTACATGCTGAATACCCACCAACTCGTCACCTTCTGCTCATGTCGTGGCCTGCAGCATCTCAAACCATTGCCGAAGTGAATCGGATAAAATCTCCGGTAGCATCGTCGACGTCGGCAGCAACACGTAGTACGGGAACGGATAGTTCTCGAGGTACGGGACCATCCGCACTTTGCCCTTGTCAAACGTGACGCTTTGCGTATCCAGAATGGACGTTTGCTGCTGACTGCTCATACCTTCAGCTGCACCTTGGTCAACGACGAGCAACACAATGAGCTGCTGACGCTCCAGAGCTGTCTCGATCAGTTTGCGGATACGGATGCGGCCGTCCGAGTCAAAGCGGCCATCCGAGATGAGGAACACAATCTGCGTGAACTCGACTGCACTACTGGCAGTTGAAGCTGCTTGCTTGGCTGTCGCCAGTAGCTGCAGGATCGTGTCCAGCGTCTGCACCATGTTGGTCTTCTTCTGTTGAAAGCCAAAGCGACTAATGACACGACTCCCAGCGTCATCCGTGAACGGCATGTCGAAAGCATGCAGAAGCTCCAGCTCGTGTCCGAACTTGACAACAGCCAGCTCGCCCACCTCGAGCTGTGTCATGCCCTTGCATAGCGTGGCCAGCGCCTCCAAAGCTAAGCGACCTGCGTGGTTGTCTGCCATAGACTCCGAGTCGTCAATCGCTAGCATCACTTGGTACTGACGCTTGGACGGCCGTGTACGCCGCATCCAGATCTTGTCCTTCCGGAACTGGCTTGCAATGTACGGGATCACTTTGCGCATGTTGATGCGCTTGCCCGTACGGTAGTCGCCTTCTAGCTTGGCACGAAGCATAGGCTCCAAGACGAGCCGGAGCTGCTCGCATAAACGCTGAGACGCGCCAGCAGTGAGAGCCGTATACTTGGTCCACAACTCGGCACCACGTTCCTGCTCGGACTGCGACGACCAGGTCGCAATGGACGAGTCCAGCTCATCGCGCAGCGCAGCAATCTCATCCGGAGACAGTGGCGTCGCCGTTTGAACCTCCGTGTCGTCATCCTCTTCTGGAAAACTCGTAGCAGGGGTCAAGTCCAGCTCTCGTAATCTCGACGGGATCGCGTGCTCCACTTCCTCGTCGACGAGCTCGTGCTCACCTTTGGTAAGTTCCTCCGCTTTCATCTTGTGGTCTTCTTGCCTCTCAGGCTTCGTCGACACTTCATCAGTAGCATCCGAATCAGGCGCAGGCTCATGCTTGATCGATACAGGATCATCCTTTGGCGTCTGCTCGTCGATCGGTATCGTCGAATCTTCTTCGTCAACATCCATAGCCGATGACGCTTCATTTCCAGCGTCCAACTCGTTCTCTTCCTTCTCAACATTCCCGCTCTCCTCTTCCTCAGCCCGAGGTTGGTTCATCACTTGGTTTTCATCAGCAGCAGCCAGTGCGTGCTCCACGTTTTCCATCTCCTCATCGTCATCAACAAACTCCGCTGTCGTCATTTCATTTGCAGCCTTCTCCTGCTTCTCGGGGCTGTTGCCATCCGAATCCTTCTCGTCCGTCCGCTCAACCATCTCCACGCGCTTCTTCCAGTGCTCCTGGGCTTCCCGGGCGTTGCGGTACGGATTTGGTTCACAGCGATCGCGACGTTTCTCGCGAGACGGCTCCTGCTCCGGATCATTGTCAACTTGCGACTGCGGCTTGTACTCCTGCTTCATGTTTGGGTCGTTGCTGCTACTCTGCTTCTGAGCACGGCTGCTACTGTTCTCGTCGTTCCTCTGTTCTGGCTCCTGCTCTTGAGCATCAGCATCACTCATTTCCTGATCCTCCACATCCATACCATCCACTTCTAGTTCATCCTGGCCTTCCTTTGACTGAGTGCCGGCAACCGTCGAAGCTGCCTGCTCTTCCTCCATGCTCTCAGGAGTGTCAACCTGCTCCGGATCTTCCTCTTGCTTCTCTTCAGCTTGTTCTGGATCATCTTCAAGACCGCCACCTCCTAGCTGGACCTCATTGTCTAGTTGTTCGTCCTCACCTTCCTCCTCAACATCCTTGTCCTCTTCATCACCACCAGTTCCCTCCCCATTCGCTTCATCCTCAGCCACTTCGTCCTCCATCCCGTCCGGGTTTTCCATGTTTGGATCATCCGGATTGTCCCCCTCGACGTCACTATCGCCATCGTTATCATCACCGTCATTATCAAGCTGCATATCTTCCGGTAGATCGTCGCCGTGCTCCTCTTCAGGATTGTCCTCTCCGTGGCCATCCTCCCGCTCTGTCGGGTCGACATCGTGGTGATCTTCATAATCGTCCTGAAAGTCATCGTTGACCATATCCTCTATCTTTGCGTCGTCGTCGTCGTCATCACCATCGTTGGCATCATTGTCGTTCGACTGATCCACCTCCGGCTTCTGCTTGTCCTCTGTCTCCTTCTTCGGGTCACCCTCCTCTTCGTCATCGCCATCCTTACCGCGCACTTCATCCTCGAGTGCCTCGCCTTCTACCTTTGAGTTTTCCTCAAACTTCTCCTCCTCCTCGTTAATGTCATCGTTATCGTCATCCGAGTCGTCGCCCCACATCTTTTCATCCACCACATTCTCGTCATCTTGGTCAAACTCACCCATTTCACGGTCGAGCTCTTCCCTCTCGTCTTCATGTTCGTCCTGTTCGTCTTCGTTCTCGTCGGGCACATCATGCATCGTACCATCAAAGTCATTCTGCATTTCCAAGCCTGTGTCTTCAGGCTTCTGGTCAGCTGGTGGCTCGGGCTCGTCCTGCTGATCTCCCTGCAAGCCCAACAGTTGCTCTTCGTCCTCAATTTCGTGACTCACATCCTTTTTTCCTTCGCCTTCGCCCATACCAGTTCCTTCCACATCGTCCTGGAACTGCATTGTGCCGGTATTCCCTTCATCCTCTTCACCGTTCTTCTCATCGTCCGTCCGGCAAAAGCCGTGCTGAAACAGGTTCCGAAAGACTCGTACGAGAATGTACTTCAGCTTCATCACACTCTTATGCGCCACCAAGAAGTCAACAAGCAGTTGTCGGCTGATGCCACGCACATCGACCAGACTTGGCTCAAAGCACTCTAAAAGCGTGAGCGATGTAAGAAACACCTGCTTCCACTCCTCCGACTGAGTTCGAACAAGCTCTTCATACTGTCGCTGCAGCAGATCCAGAAGCGTTGCAAGATGTGATGCAATGTGGTTTACACGTGAATCCTTCACCATGGCGGATAGTGTTCCTAGCTGATCACGAAGCGACCGCACCTCACTTTCTTCATCTTCGGTTGCATCCTGAGTCGTGGGCTCTGGTTTGCTCTCTTTCGATAACTTTGTCAAATCTTGGATCGACACCAGCACCGTTTCAACAAGCTTGTCGAATTGTTCGCTAAACATCGCCATCGACTGCGCGCATTCTTTCTCCATCTTACAATCACCTCGTGCCGAAAATGAACTCGCACTGCTCTCACTTATGGCCCGCTCAAACGTGCTGTTCGTGTGAACGATGGTGGCAAACTCAGCAAGAAACGCATCCAAACAGCTCGGTCTCGTCACAGTCTCAAAGGCTGACGAGATACTTAGCAGGAGAACCCTGATCTCAACAAACTGGGCAGTATTTGAGGCTAGCACATCAGTGGAGACAGGAAGGGCTTGTGAGCCATCTGATAACGACTTCGCTCTCGAGATTACTGGAGACACGCCATACACACGCTTTGACGACTGAGCAAAGGTCATGGAAGTAGCATCACCATCTTGACGAGCATTCACAAGATGTTGAGGAATCGCAGGCACACCAAGTGACCGGGTCAGCCCAGCACTACTGGTAAGCGACTTCTGCACGACATCGCAACGTTCGGAAATGCGCTGGAATTGCTGACGGACTTTAGTTACAACCAGCGCACTAGCCGATGACTGCTGTAGAATCTGTAGTACCGAGATTTCAAGCTCACGTAGGCAGGGACGCAATGCATTGACGGACACCAGCTGAAACGACTGCCACTTACTCGCACTTTCCAGGTTGACAACAACCCCGTTTTTGCTATCGGACATGAGGTAGTTCTTTCTGAACTCCTTCATCAGCTTCAGTGAGTTGAGTCCGTCAACAAGCATCTCGTGACTGAGAGAAGTGGCATGAAGGATCTGCCGCTGCTGAAGCATCGTATACAGCATATTCTCTGCGTAGCCACCCATGCGATCAATTTCCGTGGATGATAGATCATGCGAGAAACTGGTTGACGCGGTGTACCGTAACGACGCCAGTTGGCCTAGGAACCGATAATAGTATCCGTCAGCTCGCTGCCACAGCCATGTCGGTGAATTCTTTGACAAAGGTTCTTTTGTCAGTGCATCCTGGTGCAAATCTCCTGTCTGCTGTTCACTCTTAGTTTTGCGCCGCATTTTCTTACCCTTCTGCCCGTCAGCAGTTGGGAAGCTTTCGGATTCCGCAGCAGCATCCAGTTGATCAATATGAAGACAGTTATCCACATCAG
Source organism: Peronospora matthiolae (assembly GCA_921007115.2). Taxonomy (NCBI): domain Eukaryota; phylum Oomycota; class Peronosporomycetes; order Peronosporales; family Peronosporaceae; genus Peronospora; species Peronospora matthiolae. The sequence goes on from CAKLBY020000259.1 coordinate 858,536, forward strand.
GCACATCCAACTCGAACAATTGCCCGATTCGTTGTAGCTCAGCAGGCAACTGCAGACGATGATATACCATACCTTGACTCCTCAGCTCACTCAGCAAGTCGACCAATGCCTTCTTCTTTGCATTCTTTGGCAGCCCTGTCGCCTTCTGGAGTTTGTACATTCGGTAGAAAATCGTTTCACAAAGATCCTCACACAAGGTGCGCACCTGCTGACGGTGCTCCACTTGGTCGATGGAAAGAAGATGCTTTTGAGTAAACTTCGAGATCTGCTTCGAAAGCACTGGGATCCTTGACCCATACAAGCACGACGTTGGCATCATCACATCATCTTTACTCAGTGCGACAGAAGGCAAACTCGCATGCTTGAGTCGCAACACAGGAGGCCTCTCAGATTCATGCGGTTCCCTCTCTGTCACCATCTTGCCCTTATCTTTCTTCGTCTCTGCAGGTTCTCCATCAAAAGAGGCTTCATGGAGATTACGCTCCGCATTCGGCTCAGCGTCGACCGGTACCACGACACCATCGTCGAGACCCGCGAGCTCAGCCTTCGTGGAATGGATTCCAGCAAACCCACCTTCCTTTGAGATGCCACTGTCCGTTGAAGCATCGATGATAGTTTGCATGGACACAGTCAAGACGGTGTCATAATTGCGCACGAATTTCATCAGCTTGCGATGCGACTTCTCTGCGCTTTCCGCAAGTGAGTAGTACGTTTGTTCATCCCACCGACAAATTTTGACAAACTCGACCAGTTTACGTTGGATCGGCGCCTTCAGGCCACTCCGATGGCGCTCCAAGTATCCCACGTGTTGTCCATAATAACTGCACAAATGGTACAGCATGCTTGCCAACGCGTGTTTCGAAGAGGCTGCAGTAAGGTCGACAGTTGACTTCCGGGCCGTGGAAGGGCTCCAGAGCTCCACAAGCAGCTGAGCGCAGAACGAATACACCACCAGTAGACGAGTCTCGTACTGACCGATAGAGCATGAACGGATGTAGGCGTCCAGCGTTTCGAACAGGTTGTTCAGGAACTCACGCTGTTTGGCTTGACGTTCTCGAGTGCCATCGCTCAACGCCTCAGCACCAGCTCTTCCCTCGTTGAGTGGTGTGAACAACCACTGCGATAGACTGTTGAGGTGAAGCCACTGCAAATTCTGCGGATGCAAATACTCAATACCAAGGTCATCAACCACACCAGCATCCGACTCAAATGATGCTGTCAGAAGCGAGTACATATTGATCCACGTCTTCTGTGCCATTAATCGGTGGTGCTTCTCCTTCACGTACAAAAGATGAGGCCATGAATAGAGCTCCAGCTTCCGCCACCGCGTTACCAAGGCTGAAAGAGCACTGAGCTCCTCACTTATCGAGTACGCCCGTGCTGCATACATTTCCCACTCCTGGGCCTTACGTAGCAGTAGTTCCACGCCAGTAAGGGCTCGAACAAGCGGGGAGCTGATCTCGAAGTTGCGGATACGGTCTGCAATCAACACGATCTGCTGTAAAATGGCATGATCAGGCCATTGAGCCAAGAGCGTCTGGACTTTCACCATCAATCGTTGCAACGGTTCGGCAACCAGAACAACTTCCTTGACCAGTGGATCATGATGGAAATCAATTCCTTTAATGTAGTCACTGTTTAATGCGTCGAACGATGGTACAGCATTCTTTGTCCGAGCAACTACATTGCCGAGGCGAGCTTGAACGAGCGAAGCAGCCAAAACACCAGAAGATGCCACAGCACTCTCAACAGCTGTGGAAACCGTCGTATTCAGAGATTTGCGCAGCTTTACCGCCAGCGAAAACGCTTTTGCAAAGGTGTCCACAATTTCATTCTGGGTAATCGTGACTTCATAGTTCGCGGTCTCGGCATACAACTTCACATGCGTTTCACATAATCGCTGCATAACGCTGTCTGAGATCAGCATATCCGTATCGGTGTCTACTGACAAAACCGATCCCTCAGCATCACCTGCCGAATTAGTCGAGCTGAAAAATGTTTGGAGATCTCGGGTACCGTAGTCTGGAAACTGCTCGCGGTACTCCTTCTCCAGCAGATCTTCTTCCGTTTCCAGGTCCAATTGGCGCACCTTGTACTTAAACTGCTCCTCTTCCTCCAGTCGTTTCTGCTCTTCGCGCTCTTTTTGCTCTTGCCACTTGGTCAAGAACAAATTGAACAGGGTCTTGCTGCTTTGGAGAGCGGTATCGATCGCCGTGGAGTCAAGCGCACGATGTGAGCGCGAAGTCGTCAACGTTTCTCGGAAAAGAAACTCCATTTTTGAAAGTGCCACGTCCAGCAAAGCCACCTCGACTTTGCGTTTGTTCGATACACCAGGACCGAACAAAATTGATATGGCGGACGTGCCAACAACTTGTAGCATCAGCTGAATCCTGCGCCAAGACTGATCCACTTTGTTCACGTTCAAGGTTGAGGGAAATTGCAGTAGAGTAAGAGCCAATCCCTCTTTCTGCTGTCTCTCGAGTGACGCATCCTTCAGGGTTTCGCAAAGGGACCATGTAACCAGTGCGACTCCTTCTTTCACGCAATAGATAGCGGCTGCCACAGGCTCCAAGATATCACGGAAACTCTGGCCAAACTTCGTTGACAATTGCGCAAGAAAGCTATCTGACGTCTGCTGAAAATTCTCCAGTTCACGTAAGAGCTCACGTTTACGCTGTTGCGATAACTTCGACGATCGAAGCGTGGAAACCAATGCCAGCATTCTTTCAGCTGGCATTACCGTGGCGTCAAAACGCAGCAAATCACGGAAGAGTTGTCCGAACACAGAGGTTGCTACAGGCCGAATCTCAATTTTATGGGGGTCCAGCTCTGCAGCAACATTATAGGGCGTGGTTGACTGGTAGCGCTGGATAGCATCAGCAGACAGTTCCGAAACTTGACTGTGCAATTCCTGCAATACACGAGCATCGTTTTCGATCGTATCTGCCAACGGCGTCGGTGACGGATTGAGTCGATGAATTGAAGAGCTTGCAGCGTCTTGCATAGTCAGCACCGCCAAGCGGTTGAGAAATTTTTCCCTTTTCACTAGCGGCTTCGTTACGGGATCCACTGGTGAAGACGGGAGAAGCAATGCGAAGCGCCATAAACCCAGCAATGCCATACTTTCTCCCATTGCACTTGGGTGGTGACCAGCGTGTTGCTCCTGGTCTTTCAATACCATCGATGTCATCAACGGCGCTACGAGAACATCAACTAACATTACAAACGTGTCGTCCTTCGAGGTTCGCATAGCCTTTAACAGTTTGGCCTGAGAGTTACCATCGAATGTCTCATAACCACAAGTTAGCTGAGAAAGAAGAGACTGGATCTCCTTCCACACACAACTCTCCTGAAACGTCGACTCGAACGCGAGCACAGTCGTAACAAAGAGTTCTTTCACAAGCGATATGTTTGTACTCAACATTCGTGTCTCCGACTCAGGCTGCTGAGTTTCGAAGTGGCTCATGATCTTTTCCAGCCGTACCGCACGCATCCGCGCCTCGCTCGTTGGGCACGTTGACTCTTCTAGGTTCACCTCTGCAATGTTTTTGAGTACGACTGCACTCTGGACAGCTTGGAACAAACGTGGGTAGCCCGCGACAACATGGACGTGGTCAGCAGCGTGAGTACTGATAGAAGAGCGTCTGGTAGTCTTGCGCATCTTCTTCCGAGTATCGAAAACGCTAAGCGATATTAGATCCATTTGGTTGAAGCTGTTGCAGCGCAACGACTTGTGAAATTCAAAGAGCACGCCGTTTAAGCGTGATTGAGCTAAGGAGACGAAACAGTCAAGCTCAGCGGTCTCACCATCGTACCCCTCACTGGGCCCCTCCAGAGAAACATACTTGTGCCCGCACCACACGATATCTTGGTAGGCGTAGAAGCTAGCAGGATCTCGAAGCCCCAGGCGCACGATTTTCTCAATGATACCTTCCAGTGACTTCAAAACGTTAGAAATATCCGCTACGATTTCGTTGTATCTCATTTGAGACATGTCGTTCTTGCACAAGCGGTACATATTCATCACATGCAGCAGCTTTGTGATACATTCAAGCTCTCGGCGGGCAAGAGCATGCTCCAACATCGGGCTCAATTGGTAGGTAACCATCTGATCCAGTAACGATGCACTCTCTTTTACGTCAAACAACAAGATCGGCGCATCCTTGCCAATCCGACGATCCTCTTCGCCCAGAAAGTCTACGTGATTATCAGCATTGTCCTCAATTTCGCTCAAGTACAATGTCTTTCGCGATACAAGCTCCGTGATTTTTGACTGCCTGTCTTTTAGTTTCGTAAGAAGGACACCAGGTAGCTTGAGCAACTCTGTCGTAAGCGCATATGTCTGCGTTACTGACGACGCGTTTGTGGTCTTCCCTCGCTTTTGCTCTAGGGCTAAATACGAGAATGCGCAGAGCGCGTGCAACACCTCCTTGCGAGAATCAACGTCCACGAAAAATAGCGGCGACACATCCAGTTTTCCGCTCTTCATCGCGGCTTCCATTGAAGTGACGCCACCAAACAAGAGCGCGAGTATGTCAACTTCGCCATCCGCACTGTCTGTAGATGCGCAAACGGAAAGAGGAGAAAAAAACGACACATTATGTTGCATGAACGTGTCGGACAACCGGCTGAGTACATGTTCAGCTTTCCATAGATCAGCACTACCGGGAAGTATGGAGTGGCCTCCATTTTTCCACAGTACAGCTTTTCGAGAGCTACATCCAACTGTCTTCTCGATGGTTTCCTGTACGCGCTGAGTCATGTCCAGCAAAGCACCCCAGCGCGAGTTCCACGAAAACGCACCAGCTGGATGTTGCTTCATTAGTCCCGCTAGCCGCACCAACGACTTCTTTAACCATCGCCAGTGGATGAGAAAGCGAGTCCACTCGAAGACGTTCACTCGCAACTGCATGGAAAACTCAAACCGGCTTCGAAGAACAGCTTCGACAGCATCAAAAAACAAAGTATCCATCACTAGACCCGAGAGGTCTCCATGAAACCCTGCAAAGAAAGTGTCAAAAGCATCCAAAAGCGGGTACACCAAAAATGTCAGCTCATTTTCCACGCTAGAACGGTCAGCTTGATACTTGTGCACGGCGTAAGACTGCTGCAGAACCGACAGATCGTTCAAACCGCTCTCGAGACGGTGGCTTCTCTTGCTGCACTTTTGACTGCTGCTTTTTGAAGACTTCGTGCACAGTAGATCAATTTCCAAATACTCTTCTTGCTCGCAAAATCTTAACCACTCAGTGCCACTGAGCAGCTTGAGATGACGCTGAGCTACAAGCATGGACTTCCAAACGCTGTCAAGGTCGGTCTTCAGGGAGGGGTTGCTTGCAACACGTTTGGCCACGACGGACTGCAACTTTGAAAAGGCCGCATGATTTGTGGAAAGATACACTGGCGTTGGAGGCAAGCTAGCCGACCTGTCAAGCAAGCTTGTCAGCTGTAGTAATGTTTTGTCATTCATTCTGAAAACGTTGGCGTACGTTTCCGTCTTTGTTATCGACCGGAGGAAACGCGTAAGCAATTCGATCAAGCTCAAGGTGTTCGCGTTGCCCCTCAAGTCACAAGCCATCTTTTCCAATACAAACAAGAGACGGTCAGCTGTAATTGACCAGTAAGTGCTACTGTCGCCGCACGTACTTGCCACTTCGACAATACGACGTAGGGCAAAAGGCGCAAGCGCCACGGCCATCGGTATATTTGCATCCTGTGACCCCAAGGTCGACTTCGACGGTAGATGGTCAAGAGCTTGTTCAAGAGCCTTCTGTGAGTAGTTTGATCCTCGGTGTGTAAACCGCAATGCAACCTCACTCAACCAAGAATCCAAGTCATCGCCTGGATGAGGGTTCGCTATATCTCCACAGTTAGAACCGCCCCAATCAGAAGCCAGCCAGCTTAGCAGTACATCAACTGCATAACTGTCTTCTGTCTGCTGCGAAGACAAAAGAAGATGCTCAAGATACATAACGTCTCGCTGCAGCGAAAACCTCTCACTCTGCTCGCACAGCTCCAGCGTAGAAGGCGCAGCAATCATTGAAAGCGCACGCTGAGCTTGGCCTTGCTGTGATAACCTCAAAGCATCAGAGAATAGTTCAAGAAAATCTCGGCCCATTTCAAGCTGCGCCAACAACCCTTCGCCATAGACACGCTTGAAAGACCCGACAATTGCATGTACGGGGTCTGTCCCACGTGAAAGCTCCGTGGAAGCCAATGAAGACCAGTTTTCCAAGTGCCGGCGGTTAATGCGGCCATGTTTCATACCTGCCACGTGCTCGCCTAGCTTGTTCATCACCCGCTCGTGGGCAGTCTGAAAAGCTTGAGAAAGAGCAAACCCTGGAACTCCACAAGACAGCGCGATCTTGACAAGATCCAGTCGCGATGTGTCCTCTTCCAAAAGTGCGATCTCGATACATCGGTTACGCATCGCGCGAGAAACCTCACCGTACTGAGGGTCCATAGCCAGAAACATTCGGAAATTCTTGTGAGGCCGAATAATACGTAGTTTGCCGTTGATAATTCCACACTCGTTAATGAGCATCTCACCACCAGTTTCCATCAGCGAGTTTAATCGATCCAGCACAGACGAGCTGCAGAAATTGACGTTGTCTAAGAGCAGCCAATGTCCCTTTTCCATAGCCTGGATAAGTGTACCGTCCACCCACTCGAAACAGCTCGCAATCGAGGTGGATGCACTGAGTTGCACCACATTGTCGATACCAGTTATAAAGCCAGCAAGTGCTGCTTGCATCTCTTCATTCTCGGCTTCCCTCTTCAGCAAACTTATGACGTTCTTCATCATATCAACAACCCCCTCATCCAAGTGTCCCTTCGGCAACTTTCTCCCCTGAATCGTTTTCCCGCCTTCGGTGTGATGCAGAGATAACGAACTATCACTGTGGTACTTTGCCCGCGTGGTGAGCGCCCACCAAGAGCTACACAGTCGGCTGAACTTGCTTTGAATCGCAACTCGCTTCTTTTGAGAAATCCCACTGGCCGCAGATGCGAGCATCAATTTCTGAAGTACATTCTCGTAAACAATTTGGATACTCTGCTGAATGTCACGCAGCTGTCGGCCAACATCCACTTGCTCGAAACAGCCAAGCAACTCCGTCGCATCCGTCCCAGCACTCATACCAAGTTCGTGAAGTGTATTTCCACTGAGGGCAGCAAGCAGGCGGACCGAGGATGTCTTCCCGCTCGCAGATGGACCAACGAGAAGTGCTGGCCATGACATATTCACGCAGTGCACCAATGCTTCCATAGGCTTCAGCAAAAAATTAAATACTGGTGGGGCTGCACAATTTACATGAACACCTTGTCGCTCGAGCAACGCGCTTCCGATTTCTACAAAATTCGCAGACACGCGTAGCGGCACGGCACTCCGATCCGTTGGCTTTACGCCAAACAATTCTTCAAAGCGGCGAGAAATGAACGTGCGGTCGCGAGCCGAACGCATTCGCTCTACATAAATGAAGTTTACATAGTAGCTTATCGCTTGTACTTGGCTTTTGAAGCTATCCACCAGTTGTATCTCTTGACTCAGCAGCTCGCAGAAACGAAACACATCGCGTAGATTGAACTCCCACGGCGCGCCAAGGCGTCCGTACCTGCAGTTTACCATGGTGTCTTCATGCACCACTCGATTGAACGCGACCATTCGCTCAACCAAAGTCTTCCCAGTATACTGAGAGTCGCTGAGTCCTACATCCGCGTCCATAACTGCAGAATGCAACGTAGGATACATCGAGCTCGCGATATGAATGAGGTCTTGCTCGTGCAATGTCTCGACAAAAACGCGTGTAAATCGGTTCAAAAAAGATTTTGGGAGTCCCTTACGACCACCGCCCTGTCGAAGCGGATTTTGCGCAGCAAACACTCGAAAAGAGGACGGACACTCAAACTCACGGTCAAGTTCTGGAATGTAAACGCTACCTCGGTGGTCCAAACAAGAATTCAGACCCTCCAAAACGGACTGCGGTGCCAAGTTCAGCTCGTCAAGAAGAACCCAGTCGCCGGCTTTCAGAGCACGCAAAAACACACCGTCGCACCACTCGAACAAGCCGCTGGCATTTCCTTTCCCTGCCTCGTCACTATCCTTGCCACCGAAAGCAACAGGTAAATCCGATCCAAACAGATCGGATATGTCCGTCTGCTCGGACAAGTTGATGCGCACTAAACGATGACCTGAAGCTGCTGCGAATGCGCTGATTAGACTCGTCTTACCGACACCAGGAGAGCCTTCCAAAATGATGGGGCGATTAACTTGCATGGCACGCAACACTCGCTGCAGATTTGACATCGTCGTCGGAGCTTTCAGAGAAAACGACGACTTCTGTTGCGCACCAACAGGTCCGCGAGGGATAAAAAACGGGGTCGTACCGAACGTTTCTTCAGGAACTCCATCCGTTGCAAACGAATTCAACTGGTCAATGCTACATTTGACAGGTAGTGTCGTGACATTCAGTGACTCAATCACTTTTTCCTTTATGTACTGATTCTCGTCCGGCACCAGCGCCAGCAAGTAGCCATACGCCTCTTCTCTAGCTTTAAGGACCGTGTGTAGCGCTTTATCAGAGCCGAGGCCCAGACCGTCCAGTATGGCCAGCGCTGCACCCTGGACAAAAGCCGTCCATGCCGTTACCTCCAGTGATGAGTCAGCTTTTTCTTTCCTCACGACGGATGTGATGAAATTTACCCAACTGAGAATGTCACGCAAAGTCACAGCTCCACATCCGCAGGTACCCCCGTTTGCCTTGTTGAATGTTGTTACGAAGCTCAAAATAGGGTGGCATAGCGAAGCCAAGGCGTCAATAGTCCTTGGCTGGCTACTAGGGTCAGGCGACACAATCGCTCGAGGTCCAACCAACTTGTCGCGAACAATCGTGGCAATATCCTCCAAATCAGAAATTGGCGGGACCCAGATCTCGGTGAAACGGTTACGTAGAGCTGGCGACAACTCGCGCTTGCCAAAATCGCCCCCAGGGTTCATCGTCGCCATCACGCGCCACTTCAGATGAGCTACAATCTCTTCAACTTGATCGCCACCCTTTTCAGCGAGCAGCAGCGTTCGCGTTGGCTCGAGGACACTATTCAGACGCTCCAGCACGGCGTCTTCTGCAAGATTTACCTCATCAATCAAAATCAAATCACCGTTCTTCATGGACTCCACCAGAGGACCGTCAGCCCATTCAAAAATAGACTGGTAGCGTCGTTTCAATACGTCAATATTCTCAACCAGCTCCCTCTGCTGCGTCGATTCACTACCCACGGCGCTAGCCCGCGCATCCTGATACTTTACGAGCATCGCACTTAGCCCGTTGACCTCGCCACCCGTCTGAACTTGTTCAGTTCCCATTTCACGTATACAATCCTCATCACGTAACGTAAAAAAATCACTCAGTGCCTCTTCCAACTCCTGAGCGATCTTCTCTTTCCCACGCACAGGTCGTAGACAGCCGAGAAAATCTGATGTCTCGCTGTGCTGATGACAATTCAAAATCAGGAGCGGCTGGGCGAAAAGAAGCGAGAACAACTGGCAAACTGTAGTCTTCCCGCAACCAGTCTCTCCCACCAAGAGAACAGGCTCCTTGTTTTGCAAACAGCGCCCCACGAGTGCGAAGAGTCGCCGCAATGACTTCGTCAAACTGATTTTATCCAAACCTACTGCATTACCTGAAGACCTAGGCCCATCATTCCTCGATATGCCAGAAGCGGCTTCGTCGATCGCGTGACCCACCATCGCTTGGACACGCTCAAATTGTTCCTCGGTGCCCCATACCGTCTCCTGCTCAATCTCACCATTCTCGTTCAGCAGGTTTGACTCACGGGGCTTTCCGCTGTAATATAGGCTGTCTAAATCGATCTTGACATTGCATTTCTCTTCTAAAACTTGCTTAACTATCTGTTTTTCCTCATCCTTCCGTAACCGTTCAGCCAGCAAACAGTACCCTTCCTCGGCTAGAGCTAGCTTTGTTGCTGGTCGACGATCCGCCCACCGAAGCAAATCACGGGTAGTAATAAATCCTGACTTTCCGGCAAATACTGATGATTGCTGCCGTACAAGTTGCAGCTGCTGCATTATGTCAATCAGTATTCCACAATACGACGGAGGTAGTAAACTGCGCTCTTGCAGAATTGTCTGGAGCTCACTGGGTGCAACTTCATCAACCTGAATCTCTAAAAATCGGTTGCGAAATGCGCGTGATAGTACCTTGCGTCCACCGTACAGCCCTGGTGGGTTTTGCGTTGCAAACAACATAAAATTCGGGTGAGGTTTAACTATTTCCTGTGTCTCTGGCACAAACAGTTCACGGTTGTCATCCAAGAGTCGGTTCAAAGCCTCCAAAACTTCCGAAGGAGCCAAATTCAGCTCATCCAAGATGATCCACCAGCCCATGCGAATAGCTTCTACGAACACACCTTCTTTGAAAGCAAGCTTCCCATTCGAATCGGAGACGTAGCTTCCCAAGTACTCCTGAATATCCGTGTGCTCGTGATTGTTAATGCGCACACACTTTTGCCCGATGCGTGCGGCCAAGTATCCAATCAGCGATGTTTTACCAGCAGACGTCGGTCCCTGAAGCAGCACAGGGTAGTTACCGATCAAAGCTGCCCGTGATAAATGACGCAGATTTTCTTCCACAGACTTTGTGAGCACAAACTTTCGTCGTGAGGTGACGGGATCCGGTAACGAATCGTCTCTCGGTAGCTGGAAGTCGCCTTTGCGAATCCAATACGAGCTCACTAGAACAAAGTCAGCAGTCTTCTTTGAGCCCCCAGGACACGGCGGGGAACGAATCAAGTCCTTTGACTTCATCGTCTTTGCGAATGCATTTTTAATGAGTCTCTCAAGGTACTCACGCGAAACTGTTTCAAGCTGAGTACAAAAGCTAGAACAAAATCCTTCAAACATCGCCCGGGGTGTGCCGTAGCCTCGCTGGACTAGAATGCGCGTAATGTGCATCGCTTGGCTTAGCGTACGAAGCGAGTAGCGAGGCTTGTGACGTGCACCGTCGCTCAATCGTAAATCAGCTTGCTTTCTTGCTTCCAGATAAAACTCGACCGTTTGAGGTACTAAAGTGCCCGCAATTTCCTTGAACTGATTGGAAACCACCATCTGCAAGTCTGAGCGGTCGACACACTCGTCAATATAGATTTCCGTAAAACGATTGCGAAGAGAAGGCGGCAGATCCTTCTTGCCGACGTCCGTAGACGGATTCATAGCACCGAAGATACGAAAGTTAGCATGTGGGCGAATGGTTTCGACATCACCACGTTCTGTGATCGAAAATGCACTCGTTTCGTGCTCCAGCAACGTACTTATTCGCTCCAGTGTGTCGGACGATGCAAGATTGATTTCATCGAGCAGTACCCAATGACCCTCACGCAATGCCTTTACTAAGGCACCCTCCACGAATGAAAAGGCGAAGTGCGATTCGGCTTGCTCTTTCTGCCTGTCAAACCGCATCACTTCAGCCTCAAATGCATCCCATCGGCTTGCCAAATAACTCGTCGACTTACCGGGTGTCGACATTTTGTTACTACCAGTGCTCTGCCATGCCTCACGACCTGCTTCGCCTATGACGCCCTGCACTTGAGAGGCAGCCATATGGATAGCTTTCAGCATGCCTTTCACCAACTTCTTCCATTCCTTTTGCTCTAGCGCAGTTCGAATTACGTTAAGAAAGCCTGCATTGCTCCTTTGCGAAAATGTAGCCGTAAACAGATCTACGAAGGTCACGTACAATGGGCGAGCGAGCAAATGAATTTCCACCGGTTTAAAGCCTCCCACTAGGTCAGAACTGTCACTCTGGATGTTCAAGTTTTGCACAACCAGGTGTTGTCCCATTGCTGCGGCCATGTGCTGGATGATGGTGGTCTTACCACAGCCAGTCTCACCAATAAGCAGTGCTGGCTCACGAGTAGCTACAGTGACTGCCATCTTCTCCAATAGACGGAGCACCTGGCCAGTCATCACCACAGAGCTAGTAGCTGGCTTGTCACCTTGCTTAACCTGTGCTTGTTGGGACAGTGTCGGCAAACGCACACGACCAAACTCCACTTCGTGTAGGTTGAATGTAACATGGGGCTTGTGCTGCTCGAGATAATGCTCAATCTTGTCAGCCTGAACTTCCCAAATGGCTGCTAGCGCGCAAGCGGAATGCAAGCGCGTCTTTGGATCCCGAATTCCTGCGCAGAATACATCAAGTGCCTCTACTACAATGCTCATGCGCTCGTCTTCAGTAATATAACCGTGGCTAGAGAACAAACAATGGCTAGTAGCTCCTGCAGTGTAGGAGCTACAGTGATATATTCGTTTACACCACTTCAGCAAGTCACGTAAGCAAAAATCACGCCCATAATTACGCCGTGTCTCCTTCCACAGATGCAGCGACCCACCAACCTCGTCGCTCGTACCGCCACATACAACACTGTAAGTGATCATCATTTTTGATATCACCTGTTGCGGGATCTTAGCAAAACGGGTAAGCAATATCTGCTCAATCTCGCTATTTGCAAGAGGTGCGACTCTTACACTCGTCCAAACAGAGTCCTGGAAACCCTTTGGCATTTGATGACCATGCGTTGTCGTTCCGAAAATCTGAAAGTTTGGGTGTGCCACTAGCAACTCGCCGCGACCAGGAAGCACCATTTCGCGCGTTTCAAGCAGTGGCATCAACGCCGCTAGCACCTCGAATGGTGCTCGATCGATATCCTCGATAACAACCCACCGCCCCGCCAGCACAGCAGTTGTGAGCGCACCAGGTTGCCATGTGAATTCACCCGGAATGTCAGTACACACATATGATCCGAGCAGCGTCTTGCTATCAATCTGGTCGTCCAAATGCAGCTCCACCATGTCATCGTTGCCAGACAATCGAGAGAGTTCCCGGATCATGGCTGTTTTGCCGCATCCGCCTGGACCTGCAACCAAAATGGGCCGCTTTAGACCGAGTGCAATAGCTAGTGATCGTAAGCTCCGTTTCGTCGACAATGTGGGTACAAGCGGTTCAATACGCACTGACGCTTCTGCCGACACGAGTCGTTGCTCCTGGAGCTTGCTTGTGGGAATAACAACGCCGAAGATATTCGCCAGTGAGTCGTGAAACGACACGGCTTGCGTCTCTACACTGTCACGCCCACCTTTCTGCAGACACGTACTCGCTTTAATCAGCTGCTCTTGCCGTGTCACAGCTTCGCAATGCACCTCAAGTTCAATCTGTCGCACGGTCGGACAGCTGCCACGTACAGCAGCTTCTTCACTCACATTCAATCCACTGAAAAAACTTCTCCGCTGAGTACTATCCATAGTCAAAATCGACGCCGTTGCGCGCGCTGCGTACCAGCGAATGTGCGTGTCATCGTGAAAACAGAGCGGGAAAAACGGCGTCCAATTCCAAAGCAGCACGAGCTCTCGCGGTCCCACTCTCAGCAGTTCAAAAGCTGTCTTGGCAATCCGTCGCAGCCTCGTCAGCGTCTCCTGGCACGGCAACTGCTTCTGAGCAGCGTCCGAGTCCGCGAACGCAAAGAAACAAGGCGCCGTCTCAAAGTACTGCTGTATCACAGCAGCACCAGTAGGCAGCACAAGCAGCAGCTCCGCTAAAGTTGCAGCAACGATCTCCATCCGCTTCATCAGGTCCCTGCACTCGCTGTACGCGCGTGGCTCGTGCTCGTCGTACAGCTCCAGCCCTGGATCAAGAAATCGTACGACCAAGTCCAGCAAGAACGGCCGCAGGTGCAGCACAATCCGCTCCCGTAGTTCCGCTTGAGCGAGACACGAAGCCAATGCTTGAAGCTGTCGGTGCTCTCCAACTGGAGGCATACCTGTCACCAACACTTGAAGAGCCGGGTGGGCCTGAGTAATAGCAACGGGAACCGCGGCAAGCACCTGCTGGAGACCAGAGCGCAGACGACTGACACTGATCGCATAGTTATCACTGTCACTTGAGGCGTCGCAGTGGGCGCTGTGTTCGTCCGAGCCAGTCATTCCAAGAGACTTGAGCTCGAGCGAGTGCTTTGGTTAATGAGCTCTTGACGTACAGCAGTGGCCAACCAAAAGGGTTGAAAAGGGTGGACCACACGGAAGCAGGAGCTGGTAGTCATTTTTTTATTTCTGGCAAAGAAGTAAAAGTGGTTTTACTTGACGCGCGTGGAAACTGCGTGTTTGTTATGTCACTGCAAGGTAAAACCAAATCGAAATGTTGCAAATTGTGATGAGAAAAACCCGTGGGTTTTTTCAATCGGGAAAGGCATTATGTCGGTTTATGCATTGTGTCTTAAAAGACACATGCCTGCATTGTGTTTGATTATGTCGGGTGATGTATCCGAGAATTGGCAGGACTTCGAGCGTATTAAAAAAGTAATCGAAACATTTGTTAAACCTCTCGTTGAACCTCTGACTGAACCTTTAGTTGAGTCAAAGTACCTTCTCCAGGTACTTCGATATGTTAGCTAATAGTTGAGTGCTGAAGTGGTCTTGCTACTCAGAGGGTGTCCGATCAGTTCTAAGACCGGACTTCTCTGTCATCGACCTATGCTCATATCAGCGAGCTCCGTAAGGCTTTTGTTGTTATGTCATCCCGGCTGTAGTGCACAAAAGATACCAGCAACAAATGACAGATTCTAACGATCAAATACTGTATCTCGTGATCGTTGAAGGAGGAGTTACGCGTGGCTGCTGACGGTTTGATCTTGGGTCGATCTATTGATTTACAGCTGTATTAAACGGCACAACATACCAGGTGCACCAACGCCTTTGTACGCTCGTCGTGCGTGCTTGTACACGTGTAAAAAGAATTTTGCGATTGTGTTGACTTGCAACGACAACAACATTGATCAATGTGACCGAAGATTGATGGTAAATTCGACTGTGCCTAGCTGTTTAATAGCTTATGTCTGCCGCTGCTTTCGTTATGTAGTCGATTATGGGGAGTACTCTTATGTTGTCGTCACAAGCATGAACATGCTGCTGCTTTTATCACTGTGGGAACCCGATAGTGATACATGAATTAAGAGCTCATGTTCGTCTACACGCCTGCTGCATCCACTCGACACGAATACAGATATGTGGCACCAAAAACGGCATGTCGTGACCAGCCTGTTTTATCCTTCGTCAAGCCTTGCTCGCTTGCGCTTGAAATGTCCCACTTTTTTGCTGCATGTGCACGTAATGGTCCAAGTACACCTCATTTGTACGCATAGTAAACGCCGAGCAATCTAACGTGAGCAACAAGAACGGCGGCACGTAGTAGTGACCGGTCACATTTGTTACGACGAATTAAAGGACAGCTGCATAATACCACCTAGACACCGTGAACGACATCACACCCATCACACACACACTGCAAGTGACGCCGTGAACAAGGCCACAGAACGCCAAATCCATATTCATCAAGCCACGAATATGGCTTTGGCGAGAGATTTCCGGCTCAGTGAGATTGAAGGATATATAGCGGTGTCGCTGACGGCGATCCCGAGCAAAAAGCGGTGATGGTGACCGCCACTGTTCTGAGCATGACTTTTAAGCGGTAGTTTAGAGGTAAGAGTAGATCGCCAAAACAAAATGGAGGTTACATTTGTAAATAATAAGGCCTTCAAATGTGCTTTATTAACAGCACCGTTAGTTAAACCTCTCGTTGCCCCATTTATCCAAGCAGTGAAATGCCACTCAATTACCATCATAAACGCGCTCTTAGCGTCTTTTCAAGACAAAATAAAGAGGCACTAGCACGTGTGTGCGTCGCAAGGAACAACGAATGGGCATACTTACATACGGTCGAGGCGTACGATAACGGCTCGGAAACCCAAAAGCTTCAACCACAAATGTAATTTGCGCATGACAGGAAAGGTATTCGGCGCGTCACTGGTGCTTCGGAAGTAGCGGACGACTCTATGCTACTTTTAAAAGGAACGGCTTTGACATCGTGACACGCTGCGGTAATATTATGAATGACCGATCAGTCAATGCGAGCGGGCTTATCGACAATAAGTCCTCATAATCAAAATTTAAGACTTATCAGCCTCCTCGGAAGTGTATCTACACACTACCGCGGCGGAAGCTAAATTTTTGTGGACAAAGGGACCAGGACAAAATGCTTTTCGCCTCAAATTTTAGTGGTTCCAACATAGGTATGAAACATGCGTACACTTTGGCATGGAAGAGCTAAGATTCCTATTTCCTCTCTTTAAAATTTCTAAACGAGTCCAATGGGTAAACGCGATTAGGTATCATTCTCTCATACCTTCAAAACGTAATTAAACGTTTCGCCAATAGTTAGTTTATCATTAAAACGGTTTTGTGCGTTATTCCAATCAAAAGGGATATTTTCATCATTTATCCAATCAAAATGATGGGGTAAATGTCCACGTTCATAAAAATAGCTTTCTGTTCCTTTTTTAACAATGCTACTTGCAAAGCTACATCATCCTCTGGAAAAGTCTAAATACTCAGTCTGAGCTTATCGAACACATTCGGGGTGTGTGTCGTGAATCTGGTTATGGAATTCTACCACACGGTCTCGCCGAAAAACGCGTTGACGTGCAATGCGATAGAGGCAGAGAATATCGCAAGCAATCTGCTGGTGATCTGACCCGGATAAATCGGGAACAAATTTACGGGCCCACCATGAGCAGCTTTTGGGTTTAGAGGAAAGCACGGACGTTGGTATCACAAGATGAGAATAGAGCAGCACAACCGTTAGTTTCGACAAACATGGCCGGTCATGCTGGTCCCTGTATAATGAGGGAGGGTGATGAGCGTCGTGTAAAAGATTTGGTGGCGCCAGAAGTACCTGCACGACAGGGTTCAACAGTATTAGAGCATGAGTTTCACGCATCACTTGCAACTGCGCGGAACTTATATGACGCCAAGGCAAACTCCCGGAAAGCTGAGTTGGCTAGAAGCTTGATGCAGATTTACGGAATTTTAAAATGTGGACTGGTGCTGGAGGGAGTGTTTCTCATTCGACCTTGGCGCATCCAACTCCCATTCGCTGGACAGGACGGTCCGGGAATGTCATGTTCGTGGACTATACATACAAAAATTAATCAATTCCAAATGTCTCTGCTTACTACCGTTGGCAAAACGGGAGTGAACTCAACAGTTCCTGCAGCGATAGTCTTTTAATCAGGGAAAAGCAAGGTTTATCATGTCCGGGCGCTCCAGCAATCACGAGATATGTTAGGCCTTGAGACGGACGTTCTTTTACCGACCGTGAATTGGCTCTTGTTAGCGCAATGCAAGAACTTTTTGCAAGGAGCGCTCATGTGTTATGCATTCGGCATATTGATCAGAGCGTCGTTTCACATTGAAAAATATTTAAGACGGACGGGGCGTGGGGTAGATTTTACGTAACTAGATTAAGATTGTTATGCAAAAAATTGCGCTTTTTTATATCGAGTGTGTCGTGTTGCAACTAAATTACGCTACTAAACCAAAAGTCGCCAAATATATGGATTCCTCATAACGAGCAATTTGTACATGTGTGGACTGATGATGGGCCACATTTTGGAAGCACTTGACTTCAGCGTTCGAATGCTATCACTCGTCGTTGAAGCGGTACATTTAAACGTAAACCGAAAACCTCAACAAGTGGATTTATAATGCAATAGATGAATGAATATCGTGGGGTATGTATTTGGTATCCGATGGTAGCGGTATTCGTATTTCCCCTCCCTTTCGTAATAAAAACAACGTTTGCAGGTCATTGACATACGTGTTTCTGCAGCGAGTCCGAATTAATAGAAGGCTCTTCCACTAAAAGTCTGTCGGTCTGGTGGGAGATGTAGTGGGTATCTAATGGTGGTGATGGTCGAATGCCCCCTCCCTTTTGCACTGAAATCATCGTTTGCAGGTCTTGTCGTACGTATGTGCTGCATCCTTTTTTTGTACCTAGCTCAATAATATAATTGTACTTGTTGAAGTGCCCGGAGCTGGAGCTCTGACGCGCTCGAGGCAAGAAAAAAAAATTAGTACACGCACAGTCATCGTTCGAGCTAGAACTCGTGTCGCCACTTTACAGCTGGCATCCAAAGTGAGATCGCGAATAGATGATGACCGGAAGCCTTTCCGACCCGCTTTTTGTTGTTTCTAGCCCAGGTCAAGATTCTCGGCTGGGTGTATTTGGCAAGTCGGTGGCGGCTGTATATTGCATGACAGCGCTGGTTCAATGTCACCCACAGCACTTTGATGTCAAATGGCCGTGTCTTGTGTTATTTCTTGGTACAGCACATCTCTGACCAGTTCATCTGAAGGAAGTTTTATTTCTGAGCTTTGCAGTACTTTAAAGCTATTATGCGTCACGTACAATAGGTCAGCAGATATCTAGCATGGTGTCGAAGGGTACTTCGATGAGAATGTGCTGGGACAATGCTTATCCCTTTGTCCTGCCACTTATACAAGCTCGCGCGTACGTTTAATAATTCATAAAACATGCTTATAATAAACCGTGGTCGGCACTTAAGCATGCCTTTGTTAAAAAGCTCATCTCTTCTTCAAATTTTTCCAGCACTAATAGCGAACTAATAGGCTCGTTTAATTAAGGTAGTATTGACAAAATACTTCACGAGCTCCTTTCTCTCCGTCATGTCCACTAATTGTCGAATCCCTATCAGGGCCACGTCTTGAACTAAAATAAGAGATAATTATCGCATCACGCAACGCCAATGCGGTAATTTATTCTACAAACGTCTTACAGACTTAACGAAGTCCCTCATAAAAATGGACACGTGTCACTCCAACGGACCCTACTTTTAATTCTATAAAAATGGGACGCACGCGACCATCTCTTTGACTTTTTTTAAAAACCTGTAATTTTTACCATTTCCACACAATTGGGCGCAAGATTCAGTTATTGCCCACGGAAGTGGAATTCGTAGTTTTTGGGGGTGGAAAAAATAATTCCCTAGCGTTTAAGCGGAGTAGAAAGCATTTAGTGACGCAAATCACATTTCATCCACATGCGGGTGGATAGATGACTCACGAATATTCAAGTCAGTGGCACAGACAATGCCAGAATGGAAGTCCAAGGAGTGCACCACCTTTTTCGGAATGGGTAAGATACAAAATGCTTGTTTGTGATCTTCTTGCACGTGAGCTTACATGTACGTGGGCATGAACAAAAACTATCTTACCACATCGATACAATACAAGTCAGAGCACTTTGCGCTTTCGCATAACGCTACCGAGCTAGATATGTCAGCTATAGTCACTTTCGTAACACAACGTACTGTCATATTTCTTGACGTGTATTTTGCCAAATTAAGAGCCTAACCTTTCGATGAGTTCAGAGATGCACTATGACATGCAGCCAAGTGGTTGCAAATCGATGTTTACCTTGACATCCTTGTCATCTACTTTTACTACTAAATTGGTGGATGCACTGATGTCTGGTAAATGTGCTGATGGAATGTTGTCGTCAGAGATTAAGGTCTTACATACAGTTAGGTTTTTTGATGATTATGAAGCAGTCGGTTAGGCACGATTTGTTGATAATTTAAATCGAAATTATCATATTTAATAAACCAGAAACCGCAATTCCTTGACACGCGAGACCTCGCAGACTCGATCACCCCTTTGAAAGCCACGGATGTGTCATTTTGATTTGAAAAACCGATCTACATCGGATAAGGAGTGTCGTGTTTCAAAGCATGGGACATCAAAACTGTAACGGGGTGAATCGTTACATAACAATTTATAAGAAATTGTTAATAGAATATAACTATAAGAGTTATATTCTCAGAATATTGTCATAAGGACAATATTCTGTAGCACTTCCAAGTAGTTCCTAATTGGTTGATATAGGCCATTATATCAACCAACGAAGACGCGCCACGACAGACGCACGCAATGAGTGGTGAGCAGATAACTGATTTACACATTTGTATTTAGACATAGTTAGATGAAGATAAATAGTGATTTATTGCAGACATTAACTATTATAAATACAGTTCTACTTTTACTCTAACCAAGTACTCGCTTCTTCTTACCGTCTTCCTCTGCACGTACGAGTGTACGTGAAGTTACGAGGCACCGCCTTATTCTGTTATCAGAATAAGTAGCTTGTACTGTCACCAGTACAAGCTTCAGGGTGCCCCGTTACACCTGGTAGCACTTCGTAGTCCGTCCAAGGACCACGTTCACATTCAACATGAATATGTTGGATGATGAAGATGACCAAAGCTTTCACGCTACGCGTGACGGCTACTCCCATTTGAGCGATGTCGAATGGGATGCGGTTGAACGAATGGGTTCGACCATGGGCATCCATGCTGTTAGCGTCATGCTAGAGGCTCTCAATAGAGATGCCCAACATGCTACTATCGCCAAGTTCATTCAAAATGAACTTGACGCAGAACGCGAGAAAGTAGCCTTGCTTCACCAACAAGGTTCTCAACAAGCAGAGTTGTTGAGAGAACAAGGTGCTCAACAGTTTGAACTGTTGAGACAGCAGCAGGCTGCTGCTGGCGGGTCGATGCACTCGCGTCGGCCCGAGACTTTGAAGATTGACATCTCAAAGTATAGGGGGTCGAAGAAGACTCCCTCTTGAGATGGTTCGTCGAATTGGATGACGCCATAAGGGCGCGTCGCATCGACGACGGGGATATGCAAGTTGCATTTGCCCAGTCAAATCTGGCAGGACGTGCCAAGACTTGGGCACTGGGGCTCAAGCTGCACGACCCATACGCGTTTGGGTCGTTGGAAGTCTTCAAGTCGCGGCTCAGACAAACGTTTGAACCGCCTAGAGCTGAGTTCAGAGCTCGAACCGAACTCTTGAAGCTCAAGCAGGGTAAGCGTGATGTGCACGCTTACGCTCAACATATACGACATCTCACGAGTTGTATAAGTTCCAATCCGGTGGATGAACACACGTTGGTTTCGGTGTTCATGCAGGGTCTTGCGGATGGTCCCGTCAAGACTCACCTGTTCCGGCTTGAACTAGATTCACTAGAACAAGCCATTTCCATTGCGGAGCAGGAAGACTTCAGTCTGAGACAGGCTCGCGCCAGCTCGACATCATATCGTCAACCGAGACGATATGACAACGGAGGTCCAGAGCCGATGGAACTCTGTTATGTAGAGAGCGAGAAGGCTCGCTCTACAGGCTACAAGAAGTTGCAGAGATGCAACAGATGTCAAAAGACAGGACACTACGCTTACGAGTGTAGTGCCCCTCGTCCAGTGTCTCGCGACACTGGGCGTAGTGACCGTCCACCCATGAGAAAGGGGCAGGGACGAGGGTCCGCAGTTGGTGCAAAGACGCAACAACGGGATGGACCGTCAAAAAACGGACAGGATCAGTAGGTGCGGAGCACCCTACTGATCCAGCAACGTCAAGAGAATTTGTAGGCCTCTTGATGAAGGTTGCTCCCAACACACAGACATTGTGCGTTGCTGCTCTAGGTAATGAGATCTCACTCATTACCTTGAAACTCGAAGTGACGAATAAGTTGTCCCTTCGAGCTCTAGTCGATTGTGGGGCGTCCAACAATTTTGTGCGACGCCAATCGCTAGAAGATGGTCACTTTAAATTCAGTGAATGTGACACACCTCCTACGAGGATGACGGTACGTCTTGCGACAGGCGCATCCGTAACCGTCATGAAGCGTATAGTGAAGATTCACTATGCGCTAGAAGATACCCAATACGACGATGACTTTATCGTATTGGATTTGGATGACAAATTTGATGTCATCCTTGGAATACCGTGGCTCAGAAGGTACGAACCACGGGTAAACTGGCAACATCGGACAGTAACGATGCCTGCCGCTTGTTCATCAGATGGCCATCTGATGAACGTTTTGGAGCGTCCACAAGCGTGTGGATGTACTACGAGTGAGTGCGATGGCCTCACTTGTGGTACGGTCGTTAGTACGACTGCACAAAACCTTAGTGTACCAAACGGTTACACTTCGGAGCCAAGTTCCGGCGGCTGTGAGGAAACACAGGCTGCGCCGAAGGTCCACCACTCGAATAAGTCGGGTGGACTGGGACAAAGATGTATCCCTAGAGGGGAACATCTAGAAGAGAAACAATCGATCGCTCAGGTTAAGCGAAACGATAATCCTAGATCGACTGGAGAGTCTTTCGTAGAGGATCTCGCTGTGGTTGCGCAACCCCAGCTAGAGGAAGTAAAGGGAATAAGTCCCAAGATTACAAATACGGCGGAAATAAGTTCCCCGAAACCCGCGGGAATAAGTCCCCGGGAAGACGAAGGAATAAGTCCTTCGAAGCCTGAGGGAATAAGTCCCCAGGAAATGACAGAGACATTGAATGTCATAGTCAATAACGGATCATGTGTAGGCGCTTATACACTTGATCTGATTGCGCCTCCGAAGTTAACTTCGGAGATCACTCAGTTGCCAACGCTCGAACATAAAAGGTTCTTGCGTGATCTGCGTAGTGGCAAAGTCAAGCAGATCTGCATACTCGTCGCTGAAGACGAGTATGTAACCGACATAAGGTCAGCAACAGTGTTTACTGAGAACGAGAGAGTTCTCAGTAGTTCATCTATGGACGAGAGTGTCCTAGATGAAAAGACACGAATTGAGCGATATGAGTCCCAATCATGGGAATCGCTCAAGGAAAATCCTCTCTATGAAGATTTGGTTGAATTCAAGGATGTATTCCCTGAAACTGTTCCGTGCGAATTACCGAAGGATAAAGGTATTCGACACGAAGTCGAGCTTAAACCAGGCTCGAAGTACTGTGTCATGAAGCAGTGGCCACTGCCTCGTGAACAAGTACTTGCGATCGACAAGTTCTTTGCCGATCGTTTAGCTGCGGGCCATGTGAGGGAATCAACTTCCCCACATAGCTCTCCGACCTTCTGTGTGCGAAAAGCAACAGGAGGGTGGCGGATAGTGCACGCGTTTAACAAATTGAACGCTGCAACGGTACCGGCTCAGACGCCGATACCGAGGAAGGACGTAATCATTGATGGTATGTCAAAGAGTACCATCTTTTCGTCCATGGATTTGATGGATGGCTTCTATCAAATCCTAATGCGGGAACGGGATATACCCTATACCGCAGTTAGCACGCCTAGCGGCATGCTCTGGGAATGGCTAGTAATGCCACAAGGGCTCAGTAATGCCCCTGCCACGTTCAACAGGTGTGTATCACATCTGTTGAGGCCAGTACGAGAATTCGCGCCGAGTTATTTCGATGACGTATTCATCCATAGTCGAGCTATGGATGGAAAGTCGGACGTTGAGGTTCACAAGTACCACGTCCGACAAGTTCTTACAATCATGCGAAAGCATCAATTGTATGCAAACCTCAAGAAGTGTATATTTGCAGCAAGCGAAATACCACTTCTTGGGTGCATCGTTGGTAAGAACGGTGTACGTCCTGATCCCGAAAAGATCAAGGCGATCACCGACTGGCCCGTGCCGGTCGATGTCAAAGGTCTTCGAAAATTCCTTGGGCTAGCGGCGTATTTGCATAAGTATTCACGCAATTACGCCGAGATGACTGTACACCTCTCTCGCTTGTTGAAAAAGAACGAGAGGTGGTTATGGAACGCTGAATGTCAACGCTCCTTTGATGGTATCAAGCAGAGCTTGATACAATCCCCAGTCCTAGCAATAGCCGATCAGGACAGGCCATTTCATGTGGTCTGTGATGCCAGCGATTTCGCAATCGGCTGTGAATTAATGCAATACGACCTTGAAGGCGTTGAACGATTGTCGTCTGCGTATCGATCTGCATCAGATCGATACACTACTCGTAACGGTTTACTGTACTATACAGCCGTTTCTGGTGACACACCACGTGTTGTCATTCCAGATGATACTGATCTGCGTTTGCGGATCATGTTCGAGTATCATGATGCTCCTATAGGAGGACATCGTGGCCGAGAGAAACATATCTCACGGTAAGTCGAGACTTTTACTGGCCCCGCCAGTATCAGTTTGTGCGAAAGTATGTTCGCGCATGCGAAGTCTGCCAACGAGTGAAGTCAAGTCCTTCACTGCGTGCACCTTTACAGCCTCTACCGGTTCCGGCTGAGTGCTGGGAATCCATCTCAATGGATTTCGTCTTCGGGTTACCCAAAGACGCACGCGGGAATACGGGTATTCTCGTATTTGTTGACAGATTCAGCAAAATGGTACACCTTGTGGCTGTACCAGAGTCAATCACAGCAAGTGGCTGTGCTTGTGTCTTTATTGACACCATCTTCCGACTTCATGGGTTGCCCCGTGAACTCGTATCAGACAGAGATCCACGATTCACTGCTGATTTCTGGCGTTCCGTGTTCAAATCGCTCGGAACGCGCTTGAAGATGTCAACATCTGATCATCCAGAGTCAGATGGTCAGACGGAACGTGCCAATCGTGTCCTTGAAGAGATACTTCGAGGATACGTACACTCCTTTAAGAGTTGGAGTGAGCTTTTGCCGATGGTAGAGTTTGCCATCAACAACTCGGTGCATGCGTCCACGACACATACACCGTTTTACGTGAATGGCTTGCGCCATCCGCGTGTACCCACCTTACTAGAGTGTAACTCTGGTTTGAAGGGGGGAGGGACTCGCGCGAGCAAAAACAGATTTGGTTCACGCTCATCACGCTCTGACGAAGAAGTCATTGCGTTTGATGCCGATATCGATAACATCGATATCGAAGAAGATGATGCCAGTGAGAGTGCGGAAGCCCTCACTGAAGACAATGATCCCAGTGAGAGTGCGGAAGCCCTCACTGAAGAAAAGGTTGTTGTCGCTGCAGTGCGCTCACAGCACACTGAAGCTAACGAGTCATCAGATGAGTTCATACTGGCTCGTGAAACGGTAGTCCGTTTTGTGCAAGACTCCATCGCCGAAGCGGTGGATAAGCAAAAGCAAAACGCTGACAAGAATGGAAGGGCAAACACTCTTTTATTTAATAAAGGTGACTTAGTCCTACTGTCTACGGTTAATCTACCCAAACATGTAGTGACTAACTTGGGTAGCAGTAAACTACTACCCAAGTACATTGGCCCATTTCGTGTATTGCACCGCCTAGGCAATGCATACACGATCGAGTTACCACGTAAGATGCGAACGCATCCCACGTTTTACGTTGGTCGGCTTAAGCCGTACCATCAGTACGCTGCTTCTTCCGATGAAGAACGCCCTTGCGCTCAAGCATCTCGCAGAGAGCCTTGTGCTCCCGATGGTGGGCATCAACAAGGGTCTGAAGAGCAGTTATCTCAGCCCGAGACCGATCAACAATCCCACGAGCTACCCTTAGCTCGTCACGAAGAGATGTCAGAGATCTCTCGTTCTCAAGCTGAGCAAAGGCAAACTCAGCTCGATGCTTCGAGGCAGTGTCCACCATCTGGAGACGCCTATTCCGCTCATGCTCGAGATCGTCGCGTAACCCTTGCGTTACGCGATCAAAGAAGCTCTCGGGAACACACCGATCCACATGATCGTGTGGAGAGCGTCTTTCCTCCTCCTCCACCTCCATTAGAGGACTCTCGCGGTGGCCAGCGCTATCTAGTTGAGCAGCTGTTGAACCACCGCGACGTGAACTGGACGTCGGACGAGTTACCTCGTCCGGTGGCGCGGCTATCCCCCGTCCTGGGATTCTTGGGAGCCCCGCTCCCAATTGATGGTTGACGTACTGGGTCTGGTCGAGCAGTACGACGCGACACATCCTGTGCCGCAGAAGGACCGCCGGAGAAAGTCTTCCCGGCACGGTCGTAAAGAGATTTCAAGTTGTCAATCCCTTCGTACATCTCAGTAGAGACACGTACGCGCCACCACGGGCTGGTAAGGAGGTAAGCCTCCTTAGGTGCTCGTGCAGAGTTGTTCACACAACATGGGCACGAGTCTCCCCAAGAGAGGCAGGGTAATCCCTTCTCCCTTGACAGACGATGCAGCTTGTAGCGTGCACCTGTCGGGGTTCGCTTTTCAAACTTATCACGAGCTTTGATAAGTTTGTCGTTCCAAGCGTCACGACCTACATCCTCGAGATTATGGATGTAGGCGTTCCACGCCTGAAGTAGTGAGGGACCATCACGTTTGTGATTCCCACTGTACCATCGATGTCTGAAGAAAGCATCGATGAAGAACTCATGTTCAGCGCGATAGTCTTTCGCGCTGGGGTCAAGGTGATGAATCCTTGACGAATCGAACAATCGTGTTCGATAACGATCACTCGTCGTCGCCGACAAGTGATCCATGACAGATTTAGGAGGCATCCATGCCTTCTTTTCTGGAGCGAGACGCAACACATTGCGGTCCCGCTCTTCCTGCGACGTGCCGACAGAAGTACTGGCACCTCGCTGTGAAGTGGTGTCCATTGGAGAAACGACACCACTATTAGCGCCCGAGTCTCGCGACCTCGAGCGCCTTCGCTTCGGCGATGGTTCATCTGATTCATCAGATGAACCAAAGATGCTGCGACGCAAAGCATCGTCCATGCCACGCTTGACAGGCGGCTTAGATTCAATTGCCGTCGATACGGATCCGTCATCCGTATCAGGAGAGTACGAGACACCGAGCTCGTACTCTGTGAAGACACGAGTGTCTTCATGACCAGCGCCTGCATCACCAAGTGACACAGACTGGGTCGCTTCAGCAACCGATGAGACATCAGTTGCTGTTGTTTCTGCTTCGGCGTCCGCACAGAGACGTGCAGACGCGCTCTCGGCGGCCTTGCTCGCGCATCGCATGGGCTTGTTAACCATGCGATGAGATGTTGGAAAGTGGACGCGGACCAACAAGTGCAAACCCGTCCCAAATGATTTGGGACGAGTATCCATTTAGTCAATCAGTCACTAAAGTGACTGATGGTTACGGGGGGGGGTGATGTAACGGGGTGAATCGTTACATAACAATTTATAAGAAGTTGTCAATAGAATATAACTATAAGAGTTATATTCTCAGAATATTGTCATAAGGACAATATTCTGTAGCACTTCCAAGTAGTTCCTAATTGGTTGATATAGGCCATTATATCAACCAACGAAGACGCGCCACGACAGACGCACGCAATGAGTGGTGAGCAGATAACTGATTTACACATTTGTATTTAGACATAGTTAGATGAAGATAAATAGTGATTTATTGCAGACATTAACTATTATAAATACAGTTCTACTTTTTACTCTAACCAAGTACTCGCTTCTTCTTACCGTCTTCCTCTGCACGTACGAGTGTACGTGAAGTTACGAGGCACCGCCTTATTCTGTTATCAGAATAAGTAGCTTGTACTGTCACCAGTACAAGCTTCAGGGTGCCCCGTTACAAAAACGAACTATATATCGTCACCGACGTAATGGTGATAATAACATAAACATGCAACCTTCCCGCATTATAATAATTAAAAAAGATACAGAAGTTCATGTGCGGAAGCCCGTGCGAGTGGCTTTGCTGGGGCAGTCAGTTCTGCAGCCTATCACGCAAAAAATATTGTAAAGATAAGCAGAAGGAAAACAATATGGTCATCCTATTGATGTAGATCACGTGACTAAGGTTGAAATGATCGCCCTAGATGGCTTTCGCTTGCGCAATTCTTTTAAGCAGTTCAAAAGAAACAGACTCACTGTCTGGAACACACGATTACACTTAAGTCCTGGACAACAGATTGTGGACAATGTGGACGCACCGGGACGATACAATGCTCAAATTGTCGCTTGAAAACATCGGGATGTTTGTTGAGTTGCTGCAGGACACTGAAGAGGTTACATAGATTCAGCAATACCAATAATTCAAGCACGAAATGCCTAGGGCATCGCACGAGATAACTGGCTGTAGCAGGCGTCTTGAATGACCAGCTTAATTATTAGTGCTGTACTATACACGTTTTTAAAAATTCGAGAGGCACCTAACAATCCACGACAAGAAACGGTCCAATAATGATAGCGGCATAGTACAGAAAAGGCACCAGAACAAAACCTGCAATCGCTGGTAAGGAAAAAAAGATTCGTCAAGAGGAAACGAGGAAAAAGGCATAGGGCCCTGGTGTAACGGGGTGAATCGTTACATAACAATTTATAAGAAATTGTTAATAGAATATAACTATAAGAGTCACATGCTCAGAATATTGTCATAAGGACAAATATTCTGTAGCACTTACGAGTAGTTCCTAATTGGTTGATATAGGCCATTATATCAACCAACGAAGACGCGCCACGACAGACGCACGCAATGAGTGGTGAGCAGATAACTGATTTACACATTTGTTTTTAGACATAGTTAGATGAAGATAAATAGTGATTTATTGCAGACATTAACTATTATAAATACAGTTCTACTTTTTACTTTAACCAAGTACTCGCTTCTTCTTACCGTCTTCCTCTGCACGTACGAGTGTACGTGAAGTTACGAGGCACCGCCTTATTCTGTCATCAGAATAAGTAGCTTGTACTGTCACCAGTACAAGCTTCAGGGTGCCCCGTTACACCTGGTAGTACTTCGTAGTCCGTCCAAGGACCGCGTTCACATCCAACATGAATATGTTGGATGATGAAGATGACCAAAGCTTTCACGCTACGCGTGACGGCTACTCCCATTTGAGCGATGTCGAATGGGATGCGGTTGAACGAATGGGTTCGACCATGGGCATCCATGCTGTTAGCGTCATGCTAGAGGCTCTCAATAGAGATGCCCAACATGCTACTATCGCCAAGTTCATTCAAAATGAACTTGACGCAGAACGCGAGAAAGTAGCCTTGCTTCACCAACAAGGTTCTCAACAAGCAGAGTTGTTGAGAGAACAGGGTGCTCAACAGTTTGAACTGTTGAGACAGCAGCAGGCTGCTGCTGGCGGGTCGATGCACTCGCGTCGGCCCGAGACTTTGAAGATTGACATCTCAAAGTATAGGGGGGTCGAAGAAGACTCCCTCTTGAGATGGTTCGTCGAATTGGATGACGCCATAAGGGCGCGTCGCATCGACGACGGGGATATGCAAGTTGCATTTGCCCAGTCAAATCTGGCAGGACGTGCCAAGACTTGGGCACTGGGGCTCAAGTTGCACGACCCATATGCGTTTGGGTCGTTGGAAGTCTTCAAGTCGCGGCTCAGACAAACGTTTGAACCGCCTAGAGCTGATTTCAGGGCTCGAACCGAACTCTTGAAGCTCAAACAGGGTAAGCGTGATGTGCACGCTTACGCTCAACATATACGACATCTCACGAGTTGTATAAGTTCCAATCCGGTGGATGAACACACGTTGGTTTCGGTGTTCATGCAGGGTCTTGCGGATGGTCCCGTCAAGACTCACCTGTTCCGGCTTGAACTAGATTCACTAGAACAAGCCATTTCAATTGCGGAGCAGGAAGACTTCAGTCTGAGACAGGCTCGCGCCAGCTCGACATCATATCGTCAACCGAGACGATATGACAACGGGGGTCCAGAGCCGATGGAACTCTGTTATGTAGAGAGCGAGAAGGCTCGCTCTACAGGCTACAAGAAGTTGCAGAGATGCAACAGATGTCAAAAGACAGGACACTACGCTTACGAGTGTAGTGCCCCTCGTCCAGTGTCTCGCGACACTGGGCGTAGTGACCGTCCACCCATGAGAAAGGGGCAGGGACGAGGGTCCGCAGTTGGTGCAAAGACGCAACAACGGGATGGACCGTCAAAAAACGGACAGGATCAGTAGGTGCGGAGCACCCTACTGATCCAGCAACGTCAAGAGAATTTGTAGGCCTCTTGATGAAGGTTGCTCCCAACACACAGACATTGTGCGTTGCTGCTCTAGGTAATGAGATCTCACTCATTACCTTGAAACTCGAAGTGACGAATAAGTTGTCCCTTCGAGCTCTAGTCGATTGTGGGGCGTCCAACAGTTTTGTGCGACGCCAATCGCTAGAAGATGGTCACTTTAAATTCAGTGAATGTGACACACCTCCTACGAGGATGACGGTACGTCTTGCGACAGGCGCATCCGTAACCGTCATGAAGCGTATAGTGAAGATTCACTATACGCTAGAAGATACCCAATACGACGATGACTTTATCGTATTGGATTTGGATGACAAATTTGATGTCATCCTTGGAATACCGTGGCTCAGAAGGTACGAACCACGGGTAAACTGGCAACATCGGACAGTAACGATGCCTGCCGCTTGTTCATCAGATGGCCATCTGATGAACGTTTTGGAGCGTCCACAAGCGTGTGGATGTACTACGAGTGAGTGCGATGGCCTCACTTGTGGTACGGTCGTTAGTACGACTGCACAAAACCTTAGTGTACCAAACGGTTACACTTCGGAGCAAAGTTCCGGCGGCTGTGAGGAAACACAGGCTGCGCCGAAGGTCCACCACTCGAATAAGTCGGGTGGACTGGGACAAAGATGTATCCCTAGAGGGGAACATCTAGAAGAGAAACAATCGATCGCTCAGGTTAAGCGAAACGATAATCCTAGATCGACTGGAGAGTCTTTCGTAGAGGATCTCGCTGTGGTTGCGCAACCCCAGCTAGAGGAAGTAAAGGGAATAAGTCCCAAGATTACAAATACGGCGGAAATAAGTTCCCCGAACCCCGCGGGAATAAGTCCCCGGGAAGACGAAGGAATAAGTCCTTCGAAGCCTGAGGGAATAAGTCCCCAGGAAATGACAGAGACATTGAATGTCATAGTCAATAACGGAGCAAGTGTAGGCGCTTATGTACTTGATCTGATTGCGCCTCCGAAGTTGACTTCGGAGATCACTCAGTTGCCAACGCTCGAACATAAAAGGTTCTTGCGTGATCTGCGTAGTGGCAAAGTCAAGCAGATCTGCATACTCGTCGCTGACGAC
This sequence comes from Peronospora matthiolae, assembly GCA_921007115.2. Classification (NCBI taxonomy): domain Eukaryota; phylum Oomycota; class Peronosporomycetes; order Peronosporales; family Peronosporaceae; genus Peronospora; species Peronospora matthiolae. The sequence goes on from CAKLBY020000259.1 coordinate 889,274, forward strand.
CAGTGTGTAATCGACATAAGGTCAGCAACAGTGTTCACTGAGAACGAGAGAGTTCTCAGTAGTTCATCTATGGACGAGAGTGTCCTGGATGAAAAGACACGAATTGAGCGATATGACTCCCAATCATGGGAATCGCTCAAGAAAAATCCTCTCTATGAAGATTTGGTTGAATTCAAGGATGTATTCCCTGAAACTGTTCCGTGCGAATTACCGAAGGATAAAGGTATTCGACACGAGGTCGAGCTTAAACCAGGCTCGAAGTACTGTGTCATGAAGCAGTGGCCACTGCCTCGTGAACAAGTACTTGCGATCGACAAGTTCTTTGCCGATCGTTTAGCTGCGGGCCATGTGAGGGAATCAACTTCCCCACATAGCTCTCCGACCTTCTGTGTGCGAAAAGCAACAGGAGGGTGGCGGATAGTGCACGCGCTCAACAAATTGAACGCTGCAACGGTACCGGCTCAGACGCCGATACCGAGGAAGGACGTAATCATTGATGGCATGTCAAAGAGTACCATCTTTTCGTCCATGGATTTGATGGATGGCTTCTATCAAATCCTAATGCGGGAACGGGATATACCCTATACCGCAGTTAGCACGCTTAGCGGCATGCTCTGGGAATGGCTAGTAATGCCACAAGGGCTCAGTAATGCCCCCGCCACGTTCAACAGATGTGTATCACATCTGTTGAGACCAGTACGAGAATTCGCGCCGAGTTATTTCGATGACGTATTCATCCACAGTCGAGCTATGGATGGAAAGTCGGACGTTGAGGTTCACAGGTACCACGTCCGACAAGTTCTTGCAATCATGCGAAAGCATCAATTGTATGCAAACCTCAAGAAGTGTATATTTGCAGCAAGCGAAATACCACTTCTTGGGTGTATCGTTGGTAAGAACGGTGTACGTCCTGATCCCGAAAAGATCAAGGCGATCACCGACTGGCCTGTGCCGGTTGATGTCAAAGGTCTTCGAAAATTCCTTGGGCTAGCGGCGTATTTGCATAAGTATTCACGCAATTACGCCGAGATGACTGTGCACCTCTCTCGTTTGTTGAAAAGAACGAGAGGTGGTTATGGAGCGCTAAATGTCAGCGCTCCTTTGATGGTATCAAGCAGAGCTTGATACAATCCCCAGTCCTAGCAATTGCCGATCAGGACAGGCCATTTCATGTGGTCTGTGGTGCCAGCGATTTCGCAATCGGCTGTGCATTAATGCAGTACGATCTTGAAGGCGTTGAATGCGTCGTCTGCTATCAGTCGCGTCACCTGCAACCAGCTGAGCGGAACTATCCAGTGCATGACAAGGAACTCCTTGCCATGAAGTATGCACTCGCGAAGTATAGAGTCTATCTATTAGGAGATAGACCCTTCATTGTTTACACTGACCATGCGTCATTACGCACGGCAGTGAACAGCCCGCACCTTTCACAACGAATGGCGCGGTGGTTGTCATTCTTTGCGGAATACAACTTTACGATCGAGTACAAACCAGGACGACTTAATGTCGTCGCTGATGCACTCTCACGTCGTCCCGACTTTGAAACAGTCGCGAAACCCAACAGTGAGACAGTCACTGTTGCGGTTATGACGTCCTCAGTCCCATCTACAACGTTGTATGATGATGTGAGGCGGGCATACGCCCAAGATGGTGAGATAGTGAAGTTGTTGACACATCTCTCCCAACCATCTCGAGAATCGTTGAAACGATTGTCGTCTGCGTATCGATCTGCATCAGATCGATACACTACTCGTAACGGTTTACTGTATTATACAGCCGTTTCTGGTGACACACCACGTGTTGTCATTCCAGATGATACTGATCTGCGTTTGCGGATCATGTTCGAGTATCATGATGCTCCTATAGGAGGACATCGTGGCCGAGAGAAAACATATCTCACGGTAAGTCGAGACTTTTACTGGCCCCGCCAGTATCAGTTTGTGCGAAAGTATGTTCGCGCATGCGAAGTCTGCCAACGAGTGAAGTCAAGTCCTTCACTGCGTGCACCTTTACAGCCTCTACCGGTTCCGGCTGAGTGCTGGGAATCCATCTCAATGGATTTCGTCTTCGGGTTACCCAAAGACGCACGCGGGAATACGGGTATTCTCGTATTTGTTGACAGATTCAGCAAAATGGTACACCTTGTGGCTGTACCAGAGTCAATCACGGCAAGTGGCTGTGCTTGTGTCTTTATCGGCACCATCTTCCGACTTCATGGGTTGCCCCGTGAACTTGTATCAGACAGAGATCCACGATTCACTGCTGATCTCTGGCGTTCCGTGTTCAAATCACTCGTAACGCGCTTGAAGATGTCGACATCTGATCATCCAGAGTCAGATGGTCAGACGGAACGTGCCAATCGTGTCCTCGAAGATATACTTCGAGGATACGTACACTCCTTTAAGAGTTGGAGTGAGTTCTTGCCCATGGTAGAGCTTGCCATTAACAACTCGGTGCATGCGTCCACGACACATACACCGTTTTACGTGAATGGCTTGCGCCATCCGCGTGTACCCACCTTACTAGAGTGTAACTCTGGTTTAAGGGGGGGAGGGACTCGCGCGAGCAAAAACAGATTTGGTTCACGCTCATCACGCTCTGACGAAGAAGTCATTGCGTTTGATGCCGATATCGATAATATCGATATCGAAGAAGATGATGCCAGTGAGAGTGCGGAAGCCCTCACTGAAGAGAAGGTTGATGTTGCTGCAGTGCGCTCACAGCGCACTGAAGCTAACGAGTCATCAGATGAGTTCATACTGGCTCGTGAAACGGTAGTCCGTTTTGTGCAAGACTCCATCGCCGAAGCGGTGAATAAGCAAAAGCAAAACGCTGATAAGAATGGAAGGGCAAACACTCTTTTATTTAATAAAGGTGACTTAGTCCTACTGTCTACGGTTAATCTACCCAAACATGTAGTGACTAACTTGGGTAGCAGTAAACTACTACCCAAGTACATCGGCCCATTTCGTGTATTGCACCGCCTAGGCAATGCATACACGATCGAGTTACCACGTAAGATGCGAACGCATCCCACGTTTTACGTTGGTCGGCTTAAGCCGTACCATCAGTACGCTGCTTCTTCCGATGAAGAACTCCATTGCGCTCAAGCATCTCGCAGAGAGCCTTGTGCTCCCGATGGTGGGCATCAACAAGGGTCTGAAGAGCAGCTATCTCATCCCGAGACCGATCAGCAATCCCACAAGCTACCCTTAGCTCGTCACGAAGAGATGTCAGAGATCTCTCGTTCTCAAGCTGAGCAAAGGCAAACTCAGCTCGATGCTTCGAGGCAGTGTCCGCCATTTGGAGACGCCTATTCCGCTCATGTTCGAGATCGTCGCGTAACCCTTGCGTTACGCGATCAAAGAAGCTCTCGGGAACACACCGATCCACATGATCGTGTGGAGAGCGTCTTTCCTCCTCCTCCACCTCCATTAGAGGACTCTCGCGGTGGCCAGCGCTATCTAGTTGAGCAGCTGTTGAACCACCGCGACGTGAACGGACGTCGGACGAGTTACCTCGTCCGGTGGCGCGGCTATCCCCCGTCCTGGGATTCTTGGGAGCCCCGCTCCCAACTGATGATCGACGTACTGGGTCTGGTCGAGCAGTACGACGCGGCACATCCTGTGCCGCAGAAGGACCGCCGGAGAAAGTCTTCCCGGCACGGTCGTAAAGAGATTTCAAGTTGTCAATCCCTTCGTACATCTCAGTAGAGACACGTACGCGCCACCACGGGCTGGTAAGGAGGTAAGCCTCCTTAGGTGCTCGTGCAGAGTTGTTCACACAACATGGGCACGAGTCTCCCCAAGAGAGGCAGGGTAATCCTTTCTCCCTTGACAGACGATGCAGCTTGTAGCGTGCACCTGTCGGGGTTCGCTTTTCAAACTTATCACGAGCTTTGATAAGTTTGTCGTTCCAAGCGTCACGACCTACATCCTCAAGGTCATGGATGTAGGCGTTCCACGCCTGAAGTAGTGAGGGACCATCACGTTTGTGATTCCCACTGTACCATCGATGTCTGAAGAAAGCATCGATGAAGAATTCATGTTCAGCGCGATAGTTTTTCGCGCTGGGGTCAAGGTGATGGATCCTTGACGAATCGAACAATCGTGTTCGATAACGATCACTCGTCGTCGCCGACAAGTGATCCATGACGGATTTTGGAGGCATCCACGCCTTCTTTTCTGGAGCGAGACGCAAGACATTGCGGTCCCGCTCTTCCTGCGACGTGCCGACAGAAGTACTGGCACCTCGCTGTGAAGTGGTGTCCATTGGAGAAACGACACCACTATTAGCGCCCGAGTCTCGCGACCTCGAGCGCCTTCGCTTCGGCGATGGTTCATCTGATTCATCAGATGAACCAAAGATGCTGCGACGCAAAGCATCGTCCATGCCACGCTTGACAGGCGGCTTAGATTCAATTGCCGTCGATACGGATCCGTCATCCGTATCAGGAGAGTACGAGACACCGAGCTCGTACTCTGTGAAGACACGAGTGTCTTCATGACCAGCGCCTGCATCACCAAGTGACACAGACTGGGTCGCTTCAGCAACCGATGAGACACCAGTTGCTGTTGTTTCTGCTTCGGCGTCCGCACAGAGACGTGCAGACGCGCTCTCGGCGGCCTTGCTCGCGCATCGCATGGGCTTGTTAACCATGCGATGAGATGTTGGAAAGTGGACGCGGACCAACAAGTGCAAACCCGTCCCAAATGATTTGGGACGAGTATCCATTTAGTCAATCAGTCACTAAAGTGACTGATGGTTACGGGGGGGGTGATGTAACGGGGTGAATCGTTACATAACAATTTATAAGAAGTTGTCAATAGAATATAACTATAAGAGTTATATTCTCAGAATATTGTCATAAGGACAAATATTCTGTAGCACTTACGAGTAGTTCCTAATTGGCTGATATAGGCCATTATATCAACCAACGAAGACGCGCCACGACAGACGCACGCAATGAGTGGTGAGCAGATAACTGATTTACAAATTTGTTTTTAGACATAGTTAGATGAAGATAAATAGTGATTTATTGCAGACATTAACTATTATAAATACAGTTCTACTTTTTACTTTAACCAAGTACTCGCTTCTTCTTACCGTCTTCCTCTGCACGTACGAGTGTACGTGAAGTTACGAGGCACCGCCTTATTCTGTCATCAGAATAAGTAGCTTGTACTGTCACCAGTACAAGCTTCAGGGTGCCCCGTTACACCTGGAATACATTAACATATTGACACTAGGTGCTCATTTTAGACTGTGCAACGTGACACTCGTGACTTTTATGCCTTGAAGAAGAAGAAAAGGCGGAAGAGATCGAGAGCGCTGATATTCGACCTCGAACGGACCGCAAATTTAACAAGAGGTATCCACGCGTCTTCACAACAGCGTATTATAGTCAAAGTGCGATATTCATCCAGAAATGATCGAGGCTATGCTTGACAGTGGCGCTTCCAATAGAATAACCAATAATGCGACACCCCCGGTCATGTCGAAGCAGGGATGACCATGTAAACCCGCCTTTCCGACTTTATTTGACACTAAGCGCAGATCTATCGCAATAGAAGAGACGGCGGTGATATTCTTCGTTTTTTTCAAATGTCAAGCTATGAAACATGATCACGCACCAGTATAAGGTTATAAAAGCCAGCAGCGTCAACGTGGTTGTCGGAAGAGACATCGTGAGTGCACTCGGACTCATTTTGTATATTTAAGGATAAGGTGGTGCAATGAAACGACTGCTCGCTGCGATCATATACGGGGCAAAGTCAAACGGAAGGATCTAAGATCAAAAAGTAGAATGTCTAGTGTCTCGAAGAGTACAACGAAGAATTCACGATAGAAAACTCACACCAGTAACACTTCTTCCGGACGTATTGTCCTCTACTTGAAGAAGAAGCATCTAGCGGTACTTGTCGCTTTCTTGCGCTTCAATACATAAATATTGGGTGGATGCGCTTTGGCAACTACAAAATAACTCCCCAACCAGAGTACAAAACGGTCTGTGCCAAGTCCTACCGATCGCGCAAAGTCAAGAGGAGGAAGTGAAATATATGATTTAGCTACTTGTGGAAGCCGGCTTCCTGAACCTATTTTTGACTCTAAGATACCATGACCTGCGTTTCATCACTAAAACCGACGACTCACTGCGTCTCTTAAATGATAGTTAAGGGATTTATAATTTTTACAACGGGGCCCATACTGTAACGAGATGGTGTTGCGTACAGCATTGTCCTACGTCGATAAGGAATGTGCTTGTTGGGACAATGCGGGTTCAACTGGCGGATGACAACGTTATCACGGATGATTGAGACACCAAGGTAGCATTTGTATGAGATTCTGGATACGGAGTTCTAGAAGCTAGCATCTATACATGTTTGCAGTACTACAACAAGTAAGTGAGACCGACCGAGAAAGCTAAACGATGGTTCACTGGTCATTTTGTGCTGCAAAAGACAAGCGAGTAACTAAATGTCAAACATACTACGTGCCACGAATACGAGAGATCATGATGCATTTGTTCTGCGCACGATGTGTATTCACTTTTAACGCGAATCACGGATACTATGACCTAAGCCTCTCGAGGCATGGATTAAGCGAATTATTGGCGACTTGCGGTTCGTCGTCGTGCACCTGGATGGCATTCTCGTGTATTTTGCCACCGAATATGATCATATTGCTCACCTGCGTATCGCTTTTGAGCGCCTATAGAACTATGACGTCTTGCTAAAAGGGCGAAAATGCCACAGTTTGAGCAAGGAGGTCAATCAGCAAGAGCTTACGCTCTCAACCGATGGTAAGAATCCACACCAACAAAAAGGACCGAGATATCGAGAAAGTTGTTTTGCCACTTAATCGGAAGGAGATTCTCACCTCTTCTCGGACATGATAAATAAATGAAAGAAATAACTCCAAATTAAACAACGCTGTGCAAGCCTTTCTTTTGTTCACCATATCTAAAAGCACCCATCACCAATAACCCAAGTGATACTGAGGCCTTTCAGGACATCAAGCGTGATTATGTGGAAGCTGTTCGGCTGACACTTCCTGATTTTTAGAAACCTTTCATCTTATGCGGATGCTAGTGGTACCTGGATTGTTGGTTCATAATGCAAGAAAGTAGGTAATTGGAGTGCTTTCACGCAAAATTACTTATCATCATTTCGATCATACCAACATGAAGATGTAACTTCTGTAAATTGTCGAATGCCTGCGCGAACCCGGAACGGTGTCCGAGAAATTATTGACGGTGATCATAATGACCACAACAACTTGAATTACTCAAACGAAACAATTATTTGGTTGAAGCGATGAAAAGTTCTACTCTTCAAATATCGTCTTACCTTAAACTATTAAAAAAGAGGGAGGATGTTGCAGCAGATGCGTTCTTGTGCGTATAACCCTCGACAACTGAATGTCCATCGCTACACGAGTCTGTACTCTGTGTGCACAGCCTGATTGTGTCATTTATTGTCAAGTCGTTCTCCAAACAGGATAAATATGCGATGACCCATTTCATTATGTTGCCATGTCTAGCAAGAATTATTAACCAAGCACATTAAGTGAAAACTCTCTTGGTCTAAATTATGGTTGCCTATTAACATCAATTAATGTTCCTGACAGGCTTCGTAAAGACCTGATATGATTGCTCCGCATGAGCCTCGTCCACGTAGAAAGTCATCGGCAATAAAAGCTACACAAGCCACATTTGCTGGACCATCATGGAAGCAACCATTGTCAAATTTGTTCACAAGTGTATTAAATGGAATGAAGCCAAGCTGCAAGGTGGTAAATAAGATTATAATTAATGACAGTACGAACTATCAAGGCGGTCGTCCCATCAAATATTGTTTAGATTAATCGCATGAAATTGTACGAAGGCGGATACTTGGATGAATCTTAATCGATTACAAAACCCGGTGTCTTAAATTTAGTGTACAGCCTAACAAGAACTTCCCTACGACGGCAGAAAGTTTTGGTTGCGAGTGGCTTTGCCGAAACCTGCGACCAAGGTAAGATGACAAGATCAAGATTTTAATTTACAAGTGAAGTATATTTAAGATTCCTCGCTTTTTTGAGACCTTTATTCTAATCCAACCACGGCCAAAACACGCAAGATTAAGCGATTTGTGAGCTCGTACATTTAGTTTTATAAACATATCTAGTGCTACAAGAACTTAGATTAGAACACGTCATAACTACGCCGCCTTTTCCGTACGAACCGCTTATTATAGTATGTGAACGCATCGCCCGGGCAGTTGATTGTCGTAAAAGACATTATTTTGCGCCAGCTACATGGTGGTAAGTAACGCTACCTATCTAAGCGTCAGTTACTGCTATCTTAGACGACAACACTTGCAAGAAAACTAAGAGTTTTGAGCGCATCTGCACTTTAGTATAAACATCATACTTCGTCGATCGAAAAGATTTGTGCAAAGACGAACGAGGTGGCGGATGGATCAATCCCTATTCGTCATGTCAATAATGGTGGAACAGGTACTGTAGAAACGTGCACAACGCAGCAGCGCTTTTTGAAATGTTGCATATTCCCATGCTAAATATGTACTGCTTCAGGGCGAGAGTGTAAAATCCCCGCGTAATGTTTTTTTCTGCTGAATTGATGGATGGAAGATTGTCTTATTGATGGCTGATGGAATGCTTTCATCGGAGATGAAGGTTGCATCTACAGTTGGGATGTCCACGATATTTTATCTACTGTTGGTGCGATTGGTATCTATGGAGCAGGTGGTTAGGTACGATAGCTTAAGAGCTTGCACAAATTTATTAAATTTACCCCAGACACCTCAAGTCATTGGCCAGAAAGACTTCGTGGAACCGAAAGCCCTTCTGCAAGCCACGGGTGTGTCAACTTATTACCCAGCATCATAAGCGCAAGCACCACACGCGAGATGTTAAAACGGATTGCATATGCAAAAACTGCCTTTTGCTGACTGAATCATTAGGTATCTACAACGATTTGCAAGTTACGTCACTTCAACGAAATTAAATGAACCGGTATCATGCAAAATACCAGCACATCGCGATCGACACTATCAAAATGTCACCCATACCAGGGTGTCAACGTATTTAATCTGGCATCTATGATCCAGGGTTGTACGTTGGACCCTGGAGGGAAATACTGGGCGCTAAAAGGACAATTCATCGTATGTTTAGGCCACCAGAAGTCGTCTACACGAGAGCACACCGTAAAATTAACGCATGTGTTGTTCCCCAAACGTACCTCCTATCCTCGAATAATGCTATCCCGAAGGGTGAAATTATTAGTGAATGTGCCCAAGGTGAATGCCGAACTCTCAATACCTACTTTCTGGGCGTCTATGCGTGTATGAATAACGCTAGGTGCACCATACACGTCCCACGAAGTGTGATGTGGCATTTAACCCTCAACAGGTCGCGATGCGCTGTACGTGTTATGCTTCGATGAAGTTGCTAGCTGTGACTAATTGTTGTGTAATAAGAAGTAGTGCCGGCTGTAAATTAGCTCAAAGGTGATCAATGTCGGCCAGAGGTCTAACAAGCAAATACTGGACACTCAGGTGACACACGCTGACGGCGTGGAATGGGGGGACTTACTCCCCTGCACCATTACCACCGCGTGCTTAGTACTAAATATCTTCAATGACGTCACATTGTTTCCTTGGTAAAGGTCACAGCCGTGTAGCGTAGATTTTAGTCTAGGCACCGAGTCAGCTTTATGACGAACATCTTTATCGGGAGGTAGAATAGATGGTGGATTATGATCTACCACATATTGACATTTTTGATGCAAGTACAGTAGGGATCTGAAGGATTCTTCACATCAGGTGATCTATTACGCGCATCAAGTGCCAACTTTGTCTTTCAGGGACCGTCTTATACAAGAAAGATGATGAGTTCAACTCGTTATCGGTTCTAAGGACTACCGTATCGAATAATTAGCCTACCTTTGAGGCCTGACTGAACTCATCTACAGACAATTCGTCCAGCTCTAACAATCATTTAAAAGAAAGGGGAAACAGAAAAGCCTACTTTTTACGTAATCTTCCACACCATTAGGCAATGTATATAGCTTCTCGCTAGTATCACTCAGTGACATCACAGACGCTTTACGTCTTACAGCAGCCATCTGGAGTCGATTACGTCTCTGAATAACGACTATCCACCTCAACAAGAACGGAACATCAGGTCCCACAAGGTGATTAGATTACTTCCTTATCTTGCTCGATGCAAAGCCGATGTCATTACCGACATTCGGTTTAGGTTTGCTTAACTCGAGCTTATCACCATGCGAGTTACCCTACACAGCACGTACATCAGGGGGTCTAGCTCTTGATTCCTGGGCTTCTCACCAATATTATTATTACCGGCTATCATTGAGGTACTATCACAGCCTCTCTCAATCTGTGGATGTTTACGTGCCACTGCTCATGAATCAGGGTAGCCTATCTATGATGCCTAGGCGTTTTGAAAACAATGTCGTTACTGAAATTTAGTGAGGTGTTGTTACAGCCGACCTCACTGTGTGCAATCCACGTACAATTAATAGAACACACCCTAGGTGACTCAAACTTTAATCATCAATGCTATCAGCATTCATTGTTTCGTTTCAAGTATTAGTGCAATCAACCGATTACGTGCCGTCCCACTATTTTCATTGACATCAGAGTCAAGCTATCCAGACATCCCGATGCCCAGCACATTAACTGACCTATTCAGTGGCTCGCTCCGACGGCGCTTTTGTTGTAGGAAGGTAGTCTCACGACTTTACAAAGCTTCGCTGTAAACGAAGCTTTGTATTGCGCATTGTACCTATGGTTTTGTTCCTTTAATAATTCCCTGTTTGTGGCGTTCTATCCAGAACATACCTAGAATAAGGTCATATATCGAGTCCAAATCCAGGCCAAGACAGCGTTTAATGCTGTCAAAGTCTAGAAACTTAACACTTAAGTTCTGGAACTTTAGGGACGGTGACGCTGGCACCAGTTGCTCGACTGTAACGGGGTTACACGTAGTTGGGTACCTGGTACCCCGTGCCTTGGACACACGGATGATATCCCACTGAAAGAGATGTAGAATATAGTATCGGTTTATAGGGGCTGACAGTTGTCAACCACTAGATAGGAGAGATCTTAGTTGGACTAACTTAGGTTAAGATATTCTATAGGTATAAATGCAAATAGACTTCAGTTTCCCTTTTGATCATCAAGACACGTGCCTTGCGAGGCGTCTTTGGTCGTTGATCGCTGATCACTAAGAGTCAGCAACACCTCCCTGAGGTAGCTAGTTACTCTTGAGCACTAAGTGCTGTCGATTTATTGAATCGTTTGGTCCCCTGGAACAAGGACCATAAGCGTTACGCTTGTTGACTCATTGAGTTTAGTTCTTTAGAAATTACTTGCTCGTTGAGCTTTAAGTCTTCCTCTGACTTAAGGAGCTGTCTAGCTCCGCTACATAGACGGAACGTGAAAAAACAACTTCACGCGCTTTCAGCGCCTCAGCGTACCGCTCATTTCTTTCAAGAGAAAGGCGACGAATGAAGTTGCTCGATGACCCAGATTCAATCAAAATTGACCGCGGCTTCTCAAGGATCTCAATCGTTGCCGGGCAACTTTAAAGCCTATATTACAGTTGCACTTTGCGGTAAATTCCAGTATGTTGTTTGGGGCTAAGGACTGTTCAACTCTGCCAACTAGAGCCTCTAGAGACCCTAGTTTGACCCCATTAGAATGCACCGCGCTTACTGACGGTTTGACGTTTCCCGCGCCATGCCAGGTTTCTGGTTTAGGGAGGCATTACAGATCGGCCAGTTCCGTCGTGGAATCCGCAGTGTGCCGTTTAGGTGGAAATGTTTTGCGCTACCGCATGTGTATCGTACAGATGTTACGTGGCTGTAGCAGCTAATAGCTCGGCTTCTACATCATCCGCATGACTGAGATCCATGGACTCAGACCTTTTAAACGAGTTCTTGTCATGCCCATGTACAGTAAATATAGGCTTTAAAGTTAAACTTGGCGTTTAACGCTATGTCCATCACCTCCTCGAAGTTTGAGGTATGGGCTTGAAAAACTTCTGTCCTAGCAATTTCAGTTCGGAGGCCTTCTATAAAAATGGTTAAGCGGAATTTCTTGGAGAGAAGATCCAACTGTATAGCAGCGAGAAGAGCTCTCAATTCTTGGACATGTCTGACAACTATTTCTTTCCTTGTCGGGGGATAAAAAGCGTGATCGCAATAGATATACCGGATTAGACGGTGCGAACAAGCGAGACGTCTGTCTCTTAAGCAAGCCCACGTGGGAAACGCGGTGTCTATAGACATCTAACATGTCAGAGCCCATTCTCGGTCTCTGTCACCAAGTTTTGATATGTCCAGGTCAACTCTTATCTGCTCATATCTCAGCATAGCGGCTCTCATCACCATTTGGACATCTTGAATCCATAGAATGAGCCTTTCTACCTCTTCCCTTTTGGAGATCTTTCCTCTATGAACGAGCGGGCGAGACTAAGGCTCTTCATCTGGCATAAATTTCTAGCGTGTTGGTTCAGCCGACGCCACGTGGTCGTGGACATATCTGATTAGCGTGGCCTCAAATTGCATAAACGCCTCCAGCCGCGCATTTAAGTACTCTCGGGCCTTGGTCCATTTTGTGATGGTTCCCAATCAGCTCTTTAAGCTTATTAAGTGCAAGGCGTTGAGCCTAAAAGAGACAAGCTGGGCTTTCAATTTCAACAGAGGGTTAGTCGATTTACGACCACGGTATAGGATTGACTACAAGTGCTACCAGATGTAATGGAGCTACAAAGCTATTAGTCAAAGGAAGACTTACGACTCTCGAAGTCAATTAGTTCTACAGATTCACAAGTCTTAAAGGTTTGGGGAGTCTTTAATTATTACTAATCAACGAAGACTCGAAGAGAGTCGTTACACTCGTAGAGCTTCTAGTACGGGTTCAGGGGACTAACAACGAATCGAAGAAATACACGCACAAAGCGCTATGTAGTACGCGCCACAAGAAGACTCTCAAGTTTTGCAATCTGCCGACGTTTGAACAGGCACGTACGTGTCAACACTAGATCAAAAGGAAAATTGGTGTTTATATCCAAGTTTTATCTGTAAAATCCTCATACATTTACACAAAACCAATGTTAAACTAATTCTGATATTAATCTGTAGTATCCTAAGAGGTTGATGGTTGGTACATCAATCTTTCATCAATAGATGACTCAGGTTATTCATAACATCAACTATCACAGATAACTGACCTGAGGACTGTACATCACATTTACAGGGTACATTCATTTCGGGCAGTAACGGTCGTGTAAACCCGTTACATTTGTTCTAAGAACTGCAGTCAGTTTGACAGCCGCAATAGTCATTTACCTCACTATTCCTCCTGTAAGTAAGTCAGTAGGTCATATTGGATTAAATGTATAGAGGGGTATGAGACTCTCATGCCTGTGGCTACGACTTTCGTCTTCAGATTTCATTTTCCAATTGTGTAAACTAATCGCGAAAGGGTGAAAGGAGCATTTGATCGGACGAGTCCCTTCTATCGCTATCATAACTTTTCTTCGTGACACTTTTGTCACCGCCACGGTCACATCGTAGCTGTGCACTTAATTTGGCAACCGTAAGTTTGATAGTTACTGCCGTACTCAACCAGTAGCCCAACTCTAGCTCCAGAAAAGAAAGTCTCACAGCTAGTAAATTCATTTTCTGGATACGGGAGCATGTCGCAATGTTCGTCCAGCGTTTTTCTGTAACGGGGCACCCTGAAGCTTGTACTGGTGACAGTACAAGCTACTTATTCTGATGACAGAATAAGGCGGTGCCTCGTAACTTCGCGTACACTCGTACGTGCAGAGGAAGACGGTAAGAAGAATCGAGTACTTGGTTAAAGTAAAAAGTAGAACTGTATTTATAATAGTTAATGTCTGCAATAAATCACTATTTATCTTCATCTAACTATGTCTAAAAACAAATTTGTAAATCAGTTATCTGCTCACCACTCATTGCGTGCGTCTGTCGTGGCGCGTCTTCGTTGGTTGATATAATGGCCTATATCAGCCAATTAGGAACTACTCGTAAGTGCTACAGAATATTTGTCCTTATGACAATATTCTGAGAATATAACTCTTATAGTTATATTCTATTGACAACTTCTTATAAATTGTTATGTAACGATTCACCCCGTTACATCACCCCCCCGTAACCATCAGTCACTTTAGTGACTGATTGACTAAATGGATACTCGTCCCAAATCATTTGGGACGGGTTTGCACTTGTTGGTCCGCGTCCACTTTCCAACATCTCATCGCATGGTTAACAAGCCCATGCGATGCGCGAGCAAGGCCGCCGAGAGCGCGTCTGCACGTCTCTGTGCGGACGCCGAAGCAGAAACAACAGCAACTGATGTCTCATCGGTTGCTGAAGCGACCCAGTCTGTGTCACTTGGTGATGCAGGCGCTGGTCATGAAGACACTCGTGTCTTCACAGAGTACGAGCTCGGTGTCTCGTACTCTCCTGATACGGATGACGGATCCGTATCGACGGCAATTGAATCTAAGCCGCCTGTCAAGCGTGGCATGGACGATGCTTTGCGTCGCAGCATCTTTGGTTCATCTGATGAATCAGATGAACCATCGCCGAAGCGAAGGCGCTCGAGGTCGCGAGACTCGGGCGCTAATAGTGGTGTCGGTTCTCCTATGGACACCACTTCACAGCGAGGTGCCAGTACTTCTGTCGGCACGTCGCAGGAAGAGCGGGACCGCAATGTCTTGCGTCTCGCTCCAGAAAAGAAGGCGTGGATGCCTCCAAAATCCGTCATGGATCACTTGTCGGCGACGACGAGTGATCGTTATCGAACACGATTGTTCGATTCGTCAAGGATCCATCACCTTGACCCCAGCGCGAAAAACTATCGCGCTGAACATGAATTCTTCATCGATGCTTTCTTTAAACATCGATGGTACAGTGGGAATCACAAACGTGATGGTCCCTTACTACTTCAGGCGTGGAACGCCTACATCCATGACCTTGAGGATGTAGGTCGTGACGCTTGGAACGACAAACTTATCAAAGCTCGTGATAAGTTTGAAAAGCGAACCCCGACAGGTGCACGCTACAAGCTGCATCGTCTGTCAAGGGAGAAAGGATTACCCTGCCTCTCTTGGGGAGACTCGTGCCCATGTTGTGTGAACAACTCTGCACGAGCACCTAAGGAGGCTTACCTCCTTACCAGCCCGTGGTGGCGCGTACGTGTCTCTACTGAGATGTACGAAGGGATTGACAACTTGAAATCTCTTTACGACCGTGCCGGGAAGACTTTCTCCGGCGGTCCTTCTGCGGCACAGGATGTGCCGCGTCGTACTGCTCAACCAGACCCAGTACGTCGATCATCAGTTGGGAGCGGGGCTCCCAAGAATTCCAGGACGGGGGATAGCCGCGCCACCGGACGAGATAACTCGTCCGACGTCCGTTCACGTCGCGGTGGTTCAACAGCTGCTCAACTAGATAGCGCTGGCCACCGCGAGAGTCCTCTAATGGAGGTGGAGGAGGAGGAAAGACGCTCTCCACACGATCATGTGGATCGGTGTGTTCCCGAGAGCTTCTTTGATCGCGTAACGCAAGGGTTACGCGACGATCTCGAACATGAGCGGAATAGGCGTCTCCAAATGGCGGACACTGCCTCGAAGCATCGAGCTGAGTTTGCCTTTGCTCAGCTTGAGAACGAGAGATCTCTGACATCTCTTCGTGACGAGCTAAGGGTAGCTTGTGGGATTGCTGATCGGTCTCGGGATGAGATAGCTGCTCTTCAGACCCTTGTTGATGCCCACCATCGGGAGCACAAGGCTCTCTGCGAGATGCTTGAGCGCAAGGGAGTTCTTCATCGGAAGAAGCAGCGTATTGATGGTACGGCTTAAGCCGACCAACGTAAAACGTGGGATGCGTTCGCATCTTACGTGGTAACTCGATCGTGTATGCATTGCCTAGGCGGTGCAATACACGAAATGGGCCGATGTACTTGGGTAGTAGTTTACTGCTACCCAAGTTAGTCACTACATGCTTTGGTAGATTAACCGTAGACAGTAGGACTAAGTCACCTTTATTAAATAAAAGAGTGTTTGCCCTTCCATTCTTATCAGCGTTTTGCTTTTGCTTATTCACCGCTTCGGCGATGGAGTCTTGCACAAAACGGACTACCGTTTCACGAGCCAGTATGAACTCATCTGATGACTCGTTAGCTTCAGTGCGCTGTGAGCGCACTGCAGCAACATCAACCTTCTCTTCAGTGAGGGCTTCCGCACTCTCACTGGCATCATCTTCTTCGATATCGATGTTATCGATATCGGCATCAAACGCAATGACTTCTTCGTCAGAGCGTGATGAGCGTGAACCAAATCTGTTTTTGCTCGCGCGAGTCCCTCCCCCCTTAAACCAGAGTTACACTCTAGTAAGGTGGGTACACGCGGATGGCGCAAGCCATTCACGTAAAACGGTGTATGTGTCGTGGACGCATGCACCGAGTTGTTAATGGCAAACTCTACCATTGGCAAAAACTCACTCCAACTCTTAAAGGAGTGTACGTATCCTCGAAGTATCTCTTCAAGGACACGGTTGGCACGTTCCGTCTGACCATCTGACTCTGGATGATCAGATGTTGACATCTTCAAGCGCGTTACGAGTGATTTGAACACGGAACGCCAGAAATCAGCAGTGAATCGTGGATCTCTGTCTGATACGAGTTCACGGGGCAACCCATGAAGTCGGAAGATGGTGTCAATAAAGACACAAGCACAGCCACTTGCCGTGATTGTCTCTGGTACAGCCACAAGGTGTACCATTTTGCTGAATCTGTCAACAAATACGAGAATACCCGTATTCCCGCGTGCGTCTTTGGGTAACCCGAAGACGAAATCCATTGAGATGGATTCCCAGCACTCAGCCGGAACCGGTAGAGGCTGTAAAGGTGCACGCAGTGAAGGACTTGACTTCACTCGTTGGCAGACTTCGCATGCGCGAACATACTTTCGCACAAACTGATACTGGCGGGGCCAGTAAAAGTCTCGACTTACCGTGAGATATGTTTTCTCTCGGCCACGATGTCCTCCTATAGGAGCATCATGATACTCGAACATGATCCGCAAACGCAGATCAGTATCATCTGGAATGACAACACGTGGTGTGTCACCAGAAACGGCTGTATAATACAGTAAACCGTTACGAGTAGTGTATCGATCTGATGCAGATCGATACGCAGACGACAATCGTTTCAACGATTCTCGAGATGGTTGGGAGAGATGTGTCAACAACTTCACTATCTCACCATCTTGGGCGTATGCCCGCCTCACATCATCATACAACGTTGTAGATGGGACTGAGGACGTCATAACCGCAACAGTGACTGTCTCACTGTTGGGTTTCGCGACTGTTTCAAAGTCGGGACGACGTGAGAGTGCATCAGCGACGACATTAAGTCGTCCTGGTTTGTACTCGACCGTAAAGTTGTATTCCGCAAAGAATGACAACCACCGCGCCATTCGTTGTGAAAGGTGCGGGCTGTTCACTGCCGTGCGTAATGACGCATGGTCAGTGTAAACAATGAAGGGTCTATCTCCTAATAGATAGACTCTATACTTCGCGAGTGCATACTTCATGGCAAGGAGTTCCTTGTCATGCACTGGATAGTTCCGCTCAGCTGGTTGCAGGTGACGCGACTGATAGCAGACGACGCATTCAACGCCTTCAAGATCGTACTGCATTAATGCACAGCCGATTGCGAAATCGCTGGCACCACAGACCACATGAAATGGCCTGTCCTGATCGGCAATTGCTAGGACTGGGGATTGTATCAAGCTCTGCTTGATACCATCAAAGGAGCGCTGACATTTAGCGCTCCATAACCACCTCTCGTTCTTTTTCAACAAACGAGAGAGGTGCACAGTCATCTCGGCGTAATTGCGTGAATACTTATGCAAATACGCCGCTAGCCCAAGGAATTTTCGAAGACCTTTGACATCAACCGGCACAGGCCAGTCGGTGATCGCCTTGATCTTTTCGGGATCAGGACGTACACCGTTCTTACCAACGATGCACCCAAGAAGTGGTATTTCGCTTGCGGCAAATATACACTTCTTGAGGTTTGCATACAATTGATGCTTTCGCATGATTGCAAGAACTTGTCGGACGTGGTACCTGTGAACCTCAACGTCCGACTTTCCATCCATAGCTCGACTGTGGATGAATACGTCATCGAAATAACTCGGCGCGAATTCTCGTACTGGTCTCAACAGATGTGATATACATCTGTTGAACGTGGCTGGGGCATTACTAAGCCCTTGTGGCAATACTAGCCATTCTCAGAGCACGCCGCTAGGCGTGCTCACTGCTGTATAGGGTATATCCCGTTCCCGCATAAGGATTTGATAGAATCCATCCATCAAATCCATGGACGAAAAGATGGTACTCTTTGACATGCCATCAATGATTACGTCCTTCCTCGGTATCGGCGTCTGAGCCGGTACCGTTGCAGCGTTCAATTTGTTGAACGCGTGCACTATCCGCCACCCTCCTGTTGCTTTTCGCACACAGAAGGTCGGAGAGCTATGTGGGGAAGTTGATTCCCTCACATGGCCCGCAGCTAAACGATCGGCAAAGAACTTGTCGATCGCAAGTACTTGTTCACGAGGCAGTGGCCACTGCTTCATGACACAGTACTTCGAGCCTGGTTTAAGCTCGACCTCGTGTCGAATACCTTTATCCTTCGGTAATTCGCACGGAACAGTTTCAGGGAATACATCCTTGAATTCAACCAAATCTTCATAGAGAGGATTTTTCTTGAGCGATTCCCATGATTGGGAGTCATATCGCTCAATTCGTGTCTTTTCATCCAGGACACTCTCGTCCATAGATGAACTACTGAGAACTCTCTCGTTCTCAGTGAACACTGTTGCTGACCTTATGTCGATTACACACTGGTCGTCAGCGACGAGTATGCAGATCTGCTTGACTTTGCCACTACGCAGATCACGCAAGAACCTTTTATGTTCGAGCGTTGGCAACTGAGTGATCTCCGAAGTCAACTTCGGAGGCGCAATCAGATCAAGTACATAAGCGCCTACACTTGCTCCGTTATTGACTATGACATTCAATGTCTCTGTCATTTCCTGGGGACTTATTCCCTCAGGCTTCGAAGGACTTATTCCTTCGTCTTCCCGGGGACTTATTCCCGCGGGGTTCGGGGAACTTATTTCCGCCGTATTTGTAATCTTGGGACCACCTTTTGTCTTTACTTCCTCTAGCTGGGGTTGCGCAACCACAGCGAGATCCTCTACGAAAGACTCTCCAGTCGATCTAGGATTATCGTTTCGCTTAACCTGAGCGATCGATTGTTTCTCTTCTAGATGTTCCCCGCTAGGGATACATCTTTGTCCCAGTCCACCCGACTTATTCGAGTGGTGGACCTTCGGCGCAGCCTGTGTTTCCTCACAGCCGCCGGAACTTTGCTCCGAAGTGTAACCGTTTGGTACACTAAGGTTTTGTGCAGTCGTACTAACGACCGTACCACAAGTGAGGCCATCGCACTCACTCGTAGTACATCCACACGCTTGTGGACGCTCCAAAACGTTCATCAGATGGCCATCTGATGAACAAGCGGCAGGCATCGTTACTGTTCGATGCTGCCAGTTTACCCGTGGTTCGTACCTTCTGAGCCACGGTATTCCAAGGATGACATCAAATTTGTCATCCAAATCCAATACGATAAAGTCATCGTCATATTGGGTATCTTCTAGCGTATAGTGGATCTTTACTATACGCTTCATGACGGTTACGGATGCGCCTGTCGCAAGACGTACCGTCATCCTCGTAAGAGGTGTGTCACATTCACTGAATTTAAAGTGACCATCTTCTAGCGATTGGCGTCGCACAAAATTGTTGGACGCCCCACAATCGACTAGGGCTCGAAGGGACAACTTATTCGTCACTTCGAGTTTCAAGGTAATGAGTGAGATCTCATTACCTAGAGCAGCAACGCACAATGTCTGTGTGTTGGGAGCAACCTTCATCAAGAGGCCTACAAATTCTCTTGATGTTGCTAGACCAGCAGGGTGCTCCGCACCTACTGATCCTGTCCGTTTTTTGACGGCCCATCCCGTTGTTGCGTCTTTGCACCAACTGCGGACCCTCGTCCCTGCCCCTTTCTCATGGGTGGACGGTCACTACGCCCAGTGTCGCGAGACACTGGACGAGGGGCACTACACTCGTAAGCATAGTGTCCTGTCTTTTGACATCTGTTGCATCTCTGCAACTTCTTGTAGCCTGTAGAGCGAGCCTTCTCGCTCTCTACATAACAGAGTTCCATCGGCTCTGGACCTCCGTTGTCATATCGTCTCGGTTGACGATATGATGTCGAGCTGGCGCGAGCCTGTCTCAGACTGAAGTCTTCCTGCTCCGCAATGGAAATGGCTTGTTCTGGTGAATCTAGTTCAAGCCGGAACAGGTGAGTCTTGACGGGACCATCCGCAAGACCCTGCATAAACACCGAAACCAACGTGTGTTCATCCACCGGATTGGAACTTATACAACTCGTGAGATGTCGTATATGTTGGGCGTAAGCGTGCACATCACGCTTACCCTGTTTGAGCTTCAAGAGTTCGGTTCGAGCCCTGAACTCAGCTCTAGGCGGTTCAAACGTTTGTCTGAGCCGCGACTTGAAGACTTCCAACGACCCAAACGCATATGGGTCGTGCAACTTGAGCCCCAGTGCCCAAGTCTTGGCACGTCCTGCCAGATTTGACTGGGCAAATGCAACTTGCATATCCCCGTCGTCGATGCGACGCGCCCTTATGGCGTCATCCAATTCGACGAACCATCTCAAGAGGGAGTCTTCTTCGACACCCCTATACTTTGAGATGTCAATCTTCAAAGTCTCGGGTCGATGCACTCGCGTCGACCCTCCAGCAGCAGCCTGCTGCTGTCTCAACAGTTCAAACTGTTGAGCACCCTGTTCTCTCAACAACTCTGCTTGTTGAGAACCTTGTTGGTGAAGCAAGGCTACTTTCTCGCGTTCTGCGTCAAGTTCATTTTGAATGAACTTGGCGATAGTAGCATGTTGGGCATCTCTATTGAGAGCCTCTAGCATGACGCTAACAGCATGGATGCCCATGGTCGAACCCATTCGTTCAACCGCATCCCATTCGACATCGCTCAAATGGGAGTAGCCGTCACGCGTAGCGTGAAAGCTTTGGTCATCTTCATCATCCAACATATTCATGTTGGATGTGAACGCGGTCCTTGGACGGACTACGAAGTGCTACCAGGTGTAACGGGGCACCCTGAAGCTTGTACTGGTGACAGTACAAGCTACTTATTCTGATGACAGAATAAGGCGGTGCCTCGTAACTTCACGTACACTCGTACGTGCAGAGGAAGACGGTAAGAAGAAGCGAGTACTTGGTTAAAGTAAAAAGTAGAACTGTATTTATAATAGTTATTGTCTGCAATAAATCACTATTTATCTTCATCTAACTATGTCTAAATACAAATGTGTAAATCAGTTATCTGCTCACCACTCATTGCGTGCGTCTGTCGTGGCGCGTCTTCGTTGGTTGATATAATGGCCTATATCAACCAATTAGGAACTACTTGTAAGTGCTACAGAATATTTGTCCTTATGACAATATTCTGAGAATATAACTCTTAAAGTTATATTCTATTAACTATTCTTACAAATTGTTATGTAACGATTCACCCCGTTACATTTTCTATATACTGGTACGTAATTTACGGCAGAAATTAGTCTAATCGAAACCGGTCAAATTTTATTCATCAAATTACTTTGCGTCGAGTGCATACTTAACAAGAAAAGAAAGGCGTGAATGTCACCAACAAAGGATAGAATGTAAGCATTGTCGTTTTGAAGTACATAACAAGCAGATATCTGCACTTGTGCTCCAATCTGCCAGTTTACTTCAATGATTCAAGGAGCACACAATCTCAATCCTTCGTCGTACACACAAGAAGTGTAACGGGGCACCCTGAAGCTTGTACTGGTGACAGTACAAGCTACTTATTCTGATGACAGAATAAGGCGGTGCCTCGTAACTTCACGTACACTCGTACGTGCAGAGGAAGACGGTATGAAGAAGCGAGTACTTGGTTAGAGTAAAAAGTAGAACTGTATTTATAATAGTTAATGTCTGCAATAAATCACTATTTATCTTCATCTAACTATGTCTAAATACAAATGTGTAAATCAGTTATCTGCTCACCACTCATTGCGTGCGTCTGTCGTGGCGCGTCTTCGTTGGTTGATATAATGGCCTATATCAACCAATTAGGAACTACTTGGAAGTGCTACAGAATATTGTCCTTATGACAATATTCTGAGAATATAACTCTTATAGTTATATTCTATTAACAATTTCTTATAAATTGTTATGTAACGATTCACCCCGTTACAAGAAGCACGTTTCGTGCAACGCTGGATGAAGTGGATGAACATGAATGAGTGCAATACGTCTCTATCGAATGCAGCTGAAAGCACCTGGTCACAGTGCGGACGAAGGATAAATATGCGCTGTCGGTACAAACCTGCATTTGAGACACTGCTCTCGTAGACCAAGACGTGACGCAACCGCCAAAGACGCGACACAATTACATGGAAAATAAAAAGCGACCACGGTATATAAGACTTCACGGGCTAGTCAGTCGTATTGAATTGACCCGCAGTCTATCTATCAGTCAAACAATGCACTTCATGCACAAAAAATAGCCGCTTCCCCTCTTTTTCCTAATCACAAATGATACACTCATCCGACCTCTTTCAGGTCTCTATTTCATTCAACAAAAAGTGCGAGACAAAAATAAATCTCTGGGTACCTGCATTGTGGTTTCGCAGATCCTATCCAATCGCATACCCTCGTCCACTCTTTCTTAGTCAGTCGTACGCTCCATCCACTCTGTATCCAAACATCCATCCACCATCACCCTCAAACTTGTCCAACATGGCGCAAGTGCGTCAACGGCGTCCACCTGCACCAGCTATACCCCCTTCGTCATTCTCTGCCAATGCAAAGGAACAAAAGCAGCAGCGTCACTATCGCCGCTTCCGCTCTTTTCTGCCTCGCGGGTGGCCAGTTGTCAGTGGCTTTCTCGCCTTTTACGTGTCGGCGTACGCCTTGGTGGCATTCTGGCACACGTGGCTGCCTGAACCCAAAGGAGTGGACGCGTCGGTTTATGAATTTTCAGAGGCTCGAGCTCGGAACGTCCTCGAGCAAATTATGAGTTTCGGGTACCGTCCTGTTGGTACAAAAGCCAACGAGGAGCTGACCCCTACTTATCTATTGCAACAAGTAGGTTTTGACCAATTTCCGACAAATCCAAACGATTTTCACAAAAAGGGGATTCAATTACACGAGGATGAAGTTGCTGTACTTTATGTAACGAACACATGTTATTGTTGTCTGAATCTCTTTTTCTCGTGTATCATGTAATGTACTAGATAAATGCCATCAAAACGATGGCAATGCCAGGAGTGAGTGTGGCAGTCGATATGCAACGACCGTCGGGCGCTTTTGGCCTGGACTTTATCGCGCAGTTTCAAAACATTTACGCCAATGTGACGAATATTCTCGTGAAAGTGGCACCACCGAATGCAACGCCGGACGCGCTCAATAATTCGCTCATGATCTCGTCACACTATGATGCGGCCATTGGTGGCGCTGCCGCTTCGGACGATGGGGTGAACATTGCAATTATGATGGAATTGCTGCGGCTGATGGTGCTGGACCCGCCAAAACATGCGACACTGGTGTTTAATTTCAATGGAGCAGAGGAGACGATTATGCAGGCAGCACATGGGTTTATTACGCAGCATCCGTGGACAGATACAATTCGAGCGTTCATTAACCTTGAAGCTGCAGGAGCTGGTGGTCGGGAGCTGCTGTTCCAGACGGGCAGTGATGAGCTGGCGTTGGCTTACGCACAGGGAGCCAAGTACCCGCATGCAAGTATTATCGCTCAAGAGCTGTTTCAATCGGGAATTATACCTGCTGATACGGACTACCGAGTTTATCGGGACTTTGGATACGTTGCCGGCATGGACTTTGCGTACATTGCAAATGGCTATGTTTACCACACGATACTAGACGATGTCTCTCGGATTCAACCGGGCTCGGTCCAGCGTCTTGGAGAGAATCTTGTGGGTATCGTGCATCAATTGGGAAGCGAGCCTGGACGTCTGAAAAAGGTCGGAGATAACCCACAGAGCTCCAACACTTTCTTTTCGGATGTCGCAGGACTGACAATGGTGACTGCAAGCAAAGAAGTGACCTTTGTCACGTGCGGCGTCGTGCTCGCACTCGCAGCACTGTATCTCTTGCTTTCTCGCGTTTCATTTCTTGAACGCTTGACTGCATTTGTGCTGATCACGCGATGTGCTGGTGCTGCAATTGCCTCATCATTAACGATTGGGGTGCTGCTCAGTCTATATGCACCACTGCCATGGTACTCGCAGCCATATCTAGCAGGAGCTCTCTTCCTTTCTCCAGCAGTCGCAGGCATGCTTCATCAACTGACAATGGTGTTGGAGAAGCAGGTTGGTAAAGTGACGCCCGAAGCTCTGTGGCGCCTGGAAGAGAGTCTCTTTGAAGCAGTACTTTGCGCTTGGATGGGGATGCTGGCAATCTGCTTGCAACTCGGCTTTATCTCGAGCTACATTCTGGCATTGTGGATTTTCTTTCCACTCGTGGGGCAGGTGCTGTGCCAGCTCCTACAGCGCTTCCGCCTGTTGTCGTCGGGGTTGTACATTTTCATCTCGCTGGGTGCCACCATCATCCCTGTGATCCACACAATGTGCTGCCTTGCAATCGCGCTCATGTTTTTTGTTCCGTTGCTGGGGCGAAGCGGCCCTGTAGTGCCTCCTGATTTGATACTGGCGCTACTGATGTGCGTCATTCTCTTGGTAAGTATCGTGTGAACATTTCTTGCGCTAGCATTGAGTAATTCCTCATCGTGCTTGCTGGATGATGCCACCGTATGTAGATCGTGGTGTCCTACTCTGGCCGAGTCTTCTGCTTTTTCTCTGCAAAACAGCTCACGCTATTGCGGAACGTATGCATCATTATTACTGTGCTATCGACTGCTTACGCTTCGATCCGGTATGTACATACTACTTTCTCGTGGCATGCGTGAGAACGAATGGTCTGACATACTTGTGAGTTTGATTGATTTGCAGTAACCCGTACTCGAATATCTGTCCAAAGCGTCTAACGCTTCAGCATGTTGAGCGCAAAGTGATGCTTCCGAACGGTGATGTTCAAACTGACTCGGGTCTATGGATCAACTCGATGGACTTTCGTGGGCTCGATCCTATCAAGGACAGCTTGGTCAGTACACAATGGAAACATTCGCACATGCACGTAGCTCCGCAAGAGCTGTATGAACACACCGAAGTGTACGGCCAGATGCCGTGGTCCCTTCCAGTGAAGCACATCCTTCCAGAAGACAAGTCATGGTATCTCCTTTCTGCTGCACCTGCAATCCCCGGTGATACCGTGGCCAAGTAAGTGGTTCTACATCAATGAGTTACACTTGCACTAATTTCTGCTTGTTCATCAGGCTTGAAGTCTTGTCCTCGACGTACGTGAACACGACTGATCGCCGCAAGATTCACTTCGTTTTCACCGGACCATCGCACATGAATCTCTTCATTGATGCCAAGAAATCGACGTTGACTTCCTGGTACGTGTTGATACTAGTTACAGCTGGGATACTGGATAGTGGGGACCAGGACCCCTTGGTGTGTTAACAGATTCGCCTTTTTACATGTTTACGACAGGTCTATGGGAAACGGTATAAGCGGACCCGTTGCTGAAGCTGAAGACGCGTACATTCTTCAGTTCTGTAGTGGTACAGTTCCGTCGAACTACCACTTTTGGATCGAGGCCGAGTCGAACAAATCGATTGACGTCGTTTTTGTGGCTCACTACCTCGAGCTCATTACGCCCGAGATGACGGAATTTCTACATTCGCTACCATCGTGGACTGTTGTTTCCGCATTTGCGTCCACGTGGACAAAGATGCAGATCTAGAGACCTACGGTGCAGCTCGATCCAACTGTAAACTGCACAACGGTAACTGTGAACCAGCAAGCATTCAGGGAACTAAAAAAGTGGATTCCTATTGACAATCTATGCGTTGAGCATAGGAAGGAGCCTACCACAATAATCTCTACGCCTCATTCCTGACCACGGGGTCCCCGAATGATACACGACAATACAGTCGATTCACAAAGCACATGTTGAGGCGCATGACTTGGATCTCAGCTGCTTTGTGAAAACTGCCTACTTTGCAGTGCTCGATGCATGGCCGAATCAGGATTTTCCACCCGGCCCTGCTTTTACATGATCAAGAGGCAGTAGCTCAATTGGACTGGATGAGCCAGTCTTTCTTGTATCCTCCGCCTGCTCTCATGATCATGAAAAGAGTGGACAAAACATGTGAAGACGAGGAGTGGACCCACATGGCAGAATGACCTGCTCCATGATACGACGCCGCTCTTTGTTCGTATAGCTCGAAGAGCATGCGTATGAGAGATCAAAGCTAAGCTTTCAGAAGAACTTCCTCTCCTTTCGCTAAGAACTGAAGTAAAGTGAGGATCTCAAAGCCGATCCTCCCTCCTTTCGACTCGATTGTAGTCGCTAGTCAACACAGCAGCTTTTGCAGCTAGGAGATATCAGGAAAGCCACATGCAAATAGTGGCACGAGAATGCTACGATCCAAGTCAAGCGCTGCCTTCAAACTCGCAACGTGTCCACCATTACTCCACCTCAAGTGAATCTTCAGGGACAGTACAGCACCTGGGGGGGGAGGCATGTCAGATTTCGCACGTTTTCGCCCAACTCAACGCGTTCCGACGCCCACGTTGTATCTGACCAGGATCCCACGGTCCCGACCTCCGCAGTCGCTACAGACAAGGTAGGTGGGATATCGATCATCTGTGTTTTTCCTTCGAATAAGCAAAGACTCAGGACAAGAACTTCCCCTGCGTTGAGGATCCATCCTATACTCTCCACTAGAACAAGAGCACGAGCTCGATGGCTTTTGCACCGAAAATAAAACCCACGATGAAAGTCTCCTCCTCTTTTGGGGATGCATGTATGTATGTAAGTTTGTATGCATGTATGCATGTATGTATGTAAGTTTGTACGTGTGGACGGATGGATCCCTGTTGGACCGGAGCAAGAGTCGACCAAAAAGATGTGCTCAGCCGCGTCGTTCAGCGCATCGTCTTTGCTCCTCGCTCTTCATCTCTCTCTCTCTCTCTCTCCTCTATCCCTTGAACCGCCCCCACCTCCGTCCTTCACTTTCCAACTTTCACCATGCACATCACGCAGGTGGACGACAACCACCCGCTTCTGTCCCCCCTTTCAAGCCCCGAAAGCACAAAGTCCCCCGCGGTCATCAAGCCCCACGATGGTCCCGTACCACTCATTTCCATGTCATCAGGTGACCCACCTCTTGCACGTCTCGAGACGCTCGAGCTCCTGAAGAGACCCACGACTACTCCCACTCCCACTCTTACAACGCATTCCAAAGTCTTTATTTGCCCGAAAGTGCATTGCGGCAAGCAATTTCCAAGAGCTTTTGCGCTGCGACGCCACATGCGGATCCACACAGGGACGAAACCTTATGCGTGTGACTACCTCGGCTGCCTGCAGCGCTTCAATACGTCGGGCAACTTGAGTCGCCACAAACGCATTCACAGCGGCGAGCGCCCGTATCCGTGTCTTTTTGCCGACACGTGTGGCAAACGCTTTAACACGAGCACGAAGCTCAAGCGACACATGCGCGTCCACTTTCCCGATGGCCCGAACGTCTTTCGGTGCAGCGGGCAGCACGTCCACTGCAAGTGGAGCTGTGACAATTACAAAGACTTTACGCAGCACCAGAGAAGCCATCACCCCGACAACCAGCAGCAGCAGCAGCCGGTGCAAGAAGACCCACGTCCTTTGACAGCTCCTAGTAATAATGGTGGGAGTCCAGGAACTATCGAGGTGAACGACAATAATGGGTACTTTGTGACGGCCGAAGCTAGTCGCGAGGAGCCGACGGATCAGGTTTTGTATGCAAAGTACCAGGATTCGACCAGTTCTAGTGGGAACTACTTTGCGTATCCACCAAGTAATGTGGACAAACCCAAGAGTAGCAGCATGGCGGCTGTACCTCCTTGGAACAAACATTTGGGGCTGCCAGCCTACTTTGGCTCGATTGACGACCACGTTAGCAGTCTCCCAACAGTGTTGCCCAAGGTACCACGCAAAACATCCATCCTAACTCAACCATACGGTTTGGAACCTCCACACCGGATCAAAATGAATGGACATCACGCGTTTGGCTCGTCAGTGCATTATGGAAACACAAACGCCGCGTTTGCAATCAGCTCGGACAGCTCTTTCTGCCGTCCGAGTTCGTCTGGTAGTACCAACTATTTTGCACCGCTTCGAACGGAAGACAAACGGGACGACAACAGCTACGAGCAGCACCAGAGGCAACAACAACTAATGTTACCGCTTTCAAGTTACCACGTGCTTCGACCGCCTCCGCAAAGCGGCAATACAAGCAAGTACAATGGATGTACTGTGTCAGCGCCAATGCACTCAGCGGCGCCCGAGTTTACTGGCGAAGAGCTCAGTGCCGTACTGCAGCTTATGAACGAGACGTACTAGAGAGCTACTGAGGTTGTCAATTTGAGTGTGGTACCGATCTTGTCATTTGTTGTGGTTGCTAGTTTCAACATGACGAAGATGTATCTACGTACTCGCCTTTGAGGAAATCAAGTTGATTGATACGCTTCGTGCTGGTCACACGAGCAAATGATACTGTACAAGTTTGACGCAAATGGTTGCATGCAATGGACATCAGTGGAAGCTGTGGCTAGTCTACAAAAAGATGAAATGCGGACTTGGGTAAGAACGACTGTTTGATGTTATTTGTAGATCTACACGCTGTTACGGCTTGGAGAATGAAGATCACGAAGGGACGGGCAGATCGATCATTGGCATTGGTCGATGAAAACTAGATAGATGCTACTAAGAAATCATACCTTTGTCAGTGTCTAGTCACCTATTCAAGCAAACCTGCATTCGAAATCGTTGTATCCGTTCCTGAATATACAACGCTATTGCTGCTAATGTTGGCACAACGTCGCTGAGTCATCGTGCGGTTGCTATATCAAAGCTTCCGGACGTAGACAATGTTTCCACAATACGATTGTGTTGATGAAGAATCTCGACTCGGAATAGCATTGATCCCATCGGATGCGCACGATGTGCGATCATCATGAGTGGCACAAGATTCTGCTCCATACTCTACGTCGATTTGGCAGGAGTTTGATCTTCTCTCGCGCGTGATCGCTTAGCAGAAGAAACTGATCCGCTACGACGTGAACACATCCACATTCAAAATCGCGTAATTGCCCATCGCTTCAAGTTGCCCCATATTTGCATCCACACGCTTGTAAAGTGGTTTGTCATGTGAAAGACGTGTGCAAGATGATTTGTTCACTGCAGAACGGAAGCCGTGACACGTACACGGCAAATTTCCAAAGCACTTCGCGTTCGTTGTGGTGGCCGATGCTTTACTTATTGCGTCTATTCGACCGGGACTTTGCAATGCTAAGAATGACTTCGCATCACAATGTGTTCATCGCGTCCAGTGGATGTTTTAAGCAAAGCGATCCTCGATCGCAGCATGTGCCATAGCTTTTTGTCAATGCGACATTTACCCTGTTGACATCATCCTAGCTTTCGCCCAGCAATCCTACTTCGTTTTGAACCAAGAAGATTGCCTCGTGTCGCCTATAGTACTCACTTGACATCATGCACACAATCTTCTTCTCCATGCTACACTTGTCTTGTACAATTGAAAAACGTGACGATATTGACCAGATCAAACTTGTACTGCTATATCAAAGTGGTGAAATAGCTGACCAGCGAAAGTGTACGGCTTGAGATAGTTGCCGTGTCTGATCGTTCACGAGATAAATCATCAAACCTTCGCGACAAAATCGGCAGCAAGTTCAGTCTTTTTTTCGTTGAGCACGAGAGGGACAGCTGCAAGTCATCTGCCCGGTGAGCAGGTTATAGATTTTGCCACTTATGTTCATCCGCTCCAAGTTATCTCCATCGTGCAGCATCCACGTCTCTTTTTGTAGCATGATACTGCAATGGGTTTGGCTGGATGACTACAGAAACATTTCGATCAACGATTCCACTGTTTTTTTTACCTGAGGAATGACTCAAAGCCGAGTAGATGTGTAAGTACAAGAACCGCTTCTTCGAATCTTACTTAGTCCTGTGGTTTCTACACTTTGCTTGCAAGCAGCAGCCTTAACAATATGCAGGAGCTGTTGCGCATTTTCATTTCTGCGACCGTGTCAGTCTGCGTAACAAATTCAAGACTCGTACAGATTTCGTGGCTCGTAAGATTGATCACCACTACGTTCCTACAGTTGCGTACGAAGCTTCAGCGGCAATACCACAACCTCCTTTTTTTGTCTTGAGCCACCTTGGCACACATGACGATTTTACTTTCTGCACGAAGATTACGATCACGCAGATGTCCACACTTCCAATGCGCAACAGTACTCAATGCTACTCTTTGACACGACTGGCTTCAGTTCCTATGCAACGCGTTGTTCACCTCGCAGTAACTTGGACACGCTTGTTCATGGTTGACCGTGTCAGCAAAGTAGCACCAGTATTGCGTGTTTGTCTGTCACGTTATCGAAATCTATGACCATGAACCATTGACTGCCATCACGAAAGCCAACTCATCATCACTAGCCAGTCTTGTCCAATAGCTTTGATTTGTCTTCGGCGGTGAATCATCAACGAGTCTGCCAAGAATGTCGTAAAAAATCGCCACCACTGTGCATACTGTACATGCTTTAGAGTACTCTATATGCCATTCAACAATGGACACGATCACAAGTAACCCAACAGCTCACGACGACCTTACAGCTCCCATACAGTCCCATCCTCACTCCCATTGCAAGGCTCCATCTCCTCTACTGGTCCATTATGAAACTTCTCCACAGGATGACAGGCATTGTTCGTCGAATGCCTGTTCGTGCTGCCTGTCGACCGCATGGAGCCAACCCCGCCACAATCTGTCTTGGTCTCTTTCACGACTTTACAGCTGCTGCGAGTGCTCGCAGAAGTAGCAACACTGTCACGCTGCAATCTCTCCTTGTGGCTTTTGGTCCGACAATTAGAAGGCAGTGCGTGGCTCGACTCCCTCTTCGCGCATCGAGAGCTTGGCACCGCACGCGCTTCGGAGCGCCGATGGACGTGCTGAGACCTGGAACTTGAACTTGACAGCACGGGAGGAGGGACACTCAGAGGGGGAAGTGCGGCACTGTTTCTGGCGCGGCACTTTGAGTTCAGTTGCTTGCCCAAAGGTGACAGTGGGACTGGACTTGAAAGCTTCGATTGACGTGTCGCACCTGACGTGCGGTGCATTTTCCGCAGCGCGTTCCAAAGCGGTCGCGTCTCGGTGGCATCGGGCACCACATGGCTACACAAAGCACAAGTACCATACATGTCGTCTTAAGTACGAATCATCACACCCGCGGTCGTCTAGCCCCAAGGAAGCCGGAAAAACGACGTACGTGGTGCATACGCGGTCCATGGCCACGTCGGACTCGGTCTCTTGGAAGCAAACGCAGCGCGACATGAGCTTGCGGCAGCTGCGGCACTTGCCGTCCCACGACAGCGGCGCGCTGGAGGGCAGTGGACTCGAAGGTGATTGGCCAAAATGTTGGCCCATGGTCAAGGGGTTGGAGACGCGATTGAGCAACTGAGCAGCGAATGAGAGAGCGTCGGCGGTTGAGACGCTGACCTCTCGTACAGCATATTTGGTGTTCAGGCGTTATGTAGCGCTCGAGATGATGTTGTCGAGTTCTGAGCGAGAGAAGAGGCTATATGATCGATGATATGACTGACGTGACACATGTCGCAGGAGAGCCAGCGACTGCCGTGACTCTTGACCGTACTTAACAACGCGAGCGTTTGAACCGGAGTACATCACGGAAGAGCGTTAAGATCCGATAGTAGCAGTGTTCACCACAACCTTTGCAACCAGTTAAGAAGTTGGATTGGAACTCATGTGACCTGATGTCACTGGTGTGTGATCTTTCATCTGACAACGCATTACGTTGGAGTTTGCAGTGGGTTTGATGGTGTTGGACGACGGCGGACGTCTCTGCTTACGTCGCCTACCTGCTGTTGATTACCATTTAGCGAGACGCAAGGAAGCAGTTGAATGGACAGATAGCTACTTTGCCAGGGACAACTGAGCTTCAGTCGTCTCAGCGTTTTCACACAAAGCACATAGAGAACGTTCGTTCTCCTGCAGAGCGTGCTGACGTCTTTTGTTCAAGTCCGAGCAACTTGAAGCGTCAGTTCCACTGGCTCTCGGCCACCGCCGCATCAGTTCATCTCTCTCTCTAAACTAAAAGCTCTCTAGCTCGCTCGCTAATCACCTTATCTCAGTACGCTGCGTCACCCCATCGTTCCACCTTCTTTTGACACAACCGCTCCCATCCATCCTGTCTGTCCTCCATGTTTCGACACAAAATTGCTCTCTATCTGTTTTCAACCAATCCCAGCGTCTCGTTCTTCCGCCAGTCACTCCCTCCGTCGCCGCAACTCGACTGAAAAGCGCTTTTTTCGCCTCCCCATTGGCAGCAGTAGACCAATGAGCAGCTCCCGCTTCAGCTTCGGCGCCTACGACGAGTACCTCCAGACGCAGCCGAGCGGTGCGTCGCAGTCCCAAGCATCTCAGTCGTTCCCCTACACGCAGCAGTCGCAATCGCCCTACACGTTCGTCGACGCCGAGCCGAGCGCCGAGGCGTCGTATTATGACCAATACCAAGCGCCGACGCCCTCGTCGTCGTCGTATTTCGACCAATCCACGATCGCGAAAAACGAATCGAGTTTGCACCAATCAGAAGACGACATGGGCCCTACTTTCCAGCAGCTCACGTTTGACGAGTCACTTGAGGAAGATACTTTTGAAGCCCCAAGCCAACGAGCCAAGGACCTCCCACCTCATGCCTGTGCCTACTGCGGGCTCCACGATCCCGCGTCGGTCGTCAAGTGCGTGGCCTCGGACAAGTGGTTCTGCAACTCGCGCGGGAACACGAGCGGCTCGCACATTATCCAGCACTTGGTCCGGAGCAAGCACAAGGAAGTGTCGCTGCACCCGATGTCGCCCTTGGGCGAGACGGTGCTCGAGTGCTACAATTGTGGCTGTCGTAACGCCTTCCTCTTGGGCTTTATTCCTGCTAAGCAAGACTCGGTCGTGGTCTTGCTCTGTCGCGACCCTTGTCTGCAGATAAATGCGTTGAAAGACATGAGCTGGGACATGTCGCAATGGTTACCGATCATTGACGACCGCAGTTTCTTGCCGTGGTTGGTGAAAATGCCATCGGAACATGAACAGCTCCGAGCACGGCAGATCACGTCGAGTCAGATTGCGAAATTAGAAGAACTGTGGCGCGATAATCCATTGGCGACGGTGGAAGAGCTGAATCGGCCAGGGATTGATGATGAACCGGTCAAGGTCTCGTCAACGTACGATGACGGGTACCAGTACCAGAACATTTTCGGACCTTTGGTGAAAATGGAGTCGGACTATGACAAGAAGATGAAGGAAGCCCAGACACAAGACGGTGTGATTGTGCGGTGGGATACGGGTCTCAACAAAAAACGCAATGCGATCTTTACGTGTTCGCGACCGGATTCGGATTTAAGACTGGTCCCGGGAGACGAGATCCGGCTGCGGTTGGGGCCGACGGCAAGCTTGCTGTATGGGAAAGACTGGGAAGGCACTGGTCACGTGCTTCGGCTGGAAGAGTCGGAAGTCGCACTTGAAATGCGTAGCCATAATGTGCCGCTCGAGATTGCTGACGGCTATTTGGTCGACTTTATTTGGAAGTCAACATCGTTTGACCGCATGCAGGCTGCAATGAAAATGTTTGCGGTGGACGATACGTCGCTCACGGGGTATTTGTACCACAAAATCTTGGGTCATGTGGTCGACGTGCAACCTTTGCGTATTCCGCGCTCCGTCGGCACGCATTATTCGGCTCCTGGACTTCCCGAGTTGAATCCGCCGCAGATGGAAGCAGTGAAAGGTGTGCTGGAGCAGCCATTGAGTTTGATTCAAGGTCCTCCTGGCACAGGAAAGACAGTGACGTCAGCTTCCATCGTGTTCCACATGTCGAAACAAAACATGGGCCAAGTGTTGGTGACAGCGCCCAGTAATATCGCTGTGGATCACCTGACGATGAAGATTAGTGCAACGGGACTTCGTGTGGTTCGTCTCGCAGCCAAAAGTCGTGAGGCCGTGGCGTCTTCGGTGGAACATCTGTCATTGCACGCAATGATCAAGTCGCTGGACTCGCCAGATAGGGCAGATCTGCGCAAACTCATGCAACTGAAGGACGACCAGGGTGAATTGTCGTCACAGGATGAAAAGCGGTTCAAGTCGCTGAAACGTCAGGCCGAGCGCGAGATCTTGCAAGCTGCAGACGTCATTTGTACGACGTGTGTCGGTGCAGGTGATCCACGGTTGTCGAACTTCCGTTTTCGCCAAGTACTGATCGACGAAGCTACGCAGGCTACAGAACCCGAGTGCCTGATCCCGATTGTTCAGGGTGCGAAGCATGTGGTGATGGTGGGCGACCATCGCCAGCTAGGCCCTGTCGTCATGAACAAGAAGGCAGCAAATGCTGGATTGAACCAGTCGCTTTTCGATCGTCTGCTGCTGCTCAACCACCGTCCGTTCCGCCTGCGTGTGCAGTATCGCATGCACCCTTGCCTATCTGAGTTTCCCTCGAACCAGTTTTACGAAGGCGAGTTACAGAATGGTGTGTCTGCGAGTGAACGTCAGCTGTCTAGGGTCGATTTTCCGTGGCCGAATCCGAACAAGCCGACGTTCTTTTACATTTGCCTGGGCGCGGAAGAAATCAGTTCGTCCGGTACGAGTTACTTGAATCGCACGGAGGCCAGTAATGTCGAGAAGATCGTTACGACGTTCCTGAAGGCTGGAGTGCTGCCTTCACAGATCGGTGTTGTTACACCGTATGAGGGCCAGCGTGCTTATGTGGTTAGCTACATGCAGCGTAATGGTCCCATGCGCTCTCAGTTGTACAAGGATGTTGAAGTGGCGAGCGTGGACTCTTTCCAAGGCCGAGAGAAGGACCTGATCATTCTGTCATGCGTACGCTCGAACGAGAATCAGGGTATAGGTTTTTTGAGTGACAAGCGCCGTCTGAACGTGGCTCTTACGCGTGCGAAGTACGGCGTTATCGTGTTGGGCAACCCACGAGTTTTGGCGAAACAGATGCTCTGGAACACGCTGCTGAACCACTACCGCGACAATCAGCTCATTGTGGAAGGACCGCTGAACAATTTGACACCCTCGCACATGCAGTTCCCCCCACCGCGACACCAGGGACGTGGCGCTCCCCGCAACAGTAGCAGCCTTAATCGCCAACGTGAGTCGTTGCCGCCGCTCGACTCGCGCTTTGACCCGCGCTACGACCAATCGGGAGGGCTTCCTTTCGACTTGCCTGGGGCTGGCGGACTGCCCCAGCAGCGTGGAGGTTTGCGCCATGAACAAGACAGTTACGTGACGGAGTCCATGGGCTCGTTTACGCAGGACGGCATGATTCATTCGTCTATTGGATTGACCGACCCGTTCACGCAGACAGCTCAGACACAGTCTTTTAGTCAAGGGTCGAGTGATAAGTTTGGTATGTCTCAAGACAGCTTCATGTACGAGCATGACTACAAGTCGCAGAACATCCCGATGTCTCAAGACACTCGCAATACCGACCGTAACTTCTATTAAGGAATGGATGTACGCGAAGGAACGAAGGTAACGTCGATGAAGCGAGCGTCTACTCGGTGAAGCATAGAGTGGTTCCAGAGAGGGAACACTCGTTGCTTGAAGTGGTGACCGTGGCAATGGCAGCGTTGAAAAAGACGTTTTATGATACGCAGACATGTGCCGGTATCGTGCTGCACGGCTTTGAACGGAAGTGGTGCGTTGGTCCCTTCGGAAGGCGTTGGATTCGACGAGAAGGAGCTCACAGATTCATGAGGTCACGACGGGCGCAATGCGCTGGAGTGGTCTCAGATACCGACCACTGAAGCACTGAAGGTCTCACTGCACTCGCGATGCGCAAGACTGAGTCACGCCGTCGAGAAGTTTGGCAGTCAGGTAAACAGGGGTCTCTTTCAACCTGCTGGTTCTCAATGAATGATTGAAAAAAGTCTCCGTTTTCGTTTTGTTTCGTGCTGCTTACGTTAGCTGTCAAGCTGGGGCTAGATCGTCAGTCAACATCTACTTCTTCCACGCATCGAATGATGTGTCTTTTCGGGAAAAACAAATTACCCATCACGGCAGCTCAAAGCACAACACTGTATGGCATCTATTCTAACTACACAACATCTATCCGAATTGCATTGATTGCATGGGTAATTGACATGGACCGCATCTACGCAAAGGTGTAAATACAGATGGAATCGTGTACAGATTCGTTCTAGCAACTGTATTTTGTTCTTGTGGTAGACCAGCAAGAACGTCTTCTGAAGGCCTCGAAAATCTACGACCGACTGTCCGAGAGAACTCGCGCGGTTTTCCAATTCCAGCGAAGACGTCTTTGATGTATGCGCCTCCACATCTACGTATCGATAAATACATTCGTTCGGAAGATATTCTACTTGGTTCATGGTCATGATTTTTCATGAGGTAATTCATACGATCAAGAACCAGTAAGCTAGAGCACAAGAGTACCTAGGGTAGACTAACTCTGTCGCTGCGTCTACAACTTCTTCTCTTCCATTAAGGTGCTGATTGCGCATAATGTTACGTGCATAATCAATCGAGGACTGCTTGATGCTATCGGGTAAGCTTGAAAAAACGTTTAAAACATCAAGAAGACTTGAGAGTATGCGTTCATTTGCCATCATAGCACGAACCGTATTCAATCAACTGTTTGCGAAACAACACGTGAATGTACATGTCTGGTTCTAACGCCCTGTATCCGTGTGCTTGAACCCTTGTCGAGATATGTACGCTTTCCTACGTGGCTTGCCCACAGCACGTTCACTTTGATATCGCACGGAACCGCAAACTCACTGATCGACGACTACAACTTGGATCGGTAGCCAACACACGAATAGTTTGATGATCGTCCATGCTTTACCGAGGTAGTAGAAAGCGCTTTACAGTCAACGGGTTCACAACCCTGTAGCCTTGTACGGGTACGTGCCATCGAATGAGCCTAGGAATACTGGGAGATGAACACTCTTCTGTTCTCGATTGTATCTACAGATACAAAATGTGTCTGAATACCACCCAAGTCGTTCTCCTCTCCTCCTCACGCGTCCTCTTGCCCAGGACTATCCTTCATCTACATCACAACAGAACATCAAACTGATGAATGGACGCCCGTGCACTACCGCTCCTACTACATTTCGTCTTTCCCTCACAAAAGATCAACCTCTTGTGTAAGCTGCTTGAAAAGCACGTCACGACAATGTTCGCACACTATCTGAAGACGAGGCCAGGCCAAGACTTCATGGTCAAAATCGAATCATGCACGACGTTGTCACCTTCGTTTTTCAACGTCGTCACGAGTTGTAGTGACTACGCAGCATGATGTGATCTCAAGTTGTCGCGTGTCTTTCCTGCGTACGCGCATCCGGATACTTGTACAATGTCAGCGTCACATCAGGTCTACAAGTACGTTCCTTGTATTGGCGATTTCATTAAATAAAGACTAGACTTTCTCCTAACTCGTGCTGCGTGCTTTTTTCTCAAAACCAGAGACGAACTGATGACGCAGAGATCACGGGGCTGAACTGATACTGAAGAAGCTACTTGTACAGTACCGCTCGACGTTATCAGCCGCTGAGACGCGCAAGAAATACTTGGACCCCGACTCCATGCCCCACGGCACCTTGTGGTACGTGAAAAAGCCCGTATTCGGTGCCTTGGCTGCAATCAAAGTCGACGCATTGCGTCCGTCTTCCAGCAACTCAATCCGGAGGGCAGCGACTTTCGAGTCCAGGACTTTCCACTCCACGTCCACGGCTTGGCCTCGAGTCCACACTGTATCCGCTGTAGGTGAAGCCAGCACAATCATCGCACTCCCTGCTTCGTGCCGTTCAGTCAGACGGTGTTGACTCGAACCAGCGCCATTGCGATTGCCATAGACCCACAAATGCTGCAAATGAGGCGGCGACTTGAACGAAGGCGGCAGCGTGCGCTGCAGTGGAGACAGTGGCGGTGGCAGGACAAGTTTGTTGTCCCCTCGTGCCGAGAGGTCGTAGCTCCGTCGTCGCATGTTCGCCCGACTCTCGGCGGACACGGTACTAAACGTATGTCTCCGGTAATCAAGGGCCTCCTGTTGCCGCGTCATCACAGCAATAGAGCCAGTGGACCGGCGTACAAGTGTCGGGTTGAGCTCGTCGATCTTGGCCGATTTTTGCACAGTCCGTCCTGTCTCTTGTTCCCGTCTCCGTCTTGTCTCTTGTTCCTGCAAGTCGTGTCTTACGTGATCATCAGGGTCCGGATCAGAACCCGAGTCGTCGTCGTCATCGTCGGGCTGCGTGCGATCCGCAACATAAAAAGGCACGGCGGGAAACGAGAGCAGCGACGGGTCGTGCTTCACTTGCTGCTGTTGCAGCTGCTTGGGCTTCGAATCGGCCGCTAAAGGCGACGGCTCGCTGCTGCTGTTGGTCGGACTCGAGGTACGATCCCGCACGTGGACGACAGTGGGATCCATGAGGAGACACTGACACGCAGCAGTGACGAGCGACTTGGTCAGCAACGACCGACGTGGCAATTGCTGTTGCTGTTGCTGCTGTTGCTGCGGTGGCTCTAGAATGCGTTTGAAGTGCGTGTCAATAGGAAGCGACGACGACGACGACGACAATGGTAGGAGAAACGGCCGCACGAGGCAGTCGACGAGCAAAAGACTGAGCCGAGCGAGACGCGCTCCCCAGCGCTCGCCAGGCTCGTGGTCGGCGTCACGGCACAGACTAGAAATCGTGGCGGGCGGGCGAACAACCAGCGCCCGAAGAGCTCCTAGTTTCCTCTTCTTCCTTGTGTTTATAACGAGGAAAAAGGCGGCGACAGCGACGACTGCGACAGCAGCAGCAAGCGCGCGGCGGTTGGTGCGGTCAGCGCAAATTGGAAAATGGACGAGGAGGACGCACGGCGCAAAAAGGAGGTGAAGCGGGTGTCGGTAGCAGTAGCGGCAGTGCTGAAGCGGGCAGACGAGCCGCCGCGAGGGGCGTGCGTTGGAATCAACGAATGAGCGCGCGCGGACGTGGCCGCTCGCGTCCGTCGCGTCTGCTGGCACGCCACAATGGACTATATCAAACCCGCGACTTTTGTGTCTGCTGCGGCGACAAGAGACGGGCCAGCCGTCCTGGCTCCTACTATGTCGCTGCTTCCAATCGAACGTTAGCTCGGTGCGGATTGGGTCCCGCGCGTCGTTTGGTCTCCTCTCTTTTTGGTCGTTTGCGTCCTTCTGCCAGATCACGTTTTTTTTTCGGCCGGCGTGCGGGCGATACACAAAGTGGACGCAAATCAGAAAAAAAGCGCCCGCCTTGAAGCTGGCGTAGCGCTAAAAATACATATCGAGAGCAACCGTCGGCCAGTGGCGTGCTTTATATAGAAAGTAGTGACGCCACGTGATACGTTCGTTCACTAGTGACGGACGACGGCAGAGACAAAGAGTCGCGCGTGGCGTCAGTGAAGCCCACAAGTCACACGGATGCCCTTCACTTTTTTTAATCTATTTTTCAGTCCCTTTTTCCGGCATTTTCGCAATGACCGCCAGCTGGTGGCGGTTCAAGCGTCTCACATCTGAGCAAGGAGCAGTCTCGCTTTTTCTACCACGTTTTGAGCGCCAATAGTTCTTTGTTGATAAGGAAATGGACGACCTCGCGAGAACGAAGCAGAGCTTCGGTCCTGGTCGAGACATCCATCGACTTGATCTTCTCCTCCTCCTTCTCTCTCTCTCTCTCTCTCTGGACAGCGCACGAGCGAAAACGACGGTCGTCGACCAGTACGCCCCAGTCGAAAGTGTTGCTGAAAACAACACCTACCCGTCTGTCGAGTCTCCATGTGACTCCTTTTTTTCCAAGCAAAGCCCTGTCTGCTGAAATGGCCGCAATGGCTTGCTGAGGTAGCCAGCCGCCGCCAAAAGTCTGTACCGCGCGTGAGCGCATGGTCCGTAATCTTTGCCCTGTCGTCGTCCTCGCCAGCTGAGAATTTCTCTGGCGAGCATACGCCTCGGCACATAGCGCAGGCACGAACCGCGTCGAAATGGCCCAAACTCGTTCCTGAATTCAAGGGACGTTACGTTTGTATGGACGTGGGTGTATCGAAACGTTGAGGTCGCTCGATCGCCCGCGTGACATGCAGGATGGAGCCGCAGGGGCTTCGAATTTAGTGGATTCTCCATCCCCGATTTGCCGTCTTTGGGTTTCTCTAGCGATCGCTCACTCCCTGCTTGCTACTGCGGGCGGAACAGAGTGGGAGGGACGTCCGTACACGACCGTTAGAGAGCTCAAGTTAAAACACGGCCAGCTGCTTCCGTGGTCGCAGGAATTACCCTCGCAGCCCCGTGAGAAGTGACTGCAGCAGGCAGGAAAAACGGACACTTTGGTGGCGTCTTCAACCTCGAGGTCTCGTTTCTGTATGGCCACACGTACATACACCACCCACCCGTACATGCGACAATAGGTAGGTAAACTCTTGCGTTCTTTATGCATATGGCCATACAAAGTGGTTCCTGAGGCGGCAACTACCTACTCCAGCACTGCTACTGCTGGTACTGGCGATGGGATATCATGTCAAGTCCTCTTGCCACAGGCGCCTGGATGCTGCATTGTTGGCTATTTTTTAACCGTCTCGGGGAATTGGACATAAGCGGATGGGCTCCGTTATTGGGTTTCGATGTCGCCGCGACAACGGTGAGACGTCGCAAAAAGGAAGGGAGTTGTTAACGGCTATCTTTGCCACATGAAACTGTAGGCATGTGGATGTGCGGTCACAGGAGGTTGCAAGTCCTAGTACATACCATTGATCGGTATGTAGTGCGTATCATTGATTGGCAACAGAGCGGATCGCGCTCAGCAGAAGCCAAATGTTTGTGTCGTCCTATGACCTCGAGGTGCATTACTTGCAGTACTGCTGGTGTCGTTGTACGAAGAGCTGTTGCCGAAAGATATGAACGGCGTGTGTGGAGCGCCTTGGAAGTCGACGATCTTCTCTGTTGTCGTTCATCATTCACACTGTACCGCGTGAGCTGCTCCAGACGGATGCAAAGCGTAGGATGGAGTCGTGGCGGTGGAGCGACACGCACACACCCACACTCACACACGGTGCCACGATGGTTACTACCATTACACCGCAGCGTGGAAGTTATACTGAGCTCAGCAATCCATCTTTGCAACGTCCTCCTCGTCTGCTGCGGGACCGACACGACACGGACGATGAACCTCTTACTGCCGCTACGATGGACACGAGACACGGCTTTACGGAGGTAGAAACGGAGCTCCATAGCCAGCGTGGCAGAAAAGCCCCCTCTCATCTCCATTAGAGCTGAAGAGCACGTCAGTCCGCATATGGTAAGAGAGACGATCTTGGATCAGACGGACGGACGGACGGACCGACCTGCTCGAGCAACCGATTCTTGACACGATACGAATCAACGGTCGAGCGTGGACTGCAAAACACGTGTGCACGCTGCTGTTACAAGCGCTTCTCGCTGTTGCTTACACGATACGAGACCATCCGGAGGATTCGACCACGAAGACAGCGTCGGTCTCGAGTCTCGTTCGAGCTATTTCCACGCAAACGAGAAACGAGACGCTGTTGTTGTATAGTTGACGTTGTAGGACTTCAGAGGTCTTGCTTGACTATGCGTGAAGAGGGGCAAGTTGCTGGGTAGATACGATGTCGTGGACAATCCTGGCACGAGGGCTCCTTCTTGCTACGTGGGAGGGCACTTGCGTACGTGAATGTACTCTACCGACCGTCAGTCGCTACTACACAGCTGCAGTCCTCGTCTGTCCGACTAGATGCCTCCAATCCCCTGCTGCTCTTTTGCTGTAGACTTGGTCGTCGTAGGCTATTGACAAGCTCAAGCTCAGGCGGGACGACCTTTACACTGCAGTGTGCTACGAAGAGACACGTACTCGAACATTGTTCCGATTGTGCCGGAGGAGGACTCAGGCGCCCAGTCTTGAGGCTTTGCGGTACACAAATCTGAGTCCGTGACACGCACAAAGAACAAGCACGTCGAATAGGATCCGGGTCTTGGATGCGTGTGAGATACTATCGAGTTGCGCTTCTGGACAGTTGGTTCAAATGGGTATTGTCGAGTGCCTCTCCCTATCTGATCAATCAGGTCTCTGCAAAGAGTTCCGTGCCAGAGTAAACACTGGGTGCTACAGTAGCTTTCCCGGCTTCTGTATCAGAGGATCCGAAGGAGGAGCAGTCGAAGGGCAGCGTCGTTCGATTGGGTGCGTCCAGCAGTCGCAAGAGCTTCAGCTTGAAGTGGACAGAATGATATTCAGCATTGCAAATCGACCATTGACGTCGATTTCCAGGTAAGCTCCAGTCTGCCATGTGCCACTGATGGGACGAGGTTGCCTCTTGTTCGTCATTGTTCTTTGCATAAACTTTCTTGGCAGATCACCTTCGTGGTTTACACTTTAGCTGAGCTTAATGTGCTGGAAACAATAAGTGTCACTTGAACGTGTGACCTGCCCTCATCTTTCCACAAGCGTGACGACACATCTCACAAACGTTCAGTGCTCGATTGCGCACAAAGGCTCTACAACTGATACCGTGCAACATGGTGTGAGTATCTTTGAATTGCACAAATGCGAGCTTTGCGGTAGGTAGAAGGAGTGGATGGGATCCAATTACTGCCAGTCATGTATGTCATGGGGACTGCACTCCTCAAAGCTCTAGTCGACTTTTCCTTCCGCTTATCGACCGCAGCGGACCGTCCAGTACTCCTTTGCGAAACAATGCGAAAGACCGAGACGTTGATCCACACAGTACTCGATCACAAAGTTTGCAGCATGATACCAGCAAACTCGCCATTACGCTTGTCTCGCAATTCGGATGGTGGGCCGATTTCCACAATGCGTCCCTCCTTGAGTACCACAATTTTGTCGTAATCAAGAACCGTATCCACACGGCGGGATATCGTTAGGACCGTAGCCTCGGTAAACTCTCGACGGATTGTTGACTGGATACGCTCATCTACATATTCAGAATAGCAATTGTTGATAATGCACAATCACACATACACACACATCGGTCCGTTCTACATCACACTAAAGTTTCTTTCGCGTACCCGTTTCGTGATCCATTGCAGTTGTGGCCTCGTCGAAGCACAGTATTCTGGAGTTACGCAGGATTGCACGTGCAAGACCCATCAGCTGTCGCTTACCGATACTGAAGCTTGTACCTCCCTCAAGTTCGGCATCTAGACCACCGTCTAAACCCTTGACAAACGCTTCTAGGCCCACCTTCCCGAGTGCAGTCCACATTTCGTGGTCAGTGCTTTGACGCGTCGGATCGAGGTTAAACCGT
Source organism: Peronospora matthiolae (assembly GCA_921007115.2). Lineage (NCBI taxonomy): Eukaryota > Oomycota > Peronosporomycetes > Peronosporales > Peronosporaceae > Peronospora > Peronospora matthiolae. The sequence continues at coordinate 932,985 of CAKLBY020000259.1, forward strand.
ACATTTGCCGCAAAGAGAACCGGGTCTCGTGGGATGATAGCCATCCTTGATCGCAACTCAGTCAGTGTCAGAGCAGTTGTACATACTTGATCGATATAGATACTACTACTTTCGTTATCAAATGATACCATTCGATACAGCGCAAGAAGAAGGGTGCTCTTTCCAGCTCCAGCACGACCACAAATGCCAACTTTCTCACCGCCTTCGATGCTAAATGAAACGCCGTGAAGCGCCGGTAGTGCATTTCGATCGTACTTGACGCAGACGTTGACAAAATCGATTCTTCCATGCTCAGGCCAATGAGGTCGTAGCTGTAGTGCACGCGACTTGAGTGAAGTAAAGCGTTCATAATGATGCACAAGTAACGTCACTGGTTCGGACTCAATGTGGCGATACGCGCGTGTCCGTTGCACGCTTGTCATCATGTCCGTCACATCGATACTGCTTCGAATGATCGAATCAAGTAGTAACGTCATATCTTGCGAGTAGCACAGTAGCAAGCCCGCCATGGCGCTCGAGAGTACCAGGTAGTTGCGACTGACAAAAAACGCGACGGCATAGGTCATCAGTGCACTCAATAGCTCCAATCTGACGCTCAACCAGCAATGTACCAGGTTTAGTGAAAGAAGAGCCCTCGTGCTCTCATTCATCTTCAATGCTGCTGTGCTTTGACTCTGTTGAATTACACCAAATGCTCGGATCGTTGCGAGTCCATTGAGTGTCTGCGTAAAGTGGTCGTACAAACAACATCTGGAAACGCGGTCCAAGCGGTGCAATTCCAGACAAGACTTATTGCAATATCGTTGGTACCAGATAGAGCAGATAAATAGTAGAATCAGCAGAACCAACAGCATAGGAGCCATAGAGCTCTGGATCACCAGCATGCTCAATAATGCAAGGGATGTCGTAACACATTGCACAATGGCCTTGTTCAGTTTTTCGTCTGTAACATCGTAACGAGAACAATCCGTACTTAGTCTCACGATGGTAAATTGTGCAGCATGAATCTTTGCCGTGTACCAATGATGTACATGTCGTGTGAAAATCGATTGAGAATGCAGCCAACGGAATTTGTATGGAAGAAGCGCAGTGTGCCCTTGATAACGCTGTGCAAGAAGGAATGATGAACTTGTTTCGATGCACTAACAGAAGTAGATTAGTACACACTCGTATACACGTTAGCACAAAAAGAGAGCAAAAGCTTACCGAAGCCCAGCATATTGGCAGCAGAGCTCTCCCACAAACCCAAGGGAGATGGTACTTAGACCGAGGTAGGCATAGAAGGTGAGGTAAAAGACCGAGTCGACCCCAGCGGCGCTATTGCTGGTCCACTTTGTCAGCCAGAAATCTGTCGATATGGACACGACCTGCTTCGTGAATAGAAGGACGAAGGCCCCGACCGTCGATAGAGTGCCGCACGATACGAGGTACGATAAGAATACGTTCCACGACACCTGACCCGCAGATTTCTCTTCGTCCTGCTGTGACACATCGACGCAAGAGTTTGACCGTGCATCAGATTGGATCATTTCCAAATCTTCCGCTGGGTCATCAGGAACAATCGCACGCTCAACAACAGGTTCTTCAGCAGGATGGTACATTCTGAGCATCGATGCAAATTTTCCGTTCGCTGTGACTTGTGTGAGGTCCTGATACGTTCCCATCTCAACGACGCGCATGTTATCCATGACTATAATCCAGTCCGCTAGATGAGCAAATTGTACCGCATGAGTACTTACGACCCGCGTGAGGCCAGCCAAAAGCCCACCCGTCAACTCGCTAAAACATTGGTGGAAAATTCGGGTGGCAACATGGACGTCCAAGGCTGATAATGGATCGTCAAAGACATAGAGCTCCTGCTCTTTTGGATATAAGGCTCGCGCAATCGAAAGGCGCTGCTTCTGGTCGTCGCTTAGCGTTATGCCATCTTTACTGATTTCGCTCTGGAATCCATTCGGAAGACGTACGAGCTCTTTCTCCAATTCGCAGCACTTCACAACCCGGTGAAGACGAGCGGTATCCAGTGGAGCGCCAAAGAGGACATTTTCTTGGACGCTAGCGTCGATGATGTAAGGCATTTGAGCTGCGTATGATATATATCGTGAAGGGAAGCGCACCACGCCGTATTCAGGTTGCAGCTCTCCTAGTATTGCGGCTAGAAGAGCCGATTTGCCACTTCCAGCACCTCCAACAACGAGGGTCAGCTTGCCTTTTGGTACAGAAATTGTGACATTCGGAAGCTGAGGAAGCGAGACACCTTCCTCACGAGCTCCTGTTAGTAGCTCCTCTGTGTCCTTCCACTTGAATGTTGCATGGCGGATCTCAAACGATGGATCATCAATGAAGGAACTGGATCGCGCTGTCGGAACGCGCTCGCGCTGTTTCAGATGAAGAAAAGCCTCCACGCGTTTGATGGATCCAGTTGCGATACAAATCAATGGCAAGACTTGCGGCAGCGTCATGAGTGTCGGCCGAATAATACTGAATAACGCGATCGCGGTGAATGCCTTGTCAGCCGTCAGTGGTTTGCTTTCAAGGTACGAGTACGCAGCAAATGTACCGAACGACACGAGCACAGGTCCTGCCTGCTCAATAGCACTTCGACAAGCGTTCCACATGACCATTTTCTTTTGAAAACGTCGTTCTTCCTCTCGAAGGGCATCAACCTGTCCCAGCAGCTCGCTCTCCCAAGCATAGAACTTGACCACGCGAATGTGCTGGCACAAGTCCGTAAGAAACGTGAGCCGCTTGTTCGTGCAGTCAGCCAACTTGGTCGATGTACTGGCCGTCAGCGATGATAACGCTGACTTTACCATTGGCAAAAGAATCATAATCACAGCACTGACAAGTGATGCAGGACCGATGCACTGGGTCAATAGAATAAGTCCAATAACCAAGTGGATCCCGGCTGCCCATACACTGTGGATCTTGCTCCAAAGCTTGAAAATCCCGTCAATGTCCACTGTGACGAGATCCATAAGTTTTGGTAAACCCACTGAGCTTTGGGTCTGCGCTGACAACGTGAGGGACTTTTCGTACACGAGCATTGTGAGTGCCGCGCGGACTCGAGTGGCTTCTCGCATACTCAAATGCTGGCATTGCTGCAGGCAGAGCGTCCGTAGTATCGAAGCTGCAAAGAGGACGAAACTGAAGATGTAGCCATTTGAGGGAATGGAGCTCCACGCTGGCGTGGGAGATTCAACGTACTGAATTAACGCAAAGAAACAGACGGGGCGGACGAACGTCAAGCAGTCGCCAGTGAGTTTACACGTCCCGGCTAGGTACATGTTGAAGCTGAAAAACACCTGTCGAAGCGAGAGCTTGAGCGATTGGCTGTTATTTATAGCGACCCGCAGAGTGTTGGTCACCTCAACTGTGTCGTCAGCCGACTCTAAAGGCCATAAATCTGAGGCTTTAAGCGGCTGCGACGCGCCGCGATCGAGCAGTGGACTGAGCGAACTGAAAGTGAGACGCGATAGCCAATTGGGACGCGGACTTGACACTGGAGCCTGGGACGGTGGTTCATTGAGACGACGCGTCTCGGCTCCCGCATGCAGCGGAAGCATGGGCGAAGTCTCATTTGGCGTCATTTGAGGGTGAAGTGGTGACGTCAGGGAATCAGATCGAACCCATTTTTGTAATTTGTACCAATTGGCGTGCGTCATGACATTTAAAGTTGATAGTTTTTATTTTTAGAGGTTAGCCGAAGATCTAGAATTTGGGAACGAGTAGAGAGACAATGGGTAGTCATTAAACTGAATGCTGTGGAAAACTAGTCTGCAAACCTTGCACATCAGGCATTGACTTCAAGTGGCGTATTGCGGAAATTCGGTTCTTTCAGGATACCCCTAGCGACAAGTCAGGCAGCATCTATCAGGTCCGTTAATATGTTGCCGAGCTTCTATGCGGCGACGAATGATGAGCAAGGCAAATGTGCACCATCAGTGACTTATAAAATACCAGCAGCTGACATAGCAATCGACGTCAATGGTCGATTTGCAATGCTGAATATCATTCTTTCCACTTCAAGCTGAAGCTCTTGCGACTGCTGGACGCACCCAATCGAACGACGCTGCCCTTCGACTGCTCCTCCTTCGGATCCTCTGATACAGAAGCCGGGAAAGCTACTGTAGCACCCAGTGTTTACTCTAGCACGGAACTCTTTGCAGAGACCTGATTGATCAGATAGGGAGAGGCACTCGACAATACCCAGTTGAACCAACTGACCAGTAGCGCTACTCGATAGTATCTCACACGCATCCAAGACCCGGATCCTATTCGACGTGCGTGTCACGGACACAGATTTGTGTACCGCAAAGCCTCAAGACTGGGCGCCTGAGTCCTCCTCCGGCACAATCGGAACAATGTTCGACTACGTGTCTCTTCGTAGCACACTGCAGTGTAGAGGTCGTCCCGCCTGATCTTGAGCTTGTCAATAGCCTACAACGACCAAGTCTACAGCAAAAGAGCAGCAGGGGATTGGAGGCATCTAGTCGGACAGACGAGGACTGCAGCTGTGTAGTAGCGACTGACGGTCGGTAGAGTACATTCACGTACGCAAGTGCCCTCCCACGTAGCAAGAAGGAGCCCTCGTGCCAGGATTGTCCACGACATCGTATCTACCCAGCAACTTGCCCCTCTTCACGCATAGTCAAGCAAGACCTCTGAAGTCCTACAACGTCAACTATACAACAACAGCGTCTCGTTTCTCGTTTGCGTGGAAATAGCTCGAACGAGACTCGAGACCGACGCTGTCTTCGTGGTCGAATCCTCCGGATGGTCTCGTATCGTGTAAGCAACAGCGAGAAGCGCTTGTAACAGCAGCGTGCACACGTGTTTTGCAGTCCACGCTCGACCGTTGATTCGTATCGTGTCAAGAATCGGTTGCTCGAGCAGGTCGGTCCGTCCGTCCGTCCGTCTGATCCAAGATCGTCTCTCTTACCATATGCGGACTGACGTGCTCTTCAGTTCTAATGGAGATGAGAAGGGTCTTTTCTGCCACGCTGGCTATGGAGCTCCGTTTCTACCTCCGTAAAGCCGTGTCTCGTGTCCATCGTATGCGGCAGTAAGAGGTTTATCGTCCGTGTCGTGTCGGTCCCGCAGCAGACGAGGAGGACGTTGCAAAGATGGATTGCTGAGCTCAGTATAACTTCCACGCTGCGGTGTAATGGTAGTAACCATCGTGGCACCGTGTGTGAGTGTGGGTGTGTGCGTGTCGCTCCACCGCCACGACTCCATCCTACGCTTTGCATCCGTCTGGAGCAGCTCACGCGGTACAGTGTGAATGATGAACGACAACAGAGAAGATCGTCGACTTCCAAGGCGCTCCACACACGCCGTTCATATCTTTCGGCAACAGCTCTTCGTACAACGACACCAGCACTACTGCAAGTAATGCACCTCGAGGTCGTAGAACGACACAAGCATTTCGTTCCTACATGAGCGTGATCCACTTTTTTCTTACACACCCACAAGTCGGATGATAGCCGATTGATGTGAATGTTTTCAGCACATGCACTACCTCCTTCTCTTCTTCCTAGCTTTTCACTGGTAGTGTCCTAATGCACTGCTTGCACACAAGCAGCTATACATTATTGTATTGCCAATCAAAGGTATGTACTCGTTGTCCATTCTTTCAGTCAAAGTGCAGTTTTCGCTGGTGTATTGACGATTATAGACGTAATTACGAAGATCGGATGCGCATTTGTACTGCGATCGTATCACTTGTGTGACACTTGCACGTCCGTCGTCCGCAAAAACAACGTCGCTTCATCATGTCAATCCGGACAGCCTTCCAATCCTTCATTCGGATAAGTACGGAACGAGAGCCGTTCCACAAAAATCAATGCACACCCTTTAGAAACAGACTTCCTCTCTTCCGTTTCTATTTCCTGCGGCAAATGAAGTACCAATCTGGAGGAGACGTTTTGTACCTCAACTCACCCACCGAAAGGTGGACGTCAATACCGGTATCCAGTACCGTCCAGTTCGCCCAAAGTTCGAACTTCCATTCTGCAACCATCTCACACCTGTCAAACACGATTTGGGAATCTTGCGTCATCAGCCCGTACCCAACACGCCGTCCAATGCCCAAAGCACGAAAGGCAACGCCCGTCCAGGTCTTCCCTCCATTGCTGCGTGTCCGCACTGTGAGCTCATCCAATGGCCCCACGCAAGACACGCGCATCCTCTACCACCACCGGCAGGAAACGCCGAGCAGCAGCCCCACGCCGCCATCGTCAAGCAGCTACCGCTCCATCCACCACGTCCGAAACCAAGTCAGGCACGGTGGACTCAGATTCTACCATTCCGACTCAGATTTCGAATCCAAGTCGGATTTTGGATAATATCGACTCTGATTCGCTGAAAACAACAACAACCGGTATTCTATCCGGTAGGTTTTTCTCCCAAGTCAAAAGTACCGACCAATCAGCGCTCTCGAAACGTCTTCAATTGACGTGGACCACACTCCAGCAACTCCCAAACAAACAACAGCGACGAGACGACGCAATCATCGGCGACGCTCACGTCGCCGAGCAGTTGAATCTCGTTGCTGCCGAGCTCGTGCAGCAGCCAATCATCGGGCACGAAGACCCGACCGTCCGGTCTCTTGTGGCCTGCTGTGTCGTCGAGCTCCTGCGCGTGGCGTCGCCCGAGTCGCCCTTTCGCTCCGACGAGGTGCTCTATCGTGTTTTTCAGCTGCTGCTGGAGCAGCTGCGGGCGCTGGCCACCGCGTCGACGAGCACTTATTATTTGTATGTGCTCGAGAGTCTCGCAGCTGTGAAGTCGTGCGCGCTGGCTGTGGGATGCCACTTTACAGTGGACAAAGACGAGGACGAGGTCCTGGTGCAGCTGTTTCAAGCGCTGTTTACGACGATCCAGCGTGGCCATTCAGTGAAGATCGCTCACTTGATGCTGAGTATACTCGTGACGTGCATGGAAGAAGCTGGTGCGGTGGAACAGCCGCTGTTGGATACAATCTTGAGCCAGTTGGTGAGTCAAGAGGAAGCTGAGGAACGTGCTGGAAACGTGGACGACGATGCTGATGGTGGTGGCGACGCTGCAGGCTGGAGCTCGTGCCGCTTGGCACGGGAGTTGATACAAAGAACAAGTGATGTATTACAGAACCCGCTGTCAACGCGTCTCAACAGTTTGTTGATTGATACGACAGGCCAATTTTCGGGCTCGCAGAAAACTGCCGAGTTGAAGGAACATTTGGATACGTTGATCTATGACGTGCACACGATCAATCCATCGCTGCTGTTATACGTGCTTCCAAACGTATGCCTGAAGCTCCAGGCGGACGACGTTGCGACGAGATCGGGTGCTGTTGCGCTTATGGGCAAGCTGTTTGCGTCTCCGCATGCTGATTATGGTCACCAGTATATGAAGAACTTTTGCGAGTTTTTGGGTCGGTTTCGTGACGCGAGTAAGCAAATTCGCATGCAAATGATTCAAGTGTGTGTGACGATCTGGGAGCGCAAGGCTGATTTAGCTAGTCTTTTAGAGAAAGAGTTTATGTTGCGGCTGAGCGACCCGGAGTGGGAGGTGCGGCAGCTTGTGGTCCACGAATTGTGTGACTTTGCAGCAAATTGCTTGGGGGTGATTAGTGAGACGTGTCTGCGAGCCGTAGCAGAGCGCATGAAGGACAAGAAAGTGACGCTGAGAAAAGAAACAATGACGGGTCTCAGCCAAGTTTATAGTACGCACATTTCCGCTTACTGGGAATTGGACGAGGCAGAAGAAAAAGGATTATTGCCACTCAGTCACCACAATGTTTCTGCAATCGATGTGAAGAAGTTAGGATGGATTCCGGACTACGTATTGAAGTGCTACGCATACCCTCAGCAGGAGCTGAAACTCCGCGTCATCCAGCTTTTGGATGACTTTCTTTTGCCGAAAGCTCTATCAGAGCGAGCTCGCACAAATGGGCTTCTTTTCATCTTCCAGGCTCTCGATTCTACGTCGAGGGAAGCGCTGCGACGTATATTCAGGGAACGGGCCAAGTGTCAGGAAGTTTGCAGGCACTTTGTCGAGTTCAAAGCACAGCAACGTCACAAAGAGCTCCCCACAGGGACTGAAACTGGTGCATTGAGGGAGAACGCAACGCAGCAGCTGCGCAAAGGACTTGCGCCTCTCTTTTCGGACATCAGCGGACTGGACAAGCTCTTGGATCGATTGTCAACGTGGAAGGATCATAGTGTGTTTAAGCATCTGGGTGTTTTGTGTGACTACTCAAAAAGTCAGCAGGATATCCGTCATGCGAGAGATCAGTTGGTCCGATGTGTTGGATCAAAAACTCCACTAGGGGAGTTGTTGAAGAAAGTGTGTCGCAAGCTGTCATTATTGACACTGAATCGAGCTTCTGTTGCTGCCTTACTGGATGTCTTGATTGCAAAGGAGGGACGCCTGTCAAAAGAGTACCGCAGTGCTGTCGATCTTATGGTGATGACATCCAGTGAGCTACCAGAACTATTTGCGCCGTTTATTCACAGCAAAGTCTCGGCAATATTGACTCAAAGCAAGGATGATCCGATTGAGAGCGAATCTGACGAAGAGGATATTGTGTCTAAAGATCCACGGGTGATTCTTGGGGCTTTGCACGTTCTGGCCAGTTGTCCGCATCACCGGGTCGTTGCTTCCGATGGAGACGATGCACCGGCGGCGGACGAAGGACGCAACATGCCGTCTGCAGCGTTGGTTGACCGGCTTCACAGCTTTTGTATCGGGGATAGCAACGTCGAAGCACAGAAATTTAATAATGCAAAGGAAAGCCAGGCAGCAAAATTGGCAGCTATCGTCCTTTCCCGCTTTAATGGAGGCAAGGATGACCTGGCGGGGTTGGTCAGCAAGCTGTGCTCAAAGGAAAGAATAGGTTGTGCTGACAATTCTGGAGCTGCAGCAGCATTGCAGAGTCTGGGAGTTTTTGCAAAGCGTTGCAGCTATATATTTTCCGAGGATAGACCACTCTTCTTACGCCTGTGGACGCACTTGCTTAATGGCTTGATCGGGAAGGGCAATCAAGCGTCAGCACCTGCTACACCGGGATCTAAAGCCCGCAACCACAAGGGCTCCAGGCTGCCTGCTATCAAACTAGCAGAGGTTCGTAGCTTAGCTATAAAGGTGGCAGTGAACCTGATCGTGTACTGCGGACCCGTAAGAGACTCGTCGACTTGGCTTGATGAAGGTGTGCAGTTGATTAAGCTGCTTTTTGGAATACTCCGCTCGGACGGAACAGCATATGCGTCAACACCAAGTTTGTGTGCCAAGTTACGAGCCGCTGCGTCGTGTGGTCTCATGAAAGTTATGCGTATTCGACAGCTAGAGACCTCGATGTCGGTATCTGAGTGGCACCTGCTCGGCTATACGATGCAAGACTCGAACGAAGATGTTCGCCGCAAGTTTTTGAAAAAGTTGACGTCTCACTTGATCAAGCATTCCGTTCAGCATCAACACAAGTACCTCAGCTACTTGGCGCTCGCTGCAACTGACTCCAACACTGGTTTGAAGAAAGCTGCACGAAACTTGCTCAAGGTTGGTGTAGAACGTATGCGACGTGCATTTGACGCTGCGTCTGTGTGCGAATCGGATGAGTTCAGCAGTCCTGGTCAAACGGGAAATGACGCACGTAGTATGAGTGCACTGATGGTGCCGGAGTACGCGTTGCCATACGTCATTCATCTTTTAGCCCATCACCCCGCATACCCGGTGAAACTCGTGGAGACAACACCGTCATATACGGTGATGCAAAGCGATCAGTGGTCTGACCAGCAAGCGTACCTAGGTTTTTTCCTGGATGGTTTGGTCTCTGCAAATGCTGCAGCGGCAGACAATATTGCTTTCCTGCTTCAGCTTTTGACCAAGCTCTCGCAGTGCCACGACGTATCGAATCCCGATGACATCAATATTTATCCTTTACTCGATAGCGCCGTTACCCTGCTCAAGAAAAAGATCAAGAAACAGTCAAACCTGAAGCCGTTTCCAGGACGGATTTATTTGCCGAAGCATTTGTTCAGCCCTGGAAGACCCAGCACGCTCGCAACTCCTGGCGGAAGGAAGGAGCCCGAGGCACCCGAATCACTGGAGACGACTAAAGCACCGAGGAGACCAAGACTCAGCGTACGTGCCATTGCTCGGGCTCGTCCGACAAATCTGTCCTGTTTTGCCTTCTACTAATTCGTGTATGTTGGACAACCGCAGGCCTCCTTGTCACCCATCAAGGCCATGGACGTTACAGCTCATTTCATGAAGATAAACTCTCCATGTGAAAGCTCACTGCTGCAGAGTACTATGAAGAAGCGCAAACGACAACTACTCGAGGCAGACGGAAGCTACTCGGATACGGAGGAGGCCAAGAATGATGCCGAAGGTGCACGCAAGTTGTTGACAGCATCGTCTCGGCGCCAGTCGTTGCTGGGAAGTGATCGACCGAGGAAACGGACATTCGCAGACGATCCCAGCGAAATTGGAGCTGAGGCGGACACGCATATCGGCATTCAACGTCACTTAGCGGCCAACTAACGACCATCCTTTATCACTCACGGAAGCACGCGATCGGCTGCTATGGACGTGCCGATGTGGAGGCGCAGGAGCAACCGGCCAGCGGAGCGGAGAGACAGCTGCGAGCCTATCAACCTTCAGAGGGTTAGATAAACGAAGCAGCACTTGCGTACCGCTCACACGAGACGTTCTCTATATCGAGTCGTGATCGTGTTCTGGAAGTGAGTGAACTTGCACGCATCAATCGATCCGTTCTTTGATCGAGGACTGCACCCCAGCACGCAGCTCCATGCATTTGCGCTGTTGGTTTTTGATGCTACCATGACCCTGTGATACTTAATGATTACCAGTGTGTTCACGTTCGTGTGCTGCAGCTATGATTTGTAGTTTGTGCTGCCCAGCGCTCGGAAGATCGACGTCGGTTCAACATCACGACGGGAAAAAAGGCGGAACGGCAGTCAATATCGACAAGCTGACAATCCATTCCTACCTTTACCCTTCGCTTCGAAGTATCTGCCAGTCGCTGGCAAAACTTGGCAACCAGTCACAATGCAGTGCAGCACCTTGCAGGTATTGGACGCAGGCTATAGAGCCGAATGCGTGAAGTGGTATAAATGCGAGGTGGTGGTGTGTATTCAACGAACGACGTGGAGTTTTGTCTGTGTTTTGCATCATGTTGAAGACATAATTTTCTAGTCTAACTCTTTGGAAAGCAGATTTGCGTCCTCCTAGTTCGTGAGTAATCCTCTCGTAGCGATCGTGATTGCAGAAGAAACGAAGCATTGACGAGCCCTCATTACACTCGCTGCTGCAAGTGATGGCAGTAGATGCTAGCATGAAAATCCAGACAACAGGCAACCTCATGTGCAGTGATGTGAGCTCTGATGTGTCCAAATGGAACGACGCGATGGAGAGTATACTCAGTGCTTGATCGAATCACCTATCCAACAAAACGAAGCTGTCGTGTTGCTCCGATACGGTCGTTCATGCTGCTCGTGCTACTAGCCTACGTCCCATAACCGTATATCTGCACCGCAACAACCTTTACCGGTTGACAAGTGGGTACTAGCCGGACGTCGCGAGTACTTCGCGCATAAACATGTAACTTGCGGGTCATTTTTCACGTGTTGTAGGCTGCAATTCGCTGAGAAGGCAGCGCTCATCAAGGTGACTTGGTAGATCTCCCAAGGAAAAAGTTGGTCCTGACATGGATTGTTCACTGTCTCGTTCTCCGTTTGCCCAGTAAGTATTTGTTCATCTCCAGGTCAAGAGCTTGTTGGGACAAGCCTTCATCTACGTACAAATTTGTTACAGCTCAGCTGCTAGTAGTTGTTTACCTCATGCTAATTATCGAACTCAATCGATACAAGCTGCCAAAGCACAGCAAAAAGCGTATACAGGTAAAACCTTGAAAGTAGGAAACGAAGAGCAGTAGTCTGCTACAAATGTTTGGATCAGGGTTACGTTTTTGGGTATCGACAGAAGCAAGGTTTCTAGCCTCTGCTATCTATTCGATGCACATACATAAACATTGAAAGGGCCCCAAAGTTTACGAGCCGAAATGACGATGACGTCCACATGTATACGACACGCTTGTTGTATCAGGGTTGAGTTGTGCTTGTAGATGGTTAATAGAGGTACTGCGACTCTAAGAACGTTATAATCAACATGTCATGTCCCTTTAAATTCGCCACCAAGAAGCATGTATAATGTCTGGAAACACACGATCGTTTGGTCGTCGGTCAATTTGAATAGTGTAACACTTAAAGCTCAATAATCTTTGACATGCTGCTTGAATTCCAACAAAGCCAAATATTCCAATACGAAAAACAAGGATAGCAAGGAAAATGTCGGCATATCCGATTGTAACGGGGTGAATCGTTGCATAACAATTTATAAGAAATTTGTTAATAGAATATAACTATAAGAGTTATATCCACAGAATATTGTCATAAGGACAAATATTCTGTAGCACTTACGAGTAGTTCCTAATTGGTTGATGTAACGGGGTGAATCGTTACATAACAATTTATAAGAAATTGTTAATAGAATATAACTATAAGAGTTATATTCTCAGAATATTGTCATAAGGACAATATTCGGTAGCACTTCCAAGTAGTTCCTAATTGGTTGATATAGGCCATTATATCAACCAACGAAGACGCGCCACGACAGACGCACGCAATGAGTGGTGAGCAGATAACTGATTTACACATTTGTATTTAGACATAGTTAGATGAAGATAAATAGTGATTTATTGCAGACATTAACTATTATAAATACAGTTCTACTTTTACTCTAACCGAGTACTCGCTTCTTCTTACCGTCTTCCTCTGCACGTACGAGTGTACGTGAAGTTACGAGGCACCGCCTTATTCTGTTATCAGAATAAGTAGCTTGTACTGTCACCAGTACAAGCTTCAGGGTGCCCCGTTACACCTGGTAGCACTTCGTAGTCCGTCCAAGGACCGCGTTCACATCCAACATGAATATGTTGGATGATGAAGATGACCAAAGCTTTCACGCTACGCGTGACGGCTACTCCCATTTGAGCGATGTCGAATGGGATGCGGTTGAACGAATGGGTTCGACCATGGGCATCCATGCTGTTAGCGTCATGCTAGAGGCTCTCAATAGAGATGCCCAACATGCTACTATCGCCAAGTTCATTCAAAATGAACTTGACGCAGAACGCGAGAAAGTAGCCTTGCTTCACCAACAAGGTTCTCAACAAGCAGAGTTGTTGAGAGAACAAGGTGCTCAACAGTTTGAACTGTTGAGACAGCAGCAGGCTGCTGCTGGCGGGTCGATGCACTCGCGTCGGCCCGAGACTTTGAAGATTGACATCTCAAAGTATAGGGGGTCGAAGAAGACTCCCTCTTGAGATGGTTCGTCGAATTGGACGACGCTATAAGGGCGCGTCGCATCGACGACGGGGATATGCAAGTTGCATTTGCCCAGTCAAATCTGGCAGGACGTGCCAAGACTTGGGCACTGGGGCTCAAGCTGCACGACCCATATGCGTTTGGGTCGTTGGAAGTCTTCAAGTCGCGGCTCAGACAAACGTTTGAACCGCCTAGAGCTGAGTTCAGAGCTCGAACCGAACTCTTGAAGCTCAAGCAGGGTAAGCGTGATGTGCACGCTTACGCTCAACATATACGACATCTCACGAGTTGTATAAGTTCCAATCCGGTGGATGAACACACGTTGGTTTCGGTGTTCATGCAGGGTCTTGCGGATGGTCCCGTCAAGACTCACCTGTTCCGGCTTGAACTAGATTCACTAGAACAAGCCATTTCAATTGCGGAGCAGGAAGACTTCAGTCTGAGACAGGCTCGCGCCAGCTCGACATCATATCGTCAACCGAGACGATATGACAACGGGGGTCCAGAGCCGATGGAACTCTGTTATGTAGAGAGCGAGAAGGCTCGCTCTACAGGCTACAAGAAGTTGCAGAGATGCAACAGATGTCAAAAGACAGGACACTACGCTTACGAGTGTAGTGCCCCTCGTCCAGTGTCTCGCGACACTGGGCGTAGTGACCGTCCACCCATGAGAAAGGGGCAGGGACGAGGGTCCGCAGTTGGTGCAAAGACGCAACAACGGGATGGACCGTCAAAAAACGGACAGGATCAGTAGGTGCGGAGCACCCTACTGATCCAGCAACGTCAAGAGAATTTGTAGGCCTCTTGATGAAGGTTGCTCCCAACACACAGACATTGTGCGTTGCTGCTCTAGGTAATGAGATCTCACTCATTACCTTGAAACTCGAAGTGACGAATAAGTTGTCCCTTCGAGCTCTAGTCGATTGTGGGGCGTCCAACAGTTTTGTGCGACGCCAATCGCTAGAAGATGGTCACTTTAAATTCAGTGAATGTGACACACCTCCTACGAGGATGACGGTACGTCTTGCGACAGGCGCATCCGTAACCGTCATGAAGCGTATAGTGAAGATTCACTATACGCTAGAAGATACCCAATACGACGATGACTTTATCGTATTGGATTTGGATGACAAATTTGATGTCATCCTTGGAATACCGTGGCTCAGAAGGTACGAACCACGGGTAAACTGGCAACATCGGACAGTAACGATGCCTGCCGCTTGTTCATCAGATGGCCATCTGATGAACGTTTTGGAAACGTCCACAAGCGTGTGGATGTACTACGAGTGAGTGCGATGGCCTCACTTGTGGTACGGTCGTTAGTACGACTGCACAAAACCTTAGTGTACCAAACGGTTACACTTCGGAGCAAAGTTCCGGCGGCTGTGAGGAAACACAGGCTGCGCCGAAGGTCCACCACTCGAATAAGTCGGGTGGACTGGGACAAAGATGTATCCCTAGAGGGGAACATCTAGAAGAGAAACAATCGATCGCTCAGGTTAAGCGAAACGATAATCCTAGATCGACTGGAGAGTCTTTCGTAGAGGATCTCGCTGTGGTTGCGCAACCCCAGCTAGAGGAAGTAAAGGGAATAAGTCCCAAGATTACAAATACGGCGGAAATAAGTTCCCCGAAACCCGCGGGAATAAGTCCCCGGGAAGACGAAGGAATAAGTCCTTCGAAGCCTGAGGGAATAAGTCCCCAGGAAATGACAGAGACATTGAATGTCATAGTCAATAACGGATCATGTGTAGGCGCTTATACACTTGATCTGATTGCGCCTCCGAAGTTAACTTCGGAGATCACTCAGTTGCCAACGCTCGAACATAAAGGTTCTTGCGTGATCTGCGTAGTGGCAAAGTCAAGCAGATCTGCATACTCGTCGCTGACGACGAGTATGTAACCGACATAAGGTCAGCAACAGTGTTTACTGAGAACGAGAGAGTTCTCAGTAGTTCATCTATGGACGAGAGTGCCTAGATGAAAAGACACGAATTGAGCGATATGAGTCCCAATCATGGGAATCGCTCAAGGAAAATCCTCTCTATGAAGATTTGGTTGAATTCAAGGATGTATTCCCTGAAACTGTTCCGTGCGAATTACCGAAGGATAAAGGTATTCGACACGAAGTCGAGCTTAAACCAGGCTCGAAGTACTGTGTCATGAAGCAGTGGCCACTGCCTCGTGAACAAGTACTTGCGATCGACAAGTTCTTTGCCGATCGTTTAGCAGCGGGCCATGTGAGGGAATCAACTTCCCCACATAGCTCTCCGACCTTCTGTGTGCGAAAAGCAACAGGAGGGTGGCGGATAGTGCACGCGTTTAACAAATTGAACGCTGCAACGGTACCGGCTCAGACGCCGATACCGAGGAAGGACGTAATCATTGATGGTATGTCAAAGAGTACCATCTTTTCGTCCATGGAATTGATGGATGGATTCTATCAAATCCTAATGCGGGATCGGGATATACCCTATACCGCAGTTAGCACGCCTAGCGGCATGCTCTGGGAATGGCTAGTAATGCCACAAGGGCTCAGTAATGCCCCTGCCACGTTCAACAGGTGTGTATCACATCTGTTGAGGCCAGTACGAGAATTCGCGCCGAGTTATTTCGATGACGTATTCATCCATAGTCTAGCTATGGATGGAAAGTCGGACGTTGAGGTTCACAAGTACCACGTCCGACAAGTTCTTACAATCATGCGAAAGCATCAATTGTATGCAAACCTCAAGAAGTGTATATTTGCAGCAAGCGAAATACCACTTCTTGGGTGCATCGTTGGTAAGAACGGTGTACGTCCTGATCCCGAAAGATCAAGGCGATCACCGACTGGCCCGTGCCGGTCGATGTCAAAGGTCTTCGAAAATTCCTTGGGCTAGCGGCGTATTTGCATAAGTATTCACGCAATTACGCCGAGATGACTGTGCACCTCTCTCGTTTGTTGAAAAAGAACGAGAGGTGGTTATGGAACGCTGAATGTCAACGCTCCTTTGAGGGTATCAAGCAGAGCTTGATACAATCCCCAGTCCTAGCAATAGCCGATCAGGACAGGCCATTTCATGTGGTCTGTGATGCCAGCGATTTCGCAATCGGCTGTGCATTAATGCAGTACGACCTTGAAGGCGTTGAACGCGTCGTCTGCTATCAGTCGCGTCAGCTGCAACCAGCTGAGCGGAACTATCCAGTGCATGACAAGGAACTCCTTGCCATGAAGTATGCACTCGCGAAGTTCAGAGTCTATCTATTAGGAGATAGACCCTTCGTTGTTTACACTGACCATGCGTCCTTACGCACGGCAGTGAACAGCCCGCACCTTTCACAGCGAATGGCGCGGTGGTTGTCATTCTTTGCA
This sequence comes from Peronospora matthiolae, assembly GCA_921007115.2. NCBI lineage: Eukaryota > Oomycota > Peronosporomycetes > Peronosporales > Peronosporaceae > Peronospora > Peronospora matthiolae. The sequence goes on from CAKLBY020000259.1 coordinate 949,725, forward strand.
GAATACAACTTTACGGTCGAGTACAAACCAGAACGACTTAATGTCGTCGCTGATGCACTCTCACGTCGTCCCGACTTTGAAACAGTCGCGAAACCCAACAGTGAGACAGTCACTGTTGCGGTTATGACGTCCTCAGTTCCATCTACAACGTTGTATGATGATGTGAGGCGGGCATACGCCCAAGATGGTGAGATAGTGAAGTTGTTGTCACATCTCTCCCAACCATCTCGAGAATCGTTGAAACGATTGTCGTCTGCGTATCGATCTGCATCAGATCGATACACTACTCGTAACGGTTTACTGTACTATACAGCCGTTTCTGGTGAACACCACGTGTTGTCATTCCAGATGATACTGATCTGCGTTTGCGGATCATGTTCGAGTATCACGATGCTCCTATAGGAGGACATCGTGGCCGAGAGAAAACATATCTCACGGTAAGTCGAGACTTTTACTGGCCCCGCCAGTATCAGTTTGTGGAAAGTATGTTCGCGCATGCGAAGTCTGCCAACGAGTGAAGTCAAGTCCTTCACTGCGTGCACCTTTACAGCCTCTACCGGTTCCGGCTGAGTGCTGGGAATCCATCTCAATGGATTTCGTCTTCAGGTTACCCAAAGAACGCGGGAATACGGGTATTCTCGTATTTGTTGACAGATTCAGCAAAATGGTACACCTTGTGGCTGTACCAGAGACAATCACGGCAAGTGGCTGTGCTTGTGTCTTTATTGACACCATCTTCCGACTTCATGGGTTGCCCGTGAACTCGTATCAGACAGAGATCCACGATTCACTGCTGATTTCTGGCGTTCCGTGTTCAAATCACTCGGAACGCGCTTGAAGATGTCAACATCTGATCATCAGAGTCAGATGGTCAGACGGAACGTGCCAATCGTGTCCTTGAAGAGATACTTCGAGGATACGTACACTCCTTTAAGAGTTGGAGTGAGTTTTTGCCGATGGTAGAGTTTGCCATCAACAACTCGGTGCATGCGTCCACGAGACATACACCGTTTTACGTGAATGGCTTGCGCCATCCGCGTGTACCCACCTTACTAGAGTGTAACTCTGGTTTAAGGGGAGGGACTCGCGCGAGCAAAAACCGATTTGGTTCACGCTCATCACGCTCTGACGAAGAAGTCATTGGTTTGATGCCGATATCGATAACATCGATATCGAAGAAGATGATGCCAGTGAGAGTGCGGAAGCCCTCACTGAAGACAATGATCCCAGTGAGGTGGGAAGCCCTCACTGAAGAAAAGGTTGTTGTCGCTGCAGTGCGCTCACAGCACACTGAAGCTAACGAGTCACCAGATGAGTTCATACTGGCTCGTGAAACGGTAGTCCGTTTTGTGCAAGACTCCATCGCCGAAGCGGTGGATAAGCAAAAGCAAAACGCTGACAAGAATGGAAGGGCAAACACTCTTTTATTTAATAAAGGTGACTTAGTCCTACTGTCTACGGTTAATCTACCAAAACATGTAGTGACTAACTTGGGTAGCAGTAAACTACTACCCAAGTACATTGGCCATTTCGTGTATTGCACCGCCTAGGCAATGCATACACGATCGAGTTACCACGTAAGATGCGAAGCATCCCACGTTTTACGTTGGTCGGCTTAAGCCGTACCATCAGTACGCTGCTTCTTCCGATGAAGAACGCCCTTGCGCTCAAGCATCTCGCAGAGAGCCTTGTGCTCCCGATGGTGGGCATCAACAAGGGTCTGAAGAGCAGTTATCTCAGCCCGAGACCGATCAACAATCCACGAGCTACCCTTAGCTCGTCACGAAGAGATGTCAGAGATCTCTCGTTCTCAAGCTGAGCAAAGGCAAACTCAGCTCGATGCTTCGAGGCAGTGTCCGCCATTTGGAGACGCCTATTCCGCTCATGCTCGAGATCGTCGCGTAACCCTTGCGTTACGCGATCAAAAAGCTCTCGGGAACACACCGATCCACATGATCGTGTGGAGAGCGTCTTTCCTCCTCCTCCACCTCCATTAGAGGACTCTCGCGGTGGCCAGCGCTATCTAGTTGAGCAGCTGTTGAACCACCGCGACGTGAACGGACGTCGGACGAGTTACCTCGTCGGTGGCGCGGCTATCCCCGTCCTGGGATTCTTGGGGCCCCGCTCCCAATTGATGGTTGACGTACTGGGTCTGGTCGAGCAGTACGACGCGACACATCCTGTGCCGCAGAAGGACCGCCGGAGAAAGTCTTCCCGGCACGGTCGTAAAGGGATTTCAGGTTGTCAATCCCTTCGTACATCTCAGTAGAGACACGTACGCGCCACCACGGGCTGGTAAGGAGGTAAGCCTCCTTAGGTGCTCGTGCAGAGTTGTTCACACAACATGGGCACGAGTCTCCCCAAGAGAGGCAGGGTAATCCTTTCTCCCTTGACAGACGATGCAGCTTATAGCGTGCACCTGTCGGGGTTCGCTTTTCAAACTTATCACGAGCTTTGATAAGTTTGTCGTTCCAAGCGTCACGACCTACATCCTCGAGATTATGGATGTAGGCGTTCCACGCCTGAAGTAGTGAGGGACCATCACGTTTGTGATTCCCACTGTACCATCGATGTCTGAAGAAAGCATCGATGAAGAACTCATGTTCAGCGCGATAGTCCTTCGCGCTGGGGTCAAGGTGATGAATCCTTGACGAATCGAACAATCGTGTTCGATAACGATCACTCGTCGTCGCCGACAAGTGATCCATGACAGATTTTGGAGGCATCCATGCCTTCTTTTCTGGAGCGAGACGCAACACATTGCGGTCCCGCTCTTCCTGCGACGTGCCGACAGAAGTACTGGCACCTCGCTGTGAAGTGGTGTCCATTGGAGAAACGACACCACTATTAGCGCCCGAGTCTCGCGACCTCGAGCGCCTTCGCTTCGGCGATAGTTCATCTGACTCATCAGATGAACCAAAGATGCTGCGACGCAAAGCATCGTCCATGCCACGCTTGGCAGGCGGCTTGGATTCAATTGCCGTCGATACGGATCCGTCATCCGTATCAGGAGAGTACGAGACACCGAGCTCGTACTCTGTGAAGACACGAGTGTCTTCATGACCAGCGCCTGCATCACCAGGTGATACAGGCTGAGTCGATTCAGCAACCGATGGGACATCAGTTGCTGTAGTTTCTGCTTCGGCGTCCGCACAGAGACGTGCAGACGCGCTCTCGGCGGCCTTGCTCGCGCATCGCATGGGCTTGTTTACCATGCGATGAGATGTTGGAAAGTGGACGCGGACCAACAAGTGCAAACCATGTCCCAAATGATTTGGGACGAGTATCCATTTAGTCAATCAGTCACTAAAGTGACTGATGGTTAAGGGGGGGGTGATGTAACGGGGTGAATCGTTACATAACAATTTATAAGAAATTTGTTAATAGAATATAACTATAAGAGCTATATTCTCAGAATATTGTCATAAGGACAATATTCGGTAGCACTTCCAAGTAGTTCCTAATTGGTTGATATAGGCCATTATATCAACCAACGAAGACGCGCCACGACAGACGCACGCAATGAGTGGTGAGCAGATAACTGATTTACACATTTGTATTTAGACATAGTTAGATGAAGATAAATAGTGATTTATTGCAGACATTAACTATTATAAATACAGTTCTACTTTTTACTCTAACCGAGTACTCGCTTCTTCTTACCGTCTTCCTCTGCACGTACGAGTGTACGTGAAGTTACGAGGCACCGCCTTATTCTGTTATCAGAATAAGTAGCTTGTACTGTCACCAGTACAAGCTTCAGGGTGCCCCGTTACAGTTGATATAGGCCATTATATCAACCAACGAAGACGCGCCACGACGGACGCACGCAATGAGTGGTGGGCAGATAACTGATTTACACAGTTGTATTTAGACATAGTTAGATGAAGATAAATAGTGATTTATTGCAGACATTAACTATTATAAATACAGTTCTACTTTTTACTCTAACCAAGTACTCGCTTCTTCTTACCGTCTTCCTCTGCACGTACGAGTGTACGTGAAGTTACGAGGCACCGCCTTATTCTGTTATCAGAATAAGTAGCTTGTACTGGTTACAGTACAAGCTTCAGGGTGCCCCGTTACACCGATGGTCCTTTCTAACGCACTCTCGCATCACGATTTATAACGACGCGGAAACTGCAACACATTACTCCGTGTTGATCGAGCGCGTAACGATCAACGTGGGTGTACAAGGAGTCCAACCTTCGAACATTATCCCGATGCGTATGTCATACCGATGTGGTACCTGTAAGACCGAGTTTGGATGGTGTGTGCTGGAGCATTCTTTGCACCATGTTGAACCTACTGCGGTAGAGCAACTACAGCTCCTTTGTAGTTACGAGGATGAATTGGATTGCGATTAGACGCACTATGGACGAATCGTCAGCACTTGTCGATATAACCGGATGGAACGCTGGTATCGACATCTCAGCTCTAGCGAGTTCGGGTCTACTCTTCCTATGCTAGAGTATCACGAAATTGTATGGATATTGTAACGGGGCACCCTGAAGCTTGTACTGGTGACAGTACAAGCTACTTATTCTGATGACAGAATAAGGCGGTGCCTCGTAACTTCACGTACACTCGTACGTGCAGAGGGAGACGGTAAGAAGAAGCGAGTACTTGGTTAGAGTAAAAAGTAGAACTGTATATTTATCATAGTTAATGTTTGCAATAAATCACTATTTATCTTCATCTAACTATGTCTAAATACAAATGTGTAAATCAATTATCTGCTCACCACTCATTGCGTGCGTCTATCGTGGCGCGTCTTCGTTGGTTGATATAATGGCCTATATCAACCAATTAGGAACTACTCGTAAGTGCTACAGAATATTTGTCCTTATGACAATATTCTGTGAATATAACTCTTATAGTTATATTCTATTAACAAATTTCTTATAAATTGTTATGTAACGATTCACCCCGTTACATCACCCCCCCTTAACCATCAGTCACTTTAGTGACTGATTGACTAAATGGATACTCGTCCCAAATCATTTGGGACATGGTTTGCACTTGTTGGTCCGAGTCCACTTTCCAATATCTCATCGCATGGTTAACAAGCACATGCAATGCGCGAGCAAGGCCGCCGAGAGCTCGTCCGCACGTCTCTGTGCGGACGCCGAAGCAGAAACCGCAGCAACCGATGTCTCATCGGTTGCTGAAATGACTCAGCCTGTGTCACTTGGTGATGCAGACGCTGGTCATGAAGACACTCATGTCTCCACAGAGTATGAGCTCGGTGTCTCATATTCTCTTGATACGGAAGACGGATCCGTATCGACGGCGATCGAAACCAAGCCGCCTGCCAAGCGTGGCATGGATGATGCTTTGCGTCGCAGCATCTTTGGTTCATCTGGCGACTCAGATGAACCATCGCCGAAGCGAAGGCGCTCGAGGTCGCGAGACTCGGGCGCTAACAGTGGTTCTCCTATGGACACCACTACGCAACGAGGTGCCAGTACTTCTGTCGGCACATCGCAGGAAGAGCGGGACCACAATGTGTTGCGTCTCGCTCCTGAGAAGAAGGCATGGATGCCTCCAAAATCCGTCATGGATCACTTGTCGGCGACGACGAGTGATCGTTATCGAACACGATTGTTCGATTCGTCAAGGATCCATCACCTTGACCCCAGCGCGAAAAACTATCGCGCTGAAAACGAATTCTTCATTGATGCTTTCTTTAGACATCGATGGTACAGTGGGAATCACAAGCGTGATGGTCCCTCACTACTTCAAGCGTGGAGCGCCTACATCCATAACCTTGAGGATGTAGGTCGTGACGCTTGGAACGACAAACTTATCAAAGCTCGTGATAAGTTTGAAAAGCGAACCCCTACAGGTGCACGCTACAAGCTGCATCGTCTGTCAAGGGAGAAAGGATTACCCTGCCTCTCTTGGGGAGACTCGTGCCCGTGTTGTGTGAACAGCTCTGCACGAGCTCCGAAGGAGGCTTACCTCCTTACTAGCCCGTGGTGGCGCGTACGTGTCTCTACTGAGATGTACGAAGGGATTGACAACCTGAAATCCCTTTACGACCGTGCCGGGAAGACTTTCTCCGGCGGTCCTTCTGCGGCACAGGATGTGCCGCGTCGTACTGCTCAACCAGACCCAGTACGTCGTTCATCAGTTGGGAGCGGGGCTCCCAAGAATCCCAGGACGGGGGATAGCCGCGCCACCGGACGAGATAACTCGTCCGACGTCCGTTCACGTCGCGGTGGTTCAACAGCTGCTCAACTAGATAGCGCTGGACACCGCGAGAGTCCTCTAATGGAGGTGGAGGAGGAGGGAAGACGCTCTCCACACCATCGTGGGGATCCGTGTGTTCCCGAGAGCTTCTTTGATCGCGTAACGCAAGGGTTACGCAACGATCTCGAACATGAGCGGGACAGGCGTCTTCAAATGGCGGACACTGTCTTGAAGCATCGAGCTGAGTTTGCCTTTGCTCAGCTTGAGAACGAGAGATCTCTGACACCTCTTCGTGACGAGCTAAGGGTAGCTCGTGGGATTGTTTCTCGGTCTCGGGATGAGATAACTGCTCTTCAGACACCTTGTCGATGCCCACCATTGGGAGCACAGGGCTCTCTGCGAGATGCTTGAGCGCAAGGGCGTTCTTCATCGGAAGAAGCAGCGTACTGATGGTACGGCTTAAGCCGACCAACGTAAAACGTGGGATGCGTTCGCATCTTACGTGGCAACTCGATCGTGTATGCATTGTCTAGGCGGTGCAATACACGAAATGGGCCAATGTACTTGGGTAGTAGTTTACTGCTACCCAAGTTAGTCACTACCTGCTTTGGTAGATTAACCGTAGACAGTAGGACTAAGTCACATTTATTAAATAAAAGAGTGTTTGCCCTTCCATTCTTGTCAGCGTTTTGCTTTTGCTTATCCACCGCTTCGGCGGTGGAATCTTGCACAAAACGGACGACCGTTTCACGAGCCAGTATGAACTCATCTGATCACTCGTTAGCTTCAGTGCGCTGTGAGTGCACTGCAGCAACATCAACCTTTTCTTCAGTGAGGGCTTCCGCACTCTCACTGGCATCATCTTCTTCGATATCGATGTTATCGATATCGGCATCAAACGCAATGACCTCTTTGTCAGAGCGTGATGAGCGTGAACCAAATCGGTTTTTGCTCGCGCGAGTCCCCCCCCTTAAACCAGAGTTACACTCTAGCAAGGTGGGTACACGCGGATGGCGTAAGCCATTCACGTAAAACGGAGTATGTGTCGTGGACGCATGCACCGAGTTGTTAATGGCAAACTCTACCATTGGAAAAAACTCACTCCAAATCTTAAAGGAGTGTACGTATCCTCGAAGTATCTCTTCGAGGACACGATTGGAACGTTCCGTCTGACCATCTGAATCTGGATGATCAGATGTCGACATCTTCAAGCGCGTTCCGAGTGATTTGAACACGGAACGCCAGAAATCAGCAGTGAATCGTGGATCTCTGTCTGATACGAGTTCACGGGGCAACCCATGAAGTCGGAAGATGGTGTCAATAAAGACACAAGCACAGTCACTTGCCGTGATTGACTCTGGTACAGCCACAAGGTGTACCATTTTGCTGAATCTGTCAACAAATACGAGAATACCCGTATTCCCGCGTGCGTCTTTGGGTAACCCGAAGACGAAATCCATTGAGATGGATTCCCAGCACTCAGCCGGAACCGGTAGAGGCTGCAAAGGTGCACGCAGTGAAGGACTTAACTTCACTCGTTGGCAGACTTCGCATGCGCGAACATACTTTCGCATAAACTGATACTGGCGGGGCCAGTAAAAGTCTCGACTCACCGTGAAATAAGTTTTCTCCCGGCCACGATGTCCTCCTACAGGAGCATCGTGATACTCGAACATGATCCGCAAACGCAGATCAGTATCATCTGGAATGACAACACGTGGTGTGTCACCAGAAACGGCTGTATAATATAGTAAACCGTTTCGAGTAGTGTATCGATCTGATGCAGATCGGTACGCAGACGACAATCGTTTCAACGATTCTCAAGATGGCTGTGAGAGATGTGTCAACAACTTCACTATCTCACCATCTTGGGCGTACGCCCGCCTCACATCATCATACAACGTTGTAGATGGGACTGCGGACGTCATAACCGCAACAGTGACTGTCTCACTGTTGGGTTTCGCGACTGTTTCAAAGTCGGGACGACGTGAGAGTGCATCAGCGACGACAATAAGTCGTCCTGGTTTGTACTCCACCGTAAAGTTGTATTCTGCAAAGAATGACAACCACCGCGCCATTCGTTGTGAAAGGTGCGGGCTGTTCACTGCCGTGCGTAATGACGCATGGTCAGTGTAAACAATGAAGGGTCTATCTCCTAATAGATAGACTCTGAACTTCACGAGTGCATACTTCATGGCAAGGAGTTCCTTGTCATGCACTGGATAGTTCCGCTCAGCTAGTTGCAGCTGACGCGACTGATAGCAGACGACGCGTTCAATGCCGTCAAGATCGCTCTGCATTAATGCACAGCCGATTGCGAAATCGCTGGCATCACAGACCACATGAAATGGCCTGTTCTGATCGGCTATTGCTAGGACTGGGGATTGTATCAAGCTCTGCTTGATACCCTCAAAGGAGCGTTGACATTCAGTGTTCCATAACCACCTCTCGTTACCTCTCTTTCAACAAACGAGAGAGGTGTACAGTCATCTCGGCGTAATTGCGTGAATACTTATGCAAATACGCCGCTAGCCCAAGGAAATTTCGAAGACCTTTGACATAAACCGGCACAGGCCAGTCGGTGATCGCCTTAATCTTTTCGGGAGTAGGATGTACACCGTTCTTACCAACGATGCACCCAAGAAGTGGTATTTTGCTTGCTGCAATTATACACTTCTTGAGGTTTGCATACAATTGATGCTTTCGCATGATTGTAAGAACCTGTCGGACGTGGTACCTGTGAACCTTAACGTCCGACTTTCCATCCATAGCTCGACTATGGATGAATACGTCATCGAAATAACTCGGCGCGAATTCTTGTACTGGTCTCAACAGATTCGTAACATATCTGTTGAACGTGGCAGGGGCATTACTAAGCCCTTGTGGCATAACTAGCCATTCCCAGAGCATGCCGCTAGGCGTGCTAACTGCGGTATAGGGTATATCCCGTTCACGCATAAGGATTTGATAGAAGCCATCCATCAATTCCATGGACGAAAAGATGGTACTCTTTGACATACCATCAATGATTACGTCCTTCCTCGGTATCGGCGTCTGAGCCGGTACCGTTGCAGCATTCAACTTGTTGAATGCATGCTTGATTCGCCACCCTCATGATGCCTTTCGCACACAGAAGGTCGGAGAGCTATGTGGGGAAGTTGATTACCTCACATGGCCCACAGCTAAACGATCGGCAAAGAGCTTGTCGATCGCAAGTACTTGTTCACGAGGCAGTGGCCACTGCTTCATGACACAGTACTTCGAGCCTGGTTTAAGCTCGACCTCGTGTCGAATACGTTTGTCCTTCGGTAATTCGCACGGAACAGTTTCAGGGAATACATCCTTGAATTCAACCAAATCTTCATAGAGAGGATTTGTCTTGAGCGATTCCCACGATTGGGAGTCATATCGCTCAATTCGTGTCTTTTCATCGAGGACACTCTCGTCCATAGATGAACTACTGAGAACTCTCTCGTTCTCAGTAAACACTGTTGCTGACCTTATGTCGGTTACACACTCGTCGTCAGCGACGAGTACGCAGATCTGCTTGACTTTGCCACTACGCAGATCACGCAAGAACCTTTTATGTTCGAGCGTTGGCAACTGAGTGATCTCCGAAGTCAACTTCGGAGGCGCAATCAGATCAAGTGTATAAGCGCCTACACTTGATCTGTCATTGACTAGGACATTCTAAGCCTCTGTCATTTTCCGGGGAACTATTCCCTCAGGCCTCGAAGGACTTATTCCTTCGGCTTCACGGGGACTGATTCCCGCGGGTTTCGGGGAACTTATTTCCGCCGTATATGTAATCTTGGGACTTATTCCCTTAACTTCCTCTAGCTGGGGTTGCGCAACCACAGCGAGATCCTCTACGAAAGACTCTCCAGTCGATCTAGGATTATCGTTTCGCTTAACCTGAGCGATCGATTGTTTCTCTTCTAGATGTTCCCCGCTAGGGATACATCTTTGTCCCAGTCCACTCGACTTATTCGAGTGGTGGACCTTCGGCGCAGCCTGTGTTTCCTTACAGCCGCCGGAACTTTGCTCCGATGTGTAGCCGTTTGGTACACTAAGATTTTGTGCAGTCGTACTAACGACCGAGCCACAAGCGAGGCCATCGCACTCACTCGTAGTACATCCACACGCTTGTGGACGCTCCAAAACGTTCATCAGATAGCCATCTGATGAACAAGCGGCAGGCATCGTTACTGCTTGATGTTGCCAGTTTACTCGTGGTTCGTACCTTCTGAGCCACGGTATTCCAAGGATGACATCAAATTTGTCATCCAAATCCAAACGATAAAGTCATCATCATATTGGGTATCTTCTAGCGTATAGTGGATCATCACTATACGCTTCATGACGGTTACGGATGCGCCTGTCGCAAGTCGTACCGTCATCCTCGTAGGAGGTGTGTCACATTCACTGAACTTAAAGTGACCATCTTCTAGCGATTGGCGTCGCACAAAATTGTTGGACGCCCCACAATCGACTAGAGCTCGAAGGAACAACTTATTCGTCACTTCGAGTTTCAAGGTAATGAGTGAGACCTCATTACCTAGAGCAGCAACGCACAACGTTTGCGTGTTGGGAGCAACCTTCATCAAGAGGCCTACAAATTCTCTTGACGTTGCTAGACCAGTAGGGTGCCCCGCACCTACTGATCCTGTCCGTTTTTTGACGGTCCATCCCGTTGTTGCGTCTTTGCACCAACAGCGGACCCTCGTCCCTTCCCCTTTCTCATGGGTGGACGGTCACTACGCCCAGTGTTGCGAGACACTGGACGAGGGGCACTACACTCGTAAGCGTAGTGTCCTGTCTTTTGACATCTGTTGCATCTCTGCAACTTCTTGTAGCCTGTAGAGCGAGCCTTCTCGCTCTCTACGTATCAGATTTCCATCGGTTCTGGACCTCCGTTGTCATATCGTCTCGGTTGACGATATGATGTCGAGCTGGCGCGAGCCTGTCTCGGACAGAAGTCTATCTGCTCCGCAATGGAAATGGCTTGTTCTAGTGAATCTAGTTCAAGCCGGAACAGGTGAGTCTTGACGGGACCATCCGCAAGACCCTGCAAGAACACCGAAACCAACGTGTGTTCATCCACCGGGTTAAAACTTATACAACTCGTAAGATGTCGTATATGTTGAGCGTAAGCGTGCACATCACGCTAACCCTGCTTGAGCTTCAAGAGTTCGGTTCGAGCTCTGAACTCAGCTCTAGGCGGTTCAAACGTTTGTCTGAGCCGCGACTTGAAGAATTCCAACGAACCAAACGCATATGAGTCGTGCATAGAGCCCCAGTGCCCAAGTCTTGGCACGTCCTACCAGATATGACTGGGCAAATGCAACTTGCATATCCCCGTCGTCGATGCGACGCGCCCTTATGGCGTCATCCAATTCGACGAACCAACTCAGGAGGGAGTCCTCTTCGACTCCCCTATACTAGGAGATGTCAATCTTCAAAGTCTCGGGTCGACGCGAGTGCATCGACCCGCCAGCAGCAGCCTGCTGCTGTCTCAACAGTTCAAACTGTTGAGCACCCTGTTCTCTCAACAACTCTGCTTGTTGAGAACCTTGTTGGTGAAGCAAGGCTAATTTCTCGCGTTCAGCGTCAAGTTCATTTTGAATGAACTTGGCGATAGTAGCATGTTGGGCATCTCTATTGAGAGCCTCTAGCATGACGCTAACAGCATGGATGCCCATGGTTGAACCCATCCGTTCAACCGCATCCCATTCGACATCGCTCAAATGGGAGTAGCCGTCACGCGTAGCGTGAAAGCTTTGGTCATCTTCATCATCTAACATATTCATGTTAGATGTGAACGTGGTCCTTGGACGGACTACGAAGTGCTACCAGGTGTAACGGGGCACCCTGAAGCTTGTACTGATGACAGTACAAGCTACTTATTCTGATGACAGAATAAGGCGGTGCCTCGGAACTTCACGTACACTCGTACGTGCAGAGGAAGACGGTAAGAAGAAGCGAGTACTTGGTTAAAGTAAAAAGTAGAACTGTATTTATAATAGTTAATGTCTGCAATAAATCACTATTTATCTTCATCTAACTATGTCTAAATACAACTGTGTAAATCAGTTATCTGCCCACCACTCATTGCGTGCGTCCGTCGTGGCGCGTCTTCGTTGGTTGATATAATGGCCTATATCAACCAATTAGGAACTACTCGTAAGTGCTACAGAATATTTGTCCTTATGACAATATTCTGTGAATATAACTCTTATAGTTATATTCTATTAACAATTTCTTATAAATTGTTATGTAACGATTCACCCCATTACAGATATGGCTTCTGATGCCACGCCAATCCAAGTGAGGATTGCGATCGATGCTTATCATTTCTGCAACTCCAGGAGTTTCCGTATACGACAGTCCACCGCACTATAGCGCAAACTGTTTAGTACCTTCACTGATAGTTCTAGTAAAGTCTTAACATCATATGAGCTTCGTTGATATCGGTGAAGATGTGCAAACTCCTACCGATTGACAACAAAGCTCGTACGATTTACTTAAAAGGTGACACGCGAAGTAGGGCGAGCCTCTAATCAGTAGTACATAAGGCACAAGTGCGAGAACACACTAGTAAGGGTCTAGTCACGGCCTTGATAAAGTGACGAGTGTACTGCAGCATGACTCATACTTCTCATTATGAGGAAATCTCGTCAGCCTGAGAAATGCGCGCTGCGATTTTACCAGCAGAAGGGCGTACAACTCGAATTCGCTGTTGTAACGTCTCCGCTACGATATTTTGAAATGAGTCGGTGGCTAACCAGGGACCCAGGGTGGACCTAATATTGCTCTAACATATCTCGTAGATGTAACGGGGCACCCTTTGTTTGAGGTGCCACGAAACTTCACGTACACTAGAACGTACAGAGGAAGCTAATCTACTCCAGAACTATGTTGAGTAAAGGGTAAAAAGAGAACTGTATTTAATATAGCTAAGCTATCAACATAACTTTAATCCTTATCTACTATATGAAACTACGTCGTGGTATGACGACAACCTGCTCACCACTCAGTGCGCGTGTCTAGCAGTGATTGGTGGTAATCTATGGTCGATATGTCTCATATCAACCAATCTTTGAGCAGCGCATGAATATTTTCCAAAAAGGGGATAATATATATTCAATATTATCCGTCTTGAATAATATTGGTAGGATATTGTCATGCTAGACAATATCTCTGTTAACACCGTTTGGTGTCAATATCATGTAACGGACTACCCCGTTACATCGCCCCCCCTAACCATCAATCACCCGTTGATTGAATAGAGTTGATTGGGACAGGGTGACCACCTTTGAATTACTCTACAAAAAAGGAAGCACTTGTTGGTCAAATTCCATTCATTTGCCAAGCCAACGCACAATTTCGAAAACCAAGCGAGTTGCTTCTGCAGCAGCAAGAAAGGCAGCGGCGCGCATGCGCGCAGCCGGAGGGAGTACTAATCACACCTCAGCCGCAGGTGATTTGTCGCCTGCTGCTGTGAACAGTGCACGTGGTGAGCCACCACGTGCGACAGGTACATCCGCTGCGTCTGCATCGGATACCACGAGTCGTAATCCAGATGAGTCGGAAATAGAACTCATCTATTCTGGCGAGCTGGATGATGTATCCGAGTTGAAGGCGACACCTCACGCCTCCGGATCACTCGGGGCGGACGATGCAAGATCCAGGTTGACTGGATCTGGTCAACGTGGCGACATCGTGCTTGAGATCTTCGGATCGAGCGATTGTTCTGACGAATCTCCGCCTCACGCGAGTCCATCCAACGATAGGACGCGTGGGGATGGTGGTGATGCACCTTTGCATCACCACAAGAAAGTAACTCGAGGGATCGAGGTGTCAGTGCTCGTGCTGACACCAATCAAGAGGCCAGGAACCGCAAAATCCAGCACCATGCTCCTCAAGTGGAGTCTCCTTGGATGCCGTCATCCAAAGATTCGGACCGGTTGGCCGGCATGGCTACCGAACGAAATCGAATCCCGTTGTTCGACTGTAGGAGTATTTGGCCTCCTAATTCCAGCACGGAAACTATCTGTGCTGAGGAATAATTCTTCACCGATACATTTTTCAAACATCGGTGGTACGATGGCAGCCGTGTTCGAGACAGTAAGACCTTGGTGCAAGGATTAAATGCCCTCATCCATAACATCGAGTGCATTGGCCGTGAGGCCTGACTCAGTAAACTTGATGCGGCTCGCATCAGGTTTGAAAAACGTTACCCAGCCGGGGTGTGATACAAGCCGCACCGGCTGTCAAAAGAGGCGGGATTACCCTGTCTCTCGTGGGGGTGATTCGTGTCCAGGTTGCCTGGACAACTCAAACCGTGCCCCTAGGGAGGCCTACCTACCTAATGATCCCTACTGGAGGACGCGCATCTCTTTCGATATGGCCGAAGGGATTGACACTTTGCAATCCCTGTACTCGAGTTCGGGGAGGTTGGTTTTCGATGGCCCTTCTTCGAACGCAGTGGGTGGGTCTCGTCATACTGCTCGACGAGACCCAGGACATCAACAGTAAGCTGGGCACGAGGCTCCCAAAAAGAAAACAAATGGGCTGCAAATCGTCCATTCATTCAACAAATTGGATGCTGCAACAATTATGTATTATATGCCTATAACAATGAAGAATGTCATTCAAGATGATACGACAAAGAGTACCATGTATATATTAATGGATCTGATGGACGATTACCATTCGATTAGATGCGTAAAAGGGAAAACCCTTACACGGCAGTGAGAACTTCAAGTATTATGATGTGGTAGTGGCTAGTAATGTCGCAGGAATTGGGCAATACCCTTGCTACATATTTTTTTTATAAAATTTGTGTGACTTATATGTTAAGATCTGTGCGAGATCTTGCATCTAGAAATTTTGACAATATGTTCGTCCGTATCAGGGATACGACGGTCAGGCGGATGTGAATGATTGCCGCCTCTACGTCTGGAAATTCCTTACACTTATGCCTGAGCATAAGCTACCATATAAATTATAAATAGGGAAACGTTAACCACCCCCCAGGTTTTCGTTAACCACCCCCACCCCCTATATATTACCGTAATTTACTCGATGGACGCGTTCCGATTGGTAGAATTGAATACACCACCGGTTTAAGCAGTAATTTACTATTTTATTTACAAATGATAAAATACTAAAAAATCTAGATAATTGATGCATGTCTATAAGTCAGCGACGTGTGATAATTTACATGTCAGATACTGCGATTATCCTGGATGGACACTGTAACAAAGGCATTCATTAATCCAACATTCGAAATTGACTTTAAGCCAGCTGCATAGGTCTATCACGAGGTATGTGTGTAGTCGTAATATGTGTATAATTGACTAATTAGACTAACGCGTAATTTGATGATGGTAGTGGCTTAACCTCCTCCCATCGGCATGCACATCACGGCTGCTCTCTATCCCACGCAGTGTCGACTGACTCTTCATCCAACAGCGCGTCCTGCTCCAGATCAAAATGATTCGAGTCATCTATGCGTTGAATGACAGCTTCAAAACGGCACCCAGTGCTTCTACTAGCCCTTATGCGCTTGATCGTTCTCGTTTCTGGTACTTCGTTAACAGCAACTGGCTTATATTTATTTCCCTGTGAACACCATAGAATAATACATTTAATTGCGCCATCTTTCCTATTACCCACCTTCTTGGTGCGCTTGATTGTTAGGACACAGCCTCGAGCTCTTGCATGTTCGTTAAGTGCCTTTCGGGCTTCCTCTAGCGTATCGTATGTAGTTTCAGGAGGTGGTAGCAGAGCCATTTGAGAATGACAGACTACGGTGTTTAAACGCTGAAAGAAATTATTCAACAATTGAAAAAAATAGCGTGTAAGCGATTACATGATGCAATTATTGTGTTGGAATTGGCTTTCAGTATTTAGCAATATGACATTTTATTTACAATCAATCAAAAATATGAAAGGTATATTTATTACGATAATATATAGGGGGTGGGGGTGGTTAACGAAAACCTGGGGTGGTGGTTAACATTTCCCAATAAATAAGTGTATATGACAAGCTTAATGTAATGGACAAGTTTTAACCACCACTACATAGTACATACATATAACCTGCTTGTTATAAGCATCTAAATAAATGCAGCAGTTTTTTTCCCCTACTTGCACCGATATGATAAATGAAAATTAAAGGAATATTTCAGCAAGTCGTAATGGCACATCGCTAGATATGCAAGTCTCTCAGGCGTATTAAGCCTCATATAACTGGATTGTCCAATATGAGCTTTTAGATGCTTAAAATCCCGGAATCTTATGTCAGCTTGTAATTTGCAAATATCATACAATTTAATGATATTTTATCAAAGGTTAATTATTCTTCGGGGAGCAACTGTTGGTGTTATCCTCAAAGCGAGTTATATCTTTCAACTATCAATTCTCGTTCAGTAGAAATTGGTTTATAGACACAGTATTCTTAATGTCAAGCTGCTGCCGCACTAATTTAATTCATTTGTGTTAATCAGAAGATAAAATTGAAGGGACGAATAGGAAGTCTCATGCTTTCTACGCATCAAATACTCAAGTTTAGTGGTAGTTACACTCTTAGTCGTAAATGACGTAAATCAACACAGTTCTGGATTGTTGAAAAAAACAGTGCACAATAACGTGTGTGAGAACATCAGTTCCACACATCGATCACCATCACGGTGTTCCATACGCAATCATTGATAACGGCGGAATTATACCAAGAAAGTTTTCGGATCCGACAACGAAGCCGCGTATTTGCATTACAGCTGCCACATTTCCGCCCGATTGGTCTCAGAAGAAGGCGCTAACAACGTATCATATGTTAGTGACTGCGCTAGTGAATAAGAAGCCGGTGGCGATGAATTTGTTTGTCTATATATATATCTATGCTTTAGCAAGTCGTTATGTTTTCAAGTGTTGTTTGAGTGATGAAACGATTAACTCATAATGCTATAGTTGAAGGCCAAGTGATTGCCTCATGAATGTCATTACAGAGGATCCTCGTTGATTTCGATGCGAGTACAAAATTGTCAATTTAAATTCATCTTATCATAGCAAATTAATATTGGCATGTGCAATTTATATATGCCACGAGCATCCATACAACCTGATGGTGGCGAAAATCGCGAGAGTGTGGCCGATTGCTATATTTATCTATTTTTCTTTGAAAAGTGGTCTCGTACCTTCGATCTGAAAGGTCATTCTTTTCGTGAAAGTTTAAAGACGTAGACTCAACTACATCTACATGGTTTATAAAGACACAATAACATCTATACTATAATTAATGCCTCCTGAGAGCTATCTGTGTCCATGTTGTTTCGTCAAACCTATGATTGCTGCACTACAATTTGAAAAGTAGAGAAACTTAAGGTACACTTAAGTGGATCCTGAAATTAATAAAAAGCACAATCCCTGTATGAAAAAAACGCGGTTTATATATCCAAATCTGTGTGTATGATGTGGCTATCCTCTTTATGGTCAATTGCACTTGTATTGCTGACCAGTTTATATTTTCAATACAATAACGTAGTCATCCAATGCCAGACGGAAAGCTGTTTTTTGTAAAAGCTTTTGTGGCGGAGTGGGATCCAAAACTCTAATGATGTGAATTTATATCCCCACTAATGCCCAGAGGGTCGTATTTTCGAAAAGATAGCTTGTTTCTGTATGTAAGTCCTTACCACTTTGCAAGGTGTTAGTAGAGCGTGTTTCACTCCACTCTGTGGACTTAAGGAAAATACTAAAATGTGACAGTGTTTGGGATTGCCAGCTAATGGAAAATTTCACTTTTACGCTTATCTTCATCCCTATTGATTTCGACTTGCCCAATAATATAAACTTGATTTGCTGGCCTTCCCACCATTTAAGTTGTCGCTCGATCTTTTTTTGAACCACAAGGGCTATCTAAATTCGACTACAGTTGGGTCTTTGCGTCATGAACCTTAAACGCACCTAAGGCAGACAATACAAGAATAAAACTTCAAGGGACCTAAGCGCCGAATCTTACACGTCGGAAGGCCAGATGCATCCAGAGCGAAAGAAACAGGTGTATGTCCTAAAAATGAAGAAATATCACCAAACGTAATTTAAAGCAGCTAAATCCTTTTATGATTTTTTTCTTTATTTATACATAAAAATCCTGATAGCTAAAGTGAAGTTATTGATGGAAACGCACGAATGCAAAACGAATTTAACATTCGAGGATTTAAAAGAAAACAAAAATATCGAATATTCATTTGAAATGAAATCAATTGATAATTATTGTAAAAGTAACATTTTTATCGGAATAGGTGGTAAACTTTACCTTACAGTCTTATGATTAGAAGATTTTATGGAATATCTATTGTTGTGCACATTCTGTTAAATATTATAAATTGCACCATTATTCTAAATATATAAGTCTTCCGAACAATAAAATCCAAATTACCCTGAACAGTAGAATTAAAATAAGCTTACTCGTGTATATAACACGTCCTTCTATATCCACGTATCTTAACACACGTAAATGCAGTTTTTTTTGTTGTCGAACGTAATCTTCTCTAAACAAATTTCTCCGCAATTTAGTTCTTGGCCATCTTGTTTTATAAGATCAGTTTGAGTGCGATTAGGCCGGTATCCATCCCGACAAAATGGACTTATTATATGCTCTCGTATTAATACGACACCACAATAATACATATTTATTAGGGTCAAAAGGCTGGAAGCTTAGTCCCGTAAAGAACATACAAGTGAAGGCTAGCGGGTTTATATGTGAATAAATTTAGCGATCAGCACCGCCACCAATTACTGCTGAATTACTGTATAGTAATGATTTAATGTGATGCGGCGCACCGTATTATCACAGCAACATGTGTTTCGGCAACTGATTTGACCGTGAGAGGGCTTGATGCTAATTTTAAAGGACGCTATTACAACTAAATAATAAAGATTTACTAATTGCGTACTTGTATGTTCAAAATGTCTTCGTTCTTATGCAATGGCACACACACGCTAGGGTGACTATAATCTTTCATCGACCCAACGTTCATTTATTTCCTACCATTACCGCTTATTTCTTCACGTCCCCCAAAATGTTTTGACTTTAAAATCATTAATCCGCACCAGTGAATATAAGTAACCGATGTGAACATTCTCAATCAGCACTGGTATGTCTGTAAACAGTTTAGATTGCCTTTCTTCGTACCTAAAAATTGTGCACAGCTTGTTATCGCAGTGTTTTATGATAAAAATCTAGTGTCTAACTCAAAAGTAAATTATATGGAGATGCTAGATATACATATATACGATTTCTACATCAAATATCAGGACAAAACGGTGCACAAAAACGTTGTCATGCGAAAAGACAACTAACTTCTACAATCTTCGTTTGTGGACCCCTCATATCATAATTTTTCACGACTGTTGAAAAGAAGTCTGAAAGTTACAAGGAATGATATAAGAGCGAAACAGATAAATAGATTAAAAGAAATGTCTATTAACAAAGTACAGATTATATATATCGACTAAACTCAATCGACCTCACTGCGAGAACGGCAACAACAACGGCAGCAGTACCAAAGGTTTCAACAACATCTTCGACAGTAACCACATAAGCAGCAGCAATAAAAGTGCAGCATTAGCACAAACAAAGATGGATCATTAGAAGCAATAACAAAAAGAGTAACAGCAACAAAACAAACACCAGCAGAAGTATCATATTAGAATCATTATCTACAAGTACATCAATGGCGGCAACAGCAATCGATACAAAATTACTAGCAAAGTACAATGACAACACTTGTAATAATACTTGAATTTTCACAACAACAGCAATTCGATGTTGCAGCCGTGACCGACGACATGATGATAAGTGACACGCAATTCTTCATTTCACCTGCAACCTCATCAAGTGCATGCTGGTGCAGCACAACCGCAGCAGATGGCTGTACAGCACCCGTTTAGAGCTGCCCGTATACGACGAATTATAGAGGCCGTATAATTTTAAAATGAGAAATCGCTAAATGTGTGGGTACATGTAGGTCGTGTTCTTAACATGAGTATTAGGACGTAAACTGTACATCATTTAAACGTTTTTTCATCTTTTGAGATAAAATGGGGTACATTTATGTACTTGTAAATCTAAATTGAGATGTTTTTCATGTTAGCCAACTAAAGAACAAAGCTACGAATATGTCGATTTCGCATGCCAGGTTAAAATGATAATGTGTCGCCTTACAGCAAAAGGATATAATCTATTTTTGTCAGGTTATCCACGAGAATGTATTGTACCCGATCGCGGTGGTTAGATTGCCGATATTGAGCTGCGGTTCTAGTGAGTGTTAGCGAAATGACAGTATCCAGATCACTTCATGTGTTGCACCTAATAATGTGGTCCACACCAAAAAGATTTGAATAATTTGGACGATCGCGAATCGGAGCACAGCTTCACATATCAGCTTGCGGTACTTCTTCGTCGGAGCCACCAGCTGACTCTACACCTTTTCATACCCTCAATTTATCCATGGCATAGTCTTAGTAAAGATTTGGTGCCAAATTATACCCCGCATCATTCCTTATGTCTGTCCCCCGAAAGACCACGAGTTGATTGCAATGGCGATCGCAAAGATGATCTTTATCTCGTACGTATGCATCACCACCTTAAGTTTTGCAGTATGGTTTGCTATTATAAGTTAAATGGAATTTATTTTATAGGTGAATAAACGGTTATTCTCATTATTGACAAAAACTGCAACAGTCTCGAAATTAAATTTACTATTGAATTAGAGTAAACGTATTATTAAAGACGCGATATTCACTGGTAACTGCGCAACATGCTTCACCGCACTAAAAGATAGCGGGAGATCGAATGCATAATACTTTGGGTGCATCCCAGCCAGTTTAAGACAACAACATATGATGAAACAAGGCGAGGAACATGAGCGTGACAAACCTCGTCTTATATTTTGTTTGATGAAGTCACCTTATCTATTATTTAGTCTGACGTGCTCATATTAATGTTTTGGACAATAATTGACGCTTGAAATGCGCATAGACACGGATGCAAAAGATTCGTTGGGTGGAGAGTCGATGAAGATGATCGTCAATATCATGGAGACCACATGCTCTCAGACAATCTGGTTAGCACTATATGCAAATTACAGCAGAAAACACCCGAAACAAAGCACATCTATCACGTTCTTCCTAACCAAAAATTACTTGAGTCTAAATAGATGAAATGCATTGTTTTTTTTTCATACAAACATCTGTATCACGGCTGATCATGGCAAAATGTATTCCCGATGTACATGAAGAAGTGTAGTAAAACAAATCAAATATCACTAATCTTTTTGCTCTCTGTCTAAAACTAAAATGGTCTTTGCTGCTCTCTCCCGTGTGAATTAGATATAGCTTAGACCGCAAGAACATTTCTACATAACTAAAAAAACTAGTGATCCCATCGCTATAAAATCCGAAACTAGAGCTTACCCAGTGAAATGAGCTGTCAAACATTTTTTGACGGATGCTATTTTGGCAAGGTTAACATCTAGTGACAGCATGTTTCCTTCATCTCGCTTTTTACTGTGTTAGAGCTTGTGCTACATGCGAGACAACTCAATACATTATTTTACGTAAGGCTATGATCCGTTGAGGTCTACCCCTGGACGTAACGTGATAGTGAAAATTTAAGGATTTTACGCTCATGTTTAGGCGACTATCCTTAGATGCATCCCCGATGAAGACAGCGAGGTATTTTTCGTCACGATGAGTCGTAGCCGATGGCATGTAAGGCAGTGAGAATTATTGATACAGCGCACAGGATAAAAAGACAAAGTGTTCGGGGTGAATACAAATGAAAGCAAGAGTGTAATGCCAGCGACTTCATATTTCTTCTCGTGCAGAAGTCATCGGCCTAACATTAGCAAATGTACAGTCAGAATTTAATTCCTTCCCACATCTCCTGAGCCTAAAACCTCAATATGGGTACGTAAAAGAGCAACACATTAATATATTATATAATAGAAATATCCTCCTTTTCAAAGCGATTAACCATTAAAATGATTTATTTGCCACAACTGTGCCTCACACCACACAATACGTATTTCTAGGCCACACTGAGTCCGCTAATGCTTGCAGCCGTTTATTATTTTCCACCAAGAATAATTGATTTTTTACAGTTAATCTTAATGCGCGTTGATGTCGTTTCACTCAGCATTGCAAACGTCAATCCATCTTTTACAAATAAAAACTGTTATCTGTGCAGACACCATAGCAGTTGACCTAATATCTTACTAGGCATTCAATTTTTTGTAGCATTTATCGACAATACCTCCGTCTGAAGCAGTGAACCTACTAGCGAAATGTTATATGTAAATTGATATGTTTACTTTGTCCCTCTAGTACAAAACGCATCGCTTTTTGATGGTTCAAACGCTTAATTTCAGTAAATAGTAAATTTATACAAGTACAAATCGTTGATGTGGATTTAAGATTATAGCCGTAGAGGTGGGGACATCATTACCTATCATGACAATCCCGCTACAATCCAACACCAAAAATTCAAATTCTAGCTTCTGCTGCACCGATTATCGACCGATGACCGCTAAGTTGGCTAAGCCAATATTTTCTGTAGCCTATCATGATTTACAGCCCCTTTTGGCAACCGCATACTCTTCTTGCACTGATTATCAAGTCTGCTTAGGCACGGGCACCAATCACACGCACGTCCGTGCTGATAAACAAGGGACATAAAAAATGTATTTTTTTTAGCAGAATAAAAAAGCCTTCGATCATAAGAATGTGTGTACAACGTCCTGGTAGTTCAGTTCGGTGTGACCCATATATACCTACGATCTCGATAAAGGACTCAACTACTATAATCACCGTTCACGCGCAATACGCTGATACGTCTGACTTTATATAAGATATGAGTACGATTACAGTCATGCAAACAAAAAATATATATTTTATAATAAGCTCGACTAACAGCGCTAAATCGTGTCCATACATTAGAGAAAATGGAAAAGGCTGCAAGATAGGTGCTGCATAGAAAAATCAGTCCGAATTTAGCGATTGTGTGAAAATTATTAACACCTAGACGCCATTCATTCTTAGTATTAACTGTAAACGAATGCGATAAGGAGTTCTGCAGCACATCTGAATAAAGTAGCTTGTAATGTTGCACTATATGACTGTTCTAGGGTTACAAGAAAAGTGCTGACGGAAATGGTACAGCAAATTAATTAAAACTTGTTTAAGTCCATCGTGCAGTTCAGTGCAAGACTGTTTGTTCTACAATGACATATATGCTGACGGGATGCCTGTCCAAGGCATGTGAGTGAAGGCAAGTTTGTTTAGAATTTGCGAACTCGTGCGGTACAGCTACGATTAATAGATGAATTGCGTAGGAGTAAAACATGCATTATGAGGCCGCTCACAGGCTTGTAGCATATCCACTTATTTTGTAACATGCTAAGTAATTATTGAATATACACTATTTTACGGCTAACCCCTTGCATGTTTAAGCGAGCTTAAGGTTTTGAGGATTCCCTTTGAATTTAAATCTGGAGCTGTTCACACCCTGCTTGCTGTTCTTGAGGACATAAATTACCAACATTGTTGTTGAACCTTAGAAACTGTACCGAAATTCTCCATTTGCACTGATAGGACTGTACATCTGATTTCTTTGACATTATCTTATATTGTACCATTATATTTTACACAGCTTTGTGTGTTAATAAAAAGACTAGACAGCAAATTATTCTTAAAATCCAGGGTAAATGAACTGTTAGATATACTTAAGTAATATGACAATATAAATTGCTCGAAGAACCATATCAAAGCAATAATGTCGTACAACAAAACGATTAACAGAGTCAATTATGCTGTATTTAAGGCTTCATCGCACTTTTCCTGCTTGGTAAACGCCTGGAGTCCAAGAAATTATAAGCTTTCAACTTATTAACACATCGGAGTCAAACAGGTAGATTGAGTCCAGGATAGTCGATTAAATTTGTCATAATGCTTTAAAATAGAGCTTATTAGCAGATAGCGAATCCCACATAAGTTTACCACAGATACAACGAGAGCACTATTATCAACAACACCACACTACAGAAAGTCAGAAGCAGCAGCAGATCTAACGACTACACCAGTATCATCGAAAGCAATAGCATCAGAGACAAAAACAGCAGGAGTATTAGTAACAAAAGCATCAGATATTAAACCAATATCAGCAGTAGCAAAAGCAACAGAAACAACAGATATAAGGTACAGAAAAAATAGCAACATTAGCAGCAACAAAGACACTAAAATGAAATGCAGCAGCTGATTCCACGAAACATGAAGTAAGTAAATGACAGTATTTGATAGTACGTCGATAACAAAAACAATGTCAAAAATAATAGCGCTGATTACAATTTCATTAGCGTCAACTATCTACGTTTAAGACTGCGGATGAAGATATGGAGACGCTTTAATTTTTTTTAAGGGCCATTTGTACCCGAAACTGGTGGCTGCGAGCGCACAATGCCTGGGTAGAACGCCCTTCGCGCACAATCTCCACAGAACGGGGCTTAAGTACGGCCATAAAATGGGCATTGGAAAAACGACCAAAATATGGTTTGTATATTTATTAAGCTAAATCGAGTATTCTGGAACGTGTAAAACCCTTGACTCATCTTATTGTCTTTTTATTTCGATGTTGAGTAAGGTAATATGTAATTTCTATCGGATAAACATCCAATGCACATGCATCACCCTTACTCATTCTTGCAGGGTGCACGCAAATATTTTCGTTGTCAAAAGTTAGTGTGTTAGCATTCTTTTTATTATCGCGTCAGAGATTTACAGGTAGCTGTCGGTGCATCAGGCACCTTCCGTCATAAATCTTTAATACACCTTTAAATACATAGCCCACATAACGGACAGCAGTTTTGGCAAAAAAAGATGGTAGGTTTCATAAAGGAAGAGCACAAAGGCATGGATAATAATCCAGCTTCGACGTATAATCTGCAAGTGCAGTAGATTCTCTCTCACATTGCTCATTGTAGCAGTTTTTTTACCTTGATAGCAAGAAGACTAACCTTTGAGATTTAGGGCAGTTCTGAGCGCATCCCTTCCTTGAAATAACCGGAGTGTAGCCAAGCTAAATGATACACCAGTCAAAGAAATTGAATGTTCATCGGCAAAAAAAGATAATCATGCAGCAAGCGAAGAGGGCCATGTGACACGTATAATTTAGTTACTGGCAATCAACAGAGCGCATTTTGGAGCTTGCGTTTTTTAGCAACCAATACAAATCTAAGATTTTTCTGCTTGGTCAAGTGTTTCTGAAGAACAAGTCCGACGAATAAGGTAAAGATCATACTTTCGGGCTTATATAACATCGGCGCCGGTTTGGTCTTAATCCTCATGTTATTAATCGATATGTGGTCAAGTTTATAGCTGCGTAATATAATTGTTTCGATCGCTTTGAAAGCGAAGAGATTATAAATCATATTGAGAGCACCTAACATTGCTGTTTACATTTTAAAGGTGACCAACTAAATTGTATTTAATAATGGAATTTTCGAGCTGTGATACTGTCCACCATATAAAATGCCATTACTTAAAATTATTGATGGGCCGCTTATCAATAAGTAATTTTTGATCTTCTTCGAAAGCGAATTTGGTAGATGATTCATCTCAATCGTGCTTGTATAAAACTCGATTGTGCAAATACAAGAACTAAACCAAATTTCCAACAAGATGACACGTAAATTATGGCGTGTTTTTGACGCATTACGCCACAGTCAACCTTCTGTATTGAACCTGGAAATTTTTTAAAGTAGGTGTGTTTCGATCGAATATCAATTATTAGCCAGTAATACTGAAACTGTCGTTGTAAAGACTGTGTGGAATATCATCATCGACGCATCGGAAATAATGGGCAGTATGTAGCGGAAAGCGGTTCTTCTGGTAATGTTTGCGCACGCCTTCGAATGCTGCGCCCATAGTAATTACCGTCTGTGCATTAACTAAACAAATTATGGAATCTTTACTGCGTACGCTACTGTCTATTGTACTATAATATAAAACAACCGTTGTCCCATTGTTTCTTTCAATTTTTCACATCTACTGCATCAAGAAGATGTAAAAATATACGGAAGGATCATCTTTACGAAGACGGGGCATTGTATGCTTAGCAATTGCTTTTTTGCAACGAGGCACGCCCTCACCAGATAATTAATAAGTCTATGCTGACTGAGCACAAGGCTACGTGCTCTCGACGTCACGTACACGTGGTGTGAGGAAGCGCAGCGAAGTAAATAGAACTCGAAGATCTGTGTACGAAAAAATAGAGCTGTATTTATATACGTAGGTTTTCTTGCGCGGTTCCAGCAGCAAGTAGTGGGTAATTTGGGTGATGTAGACACTTTATCAACCAAAAGTGGAGCACCCCGTAATATATCCATCGAAAATAATATCCTGATAACATCACGCCTTCGCAACTGATATATTTGAATTCATAATAAGTAACAATTATATACATTTATCATTTTTATATAAGAGATCGCCCATTCAAAATTGCGATCATCTCGTCAAGAAAGAACTAATAAGTTTCATTAATGGAGTGCTTTAAAGAAGAATTTTGTCGAATGTTGCGCAATAAAAAAGGCTTTACGATATATTTCGATATGTAACTACCGAAATGGTACTTGCGAAGCGTCACCGCCTTAAAATCCACTGCATTAGAACACAACTATTATTAGATGTGACGAAGCCACCATTCTACAGATTAAAAATGCTTTAACACTGTGTCTTGCTCATTGATGTTATAAATATCAGATTTTTGTAGACTATACACGTGACCTGACCTATGGTCTCGATTGCATTTAACACAGAGCCAAAGCCATTTTTATCGCGCGCAAATTACAATACATATTTAGTCCCTCCTATAATTCAAACTAGCATATAAGAATAATCATTTCTCCATATCGGTCAATTCTTTATGCTTGAAAAGTATCCCTTAAGGCCCTTTGCACGTAAAAGTAAATACATGAATCGATAGTATCTTTATTTCAGGTTACCTATATTTTTATTGATGCGTGTTGAATAGAACAGCATGATGGCAGCTCGCAAGATGCATCTTACCACCATTTAGCCTATCTGAAAAATAGCTTAAGCGAAGCACCAATCGCTTGCACTACCACGGTGCAAGTAATTAAACTTCGCACAAAGTAAGTATGTCCCTAAGAACGTTCACTTACACGTACGTGCAGATGAATGTTTCAGCACAAGAAAGCATAAAAGCAGGACTTTTTTTGATACAATCAATTAATCGTTATAAATCCTATGTAGTTTTCTTTTTATATACACCTAACACCGACATGAATTGTAATCATGTGTTCACCACTCATTGTATTCTTTTGTCGTGGCTCGGCTTTTAATCGGTAATATTGTCATATATTCATCAAGAAACACTTTATTACCTCTGCGTCATAATATTATATGTTTCGATAATATTTAAGGATAAAAAGAAATTCATTCATAATAGATATATATATTAAGTAAATGACTTACACCGCTATGCCTATCCCCCAATTATCAGTCACATATGCGACTGATCGAAGATTGGGTGACACTAATCAATAAGAAGCACTTGTTGAACCACATAATCTTTCACCGTTCTTATCGCGTGGCCAACAAGTCCACGTAATGCACGGCAAACTTTGTTGAGTGTGCGGCCGTAAGACTTCGTGTTATCCTCAGGTGTGTCAAATACATCCTAAGCAGCAGGTGACAACTCGTTTGTTGCCTTCGTCGTCCAGCCTGCAGCAGGCTCATGCGATGATGCATCCCATACGTCCGAATATTATTGAGCTTAAGTTTATATACTTCAGCGAGTCCGAAAACGACACCGACTCGAATAGACTACATAAGCTAAAATTGAGCCAAAAATGTTACAATTATAAAGGTCTAAGAGTCTCGCTGATTTCATGATATCTTCGTATCGTCCTACGAGTTGGACTATCCGTCTCACGAAAGGAATTCTGGACTCGACAGCTCGAGGCAGCGGCTTACGCCTCCAAAATGATGACTAACAACATGCAGCTATGCATCATCATAAAGACGATAATGCTGGTCATGGTGTCGATACTATTGGAGATACTACGAAACATATCAAATATCGCAGCATCGTGCACGTTGCTCCTAATATAAAGGGTAGCTTCCTTTTGATAGTGTATTTTTTTGCTAATATGGCACGACAAGCAATCAGTATCGAATCAGACTATTTAAAATATTAAAACGTCATGGCTTTGAATCTAATGCGAGTAACGTTGGCACTGAGGATGAGATATTAATCTCCGTGTTCTTTAAGCGTCCATGGTACAACTAAAATCCAAATATTATTGGCTCATTGCTGACCCTGGCATGGAACGCGTTCATCAACAATTTCAGAAAATCGTACATAATGCCTCCCTTGACAGTTTACGGCACCTCAAACAGATTCTATGTGCGAGTCTATGATGGCGCTTATAAATAAACACAGATTTTATCAGAGGTTACCGAGATGCATTTTTTGTTTTAAGTGATCCGAAAAATTGCTGTACGAATTACTTAAGTCGAGCTTTCAAGCAAGCTTACTTTATAACGGATCCCTGAGGATAGGTCCGTGTCTCCTTAAATGGACCGAGAAAGGACAATTTGCAAACTTTATACAAACGCGCGTTGGGCTCTCATGTATTTAGGGCTATCTATGAAACAAACATGCCTCGTAAATCTGTTCGACAAGGCATGACACATCCACCTTCATCTGTGAGTGAGGATTTAGCTATACGCCATTCAGGAATACTCGCGCCACCGTGTTTAAGAACTCGTTTGACCCTTTCACATCGCTGTGGAGTAACAGGCTTCCCACGAAGAAGCGTTGGCTACCGTGCGCATCAACTTATGGAGGAGGTGGAGGAAGCTATGCATTTTGTAATCGATTTGAAATTTAAACATGATGCTTAGATTCAGCTTGTTCGCTTAATCTTAGAGTTGCGCGTGGACATCAAGCACAGAAGGAACACGAACCTGAATATGTTTGGTAAAGTCGAGTGCATACGCTTTAAATGAATAAGGACCGAGTAAAACTTTTTGCTTGCCCAGCTTTATCATTAGCAAGAATAATATATTCTTAGCGAAGCTATGGAGCTCGTCAGTACATCTATAGCATTTGCGGGAAGATTTTCGAGCTACAGACGAGAGCCTAAACAGCGAAAAAGTTTTTTGGAGATCATAAGCGCAACACATTTTATCACCTGAACAAGACCCATACAGGCAGTTCGCCCCCTGTCGGCCGACGTAGAACGTAGAATGTATTCACCTCTTACGTGAAACTTAGGTATATACTTTGTGTTGAAGATTGATGGTGCAGATACGTGTGGACGATGTATATTACATGTATAGGGTGCATCTTTGCGGTTATATAGGAGTACTTGCACGGCAGGCTAAAGGGCACAACTTGGCTTAGTCGTTTGGAAAGGGGATTCCATGCTTCTGAGTGCGGGATCGAATCCTGCCGTGGACAAGTTGATTGCGGCTGACCCCCGCGACCTGGTGTTTGGGGTTCACCAGAACCTTGACCTCCCCGAGGTTACTTCCCCCACACCACGCAAGAACCTATAATTGTGCATAGGCTTAAATGGAGTTTTTACCGCAGGTATATTACAATTCGTAATTACCTAAGATAGAAAACGTCACGTAGGAGAGAAAGAAAGGTGAAATCGGTGGCTGAGAGTCATCGGCTTCAGATAGCCATTGAATTCGATTTGCGAATCCAAATAAATACAATTCACTTTTCGTTTTTCCATCCAGACCGCAAGTTCGCTTCATCTAGAAGTAGCATAGAAACTTAAGTTAGTTTAACACTTTGCATAGGCGTTGTAGCAACAGAGCCTATGGACTCGGGTTATAACTAAATAGTACCTTGATCAGTCACTGTGTGTTAATGTGAGTCAGCTATAAATTGCTAAGTAATCCCTTTTTGATAATAGAAGGCTTGCTGATCCAGTGTTGTCAAAACTTGCATCTGTCAATACACCGCTTCTGCAATGAAGTTAGTCTGAAAAGGACAAACATTTCTTGAGCCAGTTTAAATTCGTCTGCTTATATTCATAGATCGTGGAGTATACTTCTGCAACACAAATTGGCGCTATAAAGATTAAGTCATCTCAATCGCTAAAATTGACGGCAAATTGCTCTGTATCATGATTAATAATTCCCACCACGCCTTTTCTTTCCTCTTCGTTAGCGAAGTCGATTTGATTGACATCGACGTCAAATGTAGATATCAAACGGTTCGTACGTGCCGAGTACGAGCTGTATTGTCTTTCTGTTAAAGACATCCGAACCCTTTTCAAGCCTACGTCACACAATAAATGATACTGGAAAGGCAGATGGCGTAAGACATTCACGAATACTATTATATACTTCGTCGATGCGTGCACCGAGTTTTTTATAGCAAATTCCACTTGGCAAGGATTTAACTTAAATTTATAAGAATTAACATACCTTCGAAATACCTGTTTGAATACACGGTTGGCGGCACTGTCTGATCATTCGCTTTAACTTTTTTTTAACGTAGCCATCCTTAAGCGCATTTCATTTTTCTTCAAGGCAGAGCGCCAGAGCTTATATGTAAATTGCAGGTCTTGGTAGGGCCCTAATATACAAGAGAGTCTATTAAGAAGGGAGTTAGTGCATATACAGACACGAGGTCAATCTGATGTGTTTGAAAAGTAAAATTGGAGCAAATTGGTGTCTATTTTGACAAATCTGTCATCGTACACAAAAACACCAGTACGCTTGTGCTTATCGGCAAACTGAAGTCCATAAATATAAATTACCAATACTTTGTAGAAATAGGTTGAGGCTGCAACAAGAAAAGAAGGTAAGGATTGAACTCTACCCCTTTAAAAAGATTATATGCAAGAACATACATGAGCAAGAATTTATACTGGCAAGGCCAGTAAATTCGGCTCAAGATATTATATTATCGAACACGAGGCCCCCACATGTAATTCATAGTATTCATACACAAAATGCAACTGCAGACAACCATGAACGAGTTCCACGACATGATGTGAGTTAAGGGCAAAAGCTAAATATTATACTAAGTCGATGGAAGCTGTATAATATTTGTTTACGTTAAGCATAGATACACTGCCAAGAAATGCTTTAAAACTTTTTTAATGGTAGCGAGAGATAGTAAATAGAACTCACAGTTTTCAGATCATATGCTTTTCTTCGTCCTCTAGTAGAGTGATGACTGGAACCTAGAAATTAAATATGAAACGGTGGTTAAGCTAGTGTTCAATCGAGCAGAAATGTTAAACTTGAGCCGTCACGAGAGTGTGTCAGCGACGACATTCGGTCCTCCTAGCTAATAATTTGTATGAGGAGAAATACTCTTTGAATCATTAATTTTATGTCGCCATTCGTTGCAAGAATCATGGTCCATATCGACAATAAAGGGTCCACCATCTAACATGTACACCCTACACTGATCCTAATGTACTTCATGGCAAAAAGTTCATTTTTTCATGTATAAGATCGATATATTCATCTTGTACCAGCTACAAAATACATGCAGGAATACACGCTTCGCATCTTCTTCATCCTACTTAATGTGTAGCGGAGCAATACAGCTCCTTAAGTCAGAGGAAGACTTAACGCTCAACGAGCTACTTAGTTCCAAGGAGCTAGACTCAATAATTCTACAAGTGTGAAGCTTATGGTATTTGTTTCAAGGGACCAAACGATTCGGTAAATCGACAGCACTTAGTGCTCTAGCTACCTCAAGGAAGTGTTGCTACCTTCCATTATAGTGAATCGACAGCATTTAGTGCTCAAGAGTAACAGATACCTAAAGAAAGTGTTGCTAACTCTTAGTGATCAGTGATCAACGACCAAAGATGTTTCGCAAGGCACGTGTCTTTAAGATCAAAAAGAGAAGCTGCATTTTATTTACACTAAAAACTATAGAATATCTTAATCCTAATCTAGACACCTATGTCCTAAGTTAGTACAACTAAGATCTCTCCTCTCTGGTGGATTACACCAGTGGGCCCTATAAACCGATAAGATATTCTATATCTCTTTCAGTGGATTATCATCCTTGTGTCTAAGACATAGGGTAACAGGTACCCAGCTACGTGTAACCCCTTAACACTCCCCCCCCGCCAGACTGACGTTTCCTAAAATGTCAATCGAAACTCGTTTCAATCGTAAGTTCTCATCTAACTTTATTCTTTCACGAGGTCAGTGCACTTGCGGTTCACCTCTCAGTAACTTAAAGCTTAGCACGATGTCATCATCACCTATCGAGTCAAAGACTCTCAGTAATTACTTCGAGATGGGGGAGGTATTGGACCATGGTAGCAATACTAGTGTCCCGGGTGATGCAGAGACAATTTCCGATACAACCGTGTCCGAGGTACAACCTCGTACTGCCCTTGTCCGTTCCCTGAACGTAATTATAAGAATTTGCCATCGGCGCCGCGCACAATACTCGGTTAAGATGATACCATCATCACGAAACCGCTAAATGAGCAGCAAAAGCTACTTCTTCAACAAGTAGAAAGCACTAGGCGCCATGCGCAAATGGTCGGAACCCTCGAGCACCAACGTGACTATATGTTCTTCACCCAGTGTGGAGGAACGATAACGTCAATCGGCCGGCCAATCGTTGGCAGCGTGGAACATTGGCCATAGACCTAAGTCTCGTGAGGAGGTGGCGAGTGACCAGGCGATTTTTGAAAGGTATATGGAGCCCCAACTTACGACCCAAGGTTAACACAAGGCACGTTTTGAAATGCAAGCACGTGGTGCACCGGTTCCATCGATTAAGGGTGTACCCATTATCTTGTTTGCAGGAGAAACAGATGGGAAGAAGACAATGCCTTCGTCCGCTGGGTGCACCGCAAACGTCGCCTCAGCAGTATGTCTGCTCTGAGATCTAGTGCCAATGAAGCTGATGTGCGTCTCGAACGAAAGCTTCGGTATGACGATGCCAAGCTTAAGGCCAGAGGCCAATTGCGTAATTCCACGCGATATGCTTCGGCTACTACGGTAGCCGCGAGTGATGGTCAGACGATGACCATCAACTCGCCAACTCACATCACTAGTGGCGGGAAACGGCCTCGGTCTTATGATGATTTTGACCACGATGTTCGAAAACATCCAAAGCAAAAAGGGAAATCTTGCCGTAGGGGTACCTCATACTCCCATGAGTCATCAGACTCGGGGTACCCACGCCACTTTACCAGATACTGGTAGTGGCCATGACGACGACGTCGTTTCAGTAGTCTCTCGACATGAAACTGACGACACCCATGCTCATCAAGCAACGCCGGTGGTGGCCGGTGTACCGGTGGTTGTCCACGAGCGATTAATGCTCGAAGTGAAGGGTCTTTAGGAGGCCCTGGGGAAGACCCAATGTATGCTTAATGCGATGCAAATTCGCCTTCTGGCGATGAAGCGTGCTCAAACTCGGAGCGAGGCTCAGTCGACTTGCTGATTGCGCTTGCAGCAATCCAGGCCACCGTCCTCATCGTCGGCGCCAGCGCCTCAAAGTTAACATGGGAAGGATCCTGGTACGGCTTGAGTAAGCCTATGTAGAACACTGGGTTTGTGCGCAATTTGCGCGGAAGGTTGAGCTTATACGCAAGGCCCTTATTGGCAATGACCCTTATACGGGTCGATTAAGCGTGGACGCAACTTTGTCTTAAAGACAGCAGACTCTGTATTTTTAGGTAGGTTTTTAACATTGAGTAATACTTGGTCTCCGACCTCATAACTTTTAATACAATTTCTGCCTTTGACAACAACTTGTGATTTTTATCTTGGCTATCAGCCATTGCGTCATGCTCATCTCGTTAGACATTCAATCGCGTAACAAGGAACTCGCTTACCTGTTTTTGAGCAGTAGCAGGGCTCACATCAGCAAGCTTAGCGGCACCCCCCCCACCCCCGCCAAGCCCTGATACACAGGGTGGTAGCGTTAATTGAACGCGAGGGTGGGTGAGACCGTTAACGTTAAACGGATTAAAGACTGTGGAGGCATGAACAGCATTGTTCAGTGAAAATTTAACAACAAAGAGCATTGAGCTCCGACGCCGTGGCGGAACAGCGCAAACACTGTGCAAAATGCCATTAACGACGCGATCAACACGCTCAGTTTTACCAATGGTCTGCGGATGATCCGCCGTGGACATATCCAATTAGGTGCCGAGCACCTTGAAGTTAGACTTCCAAAAAACATTTTGTGAAGCGGGGATTTCTATCCGCGACGATTGCCACAGGCAAACCATGTTGTCGAAACAGACATCCGATAAAAAGCTTTGCTGTACCTTCAGCATCGATGGAGATAGGCACAGCCGGTAAATGAGACATCTTTCTCAAACGGTCAAGAAAGACCACAATACCAGTGTTGCCTTCCGGATCCTAAGGTAAGCCGTATACAAAACCCATACTGATAGACCCCCAACACCTAGTGGGTGCAGGCAGACTAGCCAGTTGCGCAGCCGCATATGCTGAGGGTTTAACCCGTTGACACGTTTCACACGTACGCACAGGTACTCACCCATTTGTACATCTTGGGCCACCAATAAAACTGTCTCACTGAGCTATAAGTCTTCCCACGACCGAGATGAACGCTCAAAGCAGTGACATGTGTCTCATTAAAGATTCAATACTTCAAGTTCTCATCATGAGAAACAGCCATACGAGAGGTATCCTCAATATTCGTGCGATAGCACAACATTCCATTATTGATAGAATATTGGTGTAGCCTTGCCCGCAAACGTGTCGATAATGTTATGTCTGCGTCTTTTAACTCATCCCTACCAAGAGACCGTAGCAAAGCTACACACTGTTCGTCCTTGGCATAAGCCGCACGGATTAAGTCAGGCACTAATGACGACAGTGTCTTAACATGAACAAGCTCATAGTCAGTCTGCGCGAAAGAGTACTAGCCACGGCATTTTGCTTTCCTGGCTTATACTACACCTCGAAGTTATACTCGGCAAAGAAGGAAAGCTACCGGCCGT
Organism: Peronospora matthiolae; assembly: GCA_921007115.2. Taxonomy (NCBI): domain Eukaryota; phylum Oomycota; class Peronosporomycetes; order Peronosporales; family Peronosporaceae; genus Peronospora; species Peronospora matthiolae. Next base: position 984,992 of record CAKLBY020000259.1, read on the forward strand.
TCTCTGAGAAAATATGGCGACTGTGTCGCAGTGCGCAATGACGCATGATCTGTATAAATCACAAAAGGCTTTGAGCCAAAAAGATGTACTCTAGATTTGGCTAAAGCATACTTCATAGAAAGTAGTTCATTGTCATGAACTGGATAGTTATTTTCAGCAGCTTTAACCGGCGAGGCCGTAACGCAATGACGAGCTCGCGTCAATCAACATTTTTTTGTAACAGAGAACTGTCAATGGCAAAGTCAGATGCATCACAGACGACACTGAAGGGCCGATCAGGATCAGGCGAAGCCAATATTGGCGAATGAAGGAGACTCTCCTTAACCGTTTTATCAGAATCGTGCTCGGTATGACCCCAGCGCCTATCCACATCTTTTCAAGAGATTGGATAATGGCCTAGCCATGTCTGCATAATTCGCACTATACTTATGCAAAAAATTGGCAAGTCCAAGCCACTTACGTAAGTCCTTTTAGTCCTTAGAATCTGGCCAGTGGACTATGGCCTTTACCTTAGCGGGTCCGCTCGAAGGCCTCGCTTTCCAAATAAGCACCCTAGAAAGAGAATATCTTCTGCACCAAAGTTGCACTTAGATAGATTAGCGTACAATTTATTCGTGCGCGTGCACTCGAGCACCACTCGTAAATGATCAATGTGGTTATCCACATCTGATCGACCATTCGTTGTACGACTATAGACAAAGATGTCGTCAAAGTACTTTTGTGTAAATTCGATGACGCCTGAACAGTTGCGTCACAAGACGTTTAAAAGTAGTTGGGGCGTTAGACAGCCCTTGTGGCATAACGAGCCACTTCCAGAGCATACCGCTCGGAGTACTCACCGCTGTTAGCGAAATATCGCTCGCTTGCATGAGCAGCTAACTACAACCATCGACTAAGTCGGGTGCACAGTACTACAATGTACATCCTACCATATTGTTCTGGTGAACACTCTTTCTAGGAACAAGCGTCTGCGATGGTTTAGCGGCTGCATTAAGCTATTATAAGCACGCACAATGCGCAAATTGCCATTTTGCTTCTTAGCACAAACTGTCGGTGTTGACTAAGAGATAGACATTCGCGAACAATCCCAGCCGCGTGTTTAGCGCGAAAGAAATAGTCAATGACGTCACACTGTTCTTTAGGCAAAGGCCACTGCCTTGTTACGCAGTATTTAGTTCCCGGAACTAAGTCAATTTCATGACGGACGTAAACCTCTATCAGGTGGTGAGATAGATGGTGAATTGTGACGCACCACATCTTGAAATTACTCAACCAAAGTATGAAATGAATCCAAAGGATGTTTACGGATCGAAGATCGAATTCGCGCACCAAGTGCCGCTTTTGTGTCTTCAAAGACAGAATCATCCATTAATGAGGACGAATTCAACTCAACATCGGGTCTAATGACCACTAATTTGGATAAATCTCCTGCCTTTAAGGCCTGGATAAACTAGCAATTAGACATTTCGTCTAGTCACACAGAGCATCCAAAGATGGAAGGGTTTCAAGGCAAACACTGCCATCAACCTGACCAGTCACTCCATTAACAAGCATATAAAGTGTTTTACTATTATCACTATGTGACTGTGTGGGCGCTTGGCGCTTTACAGTTGCTACCCAGTGTCTCGATCGTCTCTTCGAGACCTTACAACCCTTAGGGGTCGGGACAATATTGTCCCTTGGTTACTACTAAACATAGTACGCTCTGTACGAGAGCTCGTGTATTGAACGACATCCGGTGAAGTGTTACATAACTCGAACACTTCACCCAGTGGATTTAAACGTGCCACTCCACGTGTATTATGCGGGTCTAGCCCTGAATTTAACGGCGTCTCGCCAGCAATGTCATTACCGACATTAGATGTGGCGCCCTCACGGCCGCCAACACTATACGGCGTATCGCCAACGGCACCATTACCGGCGTTAATTGTGGTGCCTTTACGGCCGCCCACACTAAGTGACATATGGCCAACAATATCATTACTGACACTAAGTGCGGTGCTCTCACGGCCGAAGGCACTCGGTGTAGTTTCACGTGCCACTACAAACATATCAAAGGAATCACATCCTTGATCACTCGGCCCTAGGCCAACCATGCGTTCAGCATACAGTGACTCGTTATCACAACGAGTAACACTCAACGGAGTACGTGCCGTTTCACTAATTTTAGACGAGCTAGGCTCGAAACTTATGTTTGTAAATTTGGAGTTAGATAACTGAGACACTCCAATGTCCAGAACATTGACATCTTCTATCAAAGGCTCGCGCCAGTAGTGCTTCTGTTGCTAGCGAAGGTGGGTTCAACACTCTCCAAAACTACGCTAGGAACGTTGCGCGTGGCGCCCAAGTGCTTAGACCTCCAATCAACTCTGTCTCATGGCGTTCAAGTCAAGCCATACAAGAATGCGATCATACCTCGAGTCCTAATTAAGGCCAAGACAGCGTTCAGTGCTGTCAAAGTCTAAAATTGTCTACCTAAGCTCAATGGAACTTTAGGCACAGTAACGCGACTTCCAGTCTCTAAGCGAACCGTGATAGAATCACCCTCATGCACTGTAAGCGATTCATCATAACGCTGACTTCCCTCAAGGGAACGACGTCGAGCATAATTGCAAGAAGCTTCAGAATCGATCAATATCGACTAAGGCCTCTCAAAGCCCTTAATTTTGGCCTCGGCGACTAACAAGCCAGACTTGTATCCACGCTCCATACCACTAGGTACGAAGCTCTTTATGGCTAAGCCCTCTTTAACCTTACCTCCTGAATGTGTAACAGAACCCAGTTCTCCCCCAGTAGGGCGCCCCGCGCCTACTGGGCGTCGGAATTTGACCGTGCCATGCCACACTTCTGGCTAGGGGTAAAATGTTGGCTTGTAGCCGGACGCTGTTTAGGCAAAGTGCAACCAGGCAGCAAGTGTTTAGTGCGTCCGCTCGTAAAGCATCGTCGTACGACTCATTGCTGCTCATCAGCTTGAAGTTCAACTTTACTTTCATCTTTTGCATAGCTAAAATCTATTGGTTCCGGCCTATTAAAGGCCTGACCGTTCGTGTAGTTTTCTCTCTCGGAGCTAACGGTGTACCCATTTCAGCCAGGCCTGGCCGACCTAAAGTTATGATCAGCATTAAGAAAAATTAACTCGGCCTCTTTTTTTTTCCGAACGTATAGGGTTGAACCCTAAAAACTTCGGATCTAGCAATGCTAGCACGAAGACCTTTTGCTAAAAAAAGTCACATGAATTGTCTTGGGCAGAGGGTCCGACTGCATTGCAGCCATGAGAGCTCTCAACTCTTAAACATAGTTCGATAACTCATTCTTACCCTTGCAGGTAGATAAAAAGCGTGAACGCACGCGGTAAGATTGGTTAGGTGGTGAGAACACCTGTACCAGTTGTGACTTGAGCGACTCCCATGTAGGAAACGCTAAGTAAACGGACGTGCTACACGTCAAGGCCCATTCTCTAGCTCTTCCATCGAGCTTTGAGATAGCCAGCAAGACCTGATGATGGTCAAGTTTGATCAGGCCTAATCTCATGGCCATCTTATTCTCACGGATGCAGAGGATGATGTTTTTACCCTCCTTACCATAGTACTTCTCAACTTCCACTCTAAGAGGACGAGGCCTAGCCTCGTTGTCTGGTACAGACACATAGCGTGTAGACATAGCCGACTTGGTCTTGGACCTGGCCTAAAAGGGTCGCTTCCTACTGCATGAAGCCTTCCACACATGCATTAGCACCTTAGGGTATTGTGAGACAAGGAACTCCACGTACTCTAGAACCAAAGATGCGATCAGCTTTTCAAGCTCGACCTTTTAAGCCTAAGAGAGAAGAGTGGGGTTTTCCATCCTCACAGATGATCAGTCTTATCGACTCAGGCGTAAATTGACTACGAGTGCTACCTAGTTTAGCGGAGCTACATAGCTTCTTTAGTCAGAGAAAGACTTAACACTTATCGAGCTACTTAGTTCCAAGGAGCTGGACGCAATAAGTCAACAAGTGTGAAGCTTATGGTCCTTGTTTCAAGGGACCAAACGATTTAGTGAATCGACAGCACTTAGTGCTCAAGAGTAACAGATACCTAAAGAAAGTGTTGCTACTTCTTAGTGATCAGTGATCAGCGACCAAAGATGTTTTGCAAGGCACGTGTCTTTAAGATCAAAAAGAGAAACTGCATTTTATTTACACTAAAAACTATAGAATATCTTAATCCTAATCTAGACACCTATGTCCTAAGTTAGTACAACTAAGATCTCTCCTCTCTGGTGGATTACACCAGTAGGCCCTATAAACTGATAAGATATTCTATATATCTTTCAGTGGGATATCATCCCTGTGTCTAAGACACAGGGCACCAGTTACCCAGCTACGTGTAACCCTTTTACATCATTAATGCAGAGGCTACATAAGAAGTCGCTGGTGACACATTACACATAAAATTAGCAACTTTGGTCTCCAATTGCCAGAACTGGCGAACGTTTAAGCTTGCTTTGATAGCGTCGCAGGAGGGCTGACATGCGGCGCTTCAAACTCATATGTTTTTTAAACAGTGAAAAGAGCATCACTTTTGACTTACTTGTTTAATTATATGGTAAGTACTCGGCTAACCCAACGATCTTGCGCACTACATTTTATTGGCAGGCACTCGTCGGTGGATGACCACCTGATCTTTATCAAGTCGTGCCGTACGTCATAACCCACGATGCACCTAGGAAGTGCTATTTATCTATTAACAAATGTTCACTCCTTGAAATTATAGGTTTCTTTACAGACAACAGCTCGTTTTTTTATGGCTTTACAAACACATCGTGATTGGTTTTATGAGCACATGAAAGCTAAAGAAGAGAAAATTTAATCAAGTATGTTTTAGTCTGGCTTCTGCACCCCCCCCCTCTTTCTATCCCAAATTCGTCTTACACTTATCCTTTTTGTAAAACTTTTGAGCATCAACTCGCGCACAACAGCTCGGTCCTGCCTCCAAAAGTGGTCATGTTCATAAGTTGATGACTAAAAATTTGGTGAATTATAATGCGAACTCAAGTGAATCAGTCTAATGAGATAACGAAATGCTATCAAAATAACCACAGTGACAATAAGATAGGCGCAGCTACTGCCAGAATTACTTGCGGCAATGTAGTCGTTGCGGAAGAAAGTACTTCAGTGCACTTCTTACGGTCGTATAATCGTCACAGTCATTTTTATCTCATTCACGTTTCTTTAGACTTTTTCTTGCTCGAAATCGTTGTAGAAGTTGTGATTGTCGTTATGTTGATAATTATGTTGTATTTCTTCACTTTATCTGCCTTCTTGCTTTTCGTCGTTTTGAACTTTTTGTTGTTTTAATGGTTTTTGTTAAAGTTGTCATCAATATAGGATCCACGCGTCTTGTGTGGGTACATTTAAAAGGTCGTCCTTTATTCCCTAACCTAAATTTTTTAGTACTTCCTACCCTCTCAGAATTACTTTTACCTGATGGATTAGCCTCGAGTTATAGACTGACTCTGAATGCGTCTACCGAAATAGGTGTAGACAGGATGCTCTACCACAAAAAAGCATTGCTTTTTTTGTATTGCATTAGTGAAGTTTTCACTACAGGTTCGCTTAAATAAATGGATATTGTACTATGTCATATTTTAAAAAATCACTTTTAGCTAAAAGATCGTAAAATTATAGCGAACATAAGTTTATGTTGTTTCGTGAGGATCGTCTATACACGAGGTAATCTACTAAATATTCTTATCGCCTGGAACGAAGAGCCGTCGTAGAATAATGTTGCTATGCTCCTCTTCGAAGGCCACAAAAGAAATCAGAAATAATGCAAGACAACTCTCTTCAAAGCCGGATCAATCCTTTATTTCAGCACTCTCTGTGCTTTGCTAGTCATTTCAGCATAAATGCGTAAGAAGTTGTTAAACAACTTCTAACATATGGCTAAACACAGCAAAAAATTCTTGTGTGTGCAACGCAGAAGCAATGCACGAATTTTCTTAGTGGCAGTGAAGCCTGTCGTGGACGCTGAATTATGCTTTTGATTAAATTGTGATAGCTTTGCGAGCTCAAGTCAGGAGAGAGATGGTGCGGATACCAGTACATCAAATATACATTTTTATCACAATGACCACGTTACTATCTCTTTCAGTCTTACGAGCACGTTGCGCTGAAAGGCAAGTTGGCTGTACGTAGTATCTACAGTAAATCCCCTTCAAAAAAATAAACTTGCCAATGAATCATAAGCTACATAGTTGGCCATATATAAACAGTATAAAAAATATTTTTCTTACTTTTTTTAGTTCGAAGAGAATCAAATTGTTAAGTTATGTTTACTCCAAGCGAGTGATGAAAGGTGCTGATTGTGTGTTACAACTAAAGCGCTGGTGGTTGTTTTGTTAGTTTATAACTACAAAGATATTTGCTCATGTTATATTTTGACGAATTCTCGTACAGAAAGCCAGAGGATGATCCTGATTGAAGCAAACACAAAGTGCGTCCGACAACACATGTAAAATTATTTATGATAATAAATAATGGGTACCCTTAGTGAGCCTTCTAACTGCTACTGAGCATTCACACATTAATTGGACGCGCTTTTAAACGTAAAGCCTTTACATGGTTCATTGAAGTACCAACATTTGCAGAAACACGATTGAGAATTCGTCGAGTGAGATTCGCGGATTGACTGACAGGCGAATCAGGTATTGTATTGGTCGCAGAATCAAGACGTAGAATTGCTAAACTATCACTAATTAGTGCAAGTAATATGTCAAGCAAAAGCACAAATTTGGAAAATTGAATTGACAAATAATAAATTGACGAATGTTGGAGGATAAAACAAGGTCGTACATGTACAAAATGTCGCCAAGCACAAATGACATTGATCCACTAACTGATCAGGACCAGCTTGGGGTCTTATTTGATGGTTTAAGACGAGGAGACAAAGTGTGCAGACTTCGATATCAACCGTGTGATAACGTACAGCAGTAAAGAAGTGCCTAATAAATGACTGAGACAGTTCTGTCGACGCAAAAGCCCTGCTACTACCAGACTGGGAGGATAGTGCGGATAGACTGGTCCAAGCTACTAACAACGTAAGATACATGACAAGAACGAGAGTTATGTTTATCAAAAGCAGTGGATGTGACTTTAATGTGGTGAAGAGGGTTTTCGGGAATAATGAACTTAAGGGTAGATGAGCTGCGTGACATGGGACCTCGCGGCCGGAAATGAACTGAAGTCTTGAGAGTCACAGGTATGGAGCGGCCATTGATCCAAACGTGACGATCGGTTCATTTACCGCTAACGGGGTTAAACCGACCAACGATGCCTAAAGGAAACATTTAAACCACTCATCGGTCGGCCTCGTCGCCTAAGGCGGGGCTCGGTCACCCGTGGGCCGACCTGGCCACCCATCGGCCAACCTTGTCACACATTGGTAGACTGGGCCTCTCAGGGTCTGGCGCTCCTACCTACTCATCATAGAGAACCCAGGTGCAAGGAAAAGATAGAGTAAAGGAGCTTAGAGGGTAGGACAATACTAAACACTACTCAATTTGCGATCTAAGTAGCACGACGTGTCGTGCGCTAAGAAACTCGTAAGTCCGCCGACCTGTTTCGGGCAGGGATCTGTTCGGCCCACCCATCGAAAATATTGTTTTCAGTAACACCTAAGTGTAGGTAGAACCCCGGGAAGCATATTGTCATGTGGGTTCGTAGAGTAGAACACCCCAACCAAGCTTGCTACAGGAAGCATTCTCCATACCCTAGTGGTGAGGGAAAAGAAACGTAAAGGTCAGGCGTCAACACCCCTGAAACAAGGAAAGGCCAGGCGCTACTGTCACCTGGTACAACTGTTTACAACACCGCTCTTTATCAAAGTCGATCAAGTGGCCACCTAAATTGGACCCCGACCGAAGAATATCCGCTCGCCCTCCCCAAGTCGCCCCCATCAAGGCTGACGTCTACATCATCATCGAGTACCCCGAAGAGTGAAACCCGCCAGCCGACAGGTACACAGGGAGTTTCGAGGTCCACAAGTGGCATCGGTGTATTTGCTCCAACAGTTGGCAGTCCGGCACAGAGAGTTGGTTGGGGTCTCGTCAAATAGTTTGGCGACCCAATCCACCACGCCAACTCCACACTGAAGTCAAGACGAACTATATGCAGTCCACACCTGGAACAACAGAATAGCCAAATCATCGAACCCTGTAAAGTGGCGCAACGGATCTTACATCCAGCAAGTAATTGAGATCCGGCTGGCAAATAATTTTTAGCAAACGAGAAAGAACGCAGATCTCGAGACCATTACATACAGTAAGCGCGAGCTGATTTGTAGTATAACTCGACGACTACCATAGAAGACAAAGAGAAGGGCGAGATTGTAGGTATTGCATTTGAAACAAACTGACGTATAGATGATAGGTGATGAAGAGACGGAAAAAACACGGATAGCAGCAACTAAGAAATGGAGCCAAGTACGTTTATTAATGAATGGGGTTTGTACCGGGCTTAAAAGAATCGAGCGTATAGATTCGTGATTTTTATGTGTTAAGGAAAAATTCGAAGAATTCACTTCTGATTTGGAAATATCGAACAGAAGCGGCTACCGGCTCTACTTCGTCCTCCTGAAATATCGATTAACTGGTTTATATATTAAATCGGTTGTGCGACTACAAAAAAACATGGATAGTAATATTAAGACAGGTCTGCAAAAAACTTCAATTAAGACCGCCTGCCGAGACGATAGCTGGAAACTTATTGATACAGTGACTTATTCAATTCGTTATATCACCCATATTAAGCATCAGTCACATTTTCAGATTGCTGGTGATTAAGTGACTCTTCTTAAGTGGCTCTGGGACAGGTAAGAATTTGCTCGCCAGTCCATTTATTTTTTTGTACTCATCGCACGGCTGAGAAGGTCATGCAATGTGCAACCAAAGCTACTGAGAAAGCATCCATAAGACTTCAGTCTGCTGCCACAGGGGAGATAATATTACCCGAAACAGCTTAAGTTGTTTTGTCTGCTTCTTCCACAACTCATCCTGCAGCAGTCGCTGCTTGATCCGCACGCGCTGGTGCACCGCGTGACATCAGAGAATATGAGCTCGAGTTCATACACTCTGGCGAGTATGATAGTGACACTGACTCATAGGAGGCGAAAGCCCATGATGAGCCAAAATTAGCCAAACCGAAGCCGACTAAGTCGAGTTATAGAAGCATCATAAGCCTCACAGAGAATCGTGACACCTTCGGATCTTCCGACAAGTCATATCCCCCGTCTTCAAGACGAAGTTGTTCAGCTGAAAATGAGAGAGACGGTGGCTTGTCCACTGAAACGATCTTAACCGAAAATTCTATCATACATCATAGCCTGGGTGATCGGGATGGTTCTTGTTTGGGTACTTCTGTTGACACCAGTAAAGAGGCTGAGGATTGCAACATATTGGACATTTTTCCTGATCAGAATCCGTGGTTTACTTCCCAGAGAGTGTTAACTTGTCTGTCAGACACGACGTGTGATCGCTATCGAAAAGAATTGTTAGAATCGTTAAAACTTCGTAAGCTTGGTGCCAGTAAGTGAAAATTTTGCATTCGATATGATTTCTTCATCAATACGTTCAATAAGCATCAATGGTACATAAATTAATTACAAGCGTGATAGTCCCTTGCTGATGTAGGCATGGAGCGCTTTCACCCACAACAGTGGTAAGGATTGGACATAAAGCTTGAATGGACCGGCTGTTGCTAGCTCAAAATTGATTTAAGTAGAGAACCTATAACGATGCACGTTTCAAACTGCACCAATTATCAGGAGACGTCGTGCCCCTCTTCAGGTGGATAAGTGGAAAAGTCATGTGAATAACTTGGCACGAGCTCCAAAGGAGTCTTACTAAAGACTGAACCCAGGTGGACGGTAAGTGTAATTCTAGAGATGTACGAAGAAATATCTAATTTCCATTCCTCTACTAGTGCACTGAATGTTCGTTCCCGATGGGCCCTTTTCAGCGTTGGACGCACCTTGGCATACTTCCCGACAAGTTCCAAGACATTAACCAGCACTTAAGAACGGAGTTCCAAACGACGTATTGGATACTCGCGCTACTGTACGAGGTAACTTGTCCGACGTCCCTTCACATCGCGGTAATACAACAAACGTTTTTTGACATAACGGTAGCCATCGCGCGCATCAAACAATGGATGAGGATGACGAGGATAAACACGTTACCAGACGAGCTTGCAGGTCCAGTCTAAATGCTGAGAGTCTGATCGAGCGTGTAACTTATAAGCTGTGTAAGTGCCTTAAGCACGAAAAGAGCAGACGTCCGCATCTTGTCGATACCATTTACCGTCGGAAGATTGCATTAATGAAGTTACAAGACAGCCCTTGTCTGTTATTAACTCCGGTACAGCAACAAGATGTACCATCTTGCTAAACTGATCAGCAAACACAAGAATATCAGTATTCTTATGAACGCATTCGGGATACACAAAGACAAAGTCCAACGACACGGTCAGCCAGGACTCTGCCGGAATCGGTAGAGGCTGCAAAATTTCACGGGATAAACGACAAGGCTTCACTTGTTGGCAAACTTTGCAAGCGCGAATGTATTTGCGCACAAAATCACACTGTCGATGCCGTTAAAGTTGCGACTTACCGCGAGGTAACTCTTTTTCTCTACCGCGGTTCTTTCTTTTTGGGACATCGTGACACTCATACGTGATGATTCGTCGCAAATCATTATGAGCGGAAACGACGACGCGAGGTGTGTCGCCGTTGACTGCTGTATAGTACAGCAGTCCATCACGAACTGAATTCCGTTCGGTTAAAGAGACGTATTGAGACACCAAGCTTCTCAAAGCTTGACTGCATGGATTAGTCACATTATTAATCGACCGCAGAAGAGACTCATCTTCTGCATGTGCATTCCGTCTGTCGTCGAAATGATTCGACGACGGCACACTCTATCGTAAAATCTTGTATGAATATATATCGGCTTCGCATGGATATATCTGAGATCTAGACGCGGACCGATAATCAGCACCGCAAGCACAATTATTTTTTGGAGATGCTTGAGCGCAGTATAATTTCTTTACCGAAAGAGGTCACGTACTGGTCATACGCTTCAGAAGGACAGACGTAAACGTATGATGCGTGCGCATCTTACGTGGCAAATAAATTGTGTATGCGTTGCCTAAGAGGTGCATCTCACCAGAAGGACTAATAAACTTGAAAAGGGACTTGTTGCATCCCACGTCAATCACCATGCGTCGATTCAGGTTTGCTAAAGATAATAGGACCAAATCAACTATATTAAATGCGAAGATCCAATTCGTTCTTGTAGCAATGCGGCAAGATCAGCAAACTGATTGGAAGGACGCTCCTTGCTATTACTTTCCTCTTTTACACCAAAATTGATAAGATCGACATCGTCGTCATAAGAAGTGACATTTTGGTCAATACGTTAAAATTGAGAGCCGATTGGCGTTCGTTCGAATGATTCCCTAGCCCAGCCAAGATAGAGTAACTATCGAGAAGGGTAAGTAGGCTTAGGTGGCGCAGGCCATAAAAGAAGACTGTTTGTGCGTTGTTAACGCATGCACTGATTTGTTAATGGCAACTTCTACTAATTGCTAAAATTTTCTTAGTTCGTAAACAAATGAAAGTCACTCCAAATGATCTCATTAAGAATGTAGTTGGCACGTTCTGTCTAACCATACGCCTCAAGGTGGTAAGAGGTCGACATCTGAAGGCACTTTTTAAAAATAAAGTAAGATCACGGATCGTTAGAATTTAGCAATGGACCGTAGGTCTTACGGTAAAAATGCACGAGGTAGATCATGAATACAAAAGATCGTGTAAAAAAGACGAGCACATGCACCTATGCGTTAATAGATTCAGAAAAAACGACCAAGTGTACCAGTTAACTAAATTTGTATACGAAAAATAGAAAACCGATTTTTTAGTGTGGCTCTGCGGGGAATTTGAAGAAAAAGTCCGTTGAGACCTATTCCTAGCATTCTGCCGAACGGGCAGGGGTTGCAACAGTGCGCGAAGAGAAGAATCAGGCTTCAATCGTTGACATCCCCCGCATGCGCACTTACGCACGAACTGATATTGGCGGGCCCAGTAGAAGTCATGACAGTGTACGAGACATGTCTTCTCTCGAACACGATGTACACCAGTAGATGCATCGCAGTAATTAAACATGATTCACAACCGCAGGTCACCATGGTCTGGTACGAAAAAACGAGGTGTACCGCCGGTAAAAGCTACTTACTTAAGTAAGCAATTGTGAACTGCTATATTTATTCGTGGGGTATAGAAACACAAAGTGAGGGACGTTTGCGAGAGACCATACATAAAACGAACCTTCACCGGATTGTACAATTTGCGTACGTCTTCAATTGCAGGTTGATAACCGGACAATAATGTCAGCACTGCGACAGTGGTCGGACCGATGTCGTATTGCGCAACCGGTTTAAAACTATGCCGGAACAACAGAGCATCGGTGGCGACATTCAGGCGTCATGGATCATGCTTTACAAAGAAGTTGAATTTTAAGAGAGTAACAGCCACCTCCTTTATCGTTGCGATATGTGTGGAATGTTTAAGGCCGTGCGTAATGATGCAGGGTCCGTATAAACGATGATGGGTCTATCGCGTAGCAGATAGACCCTGAAATTTTTCTAAATCGTGCTTCATGGCAAGACATTTTTATCATAGACCGGGTACTTACGTTCAGCCCGTTTTTGTTGACGTGATTGCGAGCAGACTACACGCTCAGCGCCGTCTGCGTCATACTGCATTAGTCGACATCTGATGGAAAAATCACTTGCATCAAAGATCACATGAAATGGTCCGGCTTTGACTGCAATCGCCAATTTCGTCAAGCGTATCAAGCTTCGCTTGATACCTTTAAGGAGCGCTGGCAATCAGCACTTCACGCTTACTTTGCGTTCTTTGTCATGAGTGGAAGAGATTAATCGGAATCTCGGCGTAATTGTGCAAGTATCTGTGCAAATGCACCGCTGGACCAAAAAACTGTCGAATTCCTTTAACGGTGGTAGGCACCGGCCATTCAGCGATCGCCTTGATCTTAGCAGCTCTGGCCAGACGCCGTGCTGACCCACGATGCATTCAAGTCGCGGCATCTCTCTAGAAGAAGGATGCACTTCTTGAGGTTAGAACAAAACTTATGATCATGCGTTAGTGTAAAAACTATTCGGACGTGGAGTCATTACACTTTTTAATTTATCCGTCCATCCATATCCCGCCTATAAACGAACTTGTCATCGAAACGCTGGGTGCAAAATCTCGCACAGGTTTCAGCAGATCAGCCACACATACGATAATTGTAGCAGGGGTATTACTTCTTTCTGTGAAATGACTAGCTGCTCTCATACCGTACCGCTTGGGGTGCTCATCGCTGGCTACGGGCCGTCTCATTCACGCATAAGAATGTGATTAAGCCTGTCCATCGAATGCATCGATTAAAAGATGGGTCTCTCTTTCACATCGTCAATAATGACACCCTCCCTTGGTGAGGACATTTAAGCCGTTACTGTTGCATTAATTAAGTTTTATAGGCACCTTCTATCAACCACCATTCTCTGGCTTTTCGGACACAGAAGGATGAAAAGCTACGTGAAAAAGTGGTTTTCCTAACATGGACCGCTGCCAAGCGATCGGCAAAAATCTTTCATTTATCAAATTTTGTTTACGGGTCAGTGGCCACTGATTCATGACAAAGTACCTTAAAACTGTTTTCAGATCGATCTCATGACAAGTACACTTATACTTGGGTAACTTGTGCATCACTATTTCTGGAATCATACCTCTCAACTCCGTCAAACATTGTAGAGATAATTTGTCTTGAGCGAATTCACACATTTAGGATGTATATCGCTCAGCCCGAGTCTTCTCATCAAGGACACTCTTGTCCATTGATGAGCTGCTGAGTGCCCTTTTTCTCTCAGCAAATTATATTGCCGAATGAAAAACGATCACGTACTTGTCTTTGCTACGAGTATGCAAATCTGTTTGACTTTGCCACTACACAGATCACGCAAGAGCCTCTTCTGTTTAATCGCTGCATTTTAGTGATCTCTCGAAGTAGTCTTTGAAAGAGCTATCAAAACAATCTGGTAAGTACCTGTACTTAATATGTCACCAAACAGGACGTTAAATGACTCTGTTATCTCCTGAGACCTTATTTACACAGTTAAATGGGTAATTCCTCACTAGCCTCTTGGGCTAACCATCACATGCACGAGTGGAATTGCTCTCTCTGGTGCTGGTTGCTCTACCGCGGTCAGGTCTTCTACGTGCGATTCTTCAATCGCACTTCTTACAATGTATTGTCGATTATTAAAAATTGGCTCGTCAGCACTTGGGTGTTGACCGTTTAGAGGACACCCATGCCCCATTCCACTCGACTAATTCGGGTGGTGGCCATAGGCGCGATCTTCGACACCATGCAGTCGCCAAAATCTGGATCCGTTGTGTGAAATAAACCATACCATGGCCATGTGCAGTCGTACTGATGACCAAACCACACGCGAGGACATATCACTAATCGTAGTACGCCTAAATGTTAGCGAACGCTCTATGAAGTTCATTGGATGGTTATCTAGTGAAAAATGACAGGCACATTGACTATTCGTCGATGCCAGCTGACTTGTGGCTCGAACCTTCTGAGCCACGGTAATCCACGAGTAACTGGAAATTTGCCATCCAAGTTCAAAATGAGGAAGTCATCATCTTATTGATCGGCCTTAGGCATATAAGTTAAACTTACTGGACAATCATTCACTGACGGATGCACCTTTTGCGAGGTGCACCGTCATCCTCGTTGGAGGGATCTCGCGCTCGATACATTCTAGCTCGCTATTGTCTAGAGAATAGTGTACACAGTTGCTCAACGCCCTACAATCGACTAGGGCTCAAAACGACATGTTTCTTGTCACTTTAGCCGTTAACGGTGATGATATTTCCTACGTTACCAGAAGCAGCAACACAAAATGATCGAGCGTTTAAAAACTTTCGTCAAGAGGCCTGCAAACTCACTTGACACCGCTGTATCAGTAGGCTGCTCTGGACCTAATTATCCTGACGGTTTTTCGGCTACCCGTTACGTTGTTCCGTCTTTGCAACAACTTCGAACCCACGCCGTGGGCCACGCTTGACCACTTATCTGTTATTTTTTCCTGCGGTACGTGGTACCGCGTTCGGGGTACTGCATTCGTACCCATAAATTCCCTGTCTTTTGCCATCTATTACACGTTTGAAAATTTCTTGTAGTTTTTTATACGAGAGCTCTCGCTTCTCGCATGTCATTCTGAGTTTTTATTTGCCTGTCGTCTCGACGGACGATAGTAACTTAAATTCACGTGAGCCGGTTTCATGCGGATGTTCCCTGTTCCGCAACCCATATGGCCTCTTACAGGGTGTTCGATTCCAACCAGAACAGATTAGTTTTAACGGCGCCACCAGTGAGACCCTGTATGAACAACAAATTTAATGCTTTTTGGTTCAGTGAAACGACGGTTATGCAGCTGTTGAAATGACGTATTTACCAGACGTACTAGTGTACGTCACGTTTACTTTTCTTGATTCTCAGGATTTCAGAGCGAGTACTAAACTCTGCTCCTGGTGCCTCAAACGTTTTACCCCAGCAGAACTTGAAGACTTTCAACGACCCAAAGACATATGGGTCGTGTAATCTAAGGTCCAAGGCCCACGTCTTTGCACGCCCTGCCAAGTTCGATTGACCAAATACGATCTGCATCGATCATCAATGATGTAGCAAGCCTTTATGGAATCGTTCAGTTCCACAAACTATCGCAACAGAGAGTTTTTATCGTCTTCCTTGTACGCTGAGATTTCAATCCTTAAAGTCTCAGGTCAGATTGGTTACGTTGACCCGCTAAGCATGTCCTGCTGCTGTCTAAATCTTCACACTGTTGAGAACTATGTTTTCTTAACAGCTTCGTCTGTTAAAGTCTTGCTGGTGAAGCAAGGTTACCTTTTTCCGCTCGACGTCAAGTTCATTCTGAAAAAACTTGGTGATAGTGGCGTGCTGTTCGTCAGGCCACAGGGCGTATAGCATTGAACCAACGGCTTCTTGTTCTATCATCAAACTTAATCTTTCGACGACTTTACGTTCAACCGTATGTAAATGGGAGTAGCTCCTTTGCGTGGGATGTAAATTATCTTCCTCCTCGTCCAACATATTCATAATCTTTGAACGGACCACGAAGTGCTATCAGGTGTAGCGATGCAAACTTTATTCAGTTGGCTTAGAGCCTTGAAAGGCTGACAGTACAAGGTTGTGTGCGTCGGACTACCTCACGTACACTTACGTGCGGAGAAAGATCGTTATACGGAGTAAGCGTACTAAGTAAAGGTAAAAAGTAGAACTTTGTCTAGTATAATTAATTCGATAAGCAAATGCCTGTTTGAATTCATTTAACTCTGTCGAAATACAAACATATATTGTAACTATCGGCCCACAACGCATTGCGTGCTTCTGTCGTGGCTGGACTTTATTGGTTGACATCTCGGTCTTAAATCAACCTACGAGCAATTCATTACATCTTGCAGACAATATTACCCATTAGGATAATTTTGTGAGAATATCATGAGAACGTGATAGAGGAGCAAGCTTTGGAGCTTACCCTTGATACAAGTAATATAGTTCAAAGGACTGAATCAAGTTGCAAAACGAAATGAAATAGCAGTCAACACAGAATGAGTACGATGCTATATGTCTGTACTTTACGCGTACATTATGCTAGAACTACGCAATCAGGCTTTCCTTATGAATGTACAGCATTCCCTCAAGTGAACATACTCACCTTCGATCGTTTTTATGCCAATCACAAGGCAGCATCACGCTAGTGACATAATCAAAGGTTGACTTTTAAGATAAATGTATACGCATAAGTTGTGTACAGGCTTGATCACATTTTATGCGGGTAAGGTACACCTAACTGCGTTATTTTCAGATACACGCAGATAAGTACGATTAAAAAGTTCAGCATTCAACATTGGCACAGTCATTAATAGCTTCACCCATCTGGCTTGCGATTATGCTTGTCCCAACATAATATTCATGCCGTAATAATTACCATATGTAAATTATCTTTTGATAAGGCAGTCCATTACGATAAGCCAATTGCGTGTCATCGCCTACGATGCACAATTTTTAAAGGACGGCAACAACGGTGAGGGCAGAGCTTTGTTCATCGGGATGTAATTTAATGACTTAGCTCTTCCGTTTTGTGCAAGTAGCTACCTTTGTTGTAACTACAGCTTGATTGCTCAACATGCAGCTGACAAGACAAACGGTGAGCATATAGCGAGCTCACCGGCGATCAAGTAAAGTTTTTTGGGCTGGTGTGATGATTGCGGCCATCATGGTCAAAGATGCCTGTAAGAGCTACCGTGCATGTAGCTACAAGTTAAAGTTGACATGTACAGCGAAATGCTATCTGATGATACGACATTGATCTATAATAACGCTGAGCAAGGGGGTACCCTCTGTTAATGCAGCTGTACGCGTTAACTTTAATTTGACTGTCTGCACTGGTACGTACGTGATGTGAAAAACTACTCTTGTGGTCGAGAGTAGTAGTTCACATCACGTACGTACCAGTGAGAGTACAATAACGAGATTCTTCATCGGTCAGTTTTAAACTGCTTCTGAATGTACAAGACAACAACGACAGCTACTATGTCGACAATGAAGATCTCAGGAGCCTCTGACAACAAGTGATAATTTATGTTTGATCGCCGCAATGCAAAGCCTCTTTTTCGTACGAGAACGCGGATTGCCGAACCTGGCAAATAGGCTCCATGAGCATGAAAAATAAAGCGCGGCAAACACGTTCAAAATGGTTCGAACATGATGAATTTACTAAATTATTATCATATCACTCATTCACAGCCGCGCCGTTGACGTGATGCCTTCACCAGTAGATTACGAGACAATGGCTTTTTACCACCACTGTCCTCAGTAATGTGGCAAAGAGGTTTATTACAGTGATAGCGTGCATGGCATTCTCAATGAACTTAACGCATGCTTCTTGGTCGAAGCAAAAACAGACTCACCTTCCTTGCCCTTACTCGCACTAGCAACGCGTCTATATACCGTCGGCCCTTGAACTTCGACCGGCACCCAGTGCTCTGGACACGAACAGTCCAAGCTCAATACTTCCTTGACGATTTTGCCTTGTACCTGGACTGTGTTTCCCGTTTGTACCTGTCTCCAATCTCGTTCGGGTGCTCAACAAGCTGTTCTCCATCCTCTTTTCGTAGCATCGTACGTTCACGTTCCGGCATCGCCTGTGGTTTCGAAATTGTTGATATTTCAGTCGGCCAGAATCGCGCCAGCAGATCTTTTACCAATTTACCGCCTTGTTTACCAAGAGCACTTCGGGACAGGAAGGAGCGCACATCCAGAAGCCCGTATCGCTTCCCCAGCAACTGGAACAGTGCTTCGGTATCCTTCTTCTCCAAGGCTTTGATATCATCCATCAGTTTCTTCGTAACATTGTCCGGTCCTGCGTTGCCCCGCTCCTTCCTATGATACGCCAGCAAAGATCTTTTATTGCTCAGAGGGTGGTTCAAGTGCTTGAAGTAACGTGCTAGTAACTCCACTGTATCGAGCTTAAGCTGCAGATCTTGAACAATCTGCTCCGGAGATATCTTGTAAGCCTCCAAGTTTTTGAACATGAGGGAGAGTTCGACTTGAGGAAAAAGACCCTTCATTTGTACCAGGTTCGCAGCTCGATCCACCCAATTTTTGTGACCGGAACCAGCTAGTTGCTTTGAGATTTCCTTGCTGGAAGAGTCTGCAACAGATTTTTGAGGCGCCGCAGCAACTGTAATCTTCTCCTGTTTCTTAACAGGTTCAGTACGCAGCCTTTGTAGCACCGGTTCCATCTCCTTAAAGGCTGTGTTCACGAATGGTACAAGAACCCCATCCGCTATTGATACGGGAAGCTCGTACATCCTCTCTTCACCGGTATCCATTTTGGCAGGCCTCGACCTCCTCTCAGCGAGGGCGTCGTCGTCTGTAGCGGCAGTCAGGACCGGACGTAAGTCAGCGACAGCTTCTGACACGACTGGTGTACTCTTGGCGCACGCAAGGATGGCGGTGATGGAAGCGATATCGAAGATGTACACTTGCATAGGAGGAAGGAGGAGTTGGTACGTTGAGGCGGGAAAACTGTGAAATGGTGGCTCTCACGTCCAGTCAAACCTGATAGGAGGCCGGCGATGAGGCAAGGTTCGAAGGCATTTGGATAGTCGGACCCTAAAACGTAATTAACAACATAACCGGCTTTTACAGCGGTACACAAAGAACTTTTCGATCGCTAGTACTAGATCACGAAAAGAGGCCGCTGCTTCATGACGCATTATATTTTTAAAAGGAACAGACCGTCTATTCACAAACATTAAGTTGTGCAAGATGTAACGGGGCACCCTGAAGCTTGTACTGGTGACAGTACAAGCTACTTATTCTGATAACAGAATAAGGCGGTGCCTCGTAACTTCACGTACACTCGTACGTGCAGAGGAAGACGGTAAGAAGAAGCGAGTACTTGGTTAGAGTAAAAAGTAGAACTGTATTTATAATAGTTAATGTCTGCAATAAATCACTATTTATCTTCATCTAACTATGTCTAAATACAAATGTGTAAATCAGTTATCTGCTCACCACTCATTGCGTGCGTCTGTCGTGGCGCGTCTTCGTTGGTTGATATAATGGCCTATATCAACCAATTAGGAACTACTTGTAAGTGCTACAGAATATTTGTCCTTATGACAATATTCTGTGAATATAACTCTTATAGTTATATTCTATTAACAATTTCTTATAAATTGTTATGTAACGATTCACCCCGTTACATCACCCCCCTTAACCATCAGTCACTTTAGTGACTGATTGACTAAATGGATACTCGTCCCAAATCATTTGGGACGGGGTTTGCACTTGTTGGTCCGCGTCCACTTTCCAACATCTCATCGCATGGTAAACAAGCCCATGCGATGCGCGAGCAAGGCCGCCGAGAGCGCGTCTGCACGTCTCTGTGCGGACGCCGAAGCAGAAACTACAGCAACTGATGACTCTTCGGTTGCTGAATTGACTCAGCCTGTATCACCTGGTGATGCAGGCGCTGGTCATGAAGACACTCGTGTCTTCACAGAGTACGAGCTCGGTGTCTCGTACTCTCCTGATACGGATGACGGATCCGTATCGACGGCAATTGAATCCAAGCCGCCTGCCAAGCGTGGCATGGACGATGCTTTGCGTCGCAGCATCTTTGGTTCATCTGATGAGTCAGATGAACCATCGCCGAAGCGAAGGCGCTCGAGGTCGCGAGACTCGGGCGCTAATAGTGGTGTCGTTTCTCCAATGGACACCACTTCACAGCGAGGTGCCAGTACTTCTGTCGGCACGTCGCAGGAAGAGCGGGACCGCAATGTGTTGCGTCTCGCTCCAGAAAAGAAGGCATGGATGCCTCCTAAATCTGTCATGGATCACTTGTCGGCGACGACGAGTGATCGTTATCGAACACGATTGTTCGATTCGTCGAGGATTCATCACCTTGACCCCAGCGCGAAAGACTATCGCGCTGAACATGAGTTCTTCATCGATGCTTTCTTCAGACATCGATGGTACAGTGGGAATCACAAACGTGATGGTCCCTCACTACTTCAGGCGTGGAACGCCTACATCCATAATCTCGAGGATGTAGGTCGTGACGCTTGGAACGACAAACTTATCAAAGCTCGTGATAAGTTTGAAAAGCGAACCCCGACAGGTGCACGCTATAAGCTGCATCGTCTGTCAAGGGAGAAAGGATTACCCTGCCTCTCTTGGGGAGACTCGTGCCCATGTTGTGTGAACAACTCTGCACGAGCACCTAAGGAGGCTTACCTCCTTACCAGCCCGTGGTGGCGCGTACGTGTCTCTACTGAGATGTACGAAGGGATTGACAACCTGAAATCCCTTTACGACCGTGCCGGGAAGACTTTCTCCGGCGGTCCTTCTGCGGCACAGGATGTGTCGCGTCGTACTGCTCGACCAGACCAAGTACGTCAACCATCAATTGGGAGCGGGGCTCCCAAGAATCCCAGGACGGGGGATAGCCGCGCCACCGGACGAGGTAACTCGTCCGACGTCCGTTCACGTCGCGGTGGTTCAACAGCTGCTCAACTAGATAGCGCTGGCCACCGCGAGAGTCCTCTAATGGAGGTGGAGGAGGAGGAAAGACGCTCTCCACACGATCATGTGGATCGGTGTGTTCCCGAGAGCTTCTTTGATCGCGTAACGCAAGGGTTACGCGACGATCTCGAGCATGAGCGGAATAGGCGTCTCCAGATGGTGGACACTGCCTCGAAGCATCGAGCTGAGTTTGCCTTTGCTCAGCTTGAGAACGAGAGATCTCTGACATCTCTTCGTGACGAGCTAAGGGTAGCTCGTGGGATTGTTGATCGGTCTCGGGCTGAGATAACTGCTCTTCAGACCCTTGTTGATGCCCACCATCGGGAGCACAAGGCTCTCTGCGAGATGCTTGAGCGCAAGGGCGTTCTTCATCGGAAGAAGCAGCGTACTGATGGTACGGCTTAAGCCGACCAACGTAAAACGTGGGATGCGTTCGCATCTTACGTGGTAACTCGATCGTGTATGCATTGCCTAGGCGGTGCAATACACGAAATGGGCCAATGTACTTGGGTAGTAGTTTACTGCTACCCAAGTTAGTCACTACATGTTTTGGTAGATTAACCGTAGACAGTAGGACTAAGTCACCTTTATTAAATAAAAGAGTGTTTGCCCTTCCATTCTTGTCAGCGTTTTGCTTTTGCTTATCCACCGCTTCGGCGATGGAGTCTTGCACAAAACGGACCACCGTTTCACGAGCCAGTATGAACTCATCTGATGACTCGTTAGCTTCAGTGCGCTGTGAGCGCACTGCAGCAACAACAACCTTTTCTTCAGTGAGGGCTTCCGCACTCTCACTGGGATCATCTTCTTCAGTGAGGGCTTCCGCACTCTCACTGGCATCATCTTCTTCGATATTGATGTTATCTATATCGGCATCAAACGCAATGACTTCTTCGTCAGAGCGTGATGAGCGTGAACCAAATCGGTTTTTGCTCGCGCGAGTCCCTCCCCCCCTTAAACCAGAGTTACACTCTAGTAAGGTGGGTACACGCGGATGGCGCAAGCCATTCACGTAAAACGGTGTATGTGTCGTGGACGCATGCACCGAGTTGTTGATGGCAAACTCTACCATCGGCAAAAACTCACTCCAACTCTTAAAGGAGTGTACGTATCCTCGAAGTATCTCTTCAAGGACACGATTGGCACGTTCCGTCTGACCATCTGACTCTGGATGATCAGATGTTGACATCTTCAAGCGCGTTCCGAGTGATTTGAACACGGAACGCCAGAAATCAGCAGTGAATCGTGGATCTCTGTCTGATACGAGTTCACGGGGCAACCCATGAAGTCGGAAGATGGTGTCAATAAAGACACAAGCACAGCCACTTGCCGTGATTGTCTCTGGTACAGCCACAAGGTGTACCATTTTGCTGAATCTGTCAACAAATACGAGAATACCCGTATTCCCGCGTGCGTCTTTGGGTAACCCGAAGACGAAATCCATTGAGATGGATTCCCAGCACTCAGCCGGAACCGGTAGAGGCTGTAAAGGTGCACGCAGTGAAGGACTTGACTTCACTCGTTGGCAGACTTCGCATGCGCGAACATACTTTCGCACAAACTGATACTGGCGGGGCCAGTAAAAGTCTCGACTTACCGTGAGATATGTTTTCTCTCGGCCACGATGTCCTCCTATAGGAGCATCGTGATACTCGAACATGATCCGCAAACGCAGATCAGTATCATCTGGAATGACAACACGTGGTGTGTCACCAGAAACGGCTGTATAGTACAGTAAACCGTTACGAGTAGTGTATCGATCTGATGCAGATCGATACGCAGACGACAATCGTTTCAACGATTCTCGAGATGGTTGGGAGAGATGTGACAACAACTTCACTATCTCACCATCTTGGGCGTATGCCCGCCTCACATCATCATACAACGTTGTAGATGGAACTGAGGACGTCATAACCGCAACAGTGACTGTCTCACTGTTGGGTTTCGCGACTGTTTCAAAGTCGGGACGACGTGAGAGTGCATCAGCGACGACATTAAGTCGTCCTGGTTTGTACTCGACCGTAAAGTTGTATTCTGCAAAGAATGACAACCACCGCGCCATTCGTTGTGAAAGGTGCGGGCTGTTCACTGCCGTGCGTAAGGACGCATGGTCAGTGTAAACAACGAAGGGTCTATCTCCTAATAGATAGACTCTGAACTTCGCGAGTGCATACTTCATGGCAAGGAGTTCCTTGTCATGCACTGGATAGTTCCGCTCAGCTGGTTGCAGCTGACGCGACTGATAGCAGACGACGCGTTCAACGCCTTCAAGGTCGTACTGCATTAATGCACAGCCGATTGCGAAATCGCTGGCATCACAGACCACATGAAATGGCCTGTCCTGATCGGCTATTGCTAGGACTGGGGATTGTATCAAGCTCTGCTTGATACCCTCAAAGGAGCGTTGACATTCAGCGTTCCATAACCACCTCTCGTTCTTTTTCAACAAACGAGAGAGGTGTACAGTCATCTCGGCGTAATTGCGTGAATACTTATGCAAATACGCCGCTAGCCCAAGGAATTTTCGAAGACCTTTGACATCGACCGGCACGGGCCAGTCGGTGATCGCCTTGATCTTTTCGGGATCAGGACATACACCGTTCTTACCAACGATGCACCCAAGAAGTGGTATTTCGCTTGCTGCAAAAATACACTTCTTGAGGTTTGCATACAATTGATGCTTTCGCATGATTGTAAGAACTTGTCGGACGTGGTACTTGTGAACCTCAACGTCCGACTTTCCATCCATAGCTCGACTATGGATGAATACGTCATCGAAATAACTCGGCGCGAATTCTCGTACTGGCCTCAACAGATGTGATACACACCTGTTGAACGTGGCAGGGGCATTACTGAGCCCTTGTGGCATTACTAGCCATTCCCAGAGCATGCCGCTAGGCGTGCTAACTGCTGTGTAGGGGATGTCCCGTTCTCGCATAAGGATTTGATAGAAGCCATCCATCAAATCCATGGACGAAAAGATGGTACTCTTTGACATACCATCAATGATTACGTCCTTCCTCGGTATCGGCGTCTGAGCCGGTACCGTTGCAGCGTTCAATTTGTTGAACGCGTGCACTATCCGCCACCCTCCTGTTGCTTTTCGCACACAGAAGGTCGGAGAGCTATGTGGGGAAGTTGATTCCCTCACATGGCCCGCTGCTAAACGATCGGCAAAGAACTTGTCGATCGCAAGTACTTGTTCACGAGGCAGTGGCCACTGCTTCATGACACAGTACTTCGAGCCTGGTTTAAGCTCGACTTCGTGTCGAATACCTTTATCCTTCGGTAATTCGCACGGAACAGTTTCAGGGAATACATCCTTGAATTCAACCAAATCTTCATAGAGAGGATTTTCCTTGAGCGATTCCCATGATTGGGACTCATATCGCTCAATTCGTGTCTTTTCATCTAGGACACTCTCGTCCATAGATGAACTACTGAGAACTCTCTCGTTCTCAGTAAACACTGTTGCTGACCTTATGTCGGTTACATACTCGTCGTCAGCGACGAGTATGCAGATCTGCTTGACTTTGCCACTACGCAGATCACGCAAGAATCTTTTATGTTTGAGCGTTGGCAACTGAGTGATCTCCGAAGTTAACTTCGGAGGCGCAATCAGATCAAGTGTATAAGCGCCTACACATGATCCGTTATTGACTATGACATTCAATGTCTCTGTCATTTCCTGGGGACTTATTCCCTCAGGCTTCGAAGGACTTATTCCTTCGTCTTCCCGGGGACTTATTCCCGCGGGTTTCGGGGAACTTATTTCCGCCGTATTTGTAATCTTGGGACTTATTCCCTTTACTTCCTCTAGCTGGGGTTGCGCAACCACAGCGAGATCCTCTACGAAAGACTCTCCAGTCGATCTAGGATTATCGTTTCGCTTAACCTGAGCGATCGATTGTTTCTCTTCTAGATGTTCCCCTCTAGGGATACATCTTTGTCCCAGTCCACCCGACTTATTCGAGTGGTGGACCTTCGGCGCAGCCTGTGTTTCCTCACAGCCGCCGGAACTTTGCTCCGAAGTGTAACCGTTTGGTACACTAAGGTTTTGTGCAGTCGTACTAACGACCGTACCACAAGTGAGGCCATCGCACTCACTCGTAGTACATCCACACGCTTGTGGACGCTCCAAAACGTTCATCAGATGGCCATCTGATGAACAATCGGCAGGCATCGTTACTGTCCGATGTTGCCAGTTTACCCGTGGTTCGTACCTTCTGAGCCACGGTATTCCAAGGATGACATCAAATTTGTCATCCAAATCCAATACGATAAAGTCATCGTCATAATGGGTATCTTCTAGCGTATAGTGGATCTTCACTATACGCTTCATGACGGTTACGGATGCGCCTGTCGCAAGACGTACCGTCATCCTCGTAGGAAGGTGTGTCACATTCACTGAATTTAAAGTGACCATCTTCTAGCGATTGGCGTCGCACAAAATTGTTGGACGCCCCACAATCGACTAGAGCTCGAAGGGACAACTTATTCGTCACTTCGAGTTTCAAGGTAATGAGTGAGATCTCATTACCTAGAGCAGCAACGCACAATGTCTGTGTGTTGGGAGCAACCTTCATCAAGAGGCCTACAAATTCTCTTGACGTTGCTGGATCAGTAGGGTGCTCCGCACCTACTGATCCTGTCCGTTTTTTGACGGTCCATCCCGTTGTTGCGTCTTTGCACCAACTGCGGACCCTCGTCCCTGCCCCTTTCTCATGGGTGGACGGTCACTACGCCCAGTGTCGCGAGACACTGGACGAGGGGCACTACACTCGTAAGCGTAGTGTCCTGTCTTTTGACATCTGTTGCATCTCTGCAACTTCTTGTAGCCTGTAGAGCGAGCCTTCTCGCTCTCTACATAACAGAGTTCCATCGGCTCTGGACCTCCGTTGTCATATCGTCTCGGTTGACGATATGATGTCGAGCTGGCGCGAGCCTGTCTCAGACTGAAGTCTTCCTGCTCCGCAATTGAAATGGCTTGTTCTAGTGAATCTAGTTCAAGCCGGAACAGGTGAGTCTTGACGGGACCATCCGCAAGACCCTGCATGAACACCGAAACCAACGTGTGTTCATCCACCGGATTGGAACTTATACAACTCGTGAGATGTCGTATATGTTGAGCGTAAGCGTGCACATCACGCTTACCCTGCTTGAGCTTCAAGAGTTCGGTTCGAGCTCTGAACTCAGCTCTAGGCGGTTCAAACGTTTGTCTGAGCCGCGACTTGAAGACTTCCAACGACCCAAACGCATATGGGTCGTGCAGCTTGAGCCCCAGTGCCCAAGTCTTGGCACGTCCTGCCAGATTTGACTGGGCAAATGCAACTTGCATATCCCCGTCGTCGATGCGACGCGCCCTTATGGCGTCATCCAATTCGACGAACCATCTCAAGAGGGAGTCTTCTTCGACCCCCTATACTTTGAGATGTCAATCTTCAAAGTCTCGGGCCGACACGAGTGCATCGACCCGCCAGCAGCAGCCTGCTGCTGTCTCAACAGTTCAAACTGTTGAGCACCTTGTTCTCTCAACAACTCTGCTTGTTGAGAACCTTGTTGGTGAAGCAAGGCTACTTTCTCGCAGTTCTGCGTCAAGTTCATTTTGAATGAACTTGGCGATAGTAGCATGTTGGGCATCTCTATTGAGAGCCTCTAGCATGACGCTAACAGCATGGATGCCCATGGTCGAACCCATTCGTTCAACCGCATCCCATTCGACATCGCTCAAATGGGAGTAGCCGTCACGCGTAGCGTGAAAGCTTTGGTCATCTTCATCATCCAACATATTCATGTTGGATGTGAACGCGGTCCTTGGACGGACTACGAAGTGCTACCAGGTGTAACGGGGCACCCTGAAGCTTGTACTGGTGACAGTACAAGCTACTTATTCTGATAACAGAATAAGGCGGTGCCTCGTAACTTCACGTACACTCGTACGTGCAGAGGAAGACGGTGAGAAGAAGCGAGTACTCGGTTAGAGTAAAAAGTAGAACTGTATTTATAATAGTTAATGTCTGCAATAAATCACTATTTATCTTCATCTAACTATGTCTAAATACAAATGTGTAAATCAGTTATCTGCTCACCACTCATTGCGTGCGTCTGTCGTGGCGCGTCTTCGTTGGTTGATATAATGGCCTATATCAACCAATTAGGAACTACTTGGAAGTGCTACAGAATATTGTCCTTATGACAATATTCTGAGAATATAACTCTTATAGTTATATTCTATTAACAATTTCTTATAAATTGTTATGTAACGATTCACCCCGTTACACAAGACGTTTGGAATGTCCTAAGCAAGATTAGCAACGCCGGTGTCGATTGGTCCGGTGGTTGTACGTGTCTCACCGCTGCGCACGATGCTCTCGAGGGTGATATGGTCAACACATCAATGCATTGCATGAGAATGGTGCCGTTCACTCTTGTAGATAACTGTCGACGCTCTCGTGTCGCCAGTGCCTGTAATTGCCGAATCCCGTGTTTTAAAACTTTTGAATACATCGTGCCTGCGTTTCGCTCTTACCTTCATGAACCACTCGATTGCGCTGAACCCATAAGGTTGTAATGCAAACCGAACAGAGTGCCCACCATTTACGCTTCCATTGAGATAGATACGCCGACAGGATGTCCCCGAACGCTCTTTGTAGCCGCCTATAGATGAGGGAAGACAACGGCGGTGGCCTCCGTGCCATACAGAAACACGCGTAATTATGTAGGCTGTCTGGTGTCGGAGTGTAGCCTGCCAGCACCCTTGAGCGACCGGACACCCCCAAAAGATGTGATCGATCGTCTCTTTTTGGTCACTACAGGTAAATAGTTTCCGGCAGCAAAAATTGAGTTCCCTGTCGGGGCTGTATTAAGTGAGCTGTTGCAGCACCATCCGGTAATTAACCCCTACTTGATAAGCGGTGATCGCGTTACGGTGACTCCACAGCTCTCGCGGTGTCTGTTGTAAAGCAGCAAATTGCGTCGGATTCCGTTCGGCCGATTAAAGTAATCGTTGGAGTATTCCTGTAAGGCCCCTGCCCAGTTCATCTTTGACGCGTGCGTACGGCTGACGTTCAAGATGCCGAATGACGTGACGATCGGAAACAGACAAGGGAACTTCCCACGAAAAACTATGTAAGGCCGGGTGTGCTCCACGACGAGTCCTTAATAGCGTTGAGCTTGTCTGAGGTCGTCTATGTCACACCAGCATGCCAGGAGGGTGGTCGTTGCCTCAGCTATCATCCAGTGTAAACCGTCAGCCTCCTGCTGGAGCACGATCTCTCCATGCTCGGAGCTTGTTAACGTACCTGCCACCCCATGTACTCGTCCGTCCCTCCGCACTGACCATCGATAAAGCATGCGAATCTCCGGTGGATTTTAAAGCGTCACAACACTTTGCACTTCGCATTTTCCAGCAATTTCGAGTGTTCGGCTGCCCAAAATGATCGCCAATGCCCATCGTGTCAGTTTGCGATCCGTGTGATAATGCGTTGCACCTAGCGCCAAGGGGACGTGCAGAATGTACGTAGTGAGCCATGTACGCTCCATACCCAAGTCGGCGAGTATACAAGGCTGAATCCGGTCATACTTCCTTGCTGTCAGGGGGTTCCCCGTTCCATCCCATAAGTTGGCCAGAACCGTTTCACCTCAGCCGAAAATGACCACGGTACGTATGGCAATGGTTTCATAAGAGAAATAGTTAGCCTATTTCCTTCCCGCCACCCCATCATCTGTGAGATGAGGAGTGGCCTATAGGTGTGATGCCTATCCACGAGAGCCGCACGTTCCATGTCTGTGGTGGAAGCCAAGTCCCTAATTCGTCCCGTATACTCGCCCAAGGCAACTGATGTCTGGAATGTCCATGGCATCTCGGAATCATGACGCATTGTTTCATTTTTCGTGGCAGCTAGACTTCGTGATGAGTAGCTTTTTGCCTTACAATACTCGCACGGCATTTTTTATGAATGCATCCCTTCATCTATCAAATCATGGCAGAGGATTTGCCGTAAGCAATTACTACATTTAGGATGCATGTTGTCTAATCTAAGTCTTCTCACCATGGGCGCTCTCTTTGAGTGATGAGCTATTAAGGGCTCTTTTATCCTCGGCAGAGGCAATTACTGTTTCGTTATCTCTGACGTATTCTTCCGCTACAAGTAAGCAGATCTGGTTGACTTTGCCACTTCATATCACGTAAGAAACTACCTTAGTTTTTCAAAGGCAACCGAATATGCTCTGATGTATAACTTATGAGGCGCGATCAGATTAAGTGCATAATTTCCTACGCTTGGTCCGTCATTGTATTGGACATTCAATGTCTCTGTTATCTTTTAATTCCTTTTTTCACAGACTGTTAACCCCCCCATAATTATAGCGTCTTAGACTTTTTTGTCTACAGGATCGCGAGGAATTGACCCTCGGCCTCTTACAAATCGGTTGCGCTACCGCATCCAAGATTCACCGATCAATAAAAAGAGTTGATCAAGGATTCCCATATTTACAATTAAAGCAATTGGCTAGTAAGTGTCGATCTTTTACTCAAAAGAGGATACCCAAGCCCCGGTTCGCTCGACTCACTTAAGTTGTCGGCCTTCAACTTTTCTAGCGTTTCTACAAAGTCTCCGGATTTGATATCCTGATCCGGAGACTTTGTAGAAACGTGATTATTTTCTGGTTACATTGTGATTGTTTGCAGTCGTACAACGCTTAAGGTCATCACACGCACTCGTTGCATGACCCCACGTTTGTAGACGCTCTAAGATGTTCATCACATGGCCGTTTGCTGACCAAGGAGCAGAAATTTCGAATATTCGTCTATGTCAGCTGGCTTTTGGGTTGTAGCTTCTGCCACGGTAAATCAAGAATAGTTTTGAACTTTTCGACTAAGTTTAATACGATGAAGTCAGCATCAAATTAGGTCTCTATGTAACGGGGCACCCTGAAGCTTGTACTGGTGACAGTACAAGCTACTTATTCTGATAACAGAATAAGGCGGTGCCTCGTAACTTCACGTACACTCGTACGTGCAGAGGAAGACGGTAAGAAGAAGCGAGTACTTGGTTAGAGTAAAAAGTAGAACTGTATTTATAATAGTTAATGTCTGCAATAAATCACTATTTATCTTCATCTAACTATGTCTAAATACAAATGTGTAAATCAGTTATCTGCTCACCACTCATTGCGTGCGTCTGTCGTGGCGCGTCTTCGTTGGTTGATATAATGGCCTATATCAACCAATTAGGAACTACTTGGAAGTGCTACAGAATATTGTCCTTATGACAATATTCTGAGAATATAACCATTATAGTTATATTCTATTAACAATTTCTTATAAATTGTTATGTAACGATTCACCCCGTTACATCACCCCCCCCCTTAACCATCAGTCACTTTAGTGACTGATTGACTAAATGGATACTCGTCCCAAATCATTTGGGACGGGGTTTGCACTTGTTGGTCCGCGTCCACTTTCCAACATCTCATCGCATGGTAAACAAGCCCATGCGATGCGCGAGCAAGGCCGCCGAGAGCGCGTCTGCACGTCTCTGTGCGGACGCCGAAGCAGAAACTACAGCAACTGATATCCCATCGGTTGCTGAATCGACTCAGCCTGTATCACCTGGTGATGCAGGCGCTGGTCATGAAGACACTCGTGTCTTCACAGAGTACGAGCTCGGTGTCTCGTACTCTCCTGATACGGATGACGGATCCGTATCGACGGCAATTGAATCCAAGCCGCCTGCCAAGCGTGGCATGGACGATGCTTTGCGTCGCAGCATCTTTGGTTCATCTGATGAGTCAGATGAACCATCGCCGAAGCGAAGGCGCTCGAGGTCGCGAGACTCGGGCGCTAATAGTGGTGTCGTTTCTCCAATGGACACCACTTCACAGCGAGGTGCCAGTACTTCTGTCGGCACGTCGCAGGAAGAGCGGGACCGCAATGTGTTGCGTCTCGCTCCAGAAAAGAAGGCATGGATGCCTCCTAAATCTGTCATGGATCACTTGTCGGCGACGACGAGTGATCGTTATCGAACACGATTGTTCGATTCGTCAAGGATTCATCACCTTGACCCCAGCGCGAAAGACTATCGCGCTGAACATGAGTTCTTCATCGATGCTTTCTTCAGACATCGATGGTACAGTGGGAATCACAAACGTGATGGTCCCTCACTACTTCAGGCGTGGAACGCCTACATCCATAATCTCGAGGATGTAGGTCGTGACGCTTGGAACGACAAACTTATCAAAGCTCGTGATAAGTTTGAAAAGCGAACCCCGACAGGTGCACGCTACAAGCTGCATCGTCTGTCAAGGGAGAAAGGATTACCCTGCCTCTCTTGGGGAGACTCGTGCCCATGTTGTGTGAACAACTCTGCACGAGCACCTAAGGAGGCTTACCTCCTTACCAGCCCGTGGTGGCGCGTACGTGTCTCTACTGAGATGTACGAAGGGATTGACAACCTGAAATCCCTTTACGACCGTGCCGGGAAGACTTTCTCCGGCGGTCCTTCTGCGGCACAGGATGTGTCGCGTCGTACTGCTCGACCAGACCCAGTACGTCAACCATCAATTGGGAGCGGGGCTCCCAAGAATCCCAGGACGGGGGATAGCCGCGCCACCGGACGAGGTAACTCGTCCGACGTCCGTTCACGTCGCGGTGGTTCAACAGCTGCTCTACTAGATAGCGCTGGCCACCGCGAGAGTCCTCTAATGGAGGTGGAGGAGGAGGAAAGACGCTCTCCACACGATCATGTGGATCGGTGTGTTCCCGAGAGCTTCTTTGATCGCGTAACGCAAGGGTTACGCGACGATCTCGAGCATGAGCGGAATAGGCGTCTCCAGATGGTGGACACTGCCTCGAAGCATCGAGCTGAGTTTGCCTTTGCTCAGCTTGAGAACGAGAGATCTCTGACATCTCTTTGTGACGAGCTAAGGGTAGCTCGTGGGATTGTTGATCGGTCTCGGGCTGAGATAGCTGCTCTTCAGACCCTTGTTGATGCCCACCATCGGGAGCACAAGGCTCTCTGCGAGATGCTTGAGCGCAAGGGCGTTCTTCATCGGAAGAAGCAGAGTACTGATGGTACGGCTTAAGCCGACCAACGTAAAACGTGGGATGCGTTCGCATCTTACGTGGTAACTCGATCGTGTATGCATTGCCTAGGCGGTGCAATACACGAAATGGGCCAATGAACTTGGGTAGTAGTTTACTGCTACCCAAGTTAGTCACTACATGTTTTGGTAGATTAACCGTATACAGTAGGACTAAGTCACCTTTATTAAATAAAAGAGTGTTTGCCCTTCCATTCTTGTCAGCGTTTTGCTTTTGCTTATCCACCGCTTCGGCGATGGAATCTTGCACAAAACGGACGACCGTTTCACGAGCCAGTATGAACTCATCTGATGACTCGTTAGCTTCAGTGTGCTGTGAGCGCACTGCAGCGACAACAACCTTTTCTTCAGTGAGGGCTTCCGCACTCTCACTGGGATCATTGTCTTCAGTGAGGGCTTCCGCACTCTCACTGGCATCATCTTCTTCGATATTGATGTTATCGATATCGGCATCAAACGCAATGACTTCTTCGTCAGAGCGTGATGAGCGTGAACCAAATCGGTTTTTGCTCGCGCGAGTCTCTCCCCCCCTTAAACCAGAGTTACACTCTAGTAAGGTGGGTACACGCGGATGGCGCAAGCCATTCACGTAAAACGGTGTATGTGTCGTGGACGCATGCACCGAGTTGTTGATGGCAAACTCTACCATCGGCAAAAACTCACTCCAACTCTTAAAGGAGTGTACGTATCCTCGAAGTATCTCTTCAAGGACACGATTGGCACGTTCCGTCTGACCATCTGACTCTGGATGATCAGATGTTGACATCTTCAAGCGCGTTCCGAGTGATTTGAACACGGAACGCCAGAAATCAGCAGTGAATCGTGGATCTCTGTCTGATACGAGTTCACGGGGCAACCCATGAAGTCGGAAGATGGTGTCAATAAAGACACAAGCACAGCCACTTGCCGTGATTGTCTCTGGTACAGCCACAAGGTGTACCATTTTGCTGAATCTGTCAACAAATACGAGAATACCCGTATTCCCGCGTGCGTCTTTGGGTAACCCGAAGACGAAATCCATTGAGATGGATTCCCAGCACTCAGCCGGAACCGGTAGAGGCTGTAAAGGTGCACGCAGTGAAGGACTTGACTTCACTCGTTGGCAGACTTCGCATGCGCGAACATACTTTCGCACAAACTGATACTGGCGGGGCCAGTAAAAGTCTCGACTTACCGTGAGATATGTTTTCTCTCGGCCACGATGTCCTCCTATAGGAGCATCGTGATACTCGAACATGATCCGCAAACGCAGATCAGTATCATCTGGAATGACAACACGTGGTGTGTCACCAGAAACGGCTGTATAGTACAGTAAACCGTTACGAGTAGTGTATCGATCTGATGCAGATCGATACGCAGACGACAATCGTTTCAACGATTCTCGAGATGGTTGGGAGAGATGTGTCAACAACTTCACAATCTTACCATCTTGGGCGTATGCCCGCCTCACATCATCATACAACGTTGTAGATGGTATTGTGGACATTATAACCGCAACAGTGACTGTCTCACTGTTGGGTTTCACGACTGTTTCAAAGTCGGGACGACGTGAGAGTGCATCAGCGACGACATTAAGTCGTCCTGGTTTGTACTCGACCGTAAAGTTGTATTCTGCAAAGAATGACAACCACCGCGCCATTCGTTGTGAAAGGTGCGGGCTGTTCACTGCCGTGCGTAATGACGTATGGTCAGTGTAAACAATGAAGGGTCTATCTCCTAAGAGATAGACTCTGAACTTCGCGAGTGCATACTTCATGGCAAGGAGTTCCTTGTCATGCACTGGATAGTTCCGCTCAGCTGGTTGCAGCTGACGCGACTGATAGCAGACGACGCGTTCAACGCCTTCAAGGTCGTACTGCATTAATGCACAGCCGATTGCGAAATCGCTGGCATCACAGACCACATGAAATGGCCTGTCCTGATCGGCTATTGCTAGGACTGGGGATTGTATCAAGCTCTGCTTGATACCCTCAAAGGAGCGTTGACATTCAGCGTTCCATAACCACCTCTCGTTCTTTTTCAACAAACGAGAGAGGTGTACAGTCATCTCGGCGTAATTGCGTGAATACTTATGCAAATACGCCGCTAGCCTAAGGAATTTTCGAAGACCTTTGACATCGACCGGCACGGGCCAGTCGGTGATCGCCTTGATCTTTTCGGGATCAGGACGTACACCGTTCTTACCAACGATGCACCCAAGAAGTGGTATTTCGCTTGCTGCAAATATACACTTCTTGAGGTTTGCATACAATTGATGCTTTCGCATGATTGTAAGAACTTGTCGGACGTGGTACTTGTGAACCTCAACGTCCGACTTTCCATCCATAGCTCGACTATGGATGAATACGTCATCGAAATAACTCGGCGCGAATTCTCGTACTGGCCTCAACAGATGTGATACACACCTGTTGAACGTGGCAGGGGCATTACTGAGCCCTTGTGGCATTACTAGCCATTCCCAGAGCATGCCGCTAGGCGTGCTAACTGCGGTATAGGGTATATCCTGTTCCCGCATTAGGATTTGATAGAAGCCATCCATCAAATCCATGGACGAAAAGATGGTACTCTTTGACATACCATCAATGATTACGTCCTTCCTCGGTATCGGCGTCTGAGCCGGTACCGTTGCAGCGTTCAATTTGTTAAACGCGTGCACTATCCGCCACCCTCCTGTTGCTTTTCGCACACAGAAGGTCGGAGAGCTATGTGGGGAAGTTGATTCCCTCACATGGCCCGCTGCTAAACGATCGGCAAAGAACTTGTCGATCGCAAGTACTTGTTCACGAGGCAGTGGCCACTGCTTCATGACACAGTACTTCGAGCCTGGTTTAAGCTCGACTTCGTGTCGAATACCTTTATCCTTCGGTAATTCGCACGGAACAGTTTCAGGGAATACATCCTTGAATTCAACCAAATCTTCATAGAGAGGATTTTCCTTGAGCGATTCCCATGATTGGGACTCATATCGCTCAATTCGTGTCTTTTCATCTAGGACACTCTCGTCCATAGATGAACTACTGAGAACTCTCTCGTTCTCAGTAAACACTGTTGCTGACCTTATGTCGGTTACATACTCGTCTTCAGCGACGAGTATGCAGATCTGCTTGACTTTGCCACTACGCAGATCACGCAAGAATCTTTTATGTTTGAGCGTTGGCAACTGAGTGATCTCCGAAGTTAACTTCGGAGGCGCAATCAGATCAAGTGTATAAGCGCCTACACATGATCCGTTATTGACTATGACATTCAATGTCTCTGTCATTTCCTGGGGACTTATTCCCTCAGGCTTCGAAGGACTTATTCCTTCGTCTTCCCGGGGACTTATTCCCGCGGGTTTCGGGGAACTTATTTCCGCCGTATTTGTAATCTTGGGACTTATTCCCTTTACTTCCTCTAGCTGGGGTTGCGCAACCACAGCGAGATCCTCTACGAAAGACTCTCCAGTCGATCTAGGATTATCGTTTCGCTTAACCTGAGCGATCGATTGTTTCTCTTCTAGATGTTCCCCTCTAGGGATACATCTTTGTCCCAGTCCACCCGACTTATTCGAGTGGTGGACCTTCGGCGCAGCCTGTGTTTCCTCACAGCCGCCGGAACTTTGCTCCGAAGTGTAACCGTTTGGTACACTAAGGTTTTGTGCAGTCGTACTAACGACCGTACCACAAGTGAGGCCATCGCACTCACTCGTAGTACATCCACACGCTTGTGGACGCTCCAAAACGTTCATCAGATGGCCATCTGATGAACAATCGGCAGACATCGTTACTGTCCGATGTTGCCAGTTTACTCGTGGTTCGTACCTTCTGAGCCACGGTATTCCAAGGATGACATCAAATTTGTCATCCAAATCCAATACGATAAAGTCATCGTCATAATGGGTATCTTCTAGCGTATAGTGGATCTTCACTATACGCTTCATGACGGTTACGGATGCGCCTGTCGCAAGACGTACCGTCATCCTCGTAGAAGGTGTGTCACATTCACTGAATTTAAAGTGACCATCTTCTAGCGATTGGCGTCGCACAAAATTGTTGGACGCCCCACAATCGACTAGAGCTCGAAGGGACAACTTATTCGTCACTTCGAGTTTCAAGGTAATGAGTGAGATCTCATTACCTAGAGCAGCAACGCACAATGTCTGTGTGTTGGGAGCAACCTTCATCAAGAGGCCTACAAATTCTCTTGACGTTGCTGGATCAGTAGGGTGCTCCGCACCTACTGATCCTGTCCGTTTTTTGACGGTCCATCCCGTTGTTGCGTCTTTGCACCAACTGCGGACCCTCGTCCCTGCCCCTTTCTCATGGGTGGACGGTCACTACGCCCAGTGTCGCGAGACACTGGACGAGGGGCACTACACTCGTAAGCGTAGTGTCCTGTCTTTTGACATCTGTTGCATCTCTGCAACTTCTTGTAGCCTGTAGAGCGAGCCTTCTCGCTATCTACATAACAGAGTTCCATCGGCTCTGGACCTCCGTTGTCATATCGTCTCGGTTGACGATATGATGTCGAGCTGGCGCGAGCCTGTCTCAGACTGAAGTCTTCCTGCTCCGCAATTGAAATGGCTTGTTCTAGTGAATCTAGTTCAAGCCGGAACAGGTGAGTCTTGACGGGACCATCCGCAAGACCCTGCATGAACACCGAAACCAACGTGTGTTCATCCACCGGATTGGAACTTATACAACTCGTGAGATGTCGTATATGTTGAGCGTAAGCGTGCACATCACGCTTACCCTGCTTGAGCTTCAAGAGTTCGGTTCGAGCTCTGAACTCAGCTCTAGGCGGTTCAAACGTTTGTCTGAGCCGCGACTTGAAGACTTCCAACGACCCAAACGCATATGGGTCGTGCAGCTTGAGCCCCAGTGCCCAAGTCTTGGCACGTCCTGCCAGATTTGACTGGGCAAATGCAACTTGCATATCCCCGTCGTCGATGCGACGCGCCCTTATGGCGTCATCCAATTCGACGAACCATCTCAAGAGGGAGTCTTCTTCGACCCCCTATACTTTGAGATGTCAATCTTCAAAGTCTCGGGCCGACACGAGTGCATCGACCCGCCAGCAGCAGCCTGCTGCTGTCTCAACAGTTCAAACTGTTGAGCACCTTGTTCTCTCAACAACTCTGCTTGTTGAGAACCTTGTTGGTGAAGCAAGGCTACTTTCTCGCGTTCTGCGTCAAGTTCATTTTGAATGAACTTGGCGATAGTAGCATGTTGGGCATCTCTATTGAGAGCCTCTAGCATGACGCTAACAGCATGGATGCCCATGGTCGAACCCATTCGTTCAACCGCATCCCATTCGACATCGCTCAAATGGGAGTAGCCGTCACGCGTAGCGTGAAAGCTTTGGTCATCTTCATCATCCAACATATTCATGTTGGATGTGAACGCGGTCCTTGGACGGACTACGAAGTGCTACCAGGTGTATCGGGGCACCCTGAAGCTTGTACTGGTGACAGTACAAGCTACTTATTCTGATAACAGAATAAGGCGGTGCCTCGTAACTTCACGTACACTCGTACGTGCAGAGGAAGACGGTAAGAAGAAGCGAGTACTCGGTTAGAGTAAAAAGTAGAACTGTGTTTATAATAGTTAATGTCTGCAATAAATCACTATTTATCTTCATCTAACTATGTCTAAATACAAATGTGTAAATCAGTTATCTGCTCACCACTCATTGCGTGCGTCTGTCGTGGCGCGTCTTCGTTGGTTGATATAATGGCCTATATCAACCAATTAGGAACTACTTGGAAGTGCTACAGAATATTGTCCTTATGACAATATTCTGAGAATATAACTCTTATAGTTATATTCTATTAACAATTTCTTATAAATTGTTATGTAACGATTCACCCCGTTACACTCTACCAGTATCTAGGTGATCTCAACTATATGTTTCTTGCCTCAACATATTCAAATGCTGCGAGGCGTTATGTCACCCTAGTAAGAGAGACCTTGTGATCAATAAATTCAGAATTTTTTTCATTTAGCTACTGGCGTCGTGCAGAGTTTTCAAAGCCTAATAATCGACTACGGATAGTAATGGCATAGCCTTTGCTTCTTCGAGCAATTGGTTAATGATAAAAATATCAATTATTGTGCGTCACTGTATCATAACAGATACAGTGACGCACAATAATTGCTTCAGGTAGCAACTCTCGTCAAGAAAGAAACTCTAAATTCACGCATTAAAATCAATAATTGTCAAAATCAATAATTGTCTTACGCTCGTAGTCCAGAATCATACTACACCTATTAAAATTAATAATTGTCTTACGCTCGTAGTCCAGAATCATACTACACCCCGAGACGTTGTGTAATTGTGTAATTGCGCATTTTTTAATTGAAGTATCTTCTCTTTAAAAATGTTGCATAACTCATATAAAGCTTATTAGAAACCATATACGTACCACACCATTATACATGTTCACCTACTGCAAAAGAAACTCATCTTCTGTGTATGCTCTCCGCACGTCGTCGAGCAGATTAGACGACGGAACACTCACTGGTCGTGCTGCAACAGCGGGATCACCCCTATTGTCGGGTTGAGCAGTCGGCTCGAAATCGGGCCGACGCGAAAGAGCATCAGCGACGACATTAAGTCGCTCTGGTTTATACTCGACGGAGGAGTTGTACTCCGCGAAGAATGACAGCCACCTCGCCATTCGTTGCAAGAGATGTGGGCTGTTTACGGCCGTGCGTAACGACGCAAGGTCGGTATGAACGATGCAGGGCCTATCTCCTAAGAGATATTCCCGAAACTTAGCCAGTGCACATTTCATGGCAAGGAGCTCCTTTTCATGTACTGGGTAATTACGCATAGCTGCTTGCAGATAACGCGATTGATAACAGACGACGCGCTCAACACCGTCTGAGTCGTAGTGCGTTAAGTCGCAGCAGATTGCGAAATTGCTGGCATCACATGAAATGGTCTGTCCTGGTCTGCAATCGCCAACACAGGCGATTGTATCAAGCTTTTCTTGATACCTTCAAAGAACTGCTGACACTCAGCACTCCATGACCACCTCTCGTTTTTCTTTAACAAAAGAGCGAGATGTACGGTCATCTCGGCGTAGTTGCGCGAGTACTTGTGCAAGTACGCCGCCAAGCCAAGGAACTTTCGAAGTCCCTTGACGTCAACCGGCAAAGGCCAGTCGCTAATCGCCTTGATCTTTTCCGGATCAGGGCGTAGACCGTTTCTACCCACGATGCAGCCAGGAAGTGGTATTTCGTTCGCTGCGAAGATACACTTCTTGAGGTTCGCGAACAACTTATGCTCTCGCATAAGTGTAAGAACCTTTCGGACGTGGATTCTACGAACCTCCACGTCCGTCTTCCCATCCATAGCCCGGCTATGGGCGAAGACACCGTCGAAGTAACTCGGTGCGAAATCGCGCACCAATCGTAACAGATTCGTAACACATCTGTTAAACGTTGCGGGGGCGTTACTTAGCCCCTGTGGCATCTCTAGACACTCCCAGAGCATACCACTGAGGGTGCTCACTGCTGTGTACGGGATGTCCCGTTCACGCAAGAGGATCTGATAGAATCCATTCATCAGATCCATGGACAAAACGATGGTACTTTTTGCCATGCCATCTATGATGGCGTCCTTCCTTGGTATCGGCGTCTGAGCCGGTACCGTTGCAGCGTTCAATTTGTTGAACGCGTGCACTATCCGTCACCCTCCTGTGGCTTTTCGCACACAGATGTTCGGAGAGCTGTGTGGGGATGTTGATTCCCTCACATGACCAGCTGCTAAGCGATCGGCAAATAATATGTCCATCGCCGTGATCTGTTCACGAGGCAGTGGCCACTGCTTCATGACACAGTATTTCGAACCAGGTTTTAGTTCTATCTCATGCCGAGTGCCTTTGTCCTTGGGCAGCTCGCATGGCAGGGAATTAAGGAAAACATCCCTGCATTCAACCAAATCCTTATACAAAGGATTTGTCTTCAAAGACTCCCAAGATTGAGACGTGTATCGATCAAGCCGGGTCTTCTCATCGAGGACACTATCGTCCACTGATGAGCTGCTGAGAACCCGTTCGTTCTCATCAAAAACTTGTTCCGACCGAATATCGGCTACGTACTCGTCCTCTGTGACGAGTAGCAGATCTGCTTGATCTTGTCACTACGCAGATCTCGCAAGAATCTTTTAGATTCTGGCGTTGGCAACTTGATTACCTCCGAAGCTGACTTCGGAGGTGTAACCAGATCAAGTGTATAAGTGCCTACACTTGATCCGTCATTCACCAAGCCATTTACTGACTCGGTGATTTCCTGGGAAAACACATCCGCAGGTGGTTGGGGATCAACACCCTCAACATAACTCTCTCGGGATTTATCACTCTCAGGAACTCTGGATTTTGCTTCCAATACGTGTACTGAATGTGGGTGTACTACCACAGTCACGTCCTCTTCGATCGACTCTCTTTCAGTCGATTGGGCTTGCTCTACGATCGACTCTCTTCCAGTCGATCGGGCTTGCTCTACGATCGACTCTCTTTCAGTCGATCGGGCTTGCTCTACGATCGACTCTCTTTCAGTCGATCGGGCTTGCTCTACGATCAACTCTCTTATAGTCGACCTCGCTCCAACGTGTTGTTCATCCTGAACAACACCAATTTATCTTCTTGGATGCACCTTTCTTGGTGTGCATCCGTGTTCCAGTCCACTCGATCTCTTCGAGTGGTGAACCTTCGGCGCAGCCTGTGTCTCTACACAGGTGCCGGAAGCTGGTTCCACAGTGTAGTGGCCTTCAGCACTGTGATCTTGTGCAGTAGTACTAACGACCGTACCACAAGTGAGGCCATCGCACTCACTCGTAGCACATCCACACGCTTGTGGATGCTTTAAGGTGTTCATCAGATGGTCATCTGATGAACAAACGGCAGACATCTTCACGGATCGATGCTGCCAGCTGAACCATGGCTGGTATTTTCTAAGCCATGGCAGACCGAGGATGACATCGAATTCGTCATCCACATCCAGTACGATAACGTCATCATCATACTTCTTTCCTACCAGCGTTTAGTGGATTCCCACTACACGTTTGTTCACTGTTACGGATGCGCCTGTAGCAAGGCACACCGTCATCCTCGTTGGAGGGAACTCTCGCACAACATAGTTGAACCTACTATCCTGTAGCGACTGGCGTCGAATAAAACTGTCCGACGCCCCACAGTCAACTAGGGCGCGAAATGACATTCCACTTGTCACTTCGATCTTCAAAGTGATGAGAGACTCCTCATCACTAGGGGCAAAGTAACACACATAGACTGTGTGTTGGGAGCAATCTTCGTCGAGAGTCCTGCAAATTCTCTTGAAGTTGCTGGATAAGCAGGGTGCTCCGCCCCTACTGACCCTGACCGTTTTTTGGCGGTCCGACTTGCTGTCACGGTTCAGCGACATGGTCGGACCCGCGCCTTGGACCATTCCTTGGCCAACGGCGGTCATCACGTTCTGTCTTTGGACTTGTTGCGGTGCTTGGGACACTACACTCATGAGCTTAGTTTCCAATCTTCTGACAGCGATGGCATCTTGCCGTTCGCTTGTGACTCAGAGAGCGAGAGTTCTCGCTCTCGATGCAACAGAGTTCCATTGATTCGGGACCTCCTGTTCCCTGTCGTCTCGTTGGACGATATTTCAACAAGTTAGCCTGAGACTGTCTCAGGCTAAATTATTCTTGTTCCGCATACGCTATCGCCTTTCCAGCGTATGGAAGTCCTCCCGGAACATGTAGTTCTTCACCGGTCCATTTACAAGGCTGTAGATGAACACGTTGATATACGTGTGCTCATCAACAGGATTTTCCGTAACGCTACTCGCAAGGTAGCGCAGGTGTTGTGCGTATGCGTCCACGTCACGATTACCTTGCTTGAACTCAAGAGTGCAGAGCGTGCTCTGGACTCGGCTCTCGGCGGCTCAAACGTCTCTTTGAGACGAGACTTCAAGATCTCTAACAAATCAAGCAAGTTTGGGTCGTGAAGCTTGAGCCCTAATGCCCAAGTCTTCGCTCGTCCTGTCAAATTGGACAGGGCGGAGGTGACTT
The DNA here is from genome assembly GCA_921007115.2 of Peronospora matthiolae. NCBI lineage: Eukaryota > Oomycota > Peronosporomycetes > Peronosporales > Peronosporaceae > Peronospora > Peronospora matthiolae. Next base: position 1,027,370 of record CAKLBY020000259.1, read on the forward strand.
GCATCTCGTCACCCTCGATGTGACGTGCCTTGATGGCGTCGTCTAACTCCACGAACCATCTCGAAAGGAAATCTTCATCGGTTCCCTTGTACCTTGATATATCAATCTTCAAGGTTTCGGGTTGACGCGTGTGCGTCGGCCCGCCCGTCGATCGATAAGATCCTTGCTGTTGTAGCATGCTTTCTTCTGTCTTTCGACGGAAAATTCCCTTGTAGGAACTTGTTGATAGTAGCATGTTGATGGTCTCTGCTTAGGGACTCCAACATGCCACTGATAGCGGGTTCGCCGATGAGCACACTCATGCGGCCGACTACCTCCCATTCTGAGTCACTCAGATGGGAGTAGCCTTCACGTGTGACGTGAAAGCTGTCGTCTTCCACTTCCAACATGTTCGTGCTGGACGGACACTAAGTAGTCGCTGGACGGACTGCAAGGTGTAACGGGGTACCCTTTGCTTGGGGTGCCACGAAACTTCACGTACACTAGTACGTGCAGAGGAAGCTAATCTATTTAAACAACTCGTTTAAGTAAAGGGTAACAAGAGAACTGTATTTAATATAGTTAAGCTATCAATATGACTTTAATCTTTATCTAACTATATTAAACTACGTCGTCGTATGACGACAACCTGCTCATCGCGCGCGTCTAGCATCGAATAGTGGTAATCTGTGGTTGACATCTCTTTTATCAACTCATCTTGGAGCAGCGCATGAACACTATCCTAAAGGGGATAAAATGCCTTCAAATTATCCATCTCGGACAATATTGATAGGATATTGTCATGCTAGACAATATCCCTATTGACACCGTTTGGTGTCAATATCATGTAACGGGCTACCACGTTACAGTTTTTTTCACCAACTTGTTGGGAGCAGCGTAAACCCGGGTGGTTTACATCCCTTTTACAAACAAGGAAAGGCTAGGGGTGATACGCTCCCTGACGATAGGGTTACAATTCCAAACTCGACCAGGTCGATCTAGTGGCTAACTACTGGCAAACGGTGTGAAGCAGATCCGCTTGGTGCCCCCGGGTATACCTCGTCCAAGGACGACATCTACATCCTTAACCAAGTCTTCAAAGGAGCGCTATTCTCCAGCTGATGGGTAAACAAGGTGAGAGAAGGTCCATACGCGGCTTCGGGGAACCACCTCCGTAATTTAGCAGTCAGGCGCTGTGATTACGCTGGTGTCTCATTACAATGTTTTGGGAACCACTCCACTTCAATAGTGCGCGTGCCTAGATTGTTAGTAGACGAGAAACTATACCACATAAATAATGATCGCTAATGACCAAAGAAGAAGAAAAAAGAGTTGAATGAACGACCTGCCGTTGGGAGGGGTCAGGTCAACATGGTCAAGGTAAACTTATCGAAGAGAAACCAAATATCATCTTAAGTAGTCGTAAAGGACAAATTAAGTCATTTTATCTATCATTCCCTGTTATTTCATCATCTGACAAAGAAAATTGAGAGGCTAAGGTCCTTGAAGCAACTTTAATTAAAAAAACGCAACGTCCAAGCTAAAACAATTGAGAATGAAGGCACAGGTGGTTGAAAGATCCGACACCAAGTTGCTCCATCCCGAGATATCAGGTCCTTTATCCTGGTCGGACACTGATATAACTCTAATTTACCACCGACACAATCTTGACACGTTCATGGACTGCAACACCATCATGAAGTCTCTCGAGAAAGGTTTTATTGTACAGCTAAGTGGATTGTTATCTCCCCTTTTTTGGCTGAAGACGATTGAAGGCGCGATCACCGCGCTATTTATTCTTCTTTAAAATGCAGGAATGCTCGCGAAAGATTAAGTTAAAGTACTTGTTTTCATTGGGTTTGACTAAAATCAGATTGCGTTTGAATAAATTCACAGATTTATAATCAGATTGCGTTTGAATAACTTCACGGTGTCGGGGGAATTCTCGTCGAGAAAAACTCCATCAAGTGTAACTTATCCCTCAGAGCTTACGTTTTGAACACGTCGAGAAATGGATAAATGACGCCCCCAACATCGTGATCCCCCTTAACACAAGGGATGACCTGGGACACACGGTCGGTACACGATCTACCGCGAGACACCCTGTCGCTACGTGATCACATCATGGCGGAGCAGTCATCTCAGGGGAAGCGTCTACCAGACGTAAGCCGTATGCCACTGATATTGACAGGAGCAGAGTTGATCCATTCCCGAGCGAGGAATACAGAGCGGTAGCAACGAACTCACCAAACGGAAACGCGTGGACAAACAACGGAAAGCCAAGGTCATAATAGGAATAATTTTCAGCCAATAGGAAGTCAGGACGGTAGGGCACAGGACTTAACCCCTTTATGTGGCGAAGATGCGGGCGTGGGGCGCCTGACTACCCGGTAAGAAATTTGTAGACATACTTCGACGCGGTGATGGTAAAAAATTCTTTAACAGCGCCAGTTTTTTTAGACATACTCAGAAAAATGGTGGCCATAGGGAGACAAGAAGAGAAAAACGCGAATAGCCCGAGTCCAAGTATGCAAGCCTCGAGACACCATACAATGACTGATTTTGCAATGCAGTCGGTCGGCTTATGCGAGTACGAGCTTGATTAGCTGGACCTAAACGAACCACTGGCGAGGATATGTGATGCCTTACTGGGACAACCACTCAATTTGTTCCCCCGCATTAAGCTCCCAGCGACATCATATCGCAACAGGTTTCATTAGAGAGATAAAAGTGATGACCTATAGTGCAGCTGGGTGACAATTGTAATAAATATTTTCTAGAGGGATCATTGATCAGACGGAAAAAAATTGTTGTTTAGGAAATTGTTGACCGGACCAGCACAGAACCCCCGACAAGTTAGCTTCGTTCGTGGTGATTGGAGAAACTGTTACACGAATTTCAGATAAAGGTCTGCGGTTTTAGAGTGAACTAGTCGGCTTAGAGTACTACCATTCGAAGTAGAAGTCCAACGAATCTTCGTTGGACTATTATTCCGTGTATATGTGATTAGGCTCAGGACAAGGTTGAAGATCAAAGATTGTCCGAGATTCCAAAGGAAAAGGTAAAGCACTATATCGAGACTTTGGACGAACCAGAGCTATCGGACCAGTTGACTATGTTACGTCTGACGTATGTAAAAAAACTGTAGGACATGCTGAAAAGGCGCGTCAACCAACTAAGACACGACGATGCAACATACTATTTGTATCAATTAATTCTCTTCAAAATGTACATTTTCTGCCAGGCCGGCCAAGAGTAGTGAAACGCCGCTTTGTGCATGCAGTTCAGACGACCTATAAGAATTAAGCTCAGAGGGTTACAGTAAGAGAAATACTCGGACAGGAAGTGTGTTAGGGCGAGTCTATCTGATGAAAGTGGAAGCGGACAAGGAACAAAGTGCGAGGATGCCGAGGGACCTACCTACACGGGAGGTCGACAAGCATCGACACTAGGGAGAAATATTCAGCATCCCGCACTTCGTCGGCCGCACTCAACACTAGATGTGCCAATGTTGCTTTCCGATACACGGAACCTAAAACTCTGGAAGCAAATCACCTGTGACCTCTAGGGAAAGAAATGTCATCCATTGGACCGCTATGTGTTCGAGTGCCGAGGACGTGGAGAGGCGATGATGTCGGGAAGGGCTATATAAATAAGTTCTGAAATTTTGATTGGTCAATGTTGTTATCCAACCAAGCACGCTAAAATGTTTTCGGGAAAGGTCGAGAAGGTGATTAATTAGGACGCTCGCCAGATTTATCCTTGTACGAGCCGAGCAATCTAACTACGGTGTCTTCGCATTCGAAGAAAGCAGCTCATGAACGACATGGGCTCACCAGCTAAAATACAAATAGCAATCACGCAAAACTTGTTTAAAAACTTAAGCCAAGATATCCACCCTATTTACTAGCTTTGTTCGTAATGCAAGTTGCCAAATTGACGAAAGTTGACGACAAGTGTTAAGTACACGGGAACCCTTCGTATACTTCGGAAGTTCCCAATTTTTTTTAGAGATAAAGTTTAAAAAGTTAGACAAGAAAGATTCTGCTCAGCACTACCGTCAATCACAGAATGTAGCCGACGGCATTTGATACACTACAAAACCGAGAAACCAAATATATGGAGCTTTCACTGCCACAAAAAAAACTTGAGCAAAACCTTTTACAATGTCAAGTATTCCCGATTGAAATCACTACACACCTACGGTTTGCGAAAGATGCGAGAGTACGCTTCTCCTGAGTCTGGAGCATTTTCTTGTTCAACCTCTGTCCGCCCTTTTTCAAATTTATCCAATCATGTGCGGGTGTTGGAGCAAGTGTGAACATTACACACCATAAAATGAAAGAGTGACAACTTTAAGAAGGATGCAGGCTACATCGCACGTATTATGACGTGTAAGGTATATCTGGAGTTATTTAACGACACACAGACATACGCACACTAAGCGATAAGTGTAATTACATATTTCGGCATTCAGATTGCACACAGTAAATAATAGCTTCGCCTTTTGGGATCGCAATTATTATACATTCAGGGTCTGGGGTGAAGGCCTATCAGCATAAACCCTGAAGGCTAATTATCCGCTCCCATGCTGATTACTGATACTAAAGGGCGAGCTCCAGAAGTTGCGCCATGAGCGTATCAGGATCGAATGATACACGATGTTATGAAAGTATAACATGCATCTTGACTGACCTGTATATGAGTCCAGCATTCCAAAAAAACTTTAAACTATGTGCATGTGGCTGTCCCTTTAAAGATATTAAATAGCTAGCGAGATGTGACGCGGGAACAACTCTCAATATATTACCGGTGCTTACATTTTCTGCCTATAGCAGTCTCATTGACTAAATCATATACCTATTCATTTCAGTGCTTATACTTCCATACGCAAACCTTTAAACGTCAGCAATGTGTTCAGCCAGAATTATCCCTTTCTGACTGAAGTTGTATAATTTACAAGCTTTTTGTTAAAGCTCGTTGGACTTTCTTCAAATTGTCGTCCTTGTACATTCAGCGAAAGTGAAAGTATAATGTCGGTGGAATCATTTGCGCATGGGTGCAGCTATACTTCTTACGGTTCGTGTTCTCAAATGCATCCAGCGAACTTAATTATTAGAAGCGATTCACTTCTAGCTTGTTCTTAAAAGCACTGTTTTAGTGAACGTCATAACATGCTATAAATGGTTTGATGCGGGCACCCTATTAGTAGAACGAAGCAGTATATTCACGCAGCCACACACTTTATGATCGGATCTCATCATGAAGCTTCGCATACACGACACGTGAATTATATATCGAGACTTAAAACAAGAGCAAATCAGACATCAATTGAGGATTCATTTAGCTTGCGACATATATCAAAGCTAAATGTGTGGAGCTAAAGCTTGCATCTCCACGAAAGCGAATATGTCGCTCATTCGCTTCTACCTCAAGTACATTTCTCAAAGGCGAGACGTTCAGAATCGGCAATAGAAGAATAAGATCAAGCGTTACTCCGGACCAAGTTCGTGCTATTTTCAAAGAAAATTATCTGTCGTTTAAGCCAAAACTATATGCACTACCTCTTCCAAGCGTCTGCTGTAACGGGGTAGCCCGTTACATGATATTGACACCAAACGGTGTCAATAGGGATATTGTCTAGCATGACAATATCCTATCAATATTGTCCGAGATGGATAATTTGAAGGCATTTTATCCCCTTTAGGATAGTGTTCATGCGCTGCTCCAAGATGAGTTGATAAAAGAGATGTCAACCACAGATTACCACTATTCGATGCTAGACGCGCGCGATGAGCAGGTTGTCGTCATACGACGACGTAGTTTAATATAGTTAGATAAAGATTAAAGTCATATTGATAGCTTAACTATATTAAATACAGTTCTCTTGTTACCCTTTACTTAAACGAGTTGTTTAAATCGATTAGCTTCCTCTGCACGTACTAGTGTACGTGAAGTTTCGTGGCACCCCAAGCAAAGGGTACCCCGTTACACCTTGCAGTCCGTCCAGCGACTACTTAGTGTCCGTCCAGCACGAACATGTTGGAAGTGGAAGACGACAGCTTTCACGTCATACGTGAAGGCTACTCCCATCTGAGTGACTCAGAATGGGAGGTAGTCGGCCGCATGAGTGTGCTCATCGGCGAACCCGCTATCAGTGGCATGTTGGAGTCCCTAAGCAGAGACCATCAACATGCTACTATCAACAAGTTCCTACAAGGGAATTTTCCGTCGAAAGACAGAAGAAAGCATGCTACAACAGCAAGGATCTTATCGATCGACGGGCGGGCCGACGCACACGCGTCAACCCGAAACCTTGAAGATTGATATATCAAGGTACAAGGGAACCGATGAAGATTTCCTTTCGAGATGGTTCGTGGAGTTAGACGACGCCATCAAGGCACGTCACATCGAGGGTGACGAGATGCAAGTCACCTCCGCCCTGTCCAATTTGACAGGACGAGCGAAGACTTGGGCATTAGGGCTCAAGTTTCACGACCCAAACTTGCTTGATTTGTTAGAGATCTTGAAGTCTCGTCTCAAAGAGACGTTTGAGCCGCCGAGAGCCGAGTCCAGAGCACGCTCTGCACTCTTGAGTTCAAGCAAGGTAATCGTGACGTGGACGCATACGCACAACACCTGCGCTACCTTGCGAGTAGCGTTACGGAAAATCCTGTTGATGAGCACACGTATATCAACGTGTTCATCTACAGCCTTGTAAATGGACCGGTGAAGAACTACATGTTCCGGGAGGACTTCCATACGCTGGAAAGGCGATAGCGTATGCGGAACAAGAATAATTTAGCCTGAGACAGTCTCAGGCTAACTTGTTGAAATATCGTCCAACGAGACGACAGGGAACAGGAGGTCCCGAATCAATGGAACTCTGTTGCATCGAGAGCGAGAACTCTCGCTCTCTGAGTCACAAGCGAACGGCAAGATGCCATCGCTGTCAGAAGATTGGAAACTAAGCTCATGAGTGTAGTGTCCCAAGCACCGCAACAAGTCCAAAGACAGAACGTGATGACCGCCGTTGGCCAAGGAATGGTCCAAGGCGCGGGTCCGACCATGTCGCTGAACCGTGACAGCAAGTCGGACCGCCAAAAAACGGTCAGGGTCAGTAGGGGCGGAGCACCCTGCTTATCCAGCAACTTCAAGAGAATTTGCAGGACTCTCGACGAAGATTGCTCCCAACACACAGTCTATGTGTGTTACTTTGCCCCTAGTGATGAGGAGTCTCTCATCACTTTGAAGATCGAAGTGACAAGTGGAATGTCATTTCGCGCCCTAGTTGACTGTGGGGCGTCGGACAGTTTTATTCGACGCCAGTCGCTACAGGATAGTAGGTTCAACTATGTTGTGCGAGAGTTCCCTCCAACGAGGATGACGGTGTGCCTTGCTACAGGCGCATCCGTAACAGTGAACAAACGTGTAGTGGGAATCCACTAAACGCTGGTAGGAAAGAAGTATGATGATGACGTTATCGTACTGGATGTGGATGACGAATTCGATGTCATCCTCGGTCTGCCATGGCTTAGAAAATACCAGCCATGGTTCAGCTGGCAGCATCGATCCGTGAAGATGTTCTGCCGTTTGTTCATCAGATGACCATCTGATGAACACCTTAAAGCATCCACAAGCGTGTGGATGTGCTACGAGTGAGTGCGATGGCCTCACTTGTGGTACGGTCGTTAGTACTACTGCACAAGATCACAGTGCTGAAGGCCACTACACTGTGGAACCAGCTTCCGGCACCTGTGTAGAGACACAGGCTGCGCCGAAGGTTCACCACTCGAAGAGATCGAGTGGACTGGAACACGGATGCACACCAAGAAAGGTGCATCCAAGAAGATAAATTGGTGTTGTTCAGGATGAACAACACGTTGGAGCGAGGTCGACTATAAGAGAGTTGATCGTAGAGCAAGCCCGATCGACTGAAAGAGAGTCGATCGTAGAGCAAGCCCGATCGACTGAAAGAGAGTCGATCGTAGAGCAAGCCCGATCGACTGGAAGAGAGTCGATCGTAGAGCAAGCCCAATCGACTGAAAGAGAGTCGATCGAAGAGGACGTGACTGTGGTAGTACACCCACATTCAGTACACGTATTGGAAGCAAAATCCAGAGTTCCTGAGAGTGATAAATCCCGAGAGAGTTATGTTGAGGGTGTTGATCCCCAACCACCTGCGGATGTGTTTTCCCAGGAAATCACCGAGTCAGTAAATGGCTTGGTGAATGACGGATCAAGTGTAGGCACTTATACACTTGATCTGGTTACACCTCCGAAGTCAGCTTCGGAGGTAATCAAGTTGCCAACGCCAGAATCTAAAAGATTCTTGCGAGATCTGCGTAGTGACAAGATCAAGCAGATCTGCTACTCGTCACAGAGGACGAGTACGTAGCCGATATTCGGTCGGAACAAGTTTTTGATGAGAACGAACGGGTTCTCAGCAGCTCATCAGTGGACGATAGTGTCCTCGATGAGAAGACCCGGCTTGATCGATACACGTCTCAATCTTGGGAGTTCTTTGAAGACAAATCCTTTGTATAAGGATTTGGTTGAATGCAGGGATGTTTTCCTTAATTCCCTGCCATGCGAGCTGCCCAAGGACAAAGGCACTCGGCATGAGATAGAACTAAAACCTGGTTCGAAATACTGTGTCATGAAGCAGTGGCTACTGCCTCGTGAACAGATCACGGCGATGGACATATTATTTGCCGATCGCTTAGCAGCTGGTCATGTGAGGGAATCAACATCCCCACACAGCTCTCCGAACATCTGTGTGCGAAAAGCCACAGGAGGGTGACGGATAGTGCACGCGTTCAACAAATTGAACGCTGCAACGGTACCGGCTCAGACGCCGATACCAAGGAAGGACGCCATCATAGATGGCATGGCAAAAAGTACCATCGTTTTGTCCATGGATCTGATGAATGGATTCTATCAGATCCTCTTGCGTGAACGGGACATCCCGTACACAGCAGTGAGCACCCCCAGTGGTATGCTCTGGGAGTGTCTAGAGATGCCACAGGGGCTAAGTAACGCCCCCGCAACGTTTAACAGATGTGTTACGAATCTGTTGCGATTGGTGCGCGATTTCGCACCGAGTTACTTCGACGGTGTCTTCGTCCATAGCCGGGCTATGGATGGGAAGACGGACGTGGAGGTTCATAGAATCCACGTCCGAAAGGTTCTTACACTTATGCGAGAGCATAAGTTGTTCGCGAACCTCAAGAAGTGTATCTTCGCAGCGAACGAAATACCACTTCCTGGCTGCATCGTGGGTAGAAACGGTCTACGCCCTGATCCGGAAAAGATCAAGGCGATTAGCGACTGGCCTTTGCCGGTTGACGTCAAGGGACTTCGAAAGTTCCTTGGCTTGGCGGCGTAATTGCACAAGTACTCGCGCAACTACGCCGAGATGACCGTACATCTCGCTCTTTTGTTAAAGAAAAACGAGAGGTGGTCATGGAGTGCTGAGTGTCAGCAGTTCTTTGAAGGTATCAAGAAAAGCTTGATACAATCGCCTGTGTTGGCGATTGCAGACCAGGACAGACCATTTCATGTTGTCTGTGATGCCAGCAATTTCGCAATCTGCTGCGACTTAATGCACTACGACTCAGACGGTGTTGAGCGCGTCGTCTGTTATCAATCGCGTTATCTGCAAGCAGCTATGCGTAATTACCCAGTACATGAAAAGGAGCTCCTTGCCATGAAATGTGCACTGGCTAAGTTTCGGGAATATCTCTTAGGAGATAGGCCCTGTATCGTTCATACCGACCTTGCGTCGTTACGCACGGCCGTAAACAGCCCACACCTCTTGCAACGAATGGAGAGGTGGCTGTCATTCTTCGCGGAGTACAACTCCTCCGTCGAGTATAAACCAGAGCGACTTGATGTCGTCGCTGATGCTCTTTCGCGTCGGCCCGATTTCGAGCCGATTGCTCAACCCGACAATAGGGGTGATCCCACTGTTGCACCACGACCAGTGAGTGTTCCGTCGTCGAATCTGCTCGACGACGTGCGGAGAGCGTACACAGAAAAAGAGTCTCTTCTGCAGTTGATGGATTAAATATCGAATGCATGCAGTCAAGCTTTAAAAAGCTTGTCGTCTCAATACCGCTCTTCAACCGAATGGTATTCGGTTCGTGATGGACTGCTGTACTATACAGCAGTCAACGGCGACACACCTCGTGTCATCGTTCCCGCTCATAATGATTTTCGATTGCGTATCATGTGTGAGTGTCACGATGCCCAGTCGTGACTTCTACTGGCCCCGCCAGAATGAGTTGCCGCACAAATACATTCGCGCTTGCGGAGTTTGTCAATGGGTGAAGCCTAGTCCTTCACCCCGCGCACCCTTGCAGCATCTACCGATTTCGGCATAGTGTTGGCAGTCCGTATAAATGAGTTTCTTCTTTGGATTTCCCAATGACGCTCACAAGAATACTGGTATTCTTGTGTTTGTTGATCGGTTTAGCAAGATGGTACATCTTGTTGCTGTAACGGAGTCAATCACAGCCCAGGGCTGTGCTCGTGTCTTCATCGATAATGTTTTCCGACTTACCCGTGAACTCGTGTCCGGTAGGGACCCCCGCTTCACAGCGGAGTTCTGGCAAACTGTATTCCGTTCATTTAGAACACGTTTGACGATGTCGACTTCTGACAACCCAGAAATAGATGGTCAGACGGAACGCATCATCCGCGTCCTCGAAGAGATACTTCGAGGGTATGTCCACTCGTTAACGAGTTGAAGATATTTCTTGCCGAAGGCAGAATTCGCCATCAACAACTCGGTGCATGCGTCGACAACGCATACACCATTCCTTGTGAATGGCCTACGCTATCCACGTTACCCGCCTTCTTAGACAACCCGTCGACAATGGTGTCGACGTAATGGATGCCGATGTCGATACGATAGATATTTCGATGATGATGATGATGACGATGCTGGTATTTTCAGCATCGCCAATGACTGCCAAAGTGAGGATGATGACACCCTCACTGATGAAGACAACATCCTATCAGCAGTGCACACGAAGCGCACTGCTGTTGGCAAGGATGAATCAGCAAGGGAATTTCTGCTGACTCGTGAAGCGGTTGTGCGCTTCGTTCAAGACTCTACTGAAGATGCACTATACAGGCAGAAAAGAAACGCAGACAATCATGAAGGAGCAAATGTTCTTTCATTTGATGAAGGAGACCTAGTTTTACTGTCTACAGTAAATCTAACGCAACGCGCAGTGACAAACGTGGGCAGCAGTAAATTACTGCCCAAGTACATCGGTCCATTTCGTGTGTTGCTCCGCGTGGGCAACGCATACACGATTAAACTGCCCGTAATTTGCATACGCATCCTACGTTTTACGGTGGACGTATCCGCCCGTACTATTAGTACGAGCCCGTTTCGAAATGCGAAGAACACCTCCGCGGTCAAGAGCCGAGACAACCTTCGATTGGTCCCGTTTCAACGAGCCAGTCTGGTCGACTAGCGAAGTGACCTGCTCACGCAGTTGAGCTATGTCTTGACGAGCTGCAGCCAGCTCGTCACGAAGAGAACGAGCTGAGCGTTCGTTTTCAAGTTGTGCGAACGCAATCGCGGCACGATCGTCCGAGAGATCGTGTGCTAAGTAAACTGTATCTAAACCTTACAAGATCCTCAAGGTCATAACGGCGAGCCCGTTCATGAGCCAGGTCATCTTGCAACTGTTCCGTTACACGGTTCAGCTCCTGAACATCAAGCTGATCCGAACCTCGAGCCGGATTAGGAGTTTCCGCCGCCACTACATCCTTTGGTGTACTCTGGCGGGGGTCAACGCTTTCTAGTTGAGCGTATGCTAAACCACCGCGACATGAATGGCGTCCAGACGAGTTACCCCGTCCGCTGGCGTGGCTATCCACCGTCGTGGGACAGTTGGGAGCATCGTGCCCAGCTGATTGCTGATGTTCTGGGTCTCGTCGAACAGTATGACGAGACCCACCCGCTGCGTTCGAAGAAGGGCCGTCGGAAAACGACCTCCTCGAACGCGAGTACAGGGATTGCAAGGTGTCAATCCCTTCGGTCTTGGAAGAGATGCGCGCCCTCCAGTAGGGACCAGTAGGTAGGTAGGCCTCTTTAGGGGCACGGTTTGAGTTGTATAGGCAACCTGGACACGTACACCCCACAATAGACAGGGTTATCCTGCCCCTCTTGAAAGCCGGTGCAACTTGTATCGCGCCCCTACTGGGTTACGTTTCTCAAACCTGATGCGGACTGCATCAAGTTTACTGATCCAGGCCTCATGGCCAATGCACTCGATTTTATGGATGAGGGCATTCCATTCTTGCACTAAGGCCTTACCGTCTTGAATACGGCTACCATTGTACCACCGATGTAAAAAAAAGCATCGGTGAATAATTCTTCCTCAGCACAACTAGTTCCGTGCTGAAGTTGGGAGGGTTACTCCTTCTACAGTCGAATAACGAAATTCGATCCCGTTAGGTAGTCATGTCGGCCAACCGGTCCAACTCTTTGTATGAAGGCATCCAAGGAACTCCAATTAAGGAGCGTGGCGCAGGACATTTCGGTCCCTGGCCTCTTGATTGGTGTCAGCACGATCACTGACACCAGTGACACTTCGATCCTTCGAGTTACTTCGCTCGTGGTGATGATAGGTGTATCACCACCATCACCACGCGTCCTATCGCTGGATGGACTCGCGTGAGGCGGAGATTCTTCGGAACAATCGCTCGATCCAAAGTTCTCAAGCGTGATGCCGCCACGTTTACCAGAGACAGTCAACCTGGCTCTTGCAGTGTCCGCCTCGGGTGATACGGAGGCTTGAGGTGTCGCCTTCGAGTCGGATACATCATGCGACTCGCCGGAATAGATGAGTTCTATTTCAGACTCATCTCGATTACGACTCGTAATATCCGATGCAGACGCAGCGGATGTACCTGTCGCACGTGGTGGCTCACCACGTGCACTGTTCACAGCAGCAGGCGGCAAATCACCTGCGGCTGAGGTGTGGTAAGTACTCTCTCCGGCTGCACGCATGCGTGCAGTCGCCTTCTTGCTGCTGCAGCAACTCGCATGGATTTCGAAACCATGCGTTGGGTTGGCAAATGAAAGGAATATAAACAACAAGTGCTCCTTTTCCCAGAGTGATCCAACGATGGTCACCCTGTTCCAATCAATTCGATTCAATCAACGGGTGATTGATGGTAAAGGGGGGTGATGTAACGGGGTAGGCCGTTACATGATATTGACACCAAACGGTGTCAATAGGGATATTGTCGAACATGACAATATTCTATCAACATTGTCTGAGATCGATAATATTGAAGGCATTTTATCCTCCTTTGATATTATTCAAGCGCTGCTCCAAGATTGGTGTATATAAGATGTATAGACCATAGATTGCCACCAATCGCTGCTAAACGCGCACAATGAGTGGTGAGCAGGTTGTCGTCATACGACGACATAGTTTAATATAGTTAGATAAAGATTAAAGTCATATTGATAGCTTAACTATATTAAATACAGTTCTCTTGTTACCCTTTACTTAAACGAGTTGTTTAAATATATTAGCTTCCTCTGCACGTACTAGTGTACGTGAAGTTTCGTGGCACCCCAAGCAAATGGTGCCCTGTTACAGAAACAGTTTTCGAAAGCGGGTCATTGGAAGGGAGGGGGTGCTACTCGTTCCCACATGCCACAACGTCTTAGGTCTTATTTGCACCTAGGCCTTACCACGCAAATGTCTTCAACGAGATAGGAAAAGGTTATCCCTTCCCAGGAACTTTTCGCGTGACGAAAACGTGCCAAGCGGATTGCAAAATGATAAGTATTTGATAACGTCCTATCCTTTAAGCCCTTCAATCTGGCCTGGGCTATTTTCCTAATTTATGTTTTGACTGGCCAGGAGTATCTTGGTCTAGATCGAACGAGGTCTTCCGATGAGGGACCGTTGCCCACCGATGGAGGCCAGGTCCACCGGTAAGAAATGATGTCTAATTCTGAGTAAACCGATGTGGGACCACATCTCCGCCGATGCGGATCCGCAGCCGACCCCGAAAAGCTAAATTCCCCTTAGAGATCGGTTCTCCCGATGAGAAACCGTCGTCACTTTACTTCAGAATCGCTGTACTGGTACCCTGGCATCAATCTCTACCCCCTATCGCCCCCCTCGCAAATTTGGCTTGTTTTGGTCGTGACCTCATCCTGGTTCCTTTCTCCCCGATACCTTCGATTATCTGAACCTGTCGCAATAGGTGACCTGATAATAAAGTAAGACCTATTGTGATTATCGATCTATGTAGAAGGGAATATTTAGACCTCATTAGGTAAGTTCGTTTGAAATTAGCTCCCGAAATCACTAAACTAAGCGGGCATGAGTCCATAAAGTAATTGTGCCTCAATAGATCGGCGAATTAGGGCTACGTCGCATCAAATGGAGCTGCAGTGGAAGGTACAGACGCCGTTTCAGGTGAAGCATGGTCTATTTTATAGTGTAGATGTGTTCATAAATGAGAAGGATGACACGCGGATTTTCTTACCTCTTCTGCATCTTCGAGGGTCATAACAGGGTCCAAGTCGGGAACATCACGGGGCGCAATCGCAACTCTCGCTTCGACATGCAGCATTTATCGCATGCCAATATGTCTATAAATACTGCAGCCTTAACACTTCACAGCATGCTTCGTCGTGGGCCACATATATGGTAATGGTCCAGGCCGTCAAACAGGTCTACTTCGTCAGCAAGATGAAGTGCGTGAAAACGCTTCACCGTCATATAGATCTCGCGACAGACACACTGGTTTTCAGCGTGCAGCTTCCATAACCGAAATCATTATCGGCGACGTGTTCATCAGAAACGAGGTAATGCCGGATAACTCCCAAGAAGACGAAGTCAACGAGGTGGAGGCTGGCGCTGCGATGGATGTAGCCAAAAGTAAATCCAACATGCTGTTTTCGGGAAAACGGGATAACGCTGTTCATCGAAGGCTCGAGACAGACAAGTACGTGATGAAGATTAATAACTTCATGCGCTATGATATAGCCCTAGACCACCCGTCAGCAGAAAAATGATCGTCTGGAAGATGACCAGGGCGATCGAGGATGCCAAGCGTCGCAAAGAAACAGCGAAGCTTGCGAGGCGTCGTGATACTAATCGGAATGGAATTTCCCACTCGCTGGTAAAGGCAGCACCGATCACAGACATTCGTTCTTTGACATGCGCGTGCAATTATGTTACCGAGGCACACTCGTTAATTTGCACCTCGTCATCATCCTATTGTAACTGCCACACCTTCATTATAAACAATTTCTTTGGCTAGATATACTTCACATGGCACGCTAACCTGAACATCGTCTCTTAAGACGGGGGAACCATGACAGGCCGCCACTTAGGCTTTTTCACACGTCTTTTTGCTGCTGCCGAGTCTGACATGCTGCGCATCTGTTGCCCGCCGTAACATACTGATTAAGTGACCAAGCGATCAGCCGAGCGCATCAACGGTGGCATAGGGGCCAACTTTTCGTGTACAACTTCCGTCTCATCACGACGGCCCAGAACCCTCTGATCACCGCCATGAACGTCAAGTTACCAGGGAAATTCGTCGCTGGGTTCATCTAAACCGAATTCTTGCGTTTTACAATACGTAAGCTATCAGCCTACAAAGTAGGCAGTCTCAATTCCCGACGGATGTACGGTGGATCGAGACACGCCGTATCTTCTATCGGGCGATTCATTTCGATTTTTTCGCTCTTCAGAACAGGTCCCTGCTGATCGCAAAACACGAGCAGCACAGCCAGATCCATCTGACCGCGCTCGTCGGTATTTTCGGCGTCGAACCCCAAACCGGACCTGGCCGAAATCGAGGAGGATGCTGGGGATGCAAATGGGTACGTGGTGATTTGTCTTACCGAGTCCCGCGTGCTCCCGCCTGGACTGTACCGAGAACCAGGGATCCATACCACACATTGCATTGGGGGCCTATGAGACACTGACAATATTGTAATCTTCGAGTAGAGTTGATCCTGATAGATCGAGCTGGTCACCGGCCTCAAAGTTGTGAAGGCGAAGCGTGACCATTCCTGTATACCTCTCACCTAGGACGACCCGCCACTTTTCCCTCGCAACTCGTCGCTCGGTGCCCTAGAGAATTTATTTAAAACGTCTTCGAGACGCATTGCATATACATCGCCAAGTGATGGCCAGAAGAGATGGATGATGAAATTGAGGATGACTATCGTTTGGTATGCAATATGTACTCCGAGGATGACGTTCTGTGAGATGCAATCGACCAGTATGACCACTATATGTGCCTTAACGATGTCTGGGACATCTCCCCCGGTCGGTTAGCATTTCTCCTCTCATCCTGCGGTGGTCTGGTGAGTGCGTTCGCCGACAATACCTCGGTTCAGTTTGAAGGCGCCTCCTTGATACACATGTCGCTTGAGGGTAAATTATAAATGCAGTATTGTTCCCTTCTAGAGCTGTAATTGCACCAGCAACCGTCGAGTTATACAAATTTATAAACTAGTGGTGGCGAAATATAAAAATTAACTTGGTTAATGAAGTTTACATTTTTCCGTATCCTCGAAGCCTGGGATATTCGGCCACAGAGTACTCAGCACGACGTGTAATTTTCACCCTGCGTTTGTTACCGATCAATAAGTTTCATTACACTTTAAGCGCTGTTCACAGACACATTCACAACGGGTGGCAGCCCATGTCACGCTCAGTACGACGTGTAAGGTACATTCTAGCCTTACATACAGACATAGAGTGGGAGGTAAAATGCTACATCGAACTTAGCACGAACTTTAGTGTACGTCTCGCGTGTTTTTTGCCGACACAAAACGTGACAGGTCACATCACACTTAGTACGATAAGGCACACCTAGCTTTACTTATGGGAAACGTTAACCACCCCCCAGGGTTTCGTTAACCACCCCCCACCCCCTATATATTACCGTATTATACTCGATGGACGCGTTCCGATTGGTAGAATTGAATATACCAGGTTGAATACCAGCACTGGTCAATAAGAGAACTCGCTCGCGAGCCTCTTCGTTCAACGCGCGACCATTTGGATGTGCAGAGGAGTCATCAAATGCATCGTGATTGTGGTTCCCTCTAATGACTGTAACGTGCCAGCGCTCATCTATGCGTTGAATGACAGCTTCAAAACGGTACCCAGTGCTTCTACTAGCCCTTATGCGCTTGATCGTTCTCGTTTCTGGTACTTCGTTAACAGCAACTGGCTTGTATTAATTTTTCTGTGAACACCATAGAATAATACGTTTAATTGCGCCATCTTTCCTATTACCTACCTTCTTGGTACGCTTGATCGTAAGGACATAGCCTTGAGCTCTTGCATGTTCATTAAGTGCCTTTCGGGCTTCCTCTAGCGTATCGTATGTAGTTTCAGGAGGTGGTAGCAGAGCCATATGAGAATGACAGACTACGGTGTTTAAGCGCTAAAAGAAGTTATTCATTAATTGAAAAAAAATATCGTGTAAGCGATTACATGATGTAATTATTGTGTTTAAATTGGCTTTCAGTATTTAGCAATATGACATTTTATTTATAATCACTCAAAAATATGGAAGGTATATATATTACGGTAATATTTAGGGGGTGGGGGTGGTTAGCGAAACCCTGGGGGGTGGTTAACGTTTCCCTTTACTTTTAGACACAAGAGGTGTTAGCCATAATCGCACTTAGTGTGACGTGTAGTTTTCACCTTGTGTTGCTCATCCCGATAAGTTACAGACAACATAGAATTAGGACAATGTGTTAGGTATACCTGGCTTTATTCATATACGCAGGAGGTGACAGACTAAATCGCACTCAATCTGACATTTAAGGCACCCCTAGCCTTATTTACATACACAAACAGACTAACAGACAGACAGAAAATATACTTTGAACGATCAGCATTCAGCTTGCGCACAGTCACAAGTAGCTTTACCATACAGGCTCGCAACAATGCAGGTAGTGCTTGTCATCAAAACACTCGCACTTCTGTGACCAATGAAGTGCACGCCATCAAATTCATCAACTGTCAGCCACATAGTGTCTTGCGCTACACGTTGTTCGCATCTTTTCACACGTAAACGCTTTATCGCTGGATGTTCTTGCAACGCTGGTTAAGTAGCACCATCTTCGCTTGATACGGACTGAGTCGATCGTCACCTGTCCCCATGTACGACGTTGCCGTATTTTCAAGTGATTAAAAAGGATAGTCCCATCCAATAACGATCTGAAGGACAGTTAGTTATACTCTGCAATCGATTCGCGTTTGAAGTAACGGATGCAACACCTTGGTGACTTCTCCTTGCTATTTGTCTGCAATGCGGGTACGCACAGCATTCATTTAGCTGTGATCTAGCAGTAAGATCGAAGGCGTTATGTCGTCGCTTGATGGTGCAAATCGAGATGTTTTTATCGAGATGACGTGAACCCAATGCAAAATGGTAAGGTGAATGTTGCAGATAGTTGGAAGACCTGCGATTTGGCACAACGCTAACATTCAATTTAAACAAGCGACTAAATGTAGCGTTTATTTGGTCTTTAGCGCGGGACTAGCCAGAGTCGTGTTATTTCATTTGCGTAAGCTTTATTCCTGGTACTGCATGTCCATCGTAATTTCAGATGTCGAAGTTACTGACACTGGCCGCTCGGTACTTGGTCTTCAGAAATTTTGCATTTTTAGACCCCGAAGAAATTCGATATTGATGGCTTTGATCGCAACTTACCGCTCATTGTAATATTCGTAGAAATCAAAGGAGAAGAATGTTATCGACATAATTCTGATCATTCCATAATAAATGAGGGTTTGTCGGTGAAAAAGGCAAATTCGAGCTGGTCTGGTTTGCAGTGCAGGGCCGTGCGTTATGAAATGACAACACGTGTCAAATAGACATGCGACGCAATTCGACGTCACTGTTCGTTTCTAAACCCGGCAAAACCCACCATACAATAGTCCAGATCACAACTTCCATTTCTTACCCGCTTAAGAGCTACAACGACACAAATGCTGTTGTGAGGTCATTCCGCAGCACTGGCTTTTGGTGCGGCGGCGGCCACAACTAGCAATCCAGAAGGCAGTTTTGGCCCGATCCGTGAGTTCGTCATGATGTCGCACCCCATTGCTCGGTAGAAAAGATCCAAAGGTTAGGGCTTGAGGTAATCAAATATCCAGGCACGTGTCGTCGTCTGGTCGTAAACCTGGTCGAAAATTGTAGCATCACCAGATTCGGGCGCTAGATTTTATTGAGCCGTTGAGTCAGCTCCTAATTTTATTTAGAGTTAAAGCGACCAGATAGCCGGCGGCGAAAGTGGCCAGTCTAGGTCGATTACTGCTTTAAACGAGGTCAAATGAGCTCGGATACCGGCTTCTGTCCAAATCACCAACCATCCCAGCTCCATGTCTCATCTGCTACATTCTGCGTGCCATCCACCCGATCTCACTCGAATTGCTCGGTCAGAGTTCGTCATTTTACAGAAACCTACATTTAAGAAGAAAGTGAACCTCCGCGTTCTCCCTTACTGTAATGAGTCAAGGAAGTCCACTGATTTTGTCACCTTGCGTCAGGAAGAGAGCCGTTGCGCTCTTTGAGATACCGAAACTGGACACATTAGTCTCTCGCCAGCTGTATTTGGTCGAGCATCCGCTCAGCTTCACTCATACGCCAGGCCGTCAACATTTTCCATGTTTACGAAAGGATCGGCTCTCCCCCGAGATACATCCAAGGTATCGCAGTCGTCTTGTCGACAATACACCTGTCTTTACTATCGCCTAAACTTCTAGACAGCAAGCTGTGCCAGTAGATTCGAAGATAAACCTGTCTGCCTACTGCAAGGTGTACTGAGGTAAAGATTTAGTCATGTTTACAATGTCGTGCGACGGCGGATATCTGCCTGCGACTCGGGGTTCCGAATGCGCTCGAGCTTGTTCATATAGAGGATTTGCATCGAGACGTGGTAGCTGGTCAAATCGCAGTAGCGTTGGTCATTGGAAAGCGCTATGTCCTCGTGTGCTCGCGACCGACCAAAGCCTTCGGTACTAATCCCAACTCCTTGCTAGGCTGCTGAG
Source organism: Peronospora matthiolae (assembly GCA_921007115.2). NCBI lineage: Eukaryota > Oomycota > Peronosporomycetes > Peronosporales > Peronosporaceae > Peronospora > Peronospora matthiolae. The sequence continues at coordinate 1,047,433 of CAKLBY020000259.1, forward strand.
TCAGTCGGTCCCATCCACCCCGAATTCTCAACAGTTGCGCCCGCTCTGTGTATCATCATTTAAGAAGCCAGCGAGCTACTCCCGACATTTTTCGTTGGTCTCCGCGTGTCGCTCGTCAAGTCGAGCTTCTCGTTCGTGCTTGTCACACAGTCTTAAAATTGCGTAGCAAGTAGGCCGTCCCACCATGCAGGACTTGCATAACCATCCGAGCTTTCCACTGATCCAAAATGCCGCCTCCTCGACTCGCGGCATTCACGAAGCCCAAGCGACGAAAGACGACGACAAGGTCGACGACAAGGTCTTGCGACGGCGTCTTCAGTACAAACTCCATCAACGTCGTCATCGAGCGAAACAGAAGGAAAAAGCGGCTACGTTGGACCTGGACGTGCAACAGTTGGCGGTCGAGGTTGAGACACTTAACCGTAGACGGCAGACACTGTTACTGGAGGACAATTGTTTTGCCTCAAGGGGCACGATCGGAGGTGTTCCGGCTCGAACGGCCATGGAATACTTTCGGCTGTTTCAGCTCGGGGCGTCGCTGCGGCGTATCGACCAGCAAGAGCATTTCTTGCGGGTCATCATGACAGCAGAGACAGAAGGGCCGGATTATGTAGGTGTGGACACGATCGTGACCCAGTGGCGCCGGTACTGCAACTTCTTTGCCTACACGAGGTACGAGCCACTATGCATTTGCATCACGACTGTTGGCGACCTTACGGTCGTTGAGGCCGACAGCATCTTCAGTGTCCGCGCTCGACGCGACGGCATCGTTGCGCTCTATCCGGCACTCAACGGCAACCCAGAGCTTACGCAACGACTGTCGGGGAACGTGATCAACATCCACGTCAAGTACTGCTTCACGTTCGACTCGGCTGGCTTTGTCACGTGGTTCGGTGCCGAGTGGGACCTCGTCGACGCTTTGCAGCGTACACTAGGCAGTCTCGATGACGTGACGACGCTGCTGTCGAATGCCAACATGTCTTCGTCCACGGGCAAGATTCTCATCGAGGACATGCCCGTGCAGGAGACGAAACCCCGCAGTGATCCTCGACACGACGTGGACTATCTGCTTTCGTAACCAGCGTCTGTATTTATGCCGTTTGTCATCGATGCATTGCAAGCATTGGATGGGGTTCCGACACGGGTGAGGATACCTAACGTCGAGCTTTATCTTCGATTGCCTCAATGTACTGCGAGGCTATTCTAGATAGTGAACAATACGAGGCTATTCTAGATAGTGAACACTAACGGCGGATCCGAAGCTTAATCTGAAACACTTGCAACAGCGTGACGTTGCGTAACGACTTGGTCTAGTGTATCGGTGGATATTTGTCGTCTCCTTCGCAGTCGATATCCGCGGCTCTTAGCAAAACGAAATCGTCGTTTAATGACCCTTCAACTAAGTCTTGATAATGAACCTTCTAGTTAAAGCAACAAAACACGCAGAGGTTTTCATTATTATTTGAACCATACGTTGGTGCGTTCTACGCGATCGTAATTGTGCCGCTGCTGAGCGCGAGGTTTCCACCTTTTGTAAGTCGGACGACACTTTCTAGTGAGCCCAGCACTCGTTGGAGCGTTTCCAAAAGCTGTAGCTTCACTATCAGCTTATCCACATGGCCCGTGCGATCTATGGTAAATGCAAAGGTACCAGCGACGGCTGTAGTGTCCGTGATGAGCGGTCGCACGACGTCCAGACTCACTTGTCCTGTCTTGATACTGGGGAAGAGCATGCCGATGGTGTGGTGATGCAAGCGGAGGTAGTGTATCACCTCGACCTCTATTGTCACGGATTGGTCTCCTGTAGTTTGCATTCTCCAGGCTCGTGGCTCAAGAATGAACAACGAAAAGCACCGATAGTAGAGACGCCACTGGTGTACAAAAGCATCGACACCGTGCAGTTCAGCCCCCACGACGTCGGGAGTCAAGATGGAGCGCAGAAAACGCTCTTGCAGCCCAGCCAAGGCTAGCGAGTACCCATAATGGTACACGCGAAAGAACTGCATAACGATGGCCTGTGCGTGCTTCTGAAGCGGCTTTTGCTGCACTTGCAAGTGTTGTCGGCGGTGAGCCTCTGCGTTGGCTACCACTAGCTTTCGGTGCTGCAGCTCTCGATACAGTTGCGCGATCTTATTCTTTAGAGCTTGCACGTCGTGTTCGATTGAATAAATCCGCTGTTCTCGTTTCGCACGGTGCTTGCGCTGGTAGAGGCGATCCTGTAGCCGTTTTTTCATCGCACGCATCGCGCGTTTCTCCTCTAGATTGTTGGTCATTAGCAACTGATCATTGGTCTGGGTGAGCGTGCATCGGAGCTCCTGATTGCAGTGGTCGACCGTTGCGACGACTGCCATAACTTGCGGTACAAAAGTAACCGACAGACACGTCTGCGATCACACGATGGCGTTTTCAGAAATGACTTCGTGTCATTAGTCTGTCGAAATCTGCTTAGGCTTCCAGGCATGCACGGATTCTGCGGCATTGTGACGGAGATTTTCCGCAGATTGTATTTGTGAACGATGCCACCGTCTATGCGTTATCGTGGCGGCAGTTGCAACGGTTGTGCCAGGTCGACGGCTGAACAGTTACACTCGTGCTTCGTTTGGAAGATAGATTGACTGGCCTCGCTATAGCCATCATGGATGGTCAAGCGTGGTGAGTTTTTCATCTTTTTGTTACACCCTCAGTCGTTGATTTCGAGTCAAGGCAAGAAGCGTACGGTTGCCACATCCATCGTCACATTTATGCCACAATGACAATGTCATGGGGACGCGCAGCCAACAGAGCTTTTGTACAACTTGAAAAATGTCCACCGAGCTCGCAACTGTGTTTATGGTCGGTGCCTATTGCGTGTTTTTGTTTGGTATGTGCTTGTGGGACGAAAGGTAGAAAGCGCCAGTCACGACACGGACGTGGGTAATCAATGCGTAGTCAGGAAGACTGCGGCTGACCTAGCTCTCCGTCAGGATTGAAGGTGAAACAAAGCTTATCAGGTTTTTATCGTGTTTACGTGGAAATGAGGTGGATCTTGAGAAACAGCTTGATGCACACAGTGTCGTAAGATGAACACTTAGTTAATACTACGCTTTCAACCGTTGAAGTGGGACGCGTCGCCATAGTTGTCGTGATAAGTACCACACACGTGAGTGAGAAGTGGTTCGAGTGTCTCAGGACGAATCGACTCAACGATTTATAAACGCAGGGAAAGAAGGAAAGTAGTTGTGTTGCTGCCGCAACCGTGCCGTAAGAATTTGTTTGTTACTACGCGCTTGCACGCAGAGGAGACAGCACAAAAGTCCAAGACGTGCAGCATCGAAAGTTAGCTTGTGTGGAGTGCTAATACATCACCCTGGTCTATGTATACCTTGTGATAATCTAGGCAGCGCCTTCACATGCAGACTCTTAGAAAAGGCGTGTCAACTCGATACTTCCCTAAAAATTGATTTGACAAGTACATAATCGTTGCTCTTTCTACACGGTAACGCTCCGGTGTGGCAATCGTTTTCGATGAAGGATCAAAAGCCTAGAATTTGTCGGAATAAACTAATCGAGACGGGATAGTCACTTATAGCCGATGCAGGACGGGTGCTAAGTGGGACGAGGCGGCTATATAGCCGTGGTGGCCATAACCACATAAATATGTGCATGACTTTAGAGCGAGATACACGATAGCACTTTGGTGGACATGGATGTTAGATACACGTGCTTGCCGTTTCCAGCAGTCATTACAGATATTGTTTTCATAGAAATCAATGATAGCAGCATGAAGTTGATACCTGAACAGCAACGAGATAAGACTAAATTGAATCCAGGCGTTGTGCTGACGTCGCGCAGCGGCAGACTTCGCAGAAAACCAATAATGCGACAATAAGTGGGAGACGACGTCCGTCACGGGGTGAACTCGTTTTATTTGACACTGAAACTGGAATGAATATTCATGTGAATATTACTGATCCAGGTATGTTTTACAGTTTTACGTTTGGCAAGCATTTCGACAGTAGTTACGACACTTTGCTCATTTTGTGGAGGTACAAACACGCCTCTTCAAATACGTACAACCTATTGACAGTACCCTTCTGCTTCATATTTCACATTCAAATATCACCGTACTTTACAAAAGCTAGAAGCGCATATGGCGGTATCGTCGTTAAACGGAAATCTCCTCGAATACAGTAGATTCCGCCTAAATTTTAGACCTTATCTGACAACCTGTCGAACCTGCTCAACACTCCAAGCCCCGACCACTTCCCATATCATAAATGATGAACCTCCTTCATCTGTTATCAGATATAATCTGTTCGTTTCCACAGCTTTTGCAAACCAGTTTACAATCAATAAAGCTGCTTCTGCTCGTGCTGGGTAGCTATGGATGCCCTTCTGCCATATCTGGTGAGTTACAAAGTCCCTGTGTTTTGTTTATCCGCTGCAGAGTCACCATGAAATGGCGCTCGGTATTTGCAGTGGCATCTAGAAAGTGTTGAGCAATATCTCGACCTCTATACTTTGGTAGCAGATATGGAAGAAAGTTCCTTTTTGCATCTTGTTCGTAGTCGCATAGCCGAATTGCCCTCAAAATTTTTTGTCCAGGTCCTGCAGGTATGCAATATCCTCTTCATTCAGATAGCTCAGATGGTTTCAGTTATTCATCCGGTTGTGAATGATGAAATTTCCGGTCTTGTGTTTCCACATCAATGATGACCTTCGCATCCAGAACATTTCTTTGGCCAGGGTGTCCGCTGCATTATCTTGCTTGCACAAACGAGCATTTTCAGTGGCATCTGGCGCTCAAATTGATCATCAGCAGACCTCATGGGTAGTATTGGTCTGTTTCCATCAGAACTCTGCATTGCAACACATCTAATTAATCTTGATCTGATGTTCGACGTAATGGTCTAGTCACATACAAGATCTATAGGAAATTGATCGCAGTCTTATGCATGGTACAGAAAGACCAGTATATTGGTAATTGTACTAAAAATGTAGCAGGTATAATGGCGTCTTTCTTCTATTTTGATACGTCATTGACCGTTGCGCAGCTTAGTTCATGCGATTTGTTGCCAGCAACATTATATAGACATCAGTAGGCAAACACTGTAAAAGCAAGCTTTAAAACTCCAACAAGCTCTAAAATCATAATTATGTGCACACGGTCTCCGCATTATTCAATTATTAAATTTAGACCATTTGATCAAACTTTAGCAGCTCTGAAAGCGTAAATGACGTGCGATGCTCAAAACATCGTTCAAAAAAGTTATTCGAAATTTTGTAGTTTCCGAACTCAAAAACCAAAAAGTAAAGTTTACTGGGTCCTTAGCTGACGTCCACCCGCTACTATAAGCGTGCTGTTTTGTAGACTGGATCATTCGACTGATTTTTATGTTGACGAAATCTTTACATGAACAGATGCTATACGTCTCGAACCGGCAGTTGCCCGAGAGCATGTCGCGACGACGTATTATAAAGTCTAGCACCAGGCCTACTCATGCGCTACATGCCGAAGGATCTTATGTTTATCCAAGGTAAACTCATGCATGAAGTCCGTGCCACCTAACCAGCCACTCGTTCTTTGTGTTGTCAAAACTTGCATAACTAAGACTTCTTCAACGTCTAGCTCACTGCCGATTTCATTATCTAACATTACCGGCACTGCTTTTCGAACCGGGCGACCGCTGAATCTTGTCGTGTATGGAAAGAAATGATGTAACAATTCAATGTTAAAACATGGGTGCAGCTTGCGGAGATTTTGAGGCAGTACAAGTTTGGCCACATTGCCGGTGATCGTGGTTTCAATCTCAAATGTTTAAATCTTCTTCACCAACAGCTTATTTTTGTTTGTTCAAATTCCCATATTGCGGTGACGTAGCTTGTGTTGTTTTGTAATTAGCATGACCATGTCTCCAGTTTGAATGTCACGCTACGCCACTTCTTATTGTAGCAGTCTTTCTGTTTTTCTTGCGCCTTGGCCAAGTTGATACGCGCAAGCTGTATAATCTTTTGTCTCCTGTCTGCAAAAGCTCTCACGTACTCTGCTACCGAAAGCTCCCTTCCTGTGACACTGAAGCTTCCAAATATAGCATTGCCACCATGTGTCAATCTCAAAAGATGACAGTTGCTCACTCGAGTTGCATGGTTGATCTCTATATTCCCTAGATGTATCGACTATTCGTCGCCATGGTACACCACCATTCAGCGCGGGTTGTCTTCCAAATGCAATTGCGTCAATCGTTTTGGACGTCAGCTTGCGCGCGGTGAGCTGTCATTATTTGAAGCTTAGCACCTATTATGGCCATTAGAGACTTCCAAAAGCTCGACGTGAACTTTGGATCACGATTACTGATGATGATCACGATTACTGATGATGATGACCTTGGAAGTCCGTGATGGATCACAACGACGTCAAAAAAGCATTTTGCGACTCTTAGCGCATCCGTTTTTGTGTGTTTAGGTACATGTTTCAGTCGCTTTGACGGCATGTCAACCACGGCCATTATAGCATCGTATCCTCTCGACACCGGTAGACATTTTACGATTACACTGAACCATTTCCCAGCACTATTCTAGAACTCAAATCAGCATGAGAATACCATTTTTCTTTTAAGTGCTCGTCTTTCATCGTGTATGTACTGCAGCTTTGTACTTACTCTCGTACCTTTACTATTCCAAGCCGGGCCAGAAGTATCATTGCAACACCTTTAGTTGCGTGCGACGAACCCCGAGATGAGCTGCAATGTTTCCATCGTTATGCTCCCGTAGTGTGGCAGCATACCATCATCTGCCGGTACGCACAGCCTCTTGACTGCCTTATAGTATTTAGATATTGCAATTCATCATCTGTGTAACTTGTCGTGATTTGTGCAAAGTGCCTCTATGAATTCTTTTCGCGGTAGTTGTAGTAGCCTCAAAGAAATGATTTCTTCGATTCCAATGATAGTTGGATGCTTGCGATGTGATACTTTATGTGCTGGACTTGATCTTTACTCTTTCACTGCTGCCTCTGAGGCACACCAATCTGATGAACTGATTACACCCCCTTAGGGTCCCGCAAATTGAGGAGAAGGTCCTTATACCGTATCAGTAGAAAGCATAGGACGGCCAGATGAAGTCGAAGACGTCGAAGATGGGCGTCGCGGTGATCACACAATGGGGCGCAGTCAAAAACAGGATGAATTTGATTTCTGTATCTCGTACCAGTAGGACAGTTGACGATTGGGCGTTACAATGCATCTGCGACAACGTTAGAATTGCTCGTGATGCGATGTAGCGCGAAACTATACTGAGATACAAAGGTCAGCTTACGCGCCATTTGAGGCGTGACATTTAGTTGCTGAAATGCCTAGATGCAGGCATTGTAGTCTGCATATGCATCAAAAGAATCATCATGTAGATAATGGAGCCATTTTCAAGTGTGGTCTCAATCGGTAGTTTTTCTTGCTCGTGTGTTGAACACCCCTGATAAATGCCAAACGTTTTCGTGAAAATCCAATGGGGTGGTCCTCTCCATCCGAAGGCTGTACAAGACACCACCCATGCACAATTTTGACGCGTCGCAGTAACGATAAAAAAATACATTAGTCCGGTAATTGAAGCACAAGCACTTATTGTAGTGCGACATTTCGTTGTTATAAAACTTCATTTTAATCGTTTAAACACGCCTAAAAATATTCTTCTTTACCAGCTTACTCAACGCCGTTTCAATTAAGTCACAAATATAATGCTGATAATGTCCGGTGAGACCTAGTAAGCAAGTTAGCTCTTTTTGAGTGGTTTGACGGGCCATTTCGGCGATTGCCGACGTATTAAGCTTATCAACGCTCAATCCGATTCGTAAAACCGTGTGTACAACCAGCTGCACATAGTACTTTCCAAAAGATCACTTGCCGCGGTGATCATACACTTTCCCGTTGTAGCACTTTAATACTTGGCATAGATGGTTTTCGTGGTCGTCATTTGTCTCGGAAAAATGCAGATGTCATTAAGATGGATCACAGCGAAGTCAAAATAGTCAAAATAATCGCGCATGAGGCGTAACCACACACCCGACATTACCGCCAATTTCATCGGTGCAAAGCACTTATGGTATGCGTACTTGTTCTTCCAAAATGTGTACTGGCGAATTAAATTGTTGACAGCATCTGGTGGTAGCCCTGCACCAAGTCAAAAATCTCGAAAGCTGTGCACCCTATTGACCTGTCATATAAATCCTCGATTTGATAAATATATTTCGGGAATATTGGCTTGTATACCACTAAAGATAATTAATGACCCAGCTTATCAGCTATAAGCTGTTTCCAGACTGTGGCCGCGAGCCAGGTGTTGGACCTTGTTCTGTAATGTGGTCTTATTTGGGATGTCAATATGTTCGATACCATGGTGAATGTGATGCTTCAACCCAGCCTTTCTTAAGACAGTCCGCAACAAAAGTATTCAGTGCTTTTTCACGGTCTTTGATGGACGGAACGGTGCTCCTATACTTAGTATTGTCTTATTTATACGTCAAGCTGCACCGCACGTGCCGGAGGTAGTCCGTCGGATAGTTTCGCTGGTTATTGTTGACGTACTCATGCACAAGGTCACAATACTAATCTGGAAGACTGTCGCCCACTAATCCAGAAGCAATTATAACCACAAATTGATCGGTGTGCTCGTTCCTGCTCACGTACGATATACGTGGTTTTTCCACGTGATTGGGGAGTCGTGTTGCATGGGGTCTGCTCTATCCTTTTTCAGACTTCCCAACCACTGATGTGAGGCTTGTTCAGAAATATAAATTGACCTGATATATATTTAATTTGCTGGGTATATTCTATAAACCGGGGAAGACCAAAAATCACATCCTGATCAGCATTCAGACGGGTCTCCTTAAATATTATGTGTAAGAGCTCGTCTTCATCAATGCGTACTGCCTCTTCCACCTTCTCTAGCTTGGCCGGAGATGTAAGAGGCTCCTCGAACCGCTGTGGTTAGCATTTTTGTTAGCTGATAACCTAAATAGCAAGACTAAGTGGAATTACATCTACTAATGCTTCACAGTCCCGAAAGATAATAGCTGTAACGCAATCCATGGAGCGTTTTTTTGTAACTAAAGAGGCTTAATAATGACCCCGCTGACGTGTAATGTATCAGCCATTATTTACCAATACCAAATGACTTCTTCAACAGCTTCATCTATATCTTGAGCACTTTCTCTCATACCCACGCGCGTGCGGTCTCGATACTAGTCACTTTCGTGGTATTGTAGGGCATTCCACAACTCGGTGTCATGGATTCTTGCAATAGAAGCACAAGTTGCCCTAAAAACACTTTTCATGACAATACTTGCCCATTTTCAATCTCAATAGGCTCTAGTTGAGGATTGTCAAAGCGCTGAGTTGTTCTTTATAGTCGGCAAAATTATCGAGCACGACTAGAAATCCCCTCGCCGACATGTATAGATCAAAGTCGTAGGTGGCGTTAATTGCCTGACAATGGACGATAGCAGCTATTTTCCATTTTAAAACGTATCTGATGCGTCATGCCTTGCATGAAGTACAAGGTGGGGTCCACATCGCTTGTGTTACGTACTTGAATCATCAGCTGTCGGAAGCGGTTTACAAAACCGTCCAGATCTCGACACTGTGATTGATTTACATTCTTCAGTCGGTCACGAAGCCTGATCTGCAAGTCGACGAGTACAAACTCTTGCTACAGGTGGAGAATAGTCATAGATAGTGTTCATGCTGGTGTGTCACGAGACACACAATTCTGCAGCTGCGTACGTAAGCATGCTTCTAGCTGGGACAACAGCGACGGCCATTGACGCGCTATTGTACTCGGCTCGTCTTACCTTAAACTACTGTTCCGTCTAATCCTAGAACCGTGAATAATGCTCTTACATCTGGCCACTGTATCGAGGCGCCATCTTGTCGTCAAGTTGAAGATCCTTAAGCGTCGTCGGGTCGGCTGTTTTGTGCATCACATCTTTATAAGCTGCTACATGATATATGTACCGGGGTTAGTTTACTGGACTGATCAAGTCAATAAAAATCTCAGATAGTATACATGCTCAAATGAATACAGACCCATGCATCATTAAATCAAGATTGCGGACAGTGTACACTTTACTTCTCAGCGATCGTTGGATTGTGTTGCGCTCCAGGTATCTCGTTTTAGCCTCCGATCTCTTTAGCATGAATGGTTACACAACTTTATGAGTAGCGCACTAGAATTACACCGTTAATTTCATTACCAAAGACATAAAATGGCAGCGGAGATTGCCCAGTTCATTTGTACCTGAATGAGGGACACTACGCCGATCAAAACTATTATTTTCTCACCTCCATTATTATATTATTGATCGCAGAATAATCTAGCAAAAAACTTTCCGTAAATATGCTTTTAACGAGATGTTCCCTCGCCCGGTATATTGAGGACCAGTTTGGATCGGAATCCTACCACGACCTAAACCGTACCGCTACTTTCCCTCTTCTATTACTTTAGGTGAAGAAGAAGTTCTCGTGGACTATCGCCTGACTCTTTGACTCAAACCTCGAATTTATCGATATTGACAGAAAATTTGCATAAAATCATGTACATCGGCCTCTTTTCTTTCTCCGACAACATTATCACTCCCTGTAGAAGATATTATGTGGTGCACAGAAGTCTCAACACGCTCAAGAACTTAAATCCACAATAAAGAATCCAATAAACTCAACGACACATGCTTATAGATTCATGTGTGCCTAGCGATATCATAGTGTCTTCTTGATGAATGTGTGTTCGACCGGTACTTTGCAGGTGGTTAAATAAGGGAACTTTTATCAGATACCCTTTAATAAAGACCCTTGTGCCACAATGCTCAGGTGAGTGTAAACGTTCTGTATCGTTAACAATACAAAGTAGAAAATGTAACACGAGACACTTTCTTCCCACTGAGCGACTTTAAGCTGACGAGGCAAAACCTCGCGGGTGACATTACTTATCATAATACCTTGACAAAACAGTATGCAATAACAGGTGTTTATCTCAGCTTTCACTGTACTAAAATGAAACGATGCGACTTATCATCATACATAGCACACCATAATTAGGCACATACCATCTGTACTTTGTTACACTCCCACATTGTTGAGTTTGCTGTCTTGTGTTATTGCTACTTGTACGTAATAGACAATAGTACGATATTTAGTTGCTGCCGTACTTCTCAAATTGCGTAGGTCTAAGAGTATTGGTTCAATATCTGCTAGCACATCTTCGGACTTGCATTTTACTAGAGCAAACTCATCTCTCTTTACGTAACTTCATGTATAATGGTATTTGAGATTGACACTGTTTACTTTTTATCCACACGTGTTTAATTCGATCACGCTTTTCGCCGTTCGATAGTCTCTGTATAAATACTTCCTTTGCGACTCACCACAAATTCTTTACAAAATTGTGCGCTCACAAAATTATAGTGCTGCAATCAGCCGCATTTGTAATCTGAACGGTACTTGTCATCAGTGATCAATCGTTTTATGGCTTGTATATGCCTGATTACAGCCCTCCATTACTATTCGCAGCATAAATTCGGCCACAGACCGTCGACATGTCTACATTCTCCAATTCAACAACTGCAAATACCACAGTTTGCGCGTCTAATTTAGTTCGTTGTGCATTTAAATACAACCTTGTGCACATGCATCTTGTCATATTGATAAAAGTAGTCCATAGTCTGACGTTCCTCTCATATAACGGAAGACCCTACTAGCCATCACATAGTTCTCTCTTGTGTAACAGTTGAATTTCTGTTCAAAGCTCCAACCGCGCTGGCTTATCTGGACGCGTGCATCGGAATTTATATCGCAACGATCCCACATTTGTTACTATCCACATCAGGGTCTAGGCTTACGCACACCGGTTCAACATCCGGGCTTCCAGAAAACGAGAAGTTACCTTGCACTTGTGGCGTAAATACTGGCTTGTATTTCTTTTTAATAAAAACGCGACAAAAATTACACAAATTAGCAGTGCTGTGAAATTGACATCCTACAACATGACTTGTATGACATTTTCACTTCAAGTAAATGCTTCACAGGACCCAGTATTTAACTTTAAACTTACTTCAAAATTAGTAAAAACATTTTAGTGTCGACTTCCAGCAATAAGGAGATCAACCGCGTATTCGGTAACGCACACCTTCTTCTCTCCCGCTTCTGCACCTATAGGTATCCCTCTACTCATTTTTAGCCTCAGTGGACACATTCTATATAAGATTGCAGACAGTTTTAATCATCTGGTTGTGATGGTGTCATACATAGAAAATGAAATCAACTTTATTACAAAATAAACAATGTACGTGTTTTGTGTAAATGACGATAGTCATCGGATAAATTGATGTGCTTGAGTAAACATGAATGCTAACATGCAGAGTACCTATCTGATCATCACACATTAATCGCGTAAATAGGTGACTATCGAGTTTTTGCTACATACAATTGTGTTAGTTGCTAATACAGTTTAAAGCTTTGCATCAAGACGACAGACTAACGGTGGAGGCAATACAATGAATCGAATGTTGTACCGTTCCTTACCTTGTATTACCTTCTGTTGGTCAATTTGCACTTTTCTTCGTGGGCGTCAATTGATGTTGACATTGATCGTGATTATGACAGGTGTGGGGTCGACGGTGTGGGAATGAACATAGACGAGATTTTCGATGGGGTTATGCATTTTACAATAACTTGATACCTGATCTACTCTCTCTCCGACCACTTGAGCCGCCTCTAGATGTTATACAGTTATATCTAAGAGATACCTGCGTTTGATCGCAGGTACAAGCTAATAGGAGAGTTCTTGTTGCGCCTGAGAAGGCAATGCAGTGACGGAACGCTTGTATAGAGATGCGGCCGAGTATCTCTTAAAACTTTGACTTCTGAATTTTAATTTAATTTAGACGGCTGGCGTCATTTGAAGTAGTTGGACCCTTTAAAAGAATCTATCCAAGGAGATATGATACTCCAAATACGCTTATCATGTATGTCGAAATGAACCGCCACGCTCCATCCATATAGTGATACCTTTGACGCATCGTCACATCGTAAAGTCCATAACTTGAGAAAAATGAAGTACAATTTTGGATTGCGAGTGGGTCACTTGATCATGGAAAATCTCTTTGCAAATCATGGGTACTTTGACCACTAGATCGCCGATAATTGAATTGGGGTCGGTGAATTTGGATCATTGAATTGCAGACTTCTGAATCGTGGATCGCAAAGTAGTCCAACCAGATATACAACTCATATCAATATTCAAAACACATCAAATATGAATTGCTTCCGTTCGCTATCCTGATCTAGAAACGCATGCTCGTGTACGCGCACGCGGATCCTTACCATCGCAATTGCATGTACAGTTTTTTCTGTCTTATTAAACTCCGACTTGTTTTGGTCGCATTATACGTTACATAATACAGTGCTATTTTATACGTTACATAATACAGTGCTATATTATACCACGAATTCAACCAACATAGTGTTGCAGTAAGCTGATCTAAAAGGCATTGATTGCCGGTTCAGGTCCCGCCTCCGGTGCATAATAATATCGGGTCTCACAGGGAAAAGAATTGGCTGTTAGGATCCGGCTAGCAGCTGAAAAACCTGCCACGACATCGCAAACCATGGTTGAGGCCGACGGTAGAGTGACACGAATTCAATTAATCACTACATCGCCTGTGGGAGCTAATCTCATTTGTAAATCTGTCAGGTTTTGATCGGATTTTGGATCGTGAACAGCACTAAATTGCCTTGGTCCTGGTCATTTTATCGACTGTACCACACCAACCTGCTAATAAAAAGTCGATTGTTCAATCAATTTACCCTACGATCACGAAATTTGATTCATTTCGGGTCCACTGGCGCCTTTCATATAATGAAACGGTACCTAGCCGAATATCGTATTCCACATTTTCGCATTTGGCTTACCGCAAAATGGCTTGTTTTGATTGAATAGAATCGCTGAAGAATTTCACACCCTCAATAATGTTTACAAAGCCTTACCGACCACGGTGATGCTAGCTAAAAGGCACTACCGATTTCGTTTAGCAGAATAACTAACTCCTTGCATTTGCTCTGATGCACTGAGTGAGGGCCTGGTGGGCGTAGACCAGACTTATGAAGTAAATATGCCGGTCCATGGCCTCAATTCTATGCTTGGTCATGGAGGTTACAGACCAACCGACACTACGTAGGCCGCGAGTTCGGCATGCCCGCAATTTCGATTGCTATTCACATAAATGAAGAGGATATGAACGGCACTATGCGCAAAAACGTTCAATGGCGATCTATTCAGTGGTTTATCTGACAAAGAAGAGGATACACCACGGCTTACTACATCTCAAATGATGCAGCTCAGGCGCCCTTGCTGGAGCGAAAGGAAGGCGAATCACAACCCGCATACCCATATTGTAACGGGGCACCCTGAAGCTTGTACTGGTGACAGTACAAGCTACTTATTCTGATGACAGAATAAGGCGGTGCCTCGTAACTTCACGTACACTCGTACGTGCAGAGGAAGACGGTAAGAAGAAGCGAGTACTTGGTTAAAGTAAAAAGTAGAACTGTATTTATCATAGTTAACGTCAGCAATAAATCACTATTTATCTTCATCTGACTATGTCTAAATACAAATGTGTAAATCAGTTATCTGCTCACCACTCATTGCGTGCGTCTGTCGTGGCGCGTCTTCGTTGGTTGATATAATGGCCTACATCAACCAATTAGGAACTACTCGTAAGTGCTACAGAATATTTGTCCTTACGACAATATTCTGAAAAATATAACTCTTATAGTTATATTCTATTAACAATTTCTTATAAATGGTTATGTAACGATTCACCTTATTACATCACTCCCCCCTTAACCATCGGTCACTTTAGTGACTGATTGACTAAATGGATACTCGTCCCAAATCATTTGGGTTAAGTTTTGCACTTGTTGGTCCGAGTCCACTTTCCAACAGTTCTTCGCATGGATAACAAGTCCATGCGGTGCGCGAGCAAGGCCGCCGAGAGCGCGTCTGCACGTCTCTGTGTGGACGCCGAAGCGAAAACCGCTACAACCGATGTGCCATCGGTTGCCATAGCCTCTCAGTCTGTGTCACCTGGTGATGCAGGCGCTCGTCACGAAGGCACTCATGTCTTCACAAAATGCGAGCTCGGTGTATCATGCTCTCCTGATACGGAATACGGATCCGTATCGACGGCGATCAAATCCAAGCCGCCTGCCAAGCGTGGCATGGATGATGCTATGCGTCGTAGCATCTTTGGTTCATCTGATTCATCAGATGAACCATCGCCGAAGCGAAGGCGCTCGAGGTCGCGAGACTCGGGTGCTAACAGTGGTGTCGGTTCTCCTATGGACACCACTTCGCAACGAGGTGCCAGTCCTTCTGTCAGCACATCGCAGGATGAGCGGGACCGCAATGTCTTGCGTCTCGCTCCCGAGAAGAAGACATGGATGCCTCCTAAATATGTCATGGATCACTTGTTGGCGACGACAAGTGATCGTTATCGAACACGGTTGTTCGATTCGTCAAGGATCCATCACCTTGACCCCAGCGCGAAAAACTAACGCGCTGAAAACGAATTCTTCATCGATGCTTTCTATAGACATCGATGGTACAGTGGGAATCACAAGCGTGATGGTCCCTCACTACTTCAAGCCTGGAACGCCTACATCCATAACCTTGAGGATGTAGGTCGTGACGCTTGGAACGACAAACTTATCAAAGCTCGTGATAAGTTTGAAAAGCGAACCCCGACGGGTGCACGCTGCAAGCTGCATCGTCTGTCGAGGGAGAAAGGATTACCCTGTCTCCCTTGGAGAGACTCGTGCCCATGTTGTGTGAACAACTCTGCACGAGCACCTAAGGAGGCTTACCTCCTTACTAGCCCGTCGTGGCGCGTACGTATCTCTACTGAGATGTACGAAGGGATTGACAACCTGAAATCCCTTTACGACCGTGCCGGGAAGACTTTCTCCGGCGGTCCTTCTGCTGCACAGGATGTGCCGCGTCGTACTGCTCAACCAGACCAAGTACGTCAATCATCAGTTGGGAGCGGGGCTCCCAAGTATCCCAGGACGGGGGATAGCCGCGCCACCGGACGAGATAACTCGTCCGACGTCCGTTCACGTCGCGGTGGTTCAACAGCTGCTCAACCAGATAGCGCTGGCCACCGCGAGAGTCCTCTAATGGAGGTGGAGGAGGAGGAAAGACGCTCTCCACACGATCATGTGGATCGATGTGTTCCCGAGAGCTTCTTTGATCGCGTAACGCAAGGGTTACGCGACGATCTCGAGCATGAGCGGAATAGGCGTCTCCAAATGGCGGACACTGTCTTGAAGCATCGAGCTGAGTCTGCCTTTTCTCAGCTTGAGAACGAGAGAGCTTTTACATCTCTGCGTGACGAGCTAAGGGTAGCTCGTGGAATTGTTGATCGGTCTCGGGATGAGATAACTGCTCTTCAGACCCTGATCGATGCCCACCATCGGGAGCACAAGGCTCTCTGCGAGATGCTTGAGCGCAAGGGCATTCTTCATCGGAAGAAGCAGCGTACTGATGGTACGGCTTAAGACGACCGACGTAAAACGTGGGATGCGTTCGCATCTTACGTGGCAACTCGATCGTGTATGCATTGCCTAGGCAGTGCAATAAACGAAATGGGCCGATGTACTTGGGTAGTAGTTTGCTACTACCCAAGTTAGTCACTACATGTTTGGTAGATTAACCGTAGACAGCAGGACTAAGTCACCTTTACTAAAAAAAAGAGTGTTCGCCCTTCCATTCTTGTCTGCGTTTTGCTTTTGCTTATCCACCGCTTCGGCGATGGAGTCTTGCACAAAACGGACCACCGTTTCACGAGCCAGTATGAACTCATCTGATGACTCGTTAGCTTCAGTGCGCTGTGAGCGCACTGCAGCAACAACAACCTTTTCTTCAGTGAGGGCTTCCGCACTCTCACTGGGATCATCTTCTTCAGTGAGGGCTTCCTCGCCCTCACTGGCATCATCTTCTTCGATATCGATGTTATCGATATCGGCATCAAACGCAATGACCTCTTCGTCAGAGCGTGATGAGCATGGACCAAATCGGTTTTTGCTCGCGCGAGTCCCTCCCCCCCTTAAACCAGAGTTACACTCTAGTAAGGTGGGTACACGCGGATGGCGCAAGCCATTCACGTAAAACGGTGTATGTGCCGTGGACGCATGCACCGAGTTGTTAATGGCAAACTCTACCATTGGCAAAAACCCACTCCAACTCTTAAAGGAGTGTACGTATCCTCGAAGTATCTCTTCGAGGACACGATTGGCACGTTCCGTATGACCATCTGACTCTGGATGATCAGATGTAGACATCTTCAAGCGCGTTCCGAGTGATTTGAACACGGAACGCCAGAAATCAGCAGTGGATCGTGGATCTCTGTCTGATACGAGTTCCCGGGGCAACCCATGAAGTCGGAAGATGGTGTCAATAAAGACACAAGCACAGCCACTTGCCGTGATTGTCTCTGGTACAGCCACAAGATGTACCATTTTGCTGAATCTGTCAACAAATACGAGAATACCCGTATTCCCGCGTGCGTCTTTGGGTAACCCGAAGACGAAATCCATTGAGATGGATTCCCAGCACTCAGCCGGAACCGGTAAAGGCTGTAAAGGTGCACACAGTGAAGGACTTGACTTCACTCGTTGGCAGACTTCGCATGCGCGAACATACTTTCGCACAAACTGATACTGGCGGGGCCAGTAAAAGTCTCGACTCACCGTGAGATATATTTTCTCCCGGACACGATGTCCTCCTATAGAAGCATCGTGATACTCGAACATGATCCGCAAACGCAGATTAGTATCATCTGTAATGACAACACGTGGTGTGTCACCAGAACCGGCTTTATAATACAGTAAACCGTTGCGAGTAGTGTATCGATCTGATGCAGATCGATACGCAGACGACAATCGTTTCAACGATTCTCGAGATGGTTGTGAGAGATGTGTCAACAACTTCACTATCTCACCATCTTGGGCGTATGCCCGCCTCACATCATCATACAACGTTGTAGATGGTACTGAGGACGTCATAACCGCAACAGTGGCTGTCTCACTGTTGGGTTTCGCGACTGGTTCAAAGTCGGGACGACGTGAGAGTGCATCAGCAACGACATTAAGTCGTCCTGGTTTGTACTCGACCGTAAAGTTGTATTCTGCAAAGAATGACAACCACCGCGCCATTCGTTGTGAAAGGTGTGGGCTGTTCACTGCCGTGCGTAATGACGCATGGTCAGTGTAAACAATGAAGGGTCCATCTCCTAATAGATAGACTCTGAACTTCGCGAGTGCATACTTCATGGCAAGGAGTTCCTTGTCATGCACTGGATAGTTCCGCTCAGCTGGTTGCAGATGACGCGACTGATAGCAGACGACGCGTTCAACGCCTTCAAGATCGTACTGCATTAATGCACAGCCGATTGCGAAATCGCTGGCATCACAGACCACATGAAATGGCCTGTCCTGATCGGCTATTGCTAGGACTGGGGATTGTATCAAGCTTTGCTTGATACTATCGAAAGAGCGCTGACATTTAGCGTTCCATAACCACCTCTCGTTCTTTTTTAACAAACGAGAGGGGTGTACAGTCATCTCGGCGTAATTGCGTGAATACTTATGCAAATACGCCGCTAGCCCAAGGAATTTTCGAAGACCTTTGACATCAACCGGCACAGGCCAGTCGGTGATCGCCTTGATCTTTTCGGGATCAGGACGTACACCGTTCTTACCAACGATGCAACCAAGAAGTGGTATTTTGCTTGCTGCAAATATACACTTCTTGAGGATTGCACACAATTGATGCTTTCGCATGATTGTAAGAACCTGTCGGACGTGGTACCTGTGAACCTCAACGTCCGACTTTCCATCCATAGCTCGACTATAGATGAATACGTCATTGAAATAACTCAGCGCGAATTCTCTTATTGGTCTTAACAGATGTGATACACATCTGTTGAACACGGCAGGGGAATTACTAAGCCCTTGTGGCTTTACTAGCCATTCCCAGAGCATGCCGCTAGACGTGCTAACTGCGGTAAAGGGTATATCCCGTTCTCGCATGAGGATTTGATAGAAGCCATCCATCAAATCCATGGACGAAAAGATGGTACTCTTTGACATACCATCAATGATTACGTCCTTCCTAGGTATCGGCGTCTGAGCCGGTACCGTTGCAGCATTCAACTTGTTAAATGCATGCACAACCCGCCACCCTCCTATTGCTTTTCGCACACAGAAGGTCGGAGAGCTATGTGGGGAAGTTGATTCCCTCACATGGCCCGCAGCTAAACGATCGGCAAAGAACTTGTCGATCGCAAGTACTTGTCCACGAGGCAGTGGCCACTGCTTCATGACACAGTACTTCGAGCTTGGTTTAAGCTCGACCTCGTGTCGTATACCTTTATCCTTCGGTAATTCGCACGGAACAGTTTCAGGGAATACATCCTTGAATTCAACCAAATCTTCATAGAGAGGATTTGTCTTGAGCGATTCCCACGATTGGGAGTCATATCGCTCAATTCGTGTCTTTTCATCCAGGACACTCTCGTCCATAGATGAACTACTGAGAACTCTCTCGTTCTCAGTAAACACTGTTGCTGACCTTATGTCGGTTACACACTCGTCGTCAGCGACGAGTATGCAGATCTGCTTGACTTTGCCACTACGCAGATCACGCAAGAACCTTTTATCTTCGAGCGTTGGCAACTGAGTGATCTCCGAAGTCCACTTCGGAGGCGCAATCAGATCAAGTGTATAAGCGCCTACACTTGATCCGTTATTGACTATGACATTCAATGTCTCTGTCATTTCCTGGGGACTTTTTCCCTCAGGCTTCGAAGGACTTATTCCTTCGTCTTCCCGGGGACTTATTTCCGTGGGTTTCGGGGAGCTTATTTCCACCGTATTTGTAATCTTGGGACTTCTTACATTAACTTCCCCTAGCTGTGGTTGCGCAACCACAGCGAAATCCTCTACGAAAGACTCTCCAGTCGATCTAGGATTATCGTTTCGCTTAACCTGAGCGATCGATTGTTTCTCTTCTAGATGTTCCCCGCTAGGGATACATCTTTGTCCCGGTCCACTCGACTTAAATGAGTGGTGGACCTTCGGCGCAGCCTGTGTTTCCTCACAGCCGCCGGAACTTTGCTCCGAAGTGTAACCGTTTGTTACACTAAGGTTTTGTGCAGTCGTACTAACGACCGTACCACAAGTGAGGCCATCGCACTCACTCGTAGTACATCCACACGCTAGTTGACGCTCCAAAACGTTCATCAGATGGCCATCTGATGAACAAGCGGCAGATATCGTTGCTGTTCGATGTTGCCAGTTTACCCGTGGTTCGTACCTTCTGAGCCACGGTATTCCAAGGATGACATCAAATTTTTTATCCAAATCCAATGCGATAAAGTCATCGTCATATTGGGTATCTTCTAGCGTATAGTGGATCTTCACTATACGCTTCATGACGGTTACGGATGCGCCTGTCGCAAGACGTACCGTCATCCTCGTAGGAGGTGTGTCACATTCACTGAACTTAAAGTGACCATCTTCTAGCGATTGGCGTCGCACAAAATTGTTGGATGCCCTACGATCGACTAGAGCTCGAAAGGACAACTTATTTGTCACTTCGAGTTTCAAGGTTATGAGTGAGACCTCATTACCTAGAGCAGCAACGCACAACGTTTGTGTGTTGGGAGCAACCTTCATCGAGAGGCCTCCAAATTCTCTTGACGTTGCTGGACCAGTAGGGTGCTCCGCACCTACTGACCCTGTCCGTTTTTTGACGGTCCATCCCGTTGTTGCGTCTTTGCACCAACAGCGGACCCTCGTCTCTGCCCCTTTCTCATGGGTGGACGGTCACTACGCCCAGTGTCGCGAGACACTGGACGAGGGGCACTACACTCGTAAGCGTAGTGTCCTGTCTTTTGACATCTGTTGCATCTCTGCAACTTCTTGTAGCCTGTAGAGCGAGCCTTCTCGCTCTCTACATTACAGAGTTCCATCGGCTCTGGACCTCCGTTTTCATATCGTCTCGGTTGACGATATGATGTCGAGCTGGCGCGAGCCTGTCTCAGACTGAAGTCTTCCTGCTCCGCAATGGAAATGGCTTGTTCTAGTGAATCTAGTTCAAGCCGGAACAGGTGAGCCTTGAAGGGACCATCTGCAAGACCCTGCATGAACACCGAAACCAACGTGTGTTCATCAACCGGATTGGAACTTATACAACTCGTGAGATGTCGTATATGTTGCGCGTAAGCGTGCACATCACGCTTACCCTGCTTGAGCTTCAAGAGTTCGGTTCGAGCTCTGAACTCAGCTCTAGGCGGTTCAAACGTTTGTCTGAGCCGCGACTTGAAGACTTCCAACGACCCAAACGCATATGGGTCGTGCAACTTGAGCCCCAGTGCCCAAGTCTTGGCACGTCCTGCCAGATTTGACTGGGCAAATGCAACTTTCATATCCCCGTCGTCGATGCGACGCGCCCTTATGGCGTCGTCTAATTCGACGAACCATCTCAAGAGGGAGTCCTCTTCGACCCCCCTATACTTTGAGATGTCAATCTTCAAAGTCTCGGGTCGACGCGAGTGCATTGATCCACCAGCAGCAGCCTGCTGCTGTCTCAACAGTTCAAACTGTTGAGCACCCTGTTCTCTCAACAACTCTGCTTGTTGAGAGCCTTGTTGGTGAAGCAAGGCTACTTTCTCGCGTTCAGCGTCAAGTTCATTTTGAATGAACTTGGCGATAGGAGCATGTTGGGCATCTCTATTGAGAGCCTCTAGCATGACGCTAACAGCATGGATGCCCAGGGTCGAACCCATTTGTTCAACCGCATCCCAATCGACATCGATCAAATAAGAGTAGCCGTCACGCGTAGCGTGAACGCTTTGGTCATCTTCATCATCCAACATATTCATGTTAGATGTGAATGCGGTCCTCGGACGGACTACGAAGTGCTACCAGGTGTAACGGGGCACCCTGAAGCTTGTACTGGTGACAGTACAAGCTACTTATTCTGATGACAGAATAAGGCGGTGCCTCGTAACTTCACGTACTCTCGTACGTGCAGAGGAAGACGGTAAGAAGAAGCGAGTACTTGGTTAAAGTAAAAAGTAGAACTGTATTTATCATAGTTAATGTCTGCAATAAATCACTATTTATCTTCATCTGACTATGTCCAAATACAAATGTGTAAATCAGTTATCTGCTCACCACTCATTGCGTGCGTCTGTCGTGGCGCGTCTTCGTTGGTTGATACAATGGCCTACATCAACCAATTAGGAACTACTCGTAAGTGCTACAGAATATTTGTCCTTACGACAATATTCTGAAAAATATAACTCTTATAGTTATATTCTATTAACAATTTCTTATAAATGGTTATGTAACGATTCACCCCGTTACACATATGCTCTCTCGTTTGCCTCAATTCTCACAATCGGGGTATTTTCAGTGTCGATTTGGTTGTCATGCCCCAGAAGTCTCGGATGGGACGACGCACCAGCTGCTTCGCTATGAACAATGATTTTACTTGACTTCAAGTCTTTTGACTCCGATTCACGTTCTTCGCCTGACCCGCAGCTTTTGCAGGAGACCTTATAAACTGATGCGACCTTACTTAAAGTAGACGATGCGGAGGTGGACGCATTTGAAATTTGAACGCAATTGCACGAACATTTACACCAGCGCAGCCAGCAATTTGACCTTTAAATAGGTCACGATGCATCGCCCGCCATTGCGGCATAATCCACGATCGACCAAATTCAGATTCTAAACCAAATCAGATTCGGGATACTTCTGGTACATCAATGTACTTCCTACTCGGCTACAAATAAAACTGCTTTCTATCGCCCTCGAAATTTTGCTTACGCAGACCTCCTTACTAAAAAAGACATCAAGATGAGGTCACGTATCTAAATAAGGACACATAATTCGCATGATGACGAGCTACGTAAGCTGATCGATACAGTCGAAAGAGTATGGAAGATGTGTCACACATTGATGTCCACCCCTACTTCCATTGCATCTTCGACGGCGACACTGTGCACACGGACTATGCCGGTACCCCCACAATTTCTTTTGCTACAACAGAAACCCACAAGTTTGGGGCGTGTCGTATGTGTTAGGGAGTGTACATGCATACTTGCATAATCTTGTCCATCTCTTGGACGTCTGATCGAGCGAAATATACCGCTCGTGTTCAATTCTCCTTGTCCTTGGGTTCTAACACGCAACTTGAATAACACCACGAAAGTGGTATCGTACCAGAAGTGCTGAACGATAGTGCCACCGTCATCACGAAGTACTTTTGTTTTCATCATGTCCTCCTTGTCATTTTGGTTCTTAACATACCGCGATACGATTGCAATCGATTCACTTCGGTAACACGATCGTAAAACACTAGAAGCTTGAGAAGAACTGGATATGACGTCGTTACCGGATTTAGAACATGCCCGTATCGTACGACAAAAGGTAGGCTCAATTTAGCATGATGCAATTGACCTAAAAATCATCACAACTGGCATGACGCGATTGTACTTGAAAATCATTACAGCTGATTAGCAACTGGGCTTTCGGAGCAGTAAGGTCATACACCTTGGCGATTTACTCTGAAGACTCAATCGCATCCCTGTTTTCACTTCATATCTGTTGCTGCTCGGCATCAAAACTCCAATCATCTCTCCAGAAGAAGGTAGGGTCTTATTTACAAACCGAAAATGCGTGGCTGGGTCACTGTAGCTGGTACTTCACTCTTTCGTTAGTAGCACGCACATAATAGCTGAGCTGGCCAGCATTGTAGACTCATGCTAATTGCGTCTTACGTCAGTCGCGACATGTTAACGTCAACGCTCTTCGCAAGCTTCTATCTGTGACGAGGTCGGGCGAAAACATGCTGAAGGTTATGACGAATGCCATGTATGATGATAGTCACGTACTTCGAACAACAACAAGAAGCTCATGCTTGACGTCGAAAGCAAATTTTGTCTCTTCTATCCAAGCTAACATTTCCGACAGCAGCTGACCTAGTCGTTTGTCTAAGAAATGGTTCAAACTTAGTCAGTTCGCAAGCGTGTACTGATTTTGTCGTTCGGTGGTCTAGTAGAAGTTGGGCTACCTCAATCGTCAACAGTGTTGGCAACAGTTGCCACACTATTATACCCATGCAAAGCTGAACACGATCTGCAAAGGCCTGGCTGGTCACAATAACTCCATTGCTTCAACTTTTATTGCACCGAGTCATTTCTGCCACGCAGCAGCTAGCATGCGATCCCATTCTGTTACCGACTTTCTGTCCAATTTGCTCGCCCATTCACTTCGTCCCTTCATCAATTTCAAGCACATTACAGATTTCTTCAGGCGTGTGGGGCAGTACGACACACTGGCTCCGTTTGACTGACGACCCTGAAAGTGACGTCGACGACGTTGGCTCATCACTGACAGCGTATCCGTTCTTCGCGTCGCGCACGAACTCGTAAATAAGCTTATACTTGCTGGCAAGCGTCGCACGTGTAAGTGCATGAGCCTTGTCGGAGAGCACAGGTTGAGCCAGGCTTTCCAGCTGCGGGAATGTCAATGTCATGAGTACAGCGCAGAAGTCTCGCATCACGCGTGAGATCGTCTCTCCGTCAAGACCGGGTGCATCCGCTGGCAGAATGCCAGTCTTCATCTCTGTGGCTCCACAGCTTTGCTGGAACTCGTGAATGTGCTGAACAAGCGTCGATCCTCGACACCGATCCATCACACTTGAAGCCTGCAGCTCGCTCAAATTACGTAGCCAACCGTCCACATCCTGGCCTGTTTTCAAGTACCATCTCATCACTTCAGGAAACCGCGCCAGCGGGGCCTGCAAACAGCTAAAGTTATTGATCCGGAACACAAGCGCCTCGACTGGATCCAGACTTGCCACGCTGCGCTGACTCACGAGCTCAACTGCTGCCAATACCTTGTCAAATAAAGGTGCCAAATCGGCTTCCTTTTCTTGCTCTGGTAGCAGCGAGGTTTGGAAAACTTCCAATAGTGCCACCAATCGCCGAGAAACATCCAGTACAGCGTGTGACGCTGCGAGGTTGGTACTATAATCCTGTGGCGAGGCTGCAACGCCGTCCACAAGCTGCTGGAACTGACGACGAAACGCTTCATTGGCGACTTCTCGACAGTGTCGAAGAGCACGCGCGACGTCAGCATGTGCTATGAGTTGGTCAAACTTGTAATGGTAAAACGCTAGCAGGTGGACAAGTTTGTAGGCCACTATCATGCCATGCGGAGAGCCGAGTGTCTGCTCAATTCGCACTTGTAGTGGCCTTGACACATCATCAAACGCCCGTCCAACCATCGACGAACAACCGTCTTCAGCAGCCGAGTTGGCATGTTTCTGCGATTTGTCAGTCGTGGACAAATGATGGTCGGGACTTACGCCGTCCACAGCTTCGCTGTGAGCTAATGACAGATCAGTGGCAGCCAAAGGGCTGAAGTCCGTATCATTATCGAAGATCACGCGAAAGAATTCATTCTCCGTCGCAATTGACTGGTGAACCCACGCTAGCATGTCACCACAGTACCGCACCGGATCATGTGCGTGCATCTCAATAGGCCGCGGAATACCATGTGGCCCACCGACAGTTAACGCCGTGATAAAACGGCGCACAAGCAACGAGCGCCGGGACGTCACAAAACTTTCTTTGCAGTAGCTGCGTGCAAGAGAGACAACACAACACAAAGCGTGCACTCAGTAACCAGTACACAACGCAACAACATCAACTCCTCTTTTAAAGTGCAAAGAAGACGGACTTGTAAAATTCTGCACGGTCTCTGAGCAGAGCTATGGCTCGATGCAGCATAGTGCTTGGTTCTCCGTCTACATCAGCACAGGAGTTGACAGTCCACTGGTACAGCCGCTTGAAACCAGCATCTTGGTACTTGCTAATTGCATCCAGCAGCTCGAGTCTGTAGATTGTATAAATTTACACAGAATTAGAACAACTCAAAAACTCGACGTGTCAAACATGACGTTAAACTATCTGACCCGCAATGGATTTTATCCGTTGCCACCAGCTCCTTGCAGTCCGCTTTCACCTGTCGTACTCGCTCCATTGTACTGACAAATGTGTCCATATCGTTATCCGTGAGCTCTTCAGCATATAAAGTGCTAACTTCGTCTTCGGTCAAGTGATACTGATCCAGGAATACTTTAACATGGCGCCATTGCTCGTGCACTTTGTCTCTACATTTTACACGGATATTATCCAGTGGTGTTAGATACTTCTAACTTTAATTTCGATGTCTGGAGAAAAAGGTCTGTTAAAAATAGAACGCACCTGTTTTTTGCAACTACCGTCGCTTCTGACTGCACTTGCTGGGTTTCTTTTTTTGTCATTGCTAAAAAGTCGACAATCCGGGCGCACTTAGCGTCCAGCTCATTTACTTGAGTGGCCAGATTTGAAACGTGTTCTAAAGTGCGTTTATAACCATCGAGCGCCTTCTGCGCGATCGACAGCTGCTCCATTTCGAGACTCGAGCGCAACGTACGCCGTAACGTAGCCAATGAGGACGTCTCAGGGTTCACGGACGTATCCAGCTGCACAAGAGACGTTCCATCATCCTTCACTAGTGTACACAGAAGCGATGTGGTGGCCTTCAGCTCAGTGCGGGAGCCCAGGAGCTTATGCACGCGAGCTTGCAGCGCTGGCGTCGTCATTTGATACGTTGACACGAGGTAAAAGATAATTAATTGGGGGTAAATGGGCAACTTAAGCAGATCCCAATTGACGAGCACCTCGTTTGTTTCGTACTTAGCCAATCGAATCGAATAGAAATGTCAACATTTAGAGACTTTAGAAACTCGTCTGCACTCTGCATCCGCATGCATTGCCAAAGTCCGTCTATTTGTAGAAAGCAATCTGCAAATTCGTTTACAAGCATATCCTGAATCGCTGGCATTCATTTGTAGACAAAAAGCTGCACGTGTCAATCGACAGGGTGAGTCTGCAAGACCTGCGAGCGGTATACGGCGTAACGTGCACATCGGACACCTATAGCAAGTTGTATGCTATTTCGTAGCTAACTTGCGAGAGGAATGTGCAAATTAACCGCCACCTGTAGCGCAAGTCTCGTGAAAAACTGCTCGCGCTGATGCGTATTGCGCCAATGCGTATTCTTTGTACGAAAGCCCGATCGCTTGTTGCGACAAATCGTCAGTCCTGTGTGGAGGTGAAGCTTTACGTTTGTGCTATCATACGACAATATTATACAAAGTGGTACCTGACTCAAAAAAGGGCAGTGCAATGCCATACAGTATGCGCGGTCTCTCTTTTGGGCGCTTAGTTTAAACGTGTACTGAGAAAGATGGGACCTATCAGATCCGAACCACAGCAGTATGACGCACTCTATAATTGGTGTGCGAGCTAACTTGCCATGGCAGAGTTTTTATTATCGTTTTACAGCACAAGCCCTTTGCGCAATACCACGATTGATGCCTGTCGTCCATTAGTTATGGCAGGAAGGTACCAAGAAGAACATGTGCCCTACTTCAAGCGCCTGAACCCCCTCCTCTATTGCGACATCGCTAAGTCCAAAAGTGCCATATCTAGCAGTAGAGGTTGTAAGACCAACCAAAATTCCAGACTTGGCGCCTAGAGGCACGGCAAACGCTCAATCACAATTCATACGACCATCTGTGGTGCAAAGACGACCCCTCACCAGGGCTTTATGCGATAATGAGGGCTAGTAGCCGATGTACCAATTCTTGATATAACCTTGTACAGTACAGCTGATCGTGTGCGGATCGTGTCAACATCGGTTCTAGGAGAGCAACTACAATGCACAGACGCTGCCGATACTCAGCGAGTTGCCGGTCGGCTACTAGAGATGACTATATTTGCAACGTCATTCGGCGTGGCTACCTAAAGATGGCATGTAAAACAAATAACGTGCGTTATCGAGGCGTATGCTGTCAAAAAAGATTCAAAATGTTACCCTCATACCGTGCTCTAAAAGCGATACTGAGAAACCCAGCAAGCTTCTGACCAGTCCGCTGTATGATTGTATGACAACACTCAAGCGCGGAAGATTTAACTGTGGGCTCAATGTACAGAGGACCGTACGGAAAGTCA
The DNA here is from genome assembly GCA_921007115.2 of Peronospora matthiolae. Taxonomy (NCBI): domain Eukaryota; phylum Oomycota; class Peronosporomycetes; order Peronosporales; family Peronosporaceae; genus Peronospora; species Peronospora matthiolae. The sequence continues at coordinate 1,075,595 of CAKLBY020000259.1, forward strand.
GCACTTCGTATTCCACAAGGAGGACGACGTCACCGAATTTATGTTTTTGAAGGTCCACTCGGCATCATGTAGTGAAACGCGAAATGAGCTACACGAACTCAAGCTTGTGAAGAAGCGCAGTAGTGTTCCGATCTCTGTGTCGACCAATTGGTCCTGCCTACTTCCGTTGCGATCTTTGCCATGGGCACTTCGAAGCATGAACCTTTTTTATAAATACAGAGTATTCCTTCCTTCACTTGACAAGGTGGAGGCTTCAGAGCAGAAATCGCCAATGTATTCAAAGTCTTTGAAATGAACGGCGCCTGGTCACTGTAATAATTTAAGGTCGACGTAAACGATTGAGCATTATGTTTATCTTGCGCGTTTTTGCTTAGCAAAAAATCGAAAGTCGTGCGAAAATCGCAAATCTTCATTAGCGCATCATCTGACAGCAGAATGGAATGCCTCATAGATATCACGCTCGTCGCATATACTGAAATGTGGACACGACGCAAATCAAACCGCTGTTCGAGATCTCTCTCCTGATTCGTTAAATACAGGATACAGTGGAAAATCGGTCACAGGATTTCACCGACAAACCATCTGGGAGATGCCGTAAAAATCAGTATAATGTGATGAATTCAAACTTGGTTTATTAAATGAAAGCTAATTCTCCATTACTTTTGTTATAAACCGTCGGGATGCAATGGCAGTGTAACGACGTACACATTGTGGGTGCTCTTATCCCGTTATTAGCACTGCAGAAAAAGACGGGCGAAGCCCATAGTGACTCAAGAGGATCGCATTGACGGCGACAGCTGCTCGTCGTAGTGAAGATTTCTGATGACCTGTTCAGAAATAGCAAGATCGCGCTTAACATAGCACAAGAAGCTGCCGAGCAAACCAAGCTGTGCTTACGTGATTGATTACACGGCAACCTTATGACTTTGTTGAAACCGCTACGCAACGTGTGACAAGCCACATCGTTCTACTGTTGACGTGTCTAACAACACGTGACGTAGCAAAGGCAAGTGGCCGCGCGAGAAGGTCGTGCTTTGTTGAACTTGACATTAGCTGAGCTTCACATGACTCTCAAGACAGTTGTTGACGTCTGTTCTATTATCCTGCGCTGCGATAGCACCAAATATACGACCAAGTCGATCTATTTCTGTCGTGTAGAACAGCAAGGCTGCGTCACTGATAAGCTTGATTTAACTCCTACGCGTCGGGTAGCTTTTCGATCGTAGTACTTCGTGTAGCTACGGTCAACCAAACGGCTTGCAATGCGATCGTTCATGATTCATAGTACACGCAGGAAAAGTACAAGCTGTCAAGACGACGTTTGTTACATCAAGTTGTCGTTAGGCAATCAGGCGTGTGGGATGTTCGACACGACTCTCGAGCACCGCCACGAATTGTAGCCATGGATCGCCGACTTTTCAGCCACATTTACACTTTTGATTGGCTGAAACGTTTCGACTTGATCTCGCTATGTCAGCCGTCCACGTGTCGTCCGGCAGGCGTTTCACATTCCGCATTTTGGCGCGTCCAGATCAAGACCATCACTCTTTGTAAAGGCAACGTACCACCAGGAACGACAACTTGAAGGGAAACGGCAACCGCAAAAGGCAAAGTGCAACGTCAACGGCAACCAACGAACGACATGACGACGCAACGCCTGCTGCTGCTCACGCTACTCAGCACCGCGTCCTTCACGTCGCTCCCACTGGTCGACGCGGTCGTAGCCGGCGTCGACTTGGGCAGCGAGTTCTTCAAGGTCGCGCTCGTCAAGCCTGGCACGCCGTTCGAGATCGTGACGAACGTCCATAGCAAGCGCAAGACCGAGACGATGGTCGCGTTCGACGGCGACGAGCGCTTGTACGGCGCCGACGCCGCGACCGTCGGCGTCCGCAAGCCGCAGACCGCATACGCTCAGATCCGTCGTCTCCTCGGCACGAAGCTGAGCGACCCGCAGGTCGTGTCTCTGCTCACGGACGAGCACTTTCCCTACGAGCTCGTATCGAACGCCACGCGGGGCGGGGCGATCGCCCTCAAGCACGCGACTGACGCCACGTTCCACGCCGAAGAGCTCGTGGCCATGGTCCTGACGCACGCGCGTCAGATCACCAACACGTTTGCAGAAGTGCCGGTGAAAGACTACGTGCTGACGGTCCCGACGTTCTTCTCGCAGGCGCAGCGTCAAGCGCTCCTGGACGCGGCCGAGATCGCAGGCGTGCGCGTCTTGTCGCTCGTTAACGACAACACGGCGGCCGCGCTGCAGCTCGCTGTGCACACGAGCTACGACCCGACGGCCGCGCCCAAGCGCGTGTTGTTTTACAACTTGGGCTCCACGGCCTTGCAAGTGAGCATCGCGGCCATGTCGAGTCAAGTGGTGCCCGACGGTTTCAAGAAGAACAAGACGGTCTCGACGTTCGAGACGCTGAGCAACGCGTGGGACGAGTCGCTCGGCGGCTCCAAGTTCGACTTGCGCCTCGCGGAGCACTTGGCGACTGAGTTTAGTCAACAGGTTGGCCAGGACATTCGCACGGTGCCGCGCGCCATGGCCAAGATCCGCGCGCAAGCCAAGAAAACCAAGACCGTGTTGTCGGCGAACGAACAGATCCCCGTCGTCATGCAGAGTCTGCACAACGACGTGGACTTCTTCACGTCCATGACGCGCGCCAAGCTCGAAGAGCTCTCGTCCGACTTGTTTGAACGCACGCTGAAACCTGTTGAACACGCGCTCGAGAAAGCGGGACTGACGGTCGCGGACATTGACGAGATTGAACTCATTGGCGGTGGCGTGCGCATGCCCAAGATCCAGCACCAGCTGTCGCAGTTCTTTGCCGGTAAAGACTTGGGCGTTCATTTGAACGGAGATGAGGCAATGGCGCTAGGGGCGGCTTTCCGTGCGGCAAACTTGAGCAACTCGTTCCGTGTGCGTCACGTTGGCATGGTGGACCTTGCGTCGTATCCCATCGGTGTGCGTCTACTGGACTTGCCGACTGCGGACGATGAGAGCAGCGACGTCAGTTCGGCCAGTGAAACTAAGCCGAAGCCGTGGACGAAACGCGCGTCGCTGTTCCAGGAGACGCATCGTCTAGGAATGCGCAAGTCGGTGTCGTTCACGCACTCGAAGGACATTTCGTGCACGTTTCGCTACGACAAGCCGTCGATGTTGCCTATGGGTGTGAGCGTGCTCATTGGGACTTTTAACGTCACGGGCATTGAGAAGTTTGCTGCGCGGTTTGCAGACAAGGACTTGGGCGAGCCCAAAGTATCGCTGTACTTTGAGCTCGACAGTAATGGAATTGCTCGGATTGTCAAGGCGGAAGCTACACTGGAAGAGGAGATTGAGGTGGAGGTGGTGGTAAAGAAGGAAAAGAAAGAGAAGAAGAGCAGCGAGGCCGACGGGACGGAAGGAAGTAGTGCGGACGGGGACAAGAGTGACACGGAGAAGGAGGAAGAAAAACCGGAGACGCGAATGGAGAAGCAGATGAAGACGCACCGTGGAAAGCTGAATGTGGCGCGTGATTACGAGACACGTGTGCTGGACGAGGATATGAGCGTGCTGCCGATGAGCGAAGCTGTGAAAAAAGCATCGATGCAGATGCTGACAGAGATGGAGAACGCCGACAACAAACGTCATGCTAATTTGGAGGCTAAGAACAGTCTCGAGACGTTTATTTACAAGACGCACGATGCTATCTCTGCTCACGAGGATGAAATGAAGCAGGTGACGGTACCGGAGCAGATTGAGGCGCTGAAGAAGAAGCTGGAGGAAACCGAGGAGTGGCTGTATGACGACGGCGAGAGGGTCGAGGCGGTGGAGTACAAGAAGAAGATGGATGCACTTGACTCCGATCTGAGTGCCATTCTCTTCCGCGTGACTGAGCTCAAGGAGTTGCCGATCGCCATTAATACCGCGCGAGAGTACGCCTTTGGCACGCGCGAGCTGATGAGTGAGTGGACTACGAGCAAGCCACAGGTGACGGAGCAGGAACGCAGTGACGTCCTGGAGAAACTTGATGAACTTGAAACGTGGCTCACGGAGTCGGAGACGTCGCAGAAGGCAACCCCGAAACACGAGAAGCCCGTGATGACGTCTGCTGACGTAGCCAAGAAGGTTCAGGGTGTCAAGAAATTCGTCGCTGTGTTGGCGAAACGGCCGAAGCCAGAGCCAGTGAAATTGGACACCAATGAGACTGGAACGGAGGAGGTGAAGCTTGAGGACGAAGTATCGTCAAAGGATGATGCCGATAGCGAAAAGGTCGAGGAGGGAGAGCCGAAGTCTGGCGACGAGAAGGCGGACGAGGGAGAGCCGAAGCTGGAAGACGCAAAGGACGAACTGTAGAATGGCCCAACGCCCACAGGGCTGTGTTCAAATGAAGCTCTACACACCTTCGTACGTCATTTTATTTGTGTCATGCTCATTTCTGATTGTGGTAGGATGGACGCCCCAGTCTGCACCGTCGACGGTCGTCATGCGGCCGGTGGTACCTTTGCTGCAGGAAGAATTACGCCTCTGCAACATTTGGTCTCTCCAAATGGCATGTTGTGCTCGCTGTACGCACGTTTGGTGACCTCCAACTGCAAACCCACTTCGCAATGGTAGACGTCCATCTTCAATGACAGGCGATAAATATTGTCACGCTTATCGCCGACGTGTAAGTATCTACTGGATGTCTGATCCGTTCTGTAATTGCAGTGTGTGTTCGTCAAATGGAGAGATCGATGGCTTCTTGACGATGATCAAAGTATGGTGCCTGCTTGGGGGCTCATGGATTGATCTCCATCCTTGGTAAGACACCGGTCAGAGCAAATGCCGCACAAACGAATTCTACGACCCCGATCACGCTGCTCCTCGTAGATATTGAATCAGCAACTACTGCTGAACTCGTTTCGGATAGAATACGGATAAACTGACACGGATTTGGCTTCAAAAAGAGTCAAATGCCATCCCCTTTAAGTGGTTGTAGATTGCATACTAGCCAGATTGCGATTGGAGTTCGGCAAAAAGTTATACCGATGCACGATAGACCGCGCACCACATTTGCAGACCTGTAAATAAGTCGTTGCACGTATTATCTGTCCTAACAGAAGGCAAAACTGCCCACATTCGATGTCACTGGGAAAGAAATCGCATAGGTGTCGAGCTTATTTCTGAACTTGTAGTCGATAAAAGATTCTGAATTGGTGGAAGAATCCTATATATGTAGCGGTTAGCGACACGGTTGGCGGTCGTGGTGATACAACGGGAAAGACTTCTCTTCGACCTTGGCGATGCTGGTCTCGTTCGGTCCAATCTGTATATGTAGAACGCTCATGATATCTTGATTATTGTTAGCGTTCAATCCAACTACAATCTCAGGAAGTATTTACATTGAACAATGTTAGTCTGAACCACATACTAGCATCAAATCGAGCTCATTTCAGCTCGAACAAACTAAGTTTTTGCGTCAGGATTTGTGGAGCAGGTCGCAGTGATGCAGCTGCTCGCGTTAGCAAGCCTTGTACAAATGCGGCATTTGCTGCATTGGAAATCTTGTGATAATGCCCTTACGGCATTCAGAGGTACTATTTAGCATTTGAAATGCGAGAGGAGAGATGTACTCATTGAAAAGTGATGATAATCGGACAAGCTAGCGAATGCTTGGGGCTCTTTTATTCCGTGTCCATCGGATAGAATATAAAATCTAGGTTGATGAAGACGGCGTTAATGAGGCGTGCGTGTCGTATCCCAGATAGAAGATTATACATACGATCGCGTACAACGTATTGAGACTGTCTAGGCGATACGATACGAAAAGCTGCCATCTGGAAACGAGAAAAAAACTGACGATCGAGAGAGCAGATTTGATCAAAATTGACGAACTTTGGGCCGTAGCTGAGACAGCGTGAGTTTGGCTATCGTGTTGATGCAAATAATGATCACTCTTTTACATCGATACGAAAACTGAGCGCTGGCTATGTGTAGGTATGGAATGAAAACCATGCAACATGTACGCTTCGATAGAAGTCAGAACCAGTGACTTGTGATGGTAGCGTTTTAACAGCATGGCCTTGATAGTGCTGAAATGGAGAAGGTATGACGAATAGAAAAATTAGCATTCGATGCGCGTGCAGATTTTTGTTATTTGCCGTTCGACTATGGGAGATACATACATAAGAATATATGATCTGCGCCAGCAGCAAGGATCTTGAGATGTCACATAAGATCACCCGTAACAAAGACAATCGCAGTGGAATAAATTGCGATCGCACAATTCAGTACTCGAACACCGACATGGCTGATGTTGCTATCGCCTTCTACCCCCTACGGCTGGGCTTGTCCGTGGATCCAAAAAGTCAGGTAGAACAAGTTTTCGCCATTCGGGACGTTGATGATCTCGTTGAATACTGATTGGCTTTGAAAAATGACCAAGCGATCCGCTTTTGGATCAACCTGCCTCACCGGAGCATCCTCAAGTAGCGCTGTTCGGAGTTGCAAACATGTTCGTTTCGTACCCGATGCCTTCCTCTCATGTAATTGCACGTTGTTGAAAAAGTACGTGCACGTCAACTTAAACCCGTTGTCCTGGTCACCGCCGCCACAATCGAGACGAAGAGGTTGGTGATGTCCGGCTGGTAGCTGGTGAACAGCAGTGCTGTGTACAAATCGCGCACATAGTCGCACCTGGTTCATCCGCTTCTTGTTGATCTCGTAAGGCAAAGCATGCATCTTCTCGATCACCTCGGCCAGCGCTGGGTACTCTACGACGCAGCTTTGATAGTCCACGAAGCGAAGTTTTGCTCCTGGTAGCGTATTCTTACGCCGTCCTCTCTGCTGCTGACACAACACGTGCTTCACGTCAATATGTGGTATCGTAGTCATCAACAGACCATTATTGGCCATTCTTGCCACGTCATTGAGGAGCAACTGCGTCCAGTCTTCGCCCATAAAATCGTCCATAACTGCCGTACCACGTACGTTGTTGTTCTTGTCAAGCAACAATTCGTCCAGAAAGTCGTCATCGAGCTGATCCCAAGTAGCAAAGTCCGAATTCGGATCAGCGAGCAACCTCGCGTCATTTGCCAACCGGACGTGTTTCTGATGATTCACACGATGCACCATTGCCAGAACTTCTCGGCCAAAAGCTTCTTGCAGCACTTGTGGCATGAGCATACGTTCTGTCGTCATATCCATGACATCGCCTTGTTCTGCCCCTCGTTGCTTGACATTTGTCAACACACTTGCTGCTTTCGCTTGCACTTTTGGCATCAGAGCCAAGAGCTCCTGTTCGTACCACGGGTCTTCCAACAGCGTTTGGAGATTTCTTGGCGCATGCTTTAATTGGTCCGATGGAATACCCGGGTAAATCAGTTGCTGGAATTCATGCTCATTCAGTAATTTGGCAAACACGCCGTCATCTAGAACCACACGCTCGCCTTGACGATTTACTCCTTGTTTGTTACACCCACTCAGTAACTTTCGTAACATCAGTTGCCACGACCGCTGCGTCGTCTTTTCTGTCCGGCTCGGATCGTTCTTTTTTTCCATATGGATCTCCGACACGTTCTTCGGCTGTTCGAAGATTCCCTTGTGTTCGGCATAAAGACGCTGTTTTAGGTCCCTCATTCGTTTCGTGATGTGATTTTTCGATACTGAAGTCAAGTGTGTTGGATCGAAATACAACAACGTTTGAAAAGCGTCAATAGCGTCGCCTGGACGCTGTAATGCTTCGCAGGCCGCCGCTTTTCTCAGATACCCTTTCGGCCACCCCGGAGAAATAGCGATGGCCTGTTCAGCGTCTGCAAGTGCGTTTTGGAGCTCGTTTAGATGGTAGCACGCTGCTGATCGATTCCCATAGAGGAAGTGATTGCGAGGTTGCAATGCAAGAGCTTGGGAATACAGGGCTTTTGCTTGGTCAAAGTGTTGACGCTTGAATGCGTCGTTACCTTCTTGACGAAGGGATTCCGCTCGATGATCGACGGAGGCGGAGCTAGTCGAGCCAGCAGAGCAGGTGACATCAGGGCTCATGACTATTGAGAGGTAGTGAACAATGATGATGTACGATTGGATGAAACGAACGGTCGGGACGAGAAGGAGAGGGATCTTGTCGCACGTGACGATCGAACTAGTCGATTTTCCGTAGACGACGGGACAAGATCGAGACCCGCACTACCAAGAATTTAAAAGCGCAAACAGCTTCTGCGACAACAACTTCCGCGCAGGAGAATACGTACCGATATGAAGTGGTTGTAGCAATCAACATTTCTAAATTCGAAAAGAGATCTAGCTACGATTGTGTCTGGTACATTCGCACATTCGACAGCAACGCATTCGACGCTGCATCACCTTCCTCCGCAATATCCTACACCCCTAACGCTTTTTTTGTATCCGACTGGCCCATTCCATCACCTACACCTACCTTGTCACCACGCTTGCTGCGAGTTCGCAATGCGGCCGAGCGATCAGCGGACGTGGCCATTGGCTGGAATATAACCCAATCACAGCTTGACACGGTCGTGACACGCAAGACAAAGCGTAACAGCAGTCGCAACAAGCGCCCTCTCGCTCTCGTTCCTGTGACATCGTTTTTGTTTTGCTTGCGCCCGTGTGTCGCTTCTTCTTCAACCCTACCCCCAGACTCACATGTGCTCGCGATGGCACTCCATGCACAAGAACAGCACGTCGGACTTTTTGCCAAATTCGCACGGGAAGCCCAGGCGACCGCTCTGAAGCCACTGAGTGGTCAAAAAGAGTTTAAACTGCTGCAACGCGTCCTGGAAGAAGCCAATCACATCTGCACACACGTTGCCAGACGGCGCTGTCAGTTTCCACGTCTCTAAGAACGCCGCGAGTTCGCCCACGGTCGCGTCGCGGAGGTCGTCGTCGCAGACAAAAGCCGCGACGTTATGCGCGATCGCTGCGACAAGTGGCCAGGACAGCTGGCCAAGGCGGGCCTTGACAATGTGATGCATGTGTCGCATAGCAAAAGGAAACGACTGCAACAAATGGCGCAGCTCGGCAAAGCTCAACGAGACGACGTAGTGGCAGCACTGTGCCATGTCTTGGAGGTACTCGAGCACAAATGCAACCATCTTAGCAGCAGATACGTCACCGTTGCCGTTCTCGTTGCCGTTGCCGTTCTCGTTTCCGTTGCCGTTCTCGTTGTCGTTTCCGTTGCCGTTCTCGTTGCCGTTTCCGTTTCCGTTGCAGTTCTCGTTGCAGTTCTCGTTGCCGTTCCCGTTCCCGTTGCAGTTGTCGTTGCAGTTGTTGTCGATCGTGACGAGCGAGTGACGACTGCAATAGTCTGTGGCAGTCGAACATGTGGACAGCATGTGTGGCTCGTATGCAACGAGGGACGCGAGAAACGCTCGTGGTGGTCGAATGGGCGTCTTGTTCTTTTTTCTCGTGCAGTCCCACACGACCGCGTTGCTGTTGGTGCTCGTGGGCACGTCGCTCTTGATCGCGCAGTGTGAGCGCGTGCGCTTGAGCGAGTGCGGTGGTGACATGGTTTGACTTGTTAGGTGAGTGCGCTCTCGGAGTGATGGTCGCGTGAAACCGCCAGCACGTTGACAAGTGCCACAATCGGAATGTGGATACACAGACAGAGAATGATTTGTGGGTAGGCGTGGGTGGACCACACGCCCGCGCTCGGTCTGGCGGCGCAATGCTTCAGTTTCGTCGACCACCTCTCGGTCGGGATTTGCATCCCTTTCTGCACCAGGAGTGGGATACTTGCCATCAATCGTCGATGCGAGAACGGGGCAGGGGAAACCTTTCCACTCTGGGCCATCCTTGACCTGCGCTCTTGTTCGTGTCACGGACAGTCGGGGGCGGACAAGGGACACTGCTATTTCGAGCGGGTGATACGAGACGGGACTGTCTTTGCTGCTGCGACCGACTCGCAGTCCGCTCAACAGACGGTCGGGCGCAGAAGCGATTCTGCAATGACAGTGTCCGTCCAAGTTGAAGTTGGACCAAACTTCAAGTGCAGAAAGCGCGGCGCTTGATCTACTTTTGACCGCAGCGTGTACACTCTTGCGACATTACTGGAGCAGACACCACTAGCTCCCTTGCAATGAACACGAAGATCTGGTGTCTGCTTCGGTGTCAAGAGATCCAATTAGCGCTTTGCGTCGAGCCGCACTGCGCTCGTTTTGGCATCTTGCTCCTAACTACAGTCTCGAGTCCATGTCGATATCATTTTTTACTAGCAATATCAAGTTTAGATGTACACCGAACCGCACTGTAGATAAGAGGCCACTAGGCGAAGAGTAAATGCATGTAACGAGTCTAACGAATGTATCGCATGTGTCAACGCGCAAATATGGTCGGTTGCTTCTTTTCAGTATGACGCCGCGGCGTGATCAGTCATGCTAGAATACAATACAATCTCGTTTCGAGATGCAACATGGTGAGGTTACCGACGTGAGACATCTCCAACCGCAAAATCACATTCAGTTGACTGATGCAGTGCGTCTAGATTGCAGAACATGCTGGTCTCGGTAGTCCATCAAGTAGATCCCTCCCTTCATATACGAAATGGAACTCGACAATGCAACTACAGCCTGGAAACCCGCCTCTTTTGGAGCCGCGTATTTGCTTCAGCTTTATAAAACAGCCCTGATTCCTGAGATTCGAATTATCAGCCAGTAATTCGATATTTTAGACGCCTCCTCGATCACATCTCTCGGGTTCTTTCTTACATGTCCAACCCATCACCCTCTTTGCCTACCCCTGTAATATTGTCGACAATCAAAGGGGGTAGAGGACAGCTCGAAACGTGCTACAATCGGGGAGATGGACCCTTTCAAGAAGCGATTGCCACACAATCGTGCTGCCACACTGTTACCGATTCGATCGACCACCCCGTGGTCCTTGAAGCTCGTTCACTATGTTTGCCTTCCGCGAGGCCACGCAGATTACGCAAAAAACCATTCGGATGGCTGCGGGGAGAGCGTGGAAGCGAGGGCACCAATTTTTTGATCAGAAAGGCGTCTGCCCACTTCAGATTTTGACAGCTGTGCTTCACACAAGGTACGAAGCAGGTGCTGGATGCAAGTCACCAATAGCGTCGGAAAGGACGGCTTAGAACCATTGGTTAATCGTCAGGATAACCCGAAGCGACAGCGTCATTCTATAAGCGCGGGACGTGTCCTTTAAACAATTCATTGGGTACTGAGGCATGTCCCGATACTACACCGCTTAGCTATATCCAATGTTAGGTACCCAGATGAGAGAGGCACTCTACAGCTTTACGAACCGAACCACCGACCATTAGTATTTTGATCCATTAATCTACCGGTCCCGATGTCAGTGCTTATTCACTCGGCCACCGGGGTCGTCGGTGCTCAGCTCAGGCAACTCGGGCTGTTGGTGCCGCAGAGCATACGCAAAAACGAGATAACTTTTGACTACACGATAAAATTCATTAAGGAAAGGTGCACGTGTGCGTATTATTGCACAAGCTCATTTCTTAAATTTCGGTAATTATGCATCCTGTTTTGGGCGAAAGTGTGAACTATTCAAACAGAGGCAGCTTATACGATGTAACCGCGTGATGGTATGCTATCGAATCTCATCTGTTGCAAATTATCTTTCGAATTGAGAAATGTCCTGCTGACAAAGCAGCCGCATGTATCTGGTGAAACCGGAACCGCCTTTATGAATTATCCAAGACGCCCTTTACGGCTAAAATGAAGACAATTTTTAAGTAGTATTATTGATATATCGGTTTTGCTCGCGTGGTGAGTAAATAATGTAAAGACAAATGTAAACCAAAAATCACGTATATTGTATGTTAGGGTGCAAATTCGGCTTCAAAGAAAGGCTGTGAATTAATGGAACAGGGGTGTAAATACATCAACTCCATTCAATAAATACGAACAGAAAACAGGTTCTTGTAGTGACATTGCAATTAAAATTCATACATCCAAGCGTCCGTACCTTCAAAATGCTTTTAAGATCTTCTGATGCGATTAATATGTGTGTGCTTAAGGTGACGGTATTATCGATATTTTCAGCAGCTTGCATGATAAAAGTACGTGTGAGCTTCGTCTGAACGCAGTTTACGACAACATTCTATATGGTTCCAATATTTACTCTACATTTGACTTCGTAGCCTTACGCTGATGCACAGATAAGGAGGTACTTCGACTGCTACTTCACGCGACGAGAAAGGCTTAACAGCCACTGGTGCCAGCAGCACAGTGTAGTGGCCTCTTCGCGTCAGATGGGTCATGTGACACATGTTAGGGATAAGGATCTATATGCATGAAGAAATCCTTTTTGATTTAGAGTAGGATGTGGTGCCTGCAAAAGAAGGATGCGGCATGTAACGATATGCCCATAACGTATCTCTGCATAATACGGACTAGTAAAGGACATGGAATTTTATAACATGATCAATTAAGCTTTATAAATTAGTGCATTGCATGGCTCCTTTCATAATTCTCTGCCATTGTGTCATATGCCTTGCGAGAGTCGCGCAACGGAGTAGATCGGCTAAAGATTAAGGGTAAAAAACCGGCCTTGTGCACGATGAGGCACTTAAAATTAGCATCATCTTCCTCATCCTAGGTGTAACGGGCACCCTTTGTTTGGGGTGACACGAAACTTCAAGTACACTAGTACGTGCAGCGGGAAGCTCTTTACTCAAACTGCTAGTTTGAGTAAAAGAGTAAAAAGGGATCTGTATTTAATATAGCCAAGCTATCAAGACTAATTTAGTCTTTATCCAAATATGTATATCTACATTGTCGTGTGATGACAGTCTGCTCACCACTCATTACGCGCGTCTAGCAGCGATTGGTGGTAATCTTAATACTATGTATTTGTTATTCAATCTTCGAGAAGTGCATGAATATTATCCTAACAGGGGACAGTTTCCTTCAATATTGTCCATCTCGGATGATATTGGTAGAATATTGTCATGCTAGACAGTATCCCTATTGACACCGTTTGGTGTCAATATCATATAACGGGATACCCGTTACATCGCCACCCTTAAAGATCAATCATCCGTTGTTTGAATGGAATTGATTTGGACAGGGTCACTACCGTTGGATCACTCTGGGAAAAGAGCACTTGTTGGTTAAATTTAAACAAATTTCTTAATTTATTGCCTGGTGTCAAAGTCCATGATGTGCTGCCGAAGCAGCAAGAAAGGCAGTTGCACGCATGCGTGCAGCCGAAGAGGGTGCTTCTCTTGCTTCAGCAACAGGCGGTGTTTGTTGTGAACAGTCCACGTGGTGAGATACCACGTACAACATATACATCCGCTGCGTCTGCAGCGGGTACTGTGAATCGCAATGTAGATGAGCCTGTAATAGAGATCATTTATTCTGTCGAGTCGGATGCATCATCCGACTCGAAGGCGACACCTCACGCCTCCGGATCATCCGGGGCGGACACTTCAAGAGCCAGTTTGACTGGCTCTGGTGAACATGGTGGCATCATGCTCGAGATCTTCGGATCGAGCGATTGTTCCGACGAATTCTCGCCTCACGCAAGTCCATCGACGATAGGACGCGTAGTGATGGTGGTGATGCCCCTATGCATCACCACGAGAGAAGCAACTCAAGAAATTGACCTGCCACTGGTGTCAGTGCTCATGCTGACACCAATCAAAGATCAGGGACAGAAATGCCCTGCGCCACGCTCCTCAAGTGGAAACTCCTTGTATTCCTTCATACAAAGAGTTAGATCGAGTGGCCGACATGACCACCGAACGGGATCGAATCAAGTTGTTTGACTGTAGGAGGACTATTCCTCCTAATTTCAGCACGGAAACTATCCGTGCTGAGGAAAAGTTTTTCACCGATGCAAATTTCAAACATCGGTGGTACAATGGCAGACGTGGTCGAGACGGTAAGGCCTTAATGCAAGGACGGGATGCCTTTATCAGCAACATCGAGTGAATTGGCCGTGAGGCCTGGCTTGGTATACTTGATGCAGCTCGCATCAGGCGTGAGAGGCTTAACCCAGTCGGGGTACGATACAAGTTGCACCTACTGTCAAGATAGGCAGGATTGCCCTGTCTCTCATGAGGTGATTCGTGTACAAGTTGCCTGGACAACTCGAACTGTTCCCCTAGGGAGGCCTTCCTTCCTAATGATTCCTACTGGAGAGCGCGCATCTCTTCTGAGATGGCCGAAAGGGTTGACACCTTTCAATCCCTGTACTCGCGTTCGGGGAGGTCGATTTCCGACGGCCCTTCTTCGAACGCAGCGGGTTGGTCTCGTCGTACTGCTCGACGAGACCAAGGACATAAACGATCAGCTGGGCACGAGGCTTTAATCTGTCCCACGCCGGTAAATAGCTACGCCAGCGGACGAGGCAACTCGTCCGAACGCCACTCAAGTCGCGTTGGCTCAGGATACGCACCACCAGAAAGCGTTAGTAACCGCCAAAATCCATTAAAGGATGTGGTGGTGGCGAAAACACCTGATCCGGCTCGAGAATCGGATCAGCTTGATGTTCAGGAACTGAACCGTGTAACGGAACAGCTACAAGGTGACTTGAATATGAACGGACTCGTTGTTACGAGATCCATGAACTTGTAAAGTATAATTACAATTCCTTTTCGCACGATCGTTCGGATGATCGTGCCGTGTTTGCGTTTGCGCAACTTGAGAAAGAACGTTCGACTCGTTCTCTGCGTGACGATCTGGTTGCAGCTCGCCGAGACATCGCTTAACTGCGTGAGAAGGTCGCTTCGATATTCAAACAGACTGGATCGTTGAAACGGGACCACTCGAAGGTCGTCTTGGCCTTTGACCGCGGAGTTGTTCTTCGCCTCTCGAAACGAGCTCGTACTGATAGTACGGGCGGAGACGACCGACATATAACGTAGGATGCGTACGCATCTTACGGGGCACTTCATCTGTGTGTGAGTTGTCCAATTAAAGCAACACACAGAATGAACTGATATACTTGGGAAGTAAGTTACGTCTGCCCACTCTGTAAATGCGTGTTTTAATAGATATACTGCAGACAATCTAGCTAAGTCTCCTTCATCAAGTGAAAGAACACTTGCTCTTCCATGTTTGTCTGCGTTTCTCTTCTGTCGGTTCAGGGCATCTGCAATGGATTCTTGAACAAAGCGGACAACCGCTTCGCGAGTCGGCAGAAATTCCTCTGCTTGATCATCCTTGTCAGCAGCAGTGCGCTTCGTGTGCACTGCTAAAAGAACGTTGTCTTCACCAGTGAGGGCGTCATTGTCCTCACTTTGGCAGTCATTGGAGATGCTCAGCATCATCGGTGTCGATGTGATCGACATCGGCAACCATCACGTCGACTCCATTGTCGACGTGTGATGAGCAAGAACCAGATCGGGTTTTTTTCGAGCAAGTCCACCCCCCCTTGAACTAGAGTCACACTCTAAGAAGGCGGGTACGTGATTAACGTAGGATTTTCAAGAAGAGAGGTGTATGCGTCGTCGACGTATGCACCAAGTTGTTGATGGCGAAAACCGTTATCGGCAAGAATTCACTCCAACGCTTAAAACAGTGAAAAAACCCTCAAAGAATCTCTTCGATGACGTATTGGCGCGTTCTGTCTGACCATCTCTTTCAGGACGGTCAGAAGTTGACATCGTCAAACGTGTTCCTAGTAAACGGAACCCAGATTGCCAGAATTTCGCTGTGCAGCGGGATCCATAATCAGACACGAGTTCACGGGGTAATTCGTGAAGTAGGAAGATATTATCGATGAAGACACGAGCACAGCCCTGGGCTGTGATTGACTCTGGTACAGCAACAAGATGCACCATCTTGCTGAACTGATCAACAAACGCAAAAATACAAGTATTCTTGTGAACTTCTTTGGGAAACCCAAAGACGAAGTTCAGCGATA
The DNA here is from genome assembly GCA_921007115.2 of Peronospora matthiolae. Taxonomy (NCBI): domain Eukaryota; phylum Oomycota; class Peronosporomycetes; order Peronosporales; family Peronosporaceae; genus Peronospora; species Peronospora matthiolae. Next base: position 1,091,418 of record CAKLBY020000259.1, read on the forward strand.
CGGACTGCTAGCACTCTGCCAGAATCGGTAGAGGCTGCAAGGGTGCACGGGATGACGTACTAGGCTTCACCCGTCGTCAAACTTTGCAAGCGCGTACTTGCGCACAAACTTATACTGGCGAGGCCAGTAGAACTCACGACTTACCGCGAGGTAAGTATTTTCTCTACCGCGATGCCCACTTGGTGAGGCATCGTGACACTCACACATAATGCTCAATCGCAAATCATCATGAGCGGTAACGACGACGCGAGGTGCGTAGCCGTTGGCTGCTGTAAAGTACAACAGTCCATCACGAACCGATACCGTTCGGTTGAAGAGCGGTATTGAGACGTCAAGCTTTTCAAAGCTTGACTGCATGGATTGGTTACATCATCAATCAACCGCAGAAGAGAATCATCTTCTGCGTATGCTTTTCGCACGTCGTCGAGCGGATGCGACGATGGAACAATCACTGTTAGTGTTGCTACAGTAAGATAACACGTACTGTTGTGTTGAGCAGTCGGTTCGAAATCGGGCCGACGCGAAAGAGCATCAGCGACGACAGTAAGCCGTCATAGTTTGTACACGATGGAGAAGTTGTACTCCGCGAAGAAAGACACCCAACCTCGCCATTCGTTGCTAAAGATGTGGACTGTTTACGGCCGTGTGTAACGAAGCATGGTCGGTATAAACGATGAAGGGCCTATCCCTTAAGAGATATATCCTAAACTTGGCCAGTGCATATTTCATGGCAAAGAGCTCCTTTTCATGTACTGGGTAATTACGCTCAGCTGATTGCAGCTAGAGCGATTGATGTTAGACGACGCGCTTGACGCCGTCTGATTCGTACTGCATTACCGCGCAGCCGATGGCAAAAACGCTGGCGTTACAGACCACATGGAATGGTCTGTCCTGGTCTGCAATCGCCAACACAGGCGGTTGCAACAAGCTTTTTTTGATACCTTCGAAGAAGTGCTGACACTCAGCACTCCATGACCACCTCTCGTTCTTCTTTTTTAGACGAGAAAGATGTACGGTCATCTCGGCGTACTTGCGCGAGTACTTGTGCAAGTACGCCGCTAAGACAAGGAACTTTCGAAGTCCATTGAAGTCTTCTGCACGGACCAGTCGCCAATCGCCTTGATCTTTTCCAGATCAGGGCGTATGCAGTTTTTACACACGATGCAGCCAAAAAGTGGTATTTCTTTCGCTGCGAATATACGCTTATTGAGTTTCGCGAACGACTTATGCTCTCGCATTTGTGTAAAACCTTCCGGACGTGGATTCTATAAACCTGCACGTCCGTCTTTTCATCCACAGCTCGACTATGGACAAAGACATCGTCGAAGTAACTCGGTGCGAAATCGCGCACCGATCGCAACAGATTTGTAACACATCTGTTGATCGTTTCAGGGGAGTTACTTAGCCCCTGTGGCATCACCAGCCACTCCCAGAGCATACCACTGGGGGTGCTCACTACTGTGTACGGGATGTCCCGTTTGCGCATGAGGATCTGATAAAATCCATCCATCAGATTCATGGACGAAAAGATGGCAATTTTTGACATACCATCAATGATGAAGTCCTTCCTTAGTATCGGTGTTTGAGCCGGTACCGTTGCAGCGTTCGCTTTGTTGAGCGCATACACTATCCGCCACCCTCCTGTGACCTTTCACACACAGTAAGTCGGAGAGATGTGTGGGGATGTTGATTCCCTCACATGACCAGCCGCTAATCGATCGGCAAAGAATTTGTCGAACGCTGTGACCCGTTCACGAGGCATTGGCCACTGCTTCATGACACAGTACTTCGAATCGAGTTTTAGTTCGATTTCATGCCGAGTGCCTTTGTCCTTAGACAGCTCGCATGGCACGGACTCCGGGAAAACATCTCTGAATTCAACCATTTCCTTGTGCAAAGGATTTTGTTGCAAAGACTCCAAAGATTGAGACGTGCATCGCTCAATCTGAGTCTTCTCATCGAGGGCACTCTCGTCCATCGATGATCTACTGAGAACCCGTTCGTTCTCAACAGACACTTGTGCCGACCGAATATCGGCGACGTACTCGTCCTCTGTGACGAGTACGCAGATCTGCTTGATCTTGCCACTACGAAGATCTGGCGAGAATCTTTAAGTTTCTAGCATTGGCAACTTGACTACCTCCGAAGCTGAATTTGGAGGTGTAAATAGATCAAGTGTAAGCGTTTACACTTGATCCGTCATTCACCAAGACATTCACTATCTCGGTGCTTTCCTGGGAAAACATATCCGCAGGTGGTTGGGGATCCACACCCTTAACGTAACTCTCTCGGGAGTTATTGATCTCAGGAACGCCGGAATTTTCTTCCGTTACGGGTACTATCACGGTCACGCCCTCTTAGATCGACTCTCTTTCAGTCGAGCGGGCTTGCTCTACGATCGACTCTCTGGTAGTCAATCTCGCTTCAACGTGTTGTTCATCCTGAGCACAAATCTCTCTTCTTGGATGCACACTTCTTGGTGTGCAACCGTGTTCCCGTACACCCGATCTCTTGGAGTGGTGAACCGTCGGCGCATCCTGTGTCTTTACACAGGTGCCGGAAGCTGGTTTCACAGTGTAGTGGCCTTCTACGCTGTGATCCTGTGCAATCGTACTAATGACCGTACCACAAGTGAGGACATCGCACACACTCGTAGTACATCCACACGCTTGTGGATGCTCCAAGACGTTCATCAGATGGCCATCTGATGAACAAACAGCAGGCATCTTCACGGATCGATGCTTCCAGCTAACCCATGGCTGGTATTTTCAAAGCCATGTCAGACCGAGGATGACACCAGATTTGTCACCCAAATCTAGTACGATAAAGTCATCATCGTACTGTTTTCCTTCTAGCGTGTAGTGAATTCCCACTACACGTTTGCTCGCTGTTACGGATGCGCCTGTAGCAAGGCACACCGCCATCCTCGTTGATAGGAACTTTTGCTCAACATAGTTGAGCCTACTATCCTGTAGCTACTGGCGTCGAATAAAACTGTCCGAAGCCCCACAGTCAACTAGGGCGCGAAATGACATTCCACTTGTCACTTCGATCTTCAAAGTGACGAGAGACACCTCATCACTAGGGGCAGTAACACAGCAACTGTGTGTTGGAAGCAATCTTCGTCAAGAGTTCTGCAAATTCTCTTGACGCTTCTGGATCAGCAGGGTAATTTGACCCTACTGACCCTGACTGTTTCTTGGCGTTCCGATTTGTTGTCGCGGCTTAGCGACATGGTCGGACCCACGCCTCGGACCATTCCTCGGCCAACGGTGGTCATCACGTCCTTTCATTGGACGTGTTGCGGTGCTTGGGACACTAACATCGTGAGCGTGGTTTCCAATATTCTGACAGCGATGGCATCTTGCCGTTCGCTTGTGACTCAGAGAGCAAGAGTTCTCGCCCTCGATGTAACAGAGGTCCAATGGTTCGGGACCTCCTATTTCCTGTCGTCTGGTCGGAAGATAGTTTGACGAGTTAGCCTGAGATCATCTCAGGCTGAAGTCTTCTTGTTCCGCATACGATATCACATTTTCCAGCATATGGAAGTCCTCTCGGAACATGTAGGTCTTCACCGGCTCAACTACAAGGCTGTAGATGAACACGTTGACGCGCGTGTGCTCATCACCAGGGTTTTCCGTGACGCTACTCGCACGGTAGCGAAGGTGTTGTGTGTAAGCATGCACGTCACGCTTACCTTGCTTGATCCTCAAGAGTGCAGAGCGTGCTCTAGACTCGGCTCGGCGGCTCAAACGTCTCTTTGAGCCGATGCTTCAAGATCTCTAACGACTCAAACACGTTCGGGTCGTGAAGTTTACGCCCTAAGGTCCAATTCTTTGCTCGTCCTGTCAAATTTGACAGGGCGGAGGTGACTTGCATCTCGTCACCCTCGATGTGACGTGCCTTGATGGCGTCGTCTAACTCCACGAACCATCTCAAAAGGGAATCTTCATCGGTTCCCTTGTACCTTGATATATCAATCTTCAAGGTTTCGGGTTGACGCGTGTGCGTCGGCCCGCCCATCGATCGATAAGATCCTTGCTGTTGTAGTATGCTATCTTCTGTCTTTCGACGGCAAGTTCCCTTGTAGGAACTTGTTGATAGTAGCATGTTGATGGTCTATGCTTAGAGACTCCAACAAGCCACTGATGGCGGGTTCGCCCATAAGCACACTCATGCAGCCGACTACCCCCCATTATGAGTCACTCGGATGGTAGTAGCCTTCACGTGTGACGTGAAACCTGTCGTCTTCTACGTCCAACATGTTCATGTTGGACGGACACTAAGTAGTCGTTGGACGGACTACAAAGTGCTACCAGGTGTAACGGGGCACCCTTTGTATGGGGTGCCACGAAACTTCGCTTACACTAGTACGTGCAGCGGAAGCTATTTACTCAAACTGCTAGTCTGAGTAAAAGAGTAAAAAGGGATCTGTATTTAATATAGCCAAGCTATCAAGATTAATTAAGTCTTTATCCAAATATGTATATCGACATTGTCGAATGACGACAACCTGCTCACCACTCACTACGCGCGTCTGGCAGCGATTGGTGGCAATCTTCTTTAGTATGTATTTATAATTCAATCTTTAAGCAGCGGATGGAAATTATCCATCTCGGATAATATTCTTAGGGAATTGTCACGCTAAACAATCTCCCTTTTGACACCGTTTAGTGTCAATATAATGTAACGGGCTCCCCGAAAAAGTTACCGTCGTAAAAATGTCGGGTCGTTCGATAATTACTAGTGATGGATAAGACACAGCTTGCCATAAGGTACGACGGGTCACATTCAAGGCAAAAGAAAGCGTAAGGGAGGAAAATGCTCAATGAGCTCGTTTAAAAAAAATCACTAAAGTTTTTTTGCTAAACGCGAAGAAGATAAAATTCCCATAATTAGGGATCTTCACGAAGAAAAGTCCAATTAAAGGCAGTGATATAATGTTCTCACTACAGTGAAAAAAATTTATTTTATGAGGCATGGAAATTCATACTCTCTCGATAACCTACAAAGTTTATAGCAACTTTTCCGATAAACTTCATCTTTTCATACCTTTTGCAAGAAAAATATATTTGCCAAGTGAGGCCTCAAGCTTTAATCACTTCCACATTTATGTAAGTACGTTTTATACCGATATGAGTAATGCAACATGAAGCCAGTAATTTCCTCCATCGCATAGCCTTCCAACAAAACTTTATGAAATAATCAAGTTCCGTGCAAACGGTCCTCGCACCTATTAAAAAAAGTGTGCATGTGGAGCACTTAGTAGTCCTGTTCTGTACGATCGGTAGCAGCTTCTGACAACCAATTCAAAAATCACTAAGTAAGAAATGATGCTTATTCCAGTTCGCGACACTTCTTTTGAGTTGCGATCAGTCGATTCCTACATAACAGCTGATTAAGAAATGAGGCCAGGTTCGATGAGCTTATGAAATCCGGACAACAGTGACGCTTCAACGCATCAACAAATCACCACTACAGTAAGTTCTCTGACATACACCACCGCCTTCGTCCACCCTTGCTTTCCGTACGAAAAGGACAAGGTCTTCGAAATGGGTCGTCTCAAATCTTTGGACGATCTAATGGTGTTATTAAACGTTAAAAAGTCTCATGTCACGCTGAGGAGCCAACTTGGTAGAGCACGTCTTATCTAATTAGGGTGTGCGGGATAATTTAGTGCCACATTTAGGTCGGGCTCAGCGTCCGACACGCGATGTACACAAGCTCAAGCTCATTCTCCCATATCAAGTCGTGCACTAGCAATTATTCCAGTCTAGTTTATACTAGCAGCAAATGAAATTCATCCGCTGCTTCCAAGGTTTTGTACTCGTGCGGTGATTAATGCACAGAGCCCTTTTGAAAACTTTAAGCGACTTTTGCCGCGGAATGTAAGGGCTTTTCCCCCATTAGATATTGCTGATACAACAACGCGCTCTTCTCCTCCACTAAAATGGTCGGCGAAGTAATTAATTTATTCAAAATCCATCAGCTGTGACTTTTGGTTGACGGAAGATTGATGTAACGGGACCCATGTCCATTACATGATATTCACGAAATAAAAACTGAACATTTGTAGAATGATTTGTTTGATTACTGTTTGTGAGGCTGTTGTTGCATATAAAAGTTGAGGCCAAGATATTAGATAAATATGCCGGGCCACGATAGACGTATACAAGGTGTGGCGAGGCACTATTTCCTGCAGCCATAATTCCAGCAATTGTTCGAAGAGATACTTTGGCTTAATGCTAATTAGTCCTTTGAAACTGATAACAGCGACTTAAACATATATCCGTCTTATATCTGATATGCCTGGATTGACGATTAGACGGGAAATAAATGCACAAGCTGGTCTACGGAACATGTCTCAAGTGAACTTCTCTCGATACAATTATTATGGCAAACCAAAAAATATCACAATTCGCCTGTGGTAACAAACCCATCCTCAGGTCCCTTACATAAAGGTAATTGCGCTACAGTAATTATTTATAAATAATTCAGATCCCTAAATTTTAATAAAACATATACTAATACATCGCCGTTCCTACGCTCTCGTTCAGTATTAACTTACTCATAGCTCAACACTCAAAACTATAGGACCTTGGTAAGTTTTTCTGGAGTCAAAAATAAACACTAGAAAAATTTAGCAAAGAAGTACATCCACAGTGTGGCAAAAGACCATTGAAAAAGTTCAATGGTAAATTCAAGAATCGAGATTGCTATGAGTGGTGGCATACATACAAGGGACATCGAAAGCTCATTAATACGCCTAAGGAAAAGTCTAATAGCCGAGATCGGAAAATACAGGATGGAAGCAGTAACCGCTACAGACTTGAGTTTTTTTCCTTTCTGGTGTCCATCACTATGAATTGCTCATCCTCTTCTCCTGCCCTTCTTCAGCCTCCTGTACTACATGATAATATCACTGTTATTCAGCTTCAGGTGTGCTGTGACACCTTCTCGGCTATAGTGATCAGAATGAAAATGGCCCTAAGGATCCTGGGAGTCAGAATTTTATTGGCATCCTGCAACTAGCGCTCAACCATCTTCACCTCCTTACTTAGCCACAGAAGAAAGAGGATAAGACAGAAACATAGTTTGATGTGACTTATCAATTCGCCACAGTTTCAGCGTAAATTTCTCCCCAAGCGGCGGGCTCTATTTCAAGGCTGCCAGCTGGTTAAACCTGCAGATTTTAACATCACCGCGCTCAACCCGGTCACAGAATTTTTTTAAAGAAAGATGCTCCTGCAGTGGCGCTATACAGCAGGGATGATTCCTGCATCCATCAGCTATATTTTAGCAACACATCTAGGAAGCAGAAAAAGCACGTGGGCATTCTGTAGATCCAGATCATTGGCAGCAATCGATGATGCATTATCTAGCAAAATTGTGATGGAGTGAGTTCTCAAAACTGCATTTGGGCACCCAAAATTCTGAATGTGCCAGACTATAAACTAACGGGGGGGGTACTCCGATACCGCGCGTGAACTTTGGCTCACCTTTTAAAATTGTCGGCTGGTTAGTTGCAATCTTCGGTAGTCTTGGGAAGAGAGAAGATGTCTCGGTCTTGAGAGACGTAAACATGACCCCCCAAGTGGACATGCTTTACTGGGTGGGTCAGTAGGTGGTGGCCACTCGACCGACTTAGTCTAGAGCGGACTTATACCCAAGTTTTTCCAGAAGACGCTGTCTACCCCTAAAGACCGAGTCCTACTATTGGCTTATCAGTTCCACCAATGAGGGCTTGTAGTCACCTGTATTCAGTACCGTTTAACCGGTACTTGGGCAAGGCTTCTTCTCCTTGTTTGGCTGTGAGAGTAACTCTCTCATGGGCGTCTAAACACTTCAGTGACCCCCCTCTCCCTTAAGCGCTCTTTCTCTGAAGCTTCCTCCTAGTCCTTTCGTCATGATTTTCTCCGGGTCCATCATCTAGTCAGCAGCACTTCACCACAAAATCAAGACCTGTGTCTGGCTGACCCAGGAATAATACCGTTATGTTAAATGCGTAATAAAAGTGTCCTCACTGATTGTAGTGTAGCGAAAAATGTATGAACTTACTCGCATTCATGTTGTTAATGAATTTCATCAATCACTCTGGAGGAGAGTACCAGTTGTCCAGTCCCTCTTGTTGTTACTGTTATGTAGTCCAAGATTTTACTCACACTTGCGCTTAAAAATTACGAGTTTTTTTGCTTTTTCCATTAAAAAAGGATTGCGCTATTAGCAGCATTCGAATCTGTCGTTAAAGCATCAAATATGCGTGCCTGAAGAGAAAGAAACAATGTGGACGAACGGAAAATATCAAGCTTTATTATATTCTTGATAATAAACCAAAGTCGATCTTCTCTTTTTTCAAACCCTCAATTTTTGCTATTTTTTGTTCTCCAAAATTATGTTTTAGGATAGACCTAAATTAGCAACAGCAATGTAAATCATCAAATTTACTGAAATATCTTACATATAGACATACCAGCTTTTTCCATATTTAAGACACTTTAGGGCTAACAACGAGCATTGCAGCCCGAAGTTTAGGCAACGCTGCATCTATGGATTCCTCATTTGCTTACCCTCTATTTACGTTAATATGGATGCTGCGCACCTTCTTTTGTTTCTGAAGTCGTTTCAGCCATATACTAGATAACTTGATCCCTTAGATGATCTAAGGCGTTCAAAAACACTGGATAAATAGCTCCCTTACGTGATCTAAGGCTTCAAAAAACACGATAACCTTGACCTCGATGATATATCCAGTTTAAGTGACATTACGTGTCAATCATTGAGCGATTAATGTATACAAAGGAATTTCTACAGCTTAGAATTATGAGCGACGCATGAGCGTTTGGCGGAAAGGCTAATGTCTTTTATAAATTTTAGCTCTGTGCGCTTCTCGCGAATAAGAGAAATGGCAGGCTGGGTAAGGTAAGCTCCAAACTTGCTGGTAGCCCATTCTGCCTAGACGATCTGGCCGATATTCGGATTCTAGTCATTGTGCTGGCAGGTCTCGAGCCTTTGTGTCTTGGTAAAACGTGCTCTGGGACATTTCAATGTGATTTTAAGGAGGAACCCGCTACTTCACTAAAAGTTCATCTTCACAAAAAGTCATGAATGCACATAGCTCATAACTCGGCTAATTCATTTAGTATGTCTTTGCCAATTAAATGTTTCATCCGAGCAATGGCTGTACTATAATCTCTTAGCATGCCAGACACTCTGATGGGCGACGTTAATCAGTTATCAATTCACATCGTACTTAGTACTGCGGTAATGGTTCTCTAATCAACTAACCGAAAATACACGATTTGAACGATATCACCTTTTACAAATTGCACTAAATTAGATCTGAGGACATCGAATAACTTGAGATTATCTACAATGACCCCGTCACAACTATCTTTAGTGGACCACATCCCGTAAAGAAGCATTGACAGAAGGTTGTGGTACTTATGCTAATTCCGATTTCCTATCTAGCATTATGTGGTGTGGTATCATCGGTCGCATTCCCTCGCTTGCCGACGTGGTGCCAAATCGAAAAGAAACTAGTAAATTTGTTTATACGTAGAAAAAAGCGAAAGCTAGATGGTGTAACCTTCAAAATGCTGTCCAAGACCTTCTGATGCAATTTATGTGTGTGGTTAAGGTGACGGTAGAATCGATACTAGAGCAACTCGCATGGTAAAATTGCGTAATGTGTGAGCTTCGTATGAAAGCAGTTTACTACTACATTTTTAATATTTCCAACTCCTTGAAGAATGTGACTTCGTAGCCTTCCGCTGATGTACGGACGTGAAAGTACTTTCACTGGTATGTCACGCGACGAGAAAGTCCCAACAGCCACTGGTGCCAGCGGCATGGTGAAGTGAACTCGTTCGCGTCAAATGGGTCCTGTGGGCCATGTCAAGGATAACAAATAAACTGTGTGACGTAGTTTTACTATTAAAGAGTGGGCTGTGGTTCCTGCAAAAGAAGGATGCGGCATGTATAGATATGCCTAAAACTTGTCTCTGAGTGAAATGGACTAGTGGTGGAAATGATCCATTCCAATATCAGTAAAGTTCTATAAATTATCTGCATTGCATGGCCCCATTCATAAATCTCCGCTATCATGTCATTCGCCTGGTGAAAGTCGTGCAGGAAATAAATAAGCTAGAGAAATACGGTAGAACACCAGCCTTGTGTACAATGAGCATTTTTTTGCTAGAATCATTTGCATCAGCCTTATAATATCTCTAAGTCAAAAATATCTTTGCCACGGATTCTCAATTCGAGTTGTTTGGACCTGCTGCAGTATGCAGCAATTCTAATCACAATCACTTGACAACAGTTTCGTATTAACGTCCTCGTCAATGTTCTGTGCATCCGACGAATACTCCTTCATTTTCCGATTACCACTCCATTTCTGAGTACCGACAAAATCGCCAAGCACCCCTACTTTCACTCGACTATAAATTTTACCACGAAAAGAGAAGGTAACACATTTTCTCCGTGCGGATTTGTTAGCCATCTCCATCAGATCCTGAACAAGCTAGGCATATGTGCGTTTACGATAGTCGTTGTTGAGAATAGTTGGGCCTGTAGCCTTGTGATGTGTAAATTATTAATGGCTTAAAAGTGATCCATTTCCATACCAGCCACGAGCAGGTATTCAATGGAAAGTGTCGTAACAAGTAGTCGCCTAGAATTTACACAAACACTCGAATTGAGGTCGCGAATATAGGTAAAACCTCGGCGCGTTCAACCGCGATGAGCATTTTTGACTATTCTAAGAGGGGTTCCAGCATTTTTTAACCATTAGGTAACGCTGTAACACGCTTGTGAAGTGATTCAGTCGTCATTCGGCCAGTACTTTGACAAATGACCACTTGGGGCAGTGGAAAGCTCGAAGCTCTCCCAGCGCCACCCCAGATGCCCCTGTCGCAGCTTTTTCGTGCTCGCCTTAATGCACTAAAAATTTGTTTAAATATTCTGTCGATGTACCCGCTGATGAATTCGCTTATCAAAACGAGTTCGACGTTGTCACTCCTGTTAGCGAACTCTAGTAGTGCAACGTTTGCAGTAAAATAGCGGCTTCTGATTTGCGATTTAACATTTCTGGTCGACCGCCCGTTTAAACGTTTCATCGACCCATTCGTGACGTATCTGTCGGATTCATTTGTGGAAGTCGCTAGAAAGCCTGTCGCGATTTGCTATACAGTCTGTCGGATAGCCTTCTGCCCCTTCATTGGCTACTTATGCGTCACATTTACAGGTATGCGCACCTTTCCATTACGCGGCTGTGTCGATTAGCTAATTTTGCATTAAGCGATCGTTCTAGTTTAACATGAAAGGAAAATTATTTGTGCACATCAAATAGATACGTGATCACGACATTCTCCACTTGCCTGTGGTGCATGTTTATATTTTCGAGAATCATGTGGTGAAAATCAATTTTTGATGGAGCCGTAACTTTTAGCGGCCAAGAAGGAACGCTCCAAGAGGATGACCATACTGTTCATTCTATATGTGATAGAAATTACAAAAATCGTGCATGAGCAATTATGGTCTTGCATGTTGACACGAACTTCTATCACATATCAAACGATGATGAAAACGACAAAATGAAATTAAGTCCATCAAAATTAGACGACACTGGCTTCTGGAGAAGATGCTAGTCACTACACAATCAAAATAAACACTTTGCGCGCTTTCACCTGTCATTAACTTCTTTTATTACAAGCGCCTGCCGACTTCGGAAGAGATTGCTTCCAAAATGAAGACGCAATGCAGAGTATACAGGAAGTACGTTCACAAAATAAATAAATGCCCATAACAAGCTCGTGCAGCAAATGAACAAGCGTACCTTTGCCGAAATCAGCAGAGGCAATACGAGATGTCTCGGCTGCTCGGCGGGAGCATCAAATGTTCTGGTATCTTTGCAAACTCCAGATCTAACGCACATCCCTCCACGACCAGGTCTCTCGTCTTCGCGATCGACCTGGCACGTGTTTCATCAGCAAGAAGTCAGACCTATCGACAAATATACATAGTTCAGAATTGGCTGGCAAACATTACCAATTCAGAAAGTGCCATCCATCATCCACACATCAACATACATCAAATCCGGCCATCAGCGAGCAGATTTAAGAGTTACAACCAGTGGTGCTGGAGCACAGCGAGCAAACCATGAAGACGTCATTGACAATTACATGCGATCGAGTAGGTCGCTAGAGAGCTGGCCTATCAAAAAATGTTGCTTCCGCGATATTGGCGCTACAGCAGAAATAACTTGACAGGTGGATGGTCGTTGACGCGACCGAGTGCTCTTTGATAAAGGAAGGCGTGATGTACAAATGGTGAAAAACCCCGAGTTAAAAATTTTGGCGTTTGGTTGGTCTAAATATGGGGGGGGGGGGAAAAAAAAAAACCCCGTTGGTTTGCCCCCCCGGAATTGAACCAATTTGGTAGGGCAACACACAAGCGCTTAATGGCTATCGCTAAAGATGTATAAAGCGGCAGAGCCTGCAGATCTGAGTACCCACACGATAACGTGTATTATTAGAATTATCATTTGTTTTGTTTGTATTTGCTATTTGAGTGCACAATCTTAATTTCGTTGACTGGGAACGAGGACTCGCTGTCATCTCGACAGCTGCCTCGACGAGGAATTCCCTGACTAGATCCAAGTGATTGGCAGATCCTGTGCGTATTTGCTACGTACTAATAATAAAATTAAATCATTTCGTAATTCTTCACTGTTCTCTTTTATAAAAGGTGTAGCCTTAGCGTCTTTATGCCATCAAAATTGACCTAAAGCGTCGTACAAACTGTAAAATGTAAAGGGTCCTTCATAGTAGTCTTGACACAACTGCAATTTGACTTCCACTTCCCATCTGGAACTAAGCTACCCTAACGCCTAAGTCATCGAGAATATTTCTAAACTCGTAGAGTCTCTTAGTGCATTAAACTTGATAGGTATAGACTTTGAGTATCTGAAGGCTTTCAGACATGGTGTAAGACTTCGTTCTAAGTGTTTGTACAAGCCCTTAAGCTTCTAGTCCTTGTGTAAGGGACTACGACTCCAAGGAATCACGTGGCACTAATGTCCGAGAGTACTTGACCTTAACACAGGCACTGACTTGTACGACTAAAGATGTCTAAACAAGACACGTGTCTTAAAATGATCGAAAGGGGAGCTGAATGTCTTCACTGATTTGTAGTGATAGTAAACCTCATTTATGTCTTTTACCTTGAAACTATGCTATCCAAGTGAATAGTCATCTATGGAAGCTCTTCTTGTGTAGTACACTAGAATTACGCTGCCTCTATGTATACCGTTTTACGATCAATATTCTCTAACCATAACCGATAGGGTACGGTGTTACTGCTTAGCGTATGTGATACAATAGTACGTCTGATCAGTGACACTGATCTCTTTCTGTGTGTACCGCACCAGCGTAACTCATTATCGCAACGTTTGTGTAATTACGTTACACTACCACAGTCGGCCCGGTGCGCACGCATCCACGGAGTGGGTGTTTCTTAATGTGAAGAGGACGCATGTAAAACCAAAAGACAGGACAGCAGCCTGGCCGACATATTGCAAAGCAAAACTCGACAGTTGCCTAGCGTAAGATGACAGGTTGTCAAGCGATATCCCGGATGCTTCTAGTGAAAGAGGCCACCGATCGTTGTACACAAATGGATTCTTTGGTTGCCATTTCGTTGTTACAGTAGAGTCTCCATAATTTTATATGGCTGGGACCGCCAAGCTTTGATTGAATAAGAATATTACCAAATAGCAGGGTTAGGGAGGAATAAGGTTGAAGCGAAGGCTGCTACACGTGTTAGCAAGGAGTAAGATGGCGTGACCGCACCGCCCATCCCTCTTCCAAATGATGCATCGATGCGTGCAGAGCTAAAGACATTCTGGATTTAACAGGAGCCTGTAGAGGAGTGATGAGTGCTCAGGGATAGTTCAGAAGATGCAATATCTGGTGGAAAGTCTTTCGCAAAAATCCCTCAGGCAACGAACTCTGGATAACTTTTTGTAGCGGTCCTTCGGCAGTAGTTTTATACTTGAATGGCGTATCATTTCTCGGACTTTGATAATAAACTTAATAAGTTTATTTATATTTAGCCTGCGCCCAACATGGGACTCGACATTTTTATTACGTAACAAAGATCATTTACTTAGAGAATATTGAATCACGGACACTCTTCTATAGTAAGGTTCCACCAGTGTGTGGTCAGAACGTTTACGCGAAGGCGGACGAACGGCCACGTACAAGACCTTATCAGCTGCTCGACGCTAGATTGTACCCTAACTGTTCGAACGCAATATGTTGAGGCGGCTGTCTCTGTGCATTGGTGACAATACGTAAAGCCGGAAGTAGAACATGATGCTGGTGGATGTCCTCCACCTATAGCGTCTATGCGCACACATAACGGTTCTTTGGTCGCCATGTCGTTGTTAGTAAAGTTCTGCTGGTGGATGTCCTCCATTTATAGCGTCTATGCGCACACTTAAACGGTTCTTTGGTCGCCACCTCGTTGTTAGTAAGGTGCTGCTAGTGGATGTCCTCCACATGTTGCGTCAATTCGCCAAGATGATGCCCAGCTGTAAGGACTTCATGACCTTGAAAAAGTCGCTTCATTGTACAACAGATGCCAAGGGTAGTACGACAAACTGACGACGAGAAACAGAGGCTATCCACTCTCACACGTACGATGGTCATGTTGTTTCGCTTGTCCGGTGGATAGGTAAGCTAATGAATGCTGGACGATGTAAAGGACAACGACTTTCTCCTATCATGTGTCTCCGTCCACACGTCGCAGCAGAGGACTTTCCACGCTGAGCTTCGGTCGTCGTGTTGTTTTCTTTTATTCGTCTCTTGCAGCAGAGCAGCTTTCGTTCAGTTTGCAATTCGTCCAGTACGAGACTCTACAATCAGTAGCAGTTCACATGAAGACTTCGTCTTTCTTGTATCCCACTCTGCTCGCAGCAGCTGCGGTCCAAGCCCAAGAACCGTCGATGAGTACCAGAAATGCCCCAGTTAAGCCGCCTGGTCCTGCTCCACCTCCGGCCTCGGTATCATGGAAGGATAACGATTTCCACCACGACCAAATCCAGCCATTTGCTGAACCGGAGCCCAAGACACCCGCCGAAAAGGCGGCCGTGCGATTCAAACCACAGATCTTTTTTGTAAACGGGTGTCACTCGTACGCGGCGGTTGACGCAGCGGGTCGTAACAGCGGCGGTCTCCAACCAAAAGGATTACCGGATGGCAAATGCAAAGGTTCTGGATTTGGGTCTCAGATCTACGGGCGTTCAGCTCCGTTCGGAAACAAATGGGCCATTGTGTACGCGTTGTACTTCCCAAAAGACATGAAGTATCTTAACCATGGCTACCGTCACGCTTTTGAGCATGTCGTCCTGTGGTTTGACGACATCGCGCTCAAAGACCCGAAGCTTCTGGCGGTGACGCCGCGGAGAAACAAAGATTACCTAAAACTTGTTTCACCTGACGCTCAATTCATGGACGGTGACAGTATCCTACTCTTCTATGAGAGCGAGGTGGAGGATGCATATCACCAACTCAGCTGTTCCACGCATCGTGGTGAATTCCAGCCACTGATCATGTGGGAGCAGCTTACGAACGAAGCTCGCACTGCACTGGAAACTGTCGACTGGGGCAGAGACAAAATGCCCCTCGGTGATGTCGTGTTCAATGAGATCTTGAAAGAGGCTTGGCCTTTTGCACCGCTGGAGTGATTCGAGGACTTCGACGTCCCGAGAGAACGCCGGTGTTCATTTTGAATTCGCATAATTGCTGCGAGCGTGTTGTAGAGAATTTTCTCGCCGGAATGATCTTAGTAGTAGAGCAGTACATTTCATTGCTGGATCAGTTCTACATTCCGGTACCCGCTGAGTTTGCATCAAACGCTGATCTCTTTACGCTTTCTACCTCCTACTAAACTGTACTTGATGACAACTAAATGGTGACTTAAACCTGCATAAGGTCGAGGTACAAACAGCTGGACAATTTTTTTGGTGTCGACCTTCACACAGACCTCTGAAGTCGGATCATAATCTCTCTCTCCCTTCATCTCTCTCTCTATCAGATATTCATCATATGACTGCTCAGACTTGCGCACACATGTCAGCGTTTGTCTAAGATGCTTACAGCGCGCATTCGTGCAGCACTTTTTGGCAACAATGCGGCTCACAATGTACTGCTCTAGCACGGAGCAAGTTTATGTCCAGCCTGGGATTGATCATCTGATACAAGGGTTGCACACTCTTCAATACAACGCCTTCTTTTTCTGATTCTTCAGTCTAAGGTTCTTGCTCGAAAGATTTCCACATATACTGCACAATAGAATAGTCTTGTTTGACACACAGACCTTAGCAAAGGTAATCCATTCTGACTTACGGTCCTCACGCATCCAGCAGCACTTGCTAGTGCAAGCTTGAGCTCTCTCGTTCGATACTTGTAACGGAGCAGGAGTCGCTTGGTGCTGCCGGTATTGTTTCGGGTGATGCACGCAGCAGGTCAGTGTATCCGATAGGCGTATCATCGTATCCAAAACGCAAGCGGTAACGCCCGTACCTTATCGTTTAAGATTAGATGGTATCATCGTAAAAGACACTCTAAGCACGTGGTAGTTTCTGATGTGGTAACATCAGAAGAACCTATATTAGGATCCCTAGATGAGGTAAGTAGAGTTTGAAAATAAATTACGTAGATAAGTTTGATAACCGTTATGAATCAGTCATTGATTCAATTTCCCTTTTGACCAGATTAGGACATCTGTCTTGCAAAGACGTCTTGATTGTAAGGTTGAGAGCCGGTGTTATCGCTCGTACATTTTGGAAAACAGTGCCGCTTAACTCCTTGGAGTCATTAGTCCCCAGAACCAGGAGAAAAGCTTACAAGCTTGTATGGGTACTTATAGTATATATCTCATTATGTAATGGGGTTACTCAAACGGCTATGATACCCAGCTACATTGGCATGGTACACATAGTAAAGATCAGTGTCACTGTAAAGGCGTTCTATTGTATCATACACGCTAAGCAGTTACACCGTACCCTATCGGTTATGCTTAAGGGATATCGATCGTAAAACGGTCCTCATAGAGGCGATGTAGTACTGGTGTGGTACATCATGAGAAATTTTATGAGGACTTCGATTCGATAGCATAGTTTCAAGGTAAAAGACATAAGTGAGGTTTATTACTGCTACGAAGCAGCGTGTATACATTCAATTCCCCTTTTGATCAATTTTATACACGTGTCTTGTTTGTACGTCTCTGGTCGTAAGATTCAGTGCCTGTGTTACGGTAAAGTACTCTCAGACATCAAATGCCACGTGATTCTTTAGAGTCGTATTCCCTTGAAACAGGACTAGAAGCTCAAGGGCTTGTGCAAACACTTAAAGTTAAGTATCACCAAGTCTGGAAGACTTCAGATATTTAAAGTCTATATCCCTATAGTTTAATACACCTATTTACTTTACAAGTCCAGAAGTCTTTCTATGACTAAGCATTAAAAGTAGCTCCACTAGACCTGGTAGCATTGTAGTCAATCTTCATCTGTGTCTGTTGAGACCCTCTGAATGGATAAAACAAGAACAAAACTTTATAAGGCCCAGGGATAGGCGCTGAAAAACCCCAGAGCGCTAGTCAAAAGCAAACAAGTGGATCTAATCCTCGCACAAGATCTGACGTGATTTGTAAATGTATTGACGCTTATATGTAGTTTGAGTCCACTTTGATTTGGCAAGCACACAACCATTTGGCATCGGCTGTACATACTCAGCATGCTTCCATACCAGATGAAGGCCAAGGGATCGCCTTCTTGTCGTGACTGTAAAGACATTTAAGATAAAAGGGGAGGAGAACCTCCTCCTGTGGATCTGAGCGGTGAAATGGCCACGAAATCCACTATGCTCCGTGTAGAGAAACAGCGAGTTGGGATGACCATCTTAATCAAAGTTATCGAGCCAAAGATTGGGCTATCACGTGTAGCACGTCGTTGGAAGTATATTTTTACCGCATGGGATTTAATAAAATAGCAAATATCACCGAGTATTTGCTCCGCCTAATCAGGCAAACCGATTGCGTTCTCGTTTACTATCCGTAGGTCAGGGCAAAAAAGAATGATCGGACTGTGTCCAGGAGCTGCAAAGTTTAATCGCTGTCATGCAGCTTGATCCTTTACCAGAAAAGGTTCTGATTACTATTTTCATGGAAGGTCTTCATACGGGTGTGGCTCCAGCAAAATCATTTCGGGTCCAACCCACCTCCTTCTAGGAGGCTGTGGATATCGCGTTCAACGCTGAGTTTATCTTTAGGACATCTTATTTTGGCACCCATTGGTACAACATTGACTCGGCAAGCTCATTTTGGCACCCATTGCTACAACATTAACTCGGCAAGCTCATTTTGGCACCCATTGCTACAACATTAACTCGGCAAGCTCATTTTGGCACCCATTGCTACAACATAAACTCGGCAAGCTTATTTTGCTTGTTCGATAGACCTGAGCCTATGGAAACCAGTCTCGCCGAGAAGGAAAAGAAACAGATTCTCAAACTATAGAACAACATTGAGACATTTGACGACGTCTCACGTGAGGAAGCACAAAGCATCTACGACATAATTGCTCGTTACTTAGGGCACTCCATGCTTCTTCAAGCCGAACTCCCGCCACTAAATAGAAGTTTGGTACGGTACGGGAAGACGTAGACTTTCATTAGGTACGGAGCGCTCTTCTGGGGAGGAGATAGGTTCTGTTGAGCCTCTAGGAGGTAGTGGCAATCGTATTAAGCCCCAAGGAGTCTTGTGCACTATAACACAGGGCGCAAATACAAGCCAGGCTTGTTGGTCGCAAAGGTGAATGTTAAGGACTTTGACAAACCCTGGTCAATTTTGATCGACTCCGGTGTCGCCGATAATTATGTCAAACGATGTTTTGTGGAAGGGGGGTTACGCTGTGTTGAGGTACTAGAAGCACATTAAGGTGATATGATCACTGTTTTTTAGCGACAGGGACTCTTGTCACCACACCCAAAGTTTCTATGAACTTAAGTGTAAAGTTCTTCGACTTCAATAGTATCGAACGTTGTTCAGTCCTTGACTTGGACTTGAGATATGATATTATTCTTAGTATGGAATGGTCTAGGCGCCATGAGCCATGAACCGAATGGACGTAGAAATTATTAGACGCCACGCGCACTGACCCTAGTGGGACTTTGGAGAGTCATAACCTACATATGCTAGAAAATAAAAGTGTTATTGACGCGAGCCAATGTCTAAAAATGTCTGTAAGCTGGACATCGGAATGTAAGAGTTAGCTGATCCCGAGGATGTCAAAGACGTGAGTATAGAGCAAAGCTCGATGGTTGATAGTACATCGGCACGTAGTCCGCTAAGTGATAGTCGTTGTGATATCAACGAATTGAATGCTAAAATTTTTGTCAATCGATCGCATATTCATCAAGTGTTGAACTCACCAGATGAGCGTTTAGTGGACATAAGTACCCACTGAGCGATATTGGCTGTGATAGCGACACGCCGAATGCCAATATTGACGTCGTTGCCGAAATACTAAGACATCACTAGCCCAGCTCAGTGGATGCACGTTAAGTGGCACGTAATTTATGTGAAAATAACGTTGTGTAAACCTACTTTTCATCGAATGTGGAGAACGACATCAGATCTAGCTTTGAGAATATTATATTTGACGATAATATCGATCAGAATTTTATATTACATAAAGTATGCTGTATCACAAAATGTTGATGACTATCAGCTGTATACACTTGTCTACGGGGTGACTGATGTCTATGAGGATACAGCTAGACTTAAGGCTATACCCTTGTTAGTTTGTCTTTTTATAACTCGAAGAGCTGCCAGTTGACGAGTTCAATCGCTCACTTGAAGCCGTTGCGTCGTCGCGCCTTTGTCAATAGTGACAGTTCCATTTTCATGCACAATGCTAATGGGGTAGGGCCCATCTGCCACTTCCTTAGTCTTTGCGCGAAACTGTTTAGGTCTTCGAATCATTATGTGGTCGCCGGGATGGTAAAAGTACACTAGCCGTTTGGTATTTTCGCGTGTGTTGTCAGCTAGGATAGCCCGAAACCGCCGTTTTTTTTACAAGTAACTCCAATTTGCCTCGTGCAGTTGGCGTGAAATCATGTCTTGTCCAAAAATGAGTTGTCCCGAAAATGCATCAAGTGCAAGCGCTCGAAGTTGCACGGAGGGAAACAAGCCTACGGACTTCTACCACCACGGAACGGCGAGCCTTCAGAGGTGGTAAGTTATCGACCCGTTATTATAGATTTGAACTCTTCCAGAATTTTGAATGAAAACGCCTTTAATGACACAAAAGAAGCACTCAGTGCGCGTGGTGGGTCATCAATATTGAAAGACCCTCATAATACTTTTATTCCTTAGTCACTAAATTTATAGATGTGGTATTTAACGACCTTCCCTCGGTTTTATCTTTAAATAAAGGTGTTCGACATAATATAAAATTAGTTCGTGGGACTGAATACTGCGTCAAACTACTCTGGAACTTGCCTTAGAAGCAATGTGTTGTCGTTGATGACGTCTTTCGTGTAAAGGAAAAGGTAGAAATAGTACGTGAGAGTGTACCTCCCCATTTACCACCGTCATTTTGTGTCAAAAAGCCTAACGGCAAGTGGCGTATTATGCAAGCTTATAACAAGCTCGAGTCGGCTACTATTCCGACACAGACACCCATTTCTCGATATAATATTCTTCGAAAAAACGTGGTAAATTTTTACTATGTATAGCGCACTCAACTTGGTCGAATGACTTAAATAATTGCTGATGCGAGCGAGTGATCCCCCTTAAAGCAGTGAGTGCTTCGAGAGGTATGCTATGGGAATGGCTGGTGATACTTCCACGGATATTTAATAGTCTGGAATTGTTTGATCGTCTTATGATGCAACTTTCCCGCTCACATGGTGATAAGCGCACAAAAATTTAATGACAATTTTTTTTCATAGTCGTGCCGATCAAGGTCGGTCCGATGTTAAAATCACATTGGTCATTTGCGAGCTGTGCTCAAGTGCACGCGCGCTATTGTATTGTACGCCAAAGCTGTAAACGCATTTTTGATGCAGAAGGAATTTCTTTTATAGGATGTTTATTGGTAAGCCGGCCCTCGAGCGAATTTCGCTATGATCAAAGCTATCGTATATTAGCCGACTTCTAAGAATCAATATGATTTGCGTAAGTAGCTAAACCTTGCCAATTTCTCACACAAATACATTGAAAATTATGCAGATATGGCTTGACTATTAGCGAAAAATGACATATATAAAGACTCTGGAACAATCTCTATGCTGATGCATTTGAAGCAGTATAAGAGAGTATTCTCCATTGTAATGGGGCACCCTGAAGCTTGTACTGGTGACAGTACAAGCTACTTATTCTGATAACAGAATAAGGCGGTGCCTCGTAACTTCACGTACACTCGTACGTGCAGAGGAAGACGGTAAGAAGAAGCGAGTACTCGGTTAGAGTAAAAAGTAGAACTGTATTTATAATAGTTAATGTCTGCAATAAATCACTATTTATCTTCATCTAACTATGTCTAAATACAAATGTGTAAATCAGTTATCTGCTCACCACTCATTGCGTGCGTCTGTCGTGGCGCGTCTTCGTTGGTTGATATAATGGCCTATATCAACCAATTAGGAACTACTTGGAAGTGCTACAGAATATTGTCCTTATGACAATATTCTGAGAATATAACTCTTATAGTTATATTCTATTAACAATTTCTTATAAATTGTTATGTAACGATTCACCCCGTTACATCACCCCCTCTTAACCATCAGTCACCATAGTGACTGATTGACTAAATGGATACTCGTCCCAAATCATTTGGGACGGGGTTTGCACTTGTTGGTCCGCGTCCACTTTCCAACATCTCATCGCATGGTAAACAAGCCCATGCGATGCGCGAGCAAGGCCGCCGAGAGCGCGTCTGCACGTCTCTGTGCGGACGCCGAAGCAGAAACTACAGCAACTGATATCCCATCGGTTGCTGAATCGACTCAGCCTGTATCACCTGGTGATGCAGGCGCTGGTCATGAAGACACTCGTGTCTTCACAGAGTACGAGCTCGGTGTCTCGTACTCTCCTGATACGGATGACGGATCCGTATCGACGGCAATTGAATCCAAGCCGCCTGCCAAGCGTGGCATGGACGATGCTTTGCGTCGCAGCATCGTTGGTTCATCTGATGAGTCAGATGAACCATCGCCGAAGCGAAGGCGCTCGAGGTCGCGAGACTCGGGCGCTAATAGTGGTGTCGTTTCTCCAATGGACACCACTTCACAGCGAGGTGCCAGTACTTCTGTCGGCACGTCGCAGGAAGAGCGGGACCGCAATGTGTTGCGTCTCGCTCCAGAAAAGAAGGCATGGATGCCTCCTAAATCTGTCATGGATCACTTGTCGGCGACGACGAGTGATCGTTATCGAACACGATTGTTCGATTCGTCAAGGATTCATCACTTGACCCCAGCGCGAAAGACTATCGCGCTGAACATGAGTTCTTCATCGATGCTTTCTTCAGACATCGATGGTACAGTGGGAATCACAAACGTGATGGTCCCTCACTACTTCAGGCGTGGAACGCCTACATCCATAATCTCGAGGATGTAGGTCGTGACGCTTGGAACGACAAACTTATCAAAGCTCGTGATAAGTTTGAAAAGCGAACCCCGACAGGTGCACGCTATAAGCTGCATCGTCTGTCAAGGGAGAAAGGATTACCCTGCCTCTCTTGGGGAGACTCGTGCCCATGTTGTGTGAACAACTCTGCACGAGCACCTAAGGAGGCTTACCTCCTTACCAGCCCGTGGTGGCGCGTACGTGTCTCTACTGAGATGTACGAAGGGATTGACAACCTGAAATCCCTTTACGACCGTGCCGGGAAGACTTTCTCCGGCGGTCCTTCTGCGGCACAGGATGTGTCGCGTCGTACTGCTCGACCAGACCCAGTACGTCAACCATCAATTGGGAGCGGGGCTCCCAAGAATCCCAGGACGGGGGATAGCCGCGCCACCGGACGAGATAACTCGTCCGACGTCCGTTCACGTCGCGGTGGTTCAACAGCTGCTCTACTAGATAGCGCTGGCCACCGCGAGAGTCCTCTAATGGAGGTGGAGGAGGAGGAAAGACGCTCTCCACACGATCATGTGGATCGGTGTGTTCCCGAGAGTTCTTTGATCGCGTAACGCAAGGGTTACGCGACGATCTCGAGCATGAGCGGAATAGGCGTCTCCAGATGGTGGACACTGCCTCGAAGCATCGAGCTGAGTTTGCCTTTGCTCAGCTTGAGAACGAGAGATCTCTGACATCTCTTCGTGACGAGCTAAGGGTAGCTCGTGGGATTGTTGATCGGTCTCGGGCTGAGATAACTGCTCTTCAGACCCTTGTTGATGCCCACCATCGGGAGCACAAGGCTCTCTGCGAGATGCTTGAGCGCAAGGGCGTTCTTCATCGGAAGAAGCAGCGTACTGATGGTACGGCTTAAGCCGACCAACGTAAAACGTGGGATGCGTTCGCATCTTACGTGGTAACTCGATCGTGTATGCATTGCCTAGGCGGTGCAATACACGAAATGGGCCAATGTACTTGGGTAGTAGTTTACTGCTACCCAAGTTAGTCACTACATGTTTTGGTAGATTAACCGTAGACAGTAGGACTAAGTCACCTTTATTAAATAAAAGAGTGTTTGCCCTTCCATTCTTGTCAGCGTTTTGCTTTTGCTTATCCACCGCTTCGGCGATGGAGTCTTGCACAAAACGGACTACCGTTTCACGAGCCAGTATGAACTCATCTGATGACTCGTTAGCTTCAGTGTGCTGTGAGCGCACTGCAGCGACAACAACCTTTTCTTCAGTGAGGGCTTCCGCACTCTCACTGGGATCATTGTCTTCAGTGAGGGCTTCCGCACTCTCACTGGCATCATCTTCTTCGATATCGATGTTATCGATATCGGCATCAAACGCAATGACTTCTTCGTCAGAGCGTGATGAGCGTGAACCAAATCGGTTTTTGCTCGCGCGAGTCCCTCCCCCCTTAAACCAGAGTTACACTCTAGTAAGGTGGGTACACGCGGATGGCGCAAGCCATTCACGTAAAACGGTGTATGTGTCGTGGACGCATGCACCGAGTTGTTGATGGCAAACTCTACCATCGGCAAAAACTCACTCCAACTCTTAAAGGAGTGTACGTATCCTCGAAGTATCTCTTCAAGGACACGATTGGCACGTTCCGTCTGACCATCTGACTCTGGATGATCAGATGTCGACATCTTCAAGCGCGTTCCGAGTGATTTGAACACGGAACGCCAGAAATCAGCAGTGAATCGTGGATCTCTGTCTGATACGAGTTCACGGGGCAACCCATGAAGTCGGAAGATGGTGTCAATAAAGACACAAGCACAGCCACTTGCCGTGATTGTCTCTGGTACAGCCACAAGGTGTACCATTTTGCTGAGTCTGTCAACAAATACGAGAATACCCGTATTCCCGCGTGCGTCTTTGGGTAACCTGAAGACGAAATCCATTGAGATGGATTCCCAGCACTCAGCCGGAACCGGTAGAGGCTGTAAAGGTGCACGCAGTGAAGGACTTGACTTCACTCGTTGGCAGACTTCGCATGCGCGAACATACTTTCGCACAAACTGATACTGGCGGGGCCAGTAAAAGTCTCGACTTACCGTGAGATATGTTTTCTCTCGGCCACGATGTCCTCCTATAGGAGCATCGTGATACTCGAACATGATCCGCAAACGCAGATCAATATCATCTGGAATGACAACACGTGGTGTGTCACCAGAAACGGCTGTATAGTACAGTAAACCGTTACGAGTAGTGTATCGATCTGATGCAGATCGATACGCAGACGACAATCGTTTCAACGATTCTCGAGATGGTTGGGAGAGATGTGTCAACAACTTCACTATCTCACCATCTTGGGCGTATGCCCGCCTCACATCATCATACAACGTTGTAGATGGAACTGAGGACGTCATAACCGCAACAGTGACTGTCTCACTGTTGGGTTTCGCGACTGTTTCAAAGTCGGGACGACGTGAGAGTGCATCAGCGACGACATTAAGTCGTCCTGGTTTGTACTCTACCGTAAAGTTGTATTCTGCAAAGAATGACAACCACCGCGCCATTCGTTGTGAAAGGTGCGGGCTGTTCACTGCCGTGCGTAAGGACGCATGGTCAGTGTAAACAATGAAGGGTCTATCTCCTAATAGATAGACTCTGAACTTCGCGAGTGCATACTTCATGGCAAGGAGTTCCTTGTCATGCACTGGATAGTTCCGCTCAGCTGGTTGCAGCTGACGCGACTGATAGCAGACGACGCGTTCAACGCCTTCAAGGTCGTACTGCATTAATGCACAGCCGATTGCGAAATCGCTGGCATCACAGACCACATGAAATGGCCTGTCCTGATCGGCTATTGCTAGGACTGGGGATTGTATCAAGCTCTGCTTGATACCCTCAAAGGAGCGTTGACATTCAGCGTTCCATAACCACCTCTCGTTCTTTTTCAACAAACGAGAGAGGTGTACAGTCATCTCGGCGTAATTGCGTGAATAATTATGCAAATACGCCGCTAGCCCAAGGAATTTTCGAAGACCTTTGACATCGACCGGCACGGGCCAGTCGGTGATCGCCTTGATCTTTTCGGGATCAGGACGTACACCGTTCTTACCAACGATGCACCCAAGAAGTGGTATTTCGCTTGCTGCAAATATACACTTCTTGAGGTTTGCATACAATTGATGCTTTCGCATGATTGTAAGAACTTGTCGGACGTGGTACTTGTGAACCTCAACGTCCGACTTTCCATCCATAGCTCGACTATGGATGAATACGTCATCGAAATAACTCGGCGCGAATTCTCGTACTGGCCTCAACAGATGTGATACACACCTGTTGAACGTGGCAGGGGCATTACTGAGCCCTTGTGGCATTACTAGCCATTCCCAGAGCATGCCGCTAGGCGTGCTAACTGCGGTATAGGGTATATCCTGTTCCCGCATTAGGATTTGATAGAAGCCATCCATCAAATCCATGGACGAAAAGATGGTACTCTTTGACATACCATCAATGATTACGTCCTTCCTCGGTATCGGCGTCTGAGCCGGTACCGTTGCAGCGTTCAATTTGTTAAACGCGTGCACTATCCGCCACCCTCCTGTTGCTTTTCGCACACAGAAGGTCGGAGAGCTATGTGGGGAAGTTGATTCCCTCACATGGCCCGCTGCTAAACGATCGGCAAAGAACTTGTCGATCGCAAGTACTTGTTCACGAGGCAGTGGCCACTGCTTCATGACACAGTACTTCGAGCCTGGTTTAAGCTCGACTTCGTGTCGAATACCTTTATCCTTCGGTAATTCGCACGGAACAGTTTCAGGGAATACATCCTTGAATTCAACCAAATCTTCATAGAGAGGATTTTTCTTGAGCGATTCCCATGATTGGGACTCATATCGCTCAATTCGTGTCTTTTCATCTAGGACACTCTCTTCCATAGATGAACTACTGAGAACTCTCTCGTTCTCAGTAAACACTGTTGCTGACCTTATGTCGGTTACATACTCGTCGTCAGCGACGAGTATGCAGATCTGCTTGACTTTGCCACTACGCAGATCACGCAAGAATCTTTTATGTTCGAGCGTTGGCAACTGAGTGATCTCCGAAGTTAACTTCGGAGGCGCAATCAGATCAAGTGTATAAGCGCCTACACATGATCCGTTATTGACTATGACATTCAATGTCTCTGTCATTTCCTGGGGACTTATTCCCTCAGGCTTCGAAGGACTTATTCCTTCGTCTTCCCGGGGACTTATTCCCGCGGGTTTCGGGGAACTTATTTCCGCCGTATTTGTAATCTTGGGACTTATTCCCTTTACTTCCTCTAGCTGGGGTTGCGCAACCACAGCGAGATCCTCTACGAAAGACTCTCCAGTCGATCTAGGATTATCGTTTCGCTTAACCTGAGCGATCGATTGTTTCTCTTCTAGATGTTCCCCTCTAGGGATACATCTTTGTCCCATTCCACCCGACTTATTCGAGTGGTGGACCTTCGGCGCAGCCTGTGTTTCCTCACAGCCGCCGGAACTTGGCTCCGAAGTGTAACCGTTTGGTACACTAAGGTTTTGTGCAGTCGTACTAACGACCGTACCACAAGTGAGGCCATCGCACTCACTCGTAGTACATCCACACGCTTGTGGACGCTCCAAAACGTTCATCAGATGGCCATCTGATGAACAAGCGGCAGGCATCGTTACTGTCCGATGTTGCCAGTTTACCTGTGGTTCGTACCTTCTGAGCCACGGTATTCCAAGGATGACATCAAATTTGTCATCCAAATCCAATACGATAAAGTCATCGTCGTATTGGGTATCTTCTAGTGTATAGTGAATCTTCACTATACGCTTCATGACGGTTACGGATGCGCCTGTCGCAAGACGTACCGTCATCCTCGTAGGAGGTGTGTCACATTCACTGAATTTAAAGTGACCATCTTCTAGCGATTGGCGTCGCACAAAATTGTTGGACGCCCCACAATCGACTAGAGCTCGAAGGGACAACTTATTCGTCACTTCGAGTTTCAAGGTAATGAGTGAGATCTCATTACCTAGAGCAGCAACGCACAATGTCTGTGTGTTGGGAGCAACCTTCATCAAGAGGCCTACAAATTCTCTTGACGTTGCTGGATCAGTAGGGTGCTCCGCACCTACTGATCCTGTCCGTTTTTTGACGGTCCATCCCGTTGTTGCGTCTTTGCACCAACTGCGGACCCTCGTCCCTGCCCCTTTCTCATGGGTGGACGGTCACTACGCCCAGTGTCGCGAGACACTGGACGAGGGGCACTACACTCGTAAGCGTAGTGTCCTGTCTTCTGACATCTGTTGCATCTCTGCAACTTCTTGTAGCCTGTAGAGCGAACCTTCTCGCTCTCTAAATAACAGAGTTCCATCGGCTCTGGACCTCCGTTGTCATATCGTCTCGGTTGACGATATGATGTCGAGCTGGCGCGAGCCTGTCTCAGACTGAAGTCTTCCTGCTCCGCAATTGAAATGGCTTGTTCTAGTGAATCTAGTTCAAGCCGGAACAGGTGAGTCTTGACGGGACCATCCGCAAGACCCTGCATGAACACCGAAACCAACGTGTGTTCATCCACCGGATTGGAACTTATACAACTCGTGAGATGTCGTATATGTTGAGCGTAAGCGTGCACATCACGCTTACCCTGCTTGAGCTTCAAGAGTTCGGTTCGAGCTCTGAACTCAGCTCTAGGCGGTTCAAACGTTTGTCTGAGCCGCGACTTGAAGACTTCCAACGACCCAAACGCATATGGGTCGTGGCAGCTTGAGCCCCAGTGCCCAAGTCTTGGCACGTCCTGCCAGATTTGACTGGGCAAATGCAACTTGCATATCCCCGTCGTCGATGCGACGCGCCCTTATGGCGTCATCCAATTCGACGAACCATCTCAAGAGGGAGTCTTCTTCGATCCCCCTATACTTTGAGATGTCAATCTTCAAAGTCTCGGGCCGACGCGAGTGCATCGACCCGCCAGCAGCAGCCTGCTGCTGTCTCAACAGTTCAAACTGTTGAGCACCTTGTTCTCTCAACAACTCTGCTTGTTGAGAACCTTGTTGGTGAAGCAAGGCTACTTTCTCGCGTTCTGCGTCAAGTTCATTTTGAATTAACTTGGCGATAGTAGCATGTTGGGCATCTCTATTGAGAGCCTCTAGCATGACGCTAACAGCATGGATGCCCATGGTCGAACCCATTCGTTCAACCGCATCCCATTCGACATCGCTCAAATGGGAGTAGCCGTCACGCGTAGCGTGAAAGCTTTGGTCATCTTCATCATCCAACATATTCATGTTGGATGTGAACGCGGTCCTTGGACGGACTACGAAGTGCTACCAGGTGTAACGGGGCACCCTGAAGCTTGTACTGGTGACAGTACAAGCTACTTATTCTGATAACAGAATAAGGCGGTGCCTCGTAACTTCACGTACACTCGTACGTGCAGAGGAAGACGGTAAGAAGAAGCGAGTACTCGGTTAGAGTAAAAAGTAGAACTGTATTTATAATAGTTAATGTCTGCAATAAATCACTATTTATCTTCATCTAACTATGTCTAAATACAAATGTGTAAATCAGTTATCTGCTCACCACTCATTGCGTGCGTCTGTCGTGGCGCGTCTTCGTTGGTTGATATAATGGCCTATATCAACCAATTAGGAACTACTTGGAAGTGCTACAGAATATTGTCCTTATGACAATATTCTGAGAATATAACTCTTATAGTTATATTCTATTAACAATTTCTTATAAATTGTTATGTAACGATTCACCCCGTTACATCCATGCTCCTAGTTGGTAATTGCCAAATCCGGAGTACCCTTTCAGTATTTTAGCGATGCATACAACTTTGCCATCGGCAGCGCCCTGTTACAATAGATGCTGCGGGCCGCGAGAAAGTAAATGCACATGGATCTTGTCAGCTGAAGGCTACTGAAAAACAATTCCCAGGTCATGACGAAAAGCGGCTTGCTATGAGCTATTGGCACGTCAAATTTAAACTCATCTGCTTGGCTTTAAGCCATTCTTCGTTCAAGCGGATCATGCGTCATTACCACGGCGTCACAGTCGCCTCAAATCTATCAGATAGTGGCTCATTGGCTTTTCTTTTTGCGGAATGTAACTTCGAGGTTAAATGTAAGCCAGGCAAACAAAATGTGGTGTAATACGTTCTCTTTTGCCGAACTTATTTTGAGTCTACTCATATCACGACTTTGTCGTCTCCTTTTGAGGAGTTGATTCTTTTATTTCTAGCCACGGCTTCCTTGATGAGTGTCATTGTTTTATACCCTTTGAAGTGAGGCATACAAGGACTCGTACATGGTTTTATCGGCACGTTTGTAGGCCAGCCTACATCAAAATTCCATTGATATTGGCCCCTTAGGCTATCACACATATGTAGCGGATATCGCT
This sequence comes from Peronospora matthiolae, assembly GCA_921007115.2. Taxonomy (NCBI): domain Eukaryota; phylum Oomycota; class Peronosporomycetes; order Peronosporales; family Peronosporaceae; genus Peronospora; species Peronospora matthiolae. The sequence goes on from CAKLBY020000259.1 coordinate 1,121,480, forward strand.
CGCATTGTTGTGCCTCACATGGAGAACCCAGAGTATCGAATCCCCTGTGAGGTCCATGATACTGCCGTTGGTTGACATTTAGGTCGGGAAAAGACCTGTGACTCTGTGAGTCAACACTACTAAATGCCTAAACTCTATAATTGGGTGAGTACATACGTGCGTGCAAGCGAATCGTTCCAGTGGGTCAACCCCCTTGGCACACATAGCTGCTCCACTTGCCAATTTACCAATGTACGCGGTGTGTTGGGAGTCCACAGTACTGATTGTGTGTCGCAATATGGGAGGTAGTGGTCTTTGTCGACCGTTTACGCACGACAGCTTACCCTGAAGCAGTGCAGGATTCGATCAATAGCAAAGGAAAGCTATGCCGTTTATTCACCGTGTGGTTCATTCAACACGCGTTGTCGCTTGCAATCATATCTGATAACGGTCCTCGCTTCAACGGCAAATTTAATACTTTTACCTACAAGGTACTCGGCACGCGATTGGACATGACCACAGCGGATCATTCGTAGACCGATAGTCATCCTGAGCGGGTCAATCGCGCCATTGGAATATTATTCGCAGTATTCGTGCTGATTATCTTAATTCTTGAAGCTCGATACTACCTTTCATTGAGTTTAGGCTGAGCAAAACTGTTCAGGCCTTCAACGGGATTGCTTAATTCCATGTAAATAGCCTCACGCACCCCCCCTCGTTCCGTTCACGTTACCATTACGTGGTCTGGGCTTGAAAAGTTAGAGTCTGTTGGTGAGTTTGCTAAAATTAGCCCTGCCACGATGCAGAAACAATTTATCAAGTCTATTGCGACGAGCTCTAGTGTCTTTTGCCATGTGCCGGATGCAATGGATGTAAGGAAAAACAACAAAAAGAACAAGCTGATGCTTAGGGCAGAGGATATATTTATTCTTACGAAGTAAGAAACAAAATCTTTTAAGAATTTACATGTAATGCTAAAAATGTATTTACAAATGTAGTGTCTGCCGTCTTTACGACGAAATTATATTCGCGGTTTATTGGGCCGTTTACAGTCATAGCGAAGTAAGGCCTTGACTATATACTCAATCTCTTACGCATGTTTCGCACAAACCCAGTGTTTTTAAGTTGGCATGCATAGTCCGTATCATTATCCTTCTCTCGCGGACCGAAAGGAGCTTTCTCCTGAGGCTGGAAAGTCGTCCTCACTAGCTGTTGAGAGCTCCACCTGGCCATCCAGCCGTGGCAGTTTGTATTGTACATACCGATGTCGCAAGTTGACCGAAACGATCGAATCTAGACGGTTCATCTGCTCACGCAAGATAGCCAACTTAGTCGATGACTGTTCGAGAGCGCATTGTACTTGAACAAGTTTCTCTTTAAGTTGCTTTCTCTCAGTCAAAATCTGATCTAGTGCGGTCTTCACGTGAGCGAAAGACATTCTGATTTGCGCAACCGCAGACAAAAAGTCTATATGAGCCTGTAATGGCACACTAATTCTGTCCTGTGTTTATCGACGAGTATAACAACTTGCAGCTCCATGTGGAGAGGCTTCTGAAGCGGCTTGGCCCAAGGTCAATACCAATTTGTGGTGAAGTGGAGTGATAACTCAGAGTTCAAGAAATCATAAGAGTCTGAGGTGCCCCATCGGCAAGATTGCCCAAATACCGTTAACCTTTTTGATGGCTGCACTGAGGGTCAACTTTCATCCCAACGCGCTTTTACCAAAATGTGTAAGGGTTTGCGGCTCGCTAACCAATATAGGGTAGCCCGTGACTGTCTACACAGTCAAAACAGTGGTGGTTTACCCAGCAACTAGTTTTGCGTAGGAGTAAATACGCAAAACGTAGCTGGCCTTTGGCCTGCAGTGTAGCTTATTATTTAGCGCACTTTGCGCTTCAACTAAATGTTGGTCGTGGATCCGCTAGGTCTAAGGGCTATCATGCTGGGCAAGCGACATGCCCTATGATCACAGCGAGTAAACGTATTATCATCATTACCTTGGCCATACTATAGCCGGGGTGCAAAACGACCGGGATCGTTCTCTATGCTATAAAGAGACACCACATACTTCTTGGCCTAGTACTCGAAGATCATTTGTCTATTTGGGCGTTTAGGATCTGTCTCCGAGAACATCTCGTTCGAAAATATCGTCAGACGTCGTAGCCTCGCACCCGGTGGGCCAATTAGTCATGGGCTGCCCTGCGAACTTTCACAACAACTCATCCATGCTTAGAGGCTTAAAACGGTAGTTCAAATGCGCCTCTGCAATAGCTTAAGTCTATTAGACGTCTAGCTGTCTCAACATTCTTGATATAGCGGCGTTGTTGTTGCTCATCGAGCTTGCTTGTGATTATAAAACCATATAAAGTGGTTAAAGCACGCAACGCTGTTAGCTTTTGAGCCGCACTTCTATCTAGAATAGTTTGGCGCTATGCGCGAAGGTTCGCACGACGCTGACGTGTCAAATAAACGATGTCATCTTCTCGTATTGCGTCTTCCAAAGACTCGAAAAAATGCGAAGATTTTCTTATTAATGCGCAAGGTGTCGTAACCATAACCGTAAGTTTATCTCATTTCTCTAAGTTATCTCAATGAAAAGATGAGGAAGTTCAATTCAGGTTATCGACTTTTTGTTAGAGGAGGGTGTAATGAAGAAACACAATTCCTTGAGGTAAACAGGTACGTTGGCGTGGTTCACACCTAAAGAGATCAGTGTCACTGATAAGGCGTACTGTTGTATCACTTACGCTAAGCAGTAACACTGTACCCTATCGGTTATGATTCAAGGATATCTATCGCAACAGGGTCTCCACAGAGGCAGATTAGTTCTTGTTTACTACACAAGAAGAACTTCCATAATGAATATTAAATTCAATATCATAGTTTCAATGTTGAAGACATCAGTGAGTTTTGTATGACTATAAATCGGAAATACATTTAGCTATCCTTTTGATCAATTTAGGGGTGTGTCTTGTTCCGACGTCTTTGGTAGTAAGGGTCAGTGCATGTGTTAAGGTTATGTACTCTCAAAGGCATTAGCGCAAATGACTCCTTAGAGTCTTGGTACCCTGAACTAGGACTAGAAACTTACAAGATTGTAAAAAGGCTTAGATATGAGTCTCAGTAATTATGGTAGACTTAAATTAATCAAAGTCTATGTCTGTTTAGATTAATACATGGAGAGACTTTACGAGTTTGGAAGGATTCCTCTGACTAAGGATTTATATTAGATTTTCTACACATTACGTCTGTAAAGACTTGATGCACTTTGAGTTAGTCTTGATTCAGTATAGCATTCTTCGAGACTCAACGATTCGAAAAGTCTTTCATTGAATAAAAAGTAAAAGTAGCTCCGCTACACTTGATAGCACTTGAAGTCAATCTTCACCCAGCTTTTAATGACTAAATCGATGTTAATACGGAAACGAAGATTAACCTCTTCCAGGCCCAGCGACTAGAGCTTGAGAAGCCTAAATCTTAAAGCTTGAGTAGTAAACGAGCAAATGGATCTTATCCTTGTATATGAACGTGATTCGTATACG